>JAHRHZ010000249.1:64624531-64643622 GCA_024137785.1 Ginglymostoma cirratum
CTGCTCCTATGATGCTGCTTGACCTGCTGTGTTCATCCAGCCCCATGCTTGTTATTTGAAAAATCTAACTTGGCTTTTGTTGAAAAAGTGCTAAATGATGTAGTTGAACTTTTAAGTAAGTCTGCAAATCAGAGCGCTATGCAGGAAGATTCAATCGACCTGGATCCAGAAGTCTATTCTGCTGTAGATTTTGCTTCACTCCTACTTTATGGTGGAGTTACTGAGATGTCATTGCCTGCACAGGGGTAGCCTTGAGCTCAAGCAAACGTGGAAGTGCTACCACTACCTAGAGAAAGGTAAATCAAAATTTAAAAACAATAAAGCATAAAATAGCCTTATAGCCCTCACCACCACACACCCTCACTCCACCCAATTCTAGCCATTCCCCCAATTAATGCCAGGTCATGCCTTGTACCCATTCCATAACCCTAATAAGCTCAATGCCAACCTATGGCCCAGTACCCACTCCTTAATCCTGCGTACCCTCTGAGTCAACCTATTGCCGATACTCATTCACAACCTTCATAACCCCACCGTCTACCTGTGCCCCATGACTCATAATCCTTGGAGCAGTGGGCAAGTTCTTGGCTCCAAAACTGCCTTCAGAATGCACTTAACTTTTCTTTTCATCCAGCAGATTCACCCCTGGGTTCAGAGTGCAACGCCTAAAGAACTGACAGGAAGAATTCCAGCGGATTGTCTTCCTGTACACATTTTTTCTTTGATTAGTCATCATTGTTGTTGCAATCAGGTCTTTGAAAGTGTCACATCCGAGGTGCCAGCTGTCATGAAAAGCTGCCATTCCACTTCACCAAAGTGTTTACTTTTCAAGGAAACATCTGACACTCCATCTAAAAGAGCGAGAACGCTGGTGACATTTGATCCCTCAGGAGAAAGCGGTATCGGGGCTTGGTGGAGTGGAGGGGGTTCAGGGAATGTGGGAGTTGGATAGAAACTGTAAATAATTTGTGGGGTTAATCGTTTGGAGTAAGATGTGAGATAAAGGTTAATTTTATTTTTATTCATTCATGGGATATGTGCACCTCTGGCTGGCTAGTCAAGTTTGAAAATGGTAAAAGAAAGGTACAGTGAATAAAAACAGAAGTTGCTGGAAAACCTCAGCAGGTCTGGCAGCACCTGTGAAGAAAAAAATCAGAGTCAATGTTTCAGGTCCAGTGACCCGTCTTCAGAACTGATGGTAGCTGGGAAAACGTTGGTTTATATGCAGAAAATAGGGAGGGGAATGGAGTAGGGAGTAAATGATAGGATAAAGGATAGAGCCCAAAGGGACAGAAGAGCAGTTGGATAGACAAAGGAGTTGATAACAATCTGGTAGGAGGGTGAATAGTTGATAATGGGGACTGTTAGTGACTATCAATAGGTATTGTGTAATGGTAGACTATATGATTACAAGGCCTGACGTAAGGGGTTGGGGGCTGGAATATGGGAGCATTTAGGCCCTAAAATTATTGAACTCGACATTGAGTCCAGAGGGCTGCAGGGTCCCCATGCAGAAAATGAGATGTTATTCTTCCAGCTTGAGTTGAGATTCATTGGAACACTGCAGCAAGCTAGAGACGGAGATGTTGGCCAGGGAACAGGGTGGTGTGTTAAAGTGGCAGCTCAGAATCTTTTTTGTGAGCAGAACGTGGATGTTCTGTGAAGCAGTCACCCAGTCTACGCTTTGTTTCCCAAATGTAGAGGAGACCACATTGTGAGCAGTGAATGCAGTAGACTAGCTTCTGGGAAGTGCAGGAGAAGTGTTGCTTCACGTGGAAGGTATGTTTGGGCCCTTGGATACTGGGGAGGGAGGAGATAAATGCACAGGTGTTGTGCCTTCGCCGGTTACAGGGAAAGGTGCCATATGGCTGTGGGGAGGTGTTGGGCGTGAAGGGAGAGTGGACAAGGGTGTCCTGGAGGGAACGGTTCCTGTGGAAGATGGATAAGAGAGGGGAGGGGAATATGTGTTTGGTGGTGGCATCTTGCTGGAGGTGGCAGAAATGGTATCTGATGATCTTCTAGATGTGGATGCTGATGGGATGGTAGGTAAGGACAAGGGGAACCCCATCGCCACTGCGGGACGGAAGAGAGGAGGTGAGGGCGGAAATTCGGGGGATGGGTTGAACCTGATTGAGGGCCCTGTCAACAACGGTGCTGGGGAGTCCTCGGTTGGGGAATAAGGTGGACATTTCGGAGGCTCCCATGTCGAAGTTGGCCTCATCTGAACATATGCGATGGATGTGGAAGAACTGAAACAATGGAATGGAGTCTTCACGGGAAGCAGAGTGCAAGGATGTATTGTACAGCTAGCTGTGAGACTACCAGCTTGGAAGCAGTGGGGGGTGTGGTCACCAAATGAAATGAGGTCAATCACCGTAGTTGATACAATGGCCTGATGTGTCATGGTGGGGTCATGCTCCAGGGGAAGATCGGAGGAGGTACTTGAGAGCTGGCGTTCATCCTCTGTAAGGTAGAGGTCAGTACGCCAGACTGCATCAGCACCACCCTCATTTGCAGGCTTAATTACAAAGTCAGGGTTAGATCTCAGTGCGTGGAGTGCAGTCAGTTTGGAGGGAGATAGGTTGGATTGGGTGAAGGGCAGCAGAGAAATTGAGGTGGCCAATATCACGTTGACAGTTCTCATTGAACAGATCAAATGCAGGTAAAGGGCCAGAGGGAGCAGTCCAGATGGAGGGAGAGTGTTGGAGCTGGGCAAAGGGGTCTGTAGGATGTAACAATGAAAGGGTTCCCCTTGTCGTTACCTACTGTCCCACCAGCATCCCCATCCAGAAGATCATGAGGCACCTTTTCCACCACCTCCACACCATGCTGTTCCCTGACCAACGTATCAGACTCAGAGACAAAAACAAAGTTGCTGGAAAAGCTCAGCATGTCTGGCAGCATCTGTGAAGGGAAAAAACAAAGTTAACATTTTGGGTCTGGTGACCCTTCCCCAGAACAGTTTTTATCTCAGTCTCTGGCTTGCTGCAGTGTTCCAGCGAATCTCAACTCAAGCTGGAAGAACAACACTTCATTTTCCACTTGGGGACCCTGCAGCTCTCTGAACTCAATAGCGAATTCAATAATTTTAGAGCCTAAACTTTCCTATGTTCTAGCCCCCCCACCCGCCCCCCAACACCCCAGGCCTTGTTATCACACAGCCTGCCATTACACACTATCTATCGTTAGGCACTAAGAGCCCCATTAACAGCTATTCACCCTCCTAGCCAGATTGTTATCAATTCCTTTGTCTATCTAACTGTTCTCCTCTCTTTTATGGCTCCTATCGTTTACTCCCCACGCCACTCTCCTCCTTATTTTCTGCCTATAAACCAACGTTATTTCCCTGCGATAAGGGCTTATTGCAACCATCAGTTCTGAGGAAGGGTCACTGGATCTGAAACATTAATTCTGACTTTTCCTCACAGATGATGCCAGACCTGCTGAGCTTTTCCGGCAACTTCTGTTTTTGTTCCTGATTTACAGCGTCCGCAGTTCTTCGTTTTTAAAGGTGTAGTGAAGACCAGCTCAGGTGCCCGCTACTTCTTCAAGGTGTTCTTGCAGGAGCTACTACAAAAGGGTAAATCCTCTTGAGCAAAGATACATCGTTTATTTAAGAGCTCCATTAGATCATTGTGAACTAAGGATTAGGTCTGGATTTTCATCAGTGTGATGGATGTACAGAATTGGGAAAATTCCCAACTCTGTGAAGCCAATTTTCAAAATGTCTGATTAAACATCAGCTTTTTGGTTCAGGGGGTGGGCTGTTTTAGAAGTTGGAGCGGGGAAGTTCAGAAATAATGTAGAGGATGCCGAGTGCAAGGGTGGGCTCTGAAGGAAGTCCTGTCTTGAGGTTCCAGCCCTATCCCCAAAATTTAAAAACAACAAATAAAACATAAAATAGCAATCCTTTCCATCCCCCCACCAATGCCAATCAATGCCAGCTCATGCCTTGTACCCATTTCATAACCTTCATCTGTTCAATACAAACCTATGGCTCAGTACCATTCCATAAATTCTGCATACACTTTGTGTCAACCTATTCTCCAATACCCATCCGTAACCTTCATAACCTCAATGTCAACTGTACACATGGCCCATAATCCCTCAAATCTTCCATGCCAACCAATGCCCTTGCATCCACCCCAATAGCCCTTTATAGTTCCTATGCCAACCTATGTCCCTTTACACACTTCGTTATTGCTCATGGCCTCCATGTCAATCTATGTCCCTCTGGTTACCAGCATGGCCATTTATTGCCCCCATGCCAACTTAGTTCTAACTGATGCCAGCCTATTCCTCCACACAACCCCCTTTGGTTTTGCACCTATCACACTAACTCACAATGTATCCACCATGGGCAGACCTGAGTGTCCATGCTGAGAAACAACAATGTAAAGGACTTACTGCAGACTTCGTTATATTGAAAAAAATTCTTAAAAACCTACATTCACATTCTTTCAACTACATAATAGCTTTTAAGAACAAAAAATTCATTCAAGTGCATAAACCTTTATATCAACCAACAGTGGGAATCATCATACCACTTCAAGGATTCTCTTACTACAAGAACTATCAATCAACCTGTGAAATGGCAGGCAGTACTAATCTGATAATGGAAGCCCTCAGGTTTATGTCAACAGAAAGAGTAAGATAACAAGTTTTGATTTTATTGTTTATACTCCAGAAATTTTTCTAAGATTTAAAGCAATTACCAGTTATGTTGGCCTTTATTACAAGATAATTTGAATATAGGAGAAAGTATGCTTTGCTGTAATTACAAAGTGAATACTCTGGAGCTTTGGTCTCTTTATCTAAGGAAGGGCATATTTGTCATAGAGAACGTGCAATGAAGATTCACAAATCTAATTCCTGGGTTGGTAGAATTCTCCATCAGAAAAACCTAGAATGGGGTCATGGGATCAAATCCAAAACCAAGGGTCACAATTTCAGATAATTTCAAACTCAGATGAAGAAGAAAGGGGACTCAGTCAATGAGTGAGTTTAAGATTGAGATTGAGATTGATAGATTTCTACATATTAAAAGCATCAAAGGATGCAGGGATACTGCAAGAAAATAACATTCAAGAAGAAGAACTATCATGATCTCATTCAACGAAGGAGCGGATCAAAGAGCTGAATGGCCTACTCTTTTTTTTTCTGAAGTTCTTATGTAGGGATTTTAAATGTCTTGGCAATTTGACAGCTCCCTTTGATAGTTCTTTAACATTGTTGTCAATTTTGACAACAGTTTTTGATCATTTTAATTAACTTGACTAGTAACATGTTCAAGTGCCTTTAGACACAAAAATACCTAATATTTACAATCCCAAAGGAGACACGAGATCTTCCAAAGGTGTCTTGGACAATATCAAAAGAGTCACCCTACATTTCCAATGGGAAATGCACCAAGCTCAGACCTGCTCTTAACAGGTCTACTTTGCAGAGATCATGCTTCACATTCCCCAACCACCAAAAACTAATGAGAGCTGTAGCAGCTGTTAAGCGAAGGGTCAGCTGTCTCTGTGAAATGCATACACGTGAAATATGAACTATCCCCATTTCTGCCCTGCCAAAAATTACACTTGTCATGTTTGAGGACATTATTTCTGATTTTTGGACCTTTACTTTCACCATGATGCAGCTCTCTGTCATGACAAAAGTCAAGGCCTTAATCACTTTTCTGATCCAATATTTTGGAGCAGCTCGTGGTGGAGCCAACAAGGGAACAGGCAATATTGGATTTAGTGTTGTGCGATGAGGCAGATTTGATAAGGGAGCTTAGGGTGAAGGAACCCTAAGGAGGCAGTGATCATTAGATGATAGAATTTACCCTTCAATTTGAAAGGGAGAAGATAGAATCAGAGGTAATGGTATCATAGCTGAATAAAGGCGACTACAGAGGTATGAGGGAGGAGCTGGTCAGAACTGACTGGAAGAGGAGACTAGCAGGAAAGACAGTGGAACAGCAATGGGAGTAATTCAGGAGATGCTGCAAAAATTCATTCCTAGGAAAAAGAAGCATGATACAGGGAGGATGAGGCAACCATGGCTGACTAAGGAATTCAGGGATAGCATAAAAGCAAAAGAGAAAGCATATAATGTGGCGAAGGGCTGTAGGAAACCAGAGGACTGGGAATCTTACAAAGACCAACAGAGGTCAACAAAAAATGAAATAAGGAGGAAGAAGATTAAATATGAGGGTAAGCTAGCAAGTAATATAAATGAAGACTGTAAGAGTTTCTTTCGATATAAAAAGGGCAAAAGAGAGGCAAAAATGGACATTGATCACGGGAAAATGACGGTGGAGAGATGGTAGTAGGAACAAGGAAATGGCTGAGGAACTGAATAATTACTTCGCGTCAGTCTTCATGGTGGAAGACAGGAGTAATCTCCCAAAAATTCAAGAGAGTCAGGGGACAGAGCTGAGTATGGTGGCCATCACCAAGGAAAAGGTTCAAGTAAAACTGATTGGCCTGAAGGTGGATAAATCACCTGGACAGATGGCCTACACCTCAGAGTTCTAAAGGAGACAGCTGAAGAGATAGTGGAAACGTTACTGGTGATCTTTCAGGAATAGCTCGAGTCAAGGAGGGTCCCAGAAGACTGGAAAATCGCTAATGTGACACCCCTGTTTAAAAAGGGATTAAGGCAAAAGACGGAAAATTATAGGCCGCTTAGCCTAACCTCGGTCGTGTGTAAGATTTTGGAGTCCATTGTAAAGGATGAGATTTCTGGATATTTGGAAGTGTATGGTAAAATAGGGCAAAGTCAGCATGGTTTCATCAAGGGGAGGTCATGCCTGACAAATCTGCCAGAATTCTTTGAGGAAGTAATGAGCAGGGTAGACTAAGGAGAGCCGATGGATGTTGTCTACCTGGACTTCAAGAAGGCCTTTGACAAGGTGTCGCACAGGAGGCTGCTGAGTAAGATAAGGCCCTTAGAGGCAAGTTGCTAGCATGGATAAAAGATTGGCTGTCTGGCAGAAAGCAGAAAGTGGGGATAAAGGGGTCTTTCTCAGGGTGGCAGTCAGTGACAAGTAGTGTTCCATAAGGCTCAGTGCTGGGATCACAACTTTTCACTTTATACATTAATGATCTAGATGAAGGAACTGTGGGCATCCTGGCTAAGTTTGCAGATGACACAAATATAGGTAGAGGGACAGGTAGTATTGAGGAGGTGGGGAGGCTGCAGAAGGCTTTGGACTGGTTAGGAGAGTGGACAAAGAAGTGGCAGATGGAGTACAACGTGGGAAAGTGTGAGGTCATGCACTTTGGTGAGAAGAAGAAAAGCATGGACTATTTTCTAAATGGGGAGAAAATTCAGAACATAGAACAGTACAGCACAGTACAGGCCCTTCGGTCCAACATGTTGTGCCGCACTTTTACCCTAAACCTAAGGCCTATCTAACCTCTACCCCTATGTTATACTATCATCCATATGCCTATCTAATAGCCGCTTAAATGCCCCTAGTGTGGCCGACGCCACTACCCTCTCCGGCAATGCATTCCACGCCCCTACCACTCTCTGAGTAAAGAACCTACCTCTGACGTCTCCCCTTTATCTACCTCCACTCACTTTAAAACTATGCCCCCTCATAATAGCTACCTCCACCCTAGGAAAAAGTCTCTGGCTGTCCACTCTATCTATACCTCTGATCATTTTGGACACCTCTATCAAGTCACCTCTCATCCTTTGTCATTCTAAAGAGAAAAGCCCTAGCTCTCTCAACCTTTCCTCGTAAGACTTTCCCTCCATTCCAGCCAACATCCTGCTAAATCTCCTCTGCACCTTTTCCAATGCTTCCACATCTTTCCTGTAACGAGGCGACCGGAACTGGACACAATGCTCCAGATGTGGCCGAACCAGGCTTTTGTATAGCTGGAGCATAACTTTACGGCTCTTGAACTCAATCCCTCTATTAATGAAAGCTAACACACCATACACCTTCTTAACAACTCTATCCACTCTATCAGGGAACTGTGGACATGAACCCCAAGATCCCTCTGCTCCTCCAAGCTGCGAAGAATCTTTCCGTTAACCCCGTATTCTGCTTTCAAGTTTGTCCTTCCAAAGTAAATCACCTCATACTTTTCAGGGTTAAACTCCATCTGCCACTTCTCAGCCCAGCTCTGCATCCTATCAATGTCACTTTGTAACCTCGAAAAGCCCTTGCACTATCCACAACTTGACCCACTTTCGTATCGTCCATGAACTTGCTAATCCACCCTTCCACTCCTACATCTAAATCATTTACAAAAATCACAAATAGGAGAAGACCCAGAACAAATCCTTGTGGTACACCACTCGTAACTGAGTACCATGTTGAATATTTTCTGTCCACTACCACCCTTTGTCTTCTCAGGGTCAGCCAATTCTGAATCTAATCTGCCACACTTCCCCCTATCCCATGCCTCCTTACTTTCTGCATGAGCCTACCATGTGGAACCTTATCAAATGCCTTACTTAAATCCATGTATACCACATCCACTGCTCTACCTTCATCCATGTGTTTGGTCACCTCTTCAAAGAATTCAATAAGGTTTGTGAGGCATGATCTACCCCTCACAAATCAAACGAATCAAACTGTGCCTATCCAAGTGATCATAAATCCTATCTCTCAGAGCCCTTTCCAATAATTTGCCCACCACTGAAGTAAGACTAACTGGCCTGTAATTTCCAGGATTATCCCTATTCCCTTTTTTGAACAAGGGAATGACATTTGCCACTCTCCAATCTTCCGGTACTATACTCGTGGACAGTGAGGACGAAAAGATCATCGCCAAAGGTCCTGCGATCTCTTCCCTTGCTTCCCATAGAATCCTTGGATAAATCCCATCAGGCCCAGGGGACTTATCTATTTTCAAGTTCCTCAAAATTTCTAGTACATCTTCCTTACTAACATTCACATCCTCTAGCCTACCAGCCTGTTTCACACTGTCCTCCCCTACAACTAGGTCCCTCTCAGTTGTGAATACCGAAGAAAAGTATTTATTGAGGATCTCTCCTATCTCTTTAGGCTCCGTGCACAAATTCTCTTTACAATCTTTGATCGGCCCTACCCTTTCTCTGGTCATTCTCTTATTCCTCACATACGTGTAAAAAGCCTTGGAGTTTACCTTGATCCTATCTGCCAATGTTTTCACATGCCCCTTATAGCTCTCCTAAGCCCTTTCTTCAGCTCCTTGTTGGCATTGTTGGCATTTATTATGAAAGAACTTGAATATAAAAGTAGGGATGTACTGCTGAGGTTTTATAAGTCTCTGGTCAGGACACATTTGGAGTATTGTGCGCCGTTTTGGGCCTATATCTCAGGAAAGATGTACTGGCCCTGGAGCGGGTTCAGAGGATGTTCACGACAATGGTCCCAGGAATGGAAAGCTTAACATATGAGGAACGTTTGAGGACATTCGGACTATACGCATTGGAGTTTAGAAAGATGAGGGGGGATGTAATTGAAACTTACAGAATACTGAATGGCCTGGACAGAGTGGATGTTGGGAAGATGTTTTCATTTGTAGGAAAGACTAGGACCTGAGGGCACAGCTTAGAGTCAAGGGAAGACCTTTTAGAACGGAGATAAGGGGAAACTTCTTCAGCCAGAGAGTGGTGAATCAATGGAATTCACTGCCACAGAAGGCTGTGGAGGCCAGGTCATTGAGTACATTTGAAACTGAGATACATATGTTCTTGATTATCAAGGGGATCAAGGGTTATGGGGAGAAAGCGAGAGAATGGGGTCGAGGAACTTATCAGCCATGATTGAATGGCAGAGCAGACTCAATGGGCCGAATGGCCTAATTTATGCTCCTCTGTCTTCTGGTCTTATGGTCTTATAAAGAAACAATATTGTTAGCTATGCCAGGCTGTGCTAGCACTATGCATAATTTAACAATTCAGTTTCACTATATATCTTAATGACACATACTTAAACAACTGTTTACTTATATTTAAGCCCATGATTTATCAAGGCACCCTGCATTGCCATCATCACACATTATGAGCCTAATTAACAATCACCAATGTACACGCGTGTTACTCACACATTAAATATTCATACATTTACCCAGCAAGGCTGCTAACTGACATCCAGGATTATGTATAGCTTCTTTCATATTTCAAAGTTAATACTGCCCTGTTTCAATTCATCTGATTGCTTTGAGGAATCTAGCCAGGCACTAAATTGCAGTACTCTCCTGTGTGGGTAAATCATTTCCATGGGAAATAAATAAATTGAGCAGCCCAACCCAACAAAACACCTGGGACGCGGCCCAGTGGCACAACATTCAAACTTTGTCTGTAGAATTGGTTGAGCTACAGGGGTTTCACTTCTCCCTATCCATGATACAGATCTTTCTTTTTGTCTTTGGTGTCACTGAATTACACACTGTCATCTGTGCTTTTAGACACAAAGCAATTGGCCATCTGTTCCTGCAGCCACACATCTTCTAGAAATGTCTCTATCGTTTGCAACTCCGTTTTTTATTCTAGTACACAGAATACTTACTGTACTACTTTACAAAGTAAGTGCTGGAATTAAGCTGAAGCTTCATAGTTACTAACATGGCTGGCCCTGTTCTGAAAGTGGGTTTAATTTACAGTTTCTCATTGTTCGATTAAAGTTTCCTTTGGGAGTATAGATTCTCTATTCGTGTCTTCTGACATTTTAAGATATGGTTGACCCTGGCTGTGTCCATGGCAGCATTGTCTAACATGCACCTGACTGGCTCAGTTCTTCTGATACACTTCTTCCTTCGTTTAAAATATGTTGTAGGATCATGCCTTTCTGAGTTGTGTTTCTTATATAAGATCTTTTAGATACTTTACCATTTTAAAAGCATTACATAAGGCCAAGTTGATATTGCAAGAAACAAATCCTGATCATTAGGACAACATTTTATTGTCAACAAGCTCTTTTTTAGATGTTATATGTTTATGTTTCCAGTGCGGACGTCCATACATTAGCCCTGTCATCGGGAAGCTGGTTTCAAAGGTCAGCATGCCTCGGTGGATTTCTACCCGTGATAGATGGGAGTTCTATGGTTCTGTTAATGACCTACCCTCAAGCTCAAACTCTTGAAATATCCTCATTGCAAGAAAAATCTCTCCACTTCTTATTATTGATCTTAGAATGCTATCACTTTTTCAAATTGCCTATTAAAAATCAGCTACAATACCTGTTTTATACCAACATCACATACGTGCAAAACATTTATATTAGGAATTAAGTTAGGGAGAATGAGGCAACAGGATGTTACCTTTTCTTTATTGCAGTGATAGCTCCTTCATTACAAACAATCCGAGTTGAATTTCTATGGGGCTTCTCTTTTTATATGAAGGTGTAATGTTTTGGAATAGTCAGTGCTGAGCAGTCGTATGGTTTTGGTGGGAGAACAACTTGGGATCTCATGGGGGTGAGACCCATCATTTGTGTCGTCCTCAGTAATGATGTTTGGCACATCGATGTTCCTGGTTGATATCATTAATAAATGAGATCTTGTTAAAGGCACAAATCTCTTCTTTTTTGGCTACCAGTACTTTTCTTTAAATCTTTAATCTAAGTCAAGCAGGTGCTGTAGATTCCGATGCTGAAAGAGGCCAGTGGCATAAAATCCACCTTCTCTTGAGCAATAGTACAGAGGTCAAATAGAAGATGAGTGGCACAGTTTGATCATACAATATGGCAGCAAGCAGTGCTACTTTTTTTAGCTGCCTCTTACAATGCTGGCAGCAGTGGATGACCGAAGACTTCATCAAACACAGAAGGCTGCTCTTGCAAACAGTCAGCATCTGGAAGAGCTGAGCATTCAAGGTCCCTGCAGAAGAGAACCTCATGGGAAGTTTCAAGATCCACAGTTGATGGTAGTAACACTGTCAACACAATGAGACGTGCAGAAGCAGAACATTCAAAATCCATAAAGTTGCAGCTATGGATTGCATCTGGTGCCAATGATCTATTGGATTAGTTCTGAATCGGCATTTACTTGGAGAGCAAATGGACGTTGGAAATTCTGTGAGTAAATTCACTATCTCTGACAGGAAAAGGAGAACTTTGAAAACAGCACAGAATTAAAAGCTGGGAAAGTAAAACGTAGAAGTACTTATAGCTAACATCCAATATCACTTTCAAATCAAGAAGGCACCACAAGGCATTATTACAGTCAGGGAAGTCAAGGGTCTCAAAAGTAATTTAAAATTAGGCCTCAAACCTACAGCAAATGCAAAGCCAGAGTTAAAGTAATAAAGAGCCATTTTAGAACCTTGAGCAGACAGTGGAAGAATTAAGGCTGTAGGACAGGATAGAGATATATTATTAAAACCACAGTAAAGTTAGGAAGCAGCCATTAAAGCACTGGACCACTCGAACAATCTAGGAAAAAGCATTAAAGAAAAAGCAGACAGCACTTCCGACAGACTATGCACATTCTGTATCTATCACTTCAACTTCACAGCTATCTTTTCAAATGAGACGAAAGATCTTTCAATTTCATCCTTTGTAAATTTAAGCACTGAAAAAAATTTTCATTAAATGAAATTCCTCAGTGGAATCAGAATCATTCTCTAAATGACTATCTTTCTTCTTTTGTTCTGAGTTTTTTTAGCCAATCTGATATGTCTCTCTCTATCTTTCTTCGGGATTCAAGCTTTCATGGTTCTATTTCCTTTTCCATTTCTCTCTCTTTCTGCTTTCTTTCCAATTCATGGATTTCATTCCTCTTTCTCTTTCTCTTTTACTAAGTGTTTTGTTTCATTTGCAACTTAAAATTAGCTAATTCTAATCAAGATAAATTTTAGGTTTCTCTCCTTTTAGTTCTAAATGCTGGGTAGTCATTCTAGTCATACCATCATTTCAATAGCCTAGTTTTATTTCTACCATTAGTTTATCTACTCACTTTCTCAGTGTGGCCCTTGCCAGAGATTTTAGCAACTCTACAACAATCCTGTGAATGAATTAAGACCATATCTCGCCCTCCTTAACAGAAAAAGAATGTTAAACCGAAAATGTATACATTGATATGAACATTGCTCATGCAAAGAATTTCATGAGGTAGCACAGGCTACAATAAATCCTAAAACAAAGTTGCTGGAAAAGCTCAGCAGGTCTGGCAGCATCTGTGAAGGAAAAAACAGAGTTAACACTTTGGGTCCAGTGACCCTTCTGAATTGGAAGAGCAGCACCTCATATTCCGCCTTGGGAGCCTACAACCCAATGGTCTCAATGTGGACTTTACCAGTTTCAAAATCTCCCCACACATGGCCTCATCCCATGGCCAACCCTCCCTCTCATTCCCACCTCCTTGACCTGCCACAACCTGTCCATCTTCACTCCCACCTATCTGCCCCACCCATTCCACTGACCAATCCCCACCACTCCCAACCTGCACTCACCTATCACCATCCCACCTACCTTCCCCAGCCCCACCCCTCCCCTCTATTTATTTCAGAGCTCCGTTCCCCCTCCTCCATTTCTAAGGAAGGGTCCCGACACAAAACGTCAGCTTTCCTGCTTCTCTGATGCTACCTGGCCTGCTGTGTTCCTCCAGCTCCACCCTGTGTTATCTCTGACCCCAGCTTCGGTAGTTGTTACTATCTCTGACGTTAGTTGGTATGGTGTAGCTGGTGGCGGAGGAGTATCGGCCCAGTGGCAAAGATGGCACCTGAGGATCGGTGACTTTGATGTTCATTGGGTCTAGTGTAGACTGCAGCAAAGCAGTTGCGGACGGATGGCGGTGCTGGCGTCATTAACGGTGATGAGCTGGCTCAGGATTGATGGACTCTCTTCAAGCTATATCTTTCTTTTCCTTATTCTTAAATTATTCTAAACAGTGCCATTTCGTGGCAACAAATGAAAGCTTTTCACTCTATTTTATTGTTTTTTTACTATAAACTACAAATGACAATAAAATCATAATCAAATCAAGAGATGACAAAGAATTTCATTGGGGAAATAAATGATTCAGACCTAGCCATTTGACAAGAAGATATTTATACCAATAGACATCTCACTAATTTCAAGCTTGAAAGAAGGCTGAGGGCCATTTCTTATCAGATTGTGTGTCATAGTTGAAAAAACATTGCCCAGACCTGGCAGTAGTGCAACTACACAGTCCAGGAGTCATAATGCATAGAGGTATGCTACAAGCAACTCTCCAATACAAGTGGTGTCAGACAGTAGATAACATTTATGCACTTCACAATCAAGAAATCACACTCCTCAGTATGAATACGTGTCTTGATCTCAAGCTTCTTCAAATGGTGGAAGGAGTCAAAGCAACTGTTCCAGAAACAAACAGCCTTGGCACAACAAACACCACCCTACCTGCGTGGGTTTGCAGCTTAAGATAACATGTGTGATGGTATCCCCATATTAAGAAGAATGCTTTTCTGTAACCACCCCTTTCTCAGTGCATCAACGTGACTGAGACCAAATCAAAACGTCAAAGTGAAGCAATAAAATGAAGTAAAGGATCAACATAATTTAACACATATTTACCAGCAGATTGAGAATAAAAATCCGCTGATGCAGTTTGAAAATGTGCTGCATTCAACTCCATGGAATTTATTGCTGAGAAGAAATAACCAGTGTCCAATGAATCAGGACACAGTCGAGAAGAAACTGGCTGGTTCAGAGATTCAGGATATTACAAATGAGAAATTGCCTAGTCTGGTTATCCAGAATATTGCAGAATAAAGATGTGCTGTTTCAATAGGGCAACGATCCACTACAAAAACAATTCATGTGATTTAAAGTCCTCCAGATGCGCCATTGAGCAATTATCTGTATCTTAAGGAAATACAGCCTCTGCAGTGGAAATCCAAAACATAAAATGTCCTCCAGTTTGAAGAGATTTTCAGACTTCATACTTCCAGGATCAAAATCTAAAACATCAGTCTTAAAACCAGGACCTACTGATCTTCCAAATTCAAAGTGAATACATTCTGGGAGAAGAGTGAAACCTCAAGATTTCCTGAATTTGTAAAATCAGAAATTTGTCGATTTGATTTGATTTATTGTTGTCACATGTACTGAGATACAGTGAAAATTATTGCTCTGCATACTAAACAGTCTACATTATTAATATATGTGTAGCTAGTTGCTATCATGCTCAAACTACATCTTGTTCAAGGCAAGGTCCTCTTCCTAGGATCAGTGGGAACAGTGTAGAATTAGGGTAGTGGTAAAACTAATTACTTAAATATTCACAATGGAGAAAAATAGCATGGGGAGATGTTAAATAAGGGTGTAAGGACCTGAAAGGGCTAATATGGAGAAATGCTTTAAGAATCACCCGCAATGACAATGTCTTATAGAGTCACAGCGTCTTAGAGATGTGCAGCATGGAAATAAACTCTCCAGTCCAACTCGTCCATGTCGACCAGATATCTTATGTAAATCTAGCCCCATTTGCCAGCATTTGGCCCATTTCCCTCTAAAACCTTCCTATTCTTATACCCATCCAAATGCCTTTTAAATGTTGTAATTGTATCAGACTTCAACACTTCTTCTGGCAGCTCATTCCATACACACACCACCCTCTGCATGAAAAAATTGCCCATTAGGTCTCTTTTAAATCTTACCCCTCTCATGTTAAACCTATGCCCTCTAGTTTTGGACTCACCCTCCCCAGGGAAAAGGCCTTGTCTATTTACTCTCTCCATGTGTTATAAAGTGGATGTTGACCCCACACCCTGCTGAGAACTAAAACTGAAACACCCAAAGAGGAGTGCCTCACCCTATGATCTGTAAAAGGTGTGTGAAAAGTGGTGTAATCTGCCTTTTGGCATCTTCTAATGATTAAACAAAATAAATCCCTGACATTCACTTTGCAACCAACAAGTAACAATTTATTTATCTAACACTGACAGTGAACTAATTAACTTAACTATTAAACATACCTAATAAACTCCTCTAACTACTAACTATTCCTGAATAAAACAAGATTCTAATAGTATGCTGTTCCAATAAATACAAATCCCACTTATAAAAAAGAATTTAGTCTCTCAAAATTACAGCCAAGTGATGTCTTCCAGAATGTTCTGTGCTTTCAATTCTTCTTTCAAGAATTCAATTTCCGTTGATTCTTCTGTCAGGAATATTAGCTAGTTGCGCTTTGGCAACCGTGGTTATTTAGATGGTGCTTTCTCTAAGACATAGATGAATCTGTGAGAGACAGTGATGCACTCTTGAAAGCTCACGGCTGTGAGCTCTGGCAGATGGCAGTTAGCTCTGGGGTTTTGTCCAACTGTCCCCTTCTTTTATACCCTTGAAGACATATCAATATTTCTTACAATAGGATTGGTCCTATGTTGTCAAAACTATCCAATCTAAATTTAAGTGGTTTTTGGTATCTAAGTGCCTAGTTCAAATTGATTGGTCAAATTCAAAAACTTGTTGTCTTGGTAAGAACTGCTACTTGGCCTGCTAACTGTACGGCCTTTTGATACATCTGTTTCAATTCGGGTCTCTCTGTGTACTTGCAAACTGTCAAGCTGCTGCTGACATACATGCATTTTAAATCTCTAAGCATAGGAAAAGCACATCGTCTTTTAAAGGGACCATGTAATGCTTTTTCCCCCAGCATTTTACAAACACAAAATTCTAACTTCTTGCCTTCCCATCCACAAGCACTCTACTCAACTTTGCAACATATTCCTCCCATGATTTTATAACCCTCTATAAGGTCACCCCTCAGCCTCTGACACTCCTGGGAAAATAGCCCCAACCTATTCAGCCTCTCCCTATAGCTCAAACCCTCCAACCCTGGCAACATCCTTGGAAATTTTTTCTGAACCTTTTCAATTTTCACAACATCCTTCCCACCGCAGGGAGACCAGAATTGCATACAGTATTCCAAACGTGGCCTAACCAATGTCATGTATAGCCTCAGCCACCTGCTAAAGGACGAATCAGATCTACCACCTGTGACTTGCTGTGGGTTTCTGCACGTCGCCTTCCTTATTGAGGTGTCATTGGCTCTCACTTGATAAGTTGTCCAGTGCCTTGGATTATATTGGAAATAGTACATGGCAATCTTAGCACAGACTCCAGATTTGTTGCTTTTCTGGAATGTTAGCACATTTCGGTCCTGTTGAAGATCTGCCCAACCAGTTGCTACAAGCTTATCTTCAAGCTTAGATTGTTTGGCTTACTTTAGGTGAATTTCTGACTTGGAAACACACAAAGAAGCGCTATGGCAGGTCTCAACTGCCTGCTGTAAATTAATTTTGCTGTTGGCTTAAATGGAATGGACCCCAAGCATGCAAATACTATACAATTCTTTTAAAAAGTTTTTCTCAACTTTGTTAAGACACAAATAATAGGAAACATGCCAGATGGTGTAATAGGAAATCTGGTGATATCAATGAAGGAATAGCAAGGAATATCCAAGTGAGGACGTTAGCAATGTTACCATGACTGCCTTCTTGCTGGTACAGTTTGTATGTTTAGGAGATTCTGCTAAACAGCCAATTGTAACTTGCTCTATTAAGTGTACATTTACAAGAATGATGCCTGGACTCTTTGGATCAAATTATGAGAAGAGATCACACAAACTAGAGTTATATTCCCTGGAAGTTAGACGATTAAGGTGTGATTGGATTGAAATTATCAAGTTGTTAAGGGGAGCTGACAGGTTAGATAGAGAGAAACTATTTTCTCCCATTGGGGAATCAAGAACCAGGAGACATACCTTAAAAAAATAGAGGCAGGCTTTTCAGGAATACAGAAATAAAACAAACAACTGTGGATGCTAGAATTCTGAAACAAAAACAGAAATTGCTGGAGAGACTCAATAGGACTGGCAGCATCTGTGGAGAGAAAACAGAGTTAACATTTTGACTCCAGTGAAGTTCTGATGAAGAGTCACTGGACTTGAAACATTAATTCTGTTTTCTCCCCACAGATACTGTCAGACCTGCTGAGTTTCACCAGAAATTCCTGCCTTTTTTTGAGGAATGCAGTTTGGAAACAGTCATATTATAAAGCTAAGAAGTTTTGCCAACAAAGGTCATGGAGGAGCTACTAACCTGCTCAGATGAGGATGATAGGGAGGAATATGAGGAAGAGGACAGAGATTTTGTGACAAAATTGTCATGGTCATGCAGAGACAATGTCACATTTAATCATTTTGTCCATGAATGATGCACCAACCTGACAATCATTTCCTCTTCCAAAGAGTCTTGTCATTTCCAATTGTGCGCCCACCACAGCCAGCGTCCATCCAGAGTTCCCTCACTTCACATGTCCTCTATCTTGCAGGATGAAAGGTGCACAATCACTCAGCTGAGTTGCTACCACTACTGTCTGCTGCAGAGTCTGAGTGCTTGCAAACTTAGGGCTTTCATAGCTGCCCTTACCTGGAATTAAATCCATTGATGGGCATGTTCTCGCAAGTCCCCACCTCATGATGGCACATAGGATACATGCCAGCTGTTTGTACTTGAAATTTTAATTGTTGGCAGGTGGCTCCCAACAAATGAGTGTAAATGGCCCCAATTTCTGGCTCCCATCACCCAAAGCTGGGCTATTCTTATTATATTCTGTCCCATGTTACATTCATATATTCAACTTGGGCTCAATGAACCTCATCTTTGAAAGGCATTTATATATTTATGAGTTAGCTCCAACAATTATATCATCTCCCAGTTGGCAAGAGTTTACAAATTTACGTTACATTTCTGAACCTCTGCCATTGATAAATTCCAACACAAAAACCTCAAAGATCCATTCCACTCCTCCTTCCTCCAACTGATTCCTTTAACAAGTTGCCATTGTTCTTTAGTCTTCAGTCAATTTCTTGCTGGTGATTTTCCTCGGATACTTCAGGCTCTAAAGATCCTCTGAGCTTGCCAAGATGGAGTCTTGAGCTGAAACACCAATTTTGCTCACATTTAGCACAAAGCATTATTTTTGTAAATACACAACTTGAAGCCTGTATTAAGAACAGTGGCCCAGAGAAATGTTAAATGTTTGATTAAGGTACCGTTTCACATGCCTGTGAGCATAAGTCTGGGCAGCATTTTGGTGGTAACAAGGTGTGGAGCTGGATGAACACAGCAGGCCAAGCAGCATCGTAGGAGCAGGAAAGCTT
>JAHRHZ010000249.1:64644022-64661783 GCA_024137785.1 Ginglymostoma cirratum
AAGCTTTCCTGCTCCTACGATGCTGCTTGGCCTGCTGTGTTCATCCAGCTCCACACCTTGTTATCTCGGATTCTCCAGCATCTGCAGCACCTGTTATCTCTGATAGCATTTTGGTGGTTATTGCTTGACCTAATGTCCTTTCCTAATTATCACCAGTTGACTAGGATTAAAGCAGTTGTTGTTGAATATTTTGAGAGGCACTTAAAAATGATACCATCTTTTACTTTGAGTTGTTTCTGGAGGGTAGAAAATGACATTTGAAACAGACTGGGAGATGTTCTGGCACATTTTGTCAAGAATTTACCAGCTTACTAATTTATCAATATTCATTTTTTAAAAACTTCTCTCGGGGCTTCGTCGAGATAAGAAGCTGGGCAGTTTTGTTTTACCACAGGTAACTTTTAGAAGTCATTAGGAGAAAGTGAGTGCTTGATTAGTGACATATTGTTCAAGGACCACTTTGTCTGCAGGAGAAATGGAAGGTATGCAGCCACCTACCCTTGAGATGTGGCATAACATGTCTGAACAGGTTGATTAAAAGTATTTTGAAGAAAGTGGGTAATATCCCTACATCTGGGTCAGAAGATCTTGGATCAAGTCCCAACTGCCCCAGAAGTATGTCATACGTAACATGTTCGAATCCAGTTGATTGAAAATGATACAAAAATTGCTTCTAACCAGGACTTGAGATTGAAACTTGTGGCGAAACATCATTTAAAAACAGTAATACTTGGAAAGGAACGTACTTGTCATACTGGAGCACCAATTTGAAGTTTCCAAGACAAATCAGACCACAATGTGTCATAGATCCAAGATAGCGGCGGAGTATGATGCTCGAGCTGGAACTCGTCTGCTCTGTCCATTCCTTTTCTTTTTATCTCTTGTGTTTTTTTCTTGTCTTCTGCTTTTTCCTCCTCTGCCAGTGTGCCCAGAGCAGAGTGGAGACAGCGAGCCGTCCGGATCGGGGACAGCGACCGGGCCTGGAGTGGAGCGGGGAGTGGCCAGTGGCCCAGAGCGGAGTGGTGGGGGTGGTCAGTGACCTGGAGCAGAGTGGGGAGGTGTGGGGACAGCGGCCCAGAGAGGAGTGGGGAGGGGATGCAGTGGCCCAGAGCGGAGTGGGGGGGGGGGGGGGGGCACAGTGGCCTGGAGCAGAGTTGGGAATGGCCTGCAGCCCAGAGCAGAGCAAGGATAGTAACCAGTGGGCTCAGAGCGAAGAGGTTGGGAACTGGCAGAGTCCAGTCAGACCACGTGGAATGTCTATCTTTTCAGCTTTATTTCTTGTTTTCCCAAATTATACTTTTACTATGTACATTTGTAATGTAGTGTAACTTTTTAACCTTCATTTTCTTTATTTTTTGTACCCAGGTACATTGTATCTAAGATAGGGCTGTATGTTGGCGACATTGTACCCTTTTCATGGTATTATTGTTCTTTTGTAACTTGAGTACAAGTGACAACACACCTCATTGTAAAATCTAAGTCATATTTACTGATTTTTACTTCTGGATTAGTATCTGCAGGCAAATTCAAATTGGGGTAATCAGCAATTCAACCCTAAACTGTGTGCTAAAACCTGATTTTCAAACAGTTATGAATTAGTAGCGCAGCAGTCATCTAGCATCTATTTCACTTTTTCAACGAAAACTTATTTGTTATCAAGATTTACTTTGATTCGCCAATGTTTTCAGTTTCTGGCTATACACCTATAAATAGCTTAACATTATCATTGTGCGTGGAAAGGTAAGGAACAATACAAAACTCAGACAGCAGTTGGTAGGGAAGCAGATGGTTCATCATTTGTGGCTCATCAGCACAGACAAGTATCACTGACTTGCTGTCATCTTAACCCATTCCCTTATCAGTACTTTTAAATGATCACTATTGGAGTGTATTGAGGCACAGCCAGGCTGGCCACAGATCATAACCTCCAGCTGATTGATATTCATGAGGGTTATATTCAGAAGATGTGACCTATTCTGAGGATGTGATGAAGCCTTTATTCCCAATATTAGACAGTGAATTCGAGAAAGCTGATGGAATGTAGGAAGCTGCTTCTCAACTGCAGTTTATTGAAGCTGAATGTTGTTGGAACACTGGATGCTGACGCTTGTTAGAGTTTTGTTTCTTTCAGCTTTGAATGCCTGGAGGTGTAATATCCTCCAGTAGGTAAAAATTTTGTACTTTGGTAGGTTTAATGCAGCCAGTAAAACCATTGTAGAAGATATTAAGAACTAGTTATTGCAAACAATGAGCTCAAATAAAAACAATGCACCAGAACAATGCCTAAATAAGCATTGGTTCTGCTACTTTGGTGTAGCCTAATTTTACAGGCATTATTCCAGGTTTAATGCTTAGGTTTTGTCTTGAACTTTTGTCTTGATGATCTGTTCCCTGAAACCCTGTAACCATCTGATATGGTCCTCACCTCTGTTCTCTTAAGTCCAAGAAGCACAGAAAATATCAAACAACTCATTTAACCATTCACTGCTAGAGACACATAAAGCATTGACAGCTTGTCTGTTCATTTGCTAAAACCACTCACTTCCTGGTTTATCTTGGAATGCAAAAGTAAACTTCAACTTCCTTATTGAAAATTGTCTTCTTAATCACCTCACTGCTGCCTCCTCCGGTCTCAGCTCCAATAATAAATGTGAAAACCTTATCAACTTCTTCATCATTTTGATTGAGACCATCCAAACAGATGGCTCTGCCACTTCCCACCCAGTCCAGCAGGCCAAACCTCCTCTAAATCTCTACACCTATTCCCTGATCCATGCAGCAGCTCTTGTTGTTTCATGGGTTAGTATGTCATTATAAGTTTAAGAAAATGGTCATGATATCATCACTGCATCATAATATATGACCTGAGGGTTTAAAGACTGCATAACCCATCTTAAATCAGATCACTTGAAGCATGCTACTCTTTTGTAATCTATGATCTTAATATGAGCCTAGATAGTCATCTGCCTGAAAAATGTAATGCTTGCACACAATAGGTAGCTGTAACTAATGCTTGATAACAAGGTGTAGAGCTGGATGAACACAGCAGGCCAAGCAGCATCATAGGAGCAGGAAAGCTTGACGTTTCGGGCCTAGACCCTTTGCTTGTTGGATTCTTCATACCATAACATCCACACTAAGTTGCTTATATTATCTCCTGTAACATATGATTGCCAAATCAGACAAAATGTGCAGCTAGTGGCAAAAATCATATCGACCCTAATTTCTTTCCTACCTTCCTTTATACCCTCTCTGAACTCATCATTGAGACCCATCATCTGCTCCCTGCATCCTAGTCCCATTTACTGCTAACCACTCAACTTTCTCTCATGATTTCCCTGTTAGTTGATATAGTTAACTACTAACACTGCCTATTTTTACTTCTATAACATTACATGATGCCATAGTGCGTCAGCACATTTTTTCCCAAAAGTTTACATTGATGTCTTTGTACTTCTGGACTTAACTCCTAACTGACATCTTGCATTCTAATGTCCATGTAACTTCAAAAATCTAATACCTGTGTCCTTCTTACACAAGCCCCACTTACTCCTATACTTGTCAACTTACATTAGCTCCCAGTCAAGCAATGCCTCAATTTCAAAGTTCTCATCCTTGTAATAAATTCCTCCATGGTCTTACTCCTCCCTATCTCTGTAATTCTTAAATCCCCATAACCGTCCGAGATATCTGCACTTAACTCATTCTGGACTCTTGAGCATTCCCAAATTTGATTGCTATATTTGGTGGCTGTGTCTTGAGCTGCCTAAACTATAAGCTCAGGAATTCCTTCCTTGTTGTTCCACATTTCTATCCTCCTTTAGGATGCTTCTTAAAATCAGATAAGTGCTTGGCCAACTGCTCTAATCTCACAGTATGTGATTCAGTGCCTGATTGAGAATTATGGTGATCAGATTTTTTATTGACTGAAAAAGTGTATGCAACTGATGTCCTGTGGTTGTTATTGAACCCACAGAGCTAGGGCTGGGTAAATGGAGTAAAGCTTCAAACTTTGCTAATGGTACAATGCTTGACAGGGCAGCAAATAAGTGCGGGATGATAACAGAGTTAAGTAAGACCAGAGACATGGTTTGATGCAAGGTGACAGATGACAAGTTCAATTTAATGCAGTTAAGGATGATGCAGCAGGAGAAACAACATGGACCAGGCTGTATCATCTAAATGGTTCACTTTGCACATTCATTGTAACCTGTTTGTGACCTTACACCACATAGTTCTCATTGGTCCAGTACTAACATTATCACCAAATTTACTGCTAATGATAACAGTGTTGTCATGTAGCAAATGGAACTCTAGTTCTTAGAGGTTTAAGCTCTTTGCTACACTCCTACACCGGCACCAATCCCCACCTGCAAACCAAGACCCTGAATAAACCGACAAACAGTAAGCCATTATTTCCTACACCATCACTGTTCTCATCTTTCAAGTCACAGACTTGAAACATCCCCTCCACAGATGTCCATAAACAGCAAACTAAATCCAACCCATGCCAACTACTGCCCCATCAGTCTACTCTCAATCATCAGTGATGTGATGGAAGACAGGAATGACAGGAATGGCACTCACTCAGTGATATCCTTTCATTGACACTCAGTTTGGGTTCTGCTAAGGCCAAGGAATTCTTCACCTCAATACAGCCTTGGTTCAAAATAATCAAAAAGTGCTAAACTCCAGAAGTGAAATCACCTATAAATGTATCTCCAACAATGCTCAAGAATCCCAGCACTCTTCAGGACAAAGCCACCCATTTGAATGGCATTCCATCCACCACCTTTATTATCCACTCTGTACACCATCACCGATGTGCAATGGCAAAATTTGTGTACCATGTACAGGATGTACTGCACTAACTCAACAAAGCTCCTTTATCTGTATCATCCAAACTCATGACTTCTATCATTTAGAAGGATAAGTGCAGCAGATAAATGGGAACACCACCATGTGCAAGCTCTCCTCTAAGCCACTCACCATCCTGATTTGGAAATACATCACCATATCCTTTAGTGTCACTGGGTCAAAGTCCTCAAAATCCCTTCCTAACAGCACTGTGGGTATGTATGCACACATGGACTGCAGCAGTTCAAGAACACAATTCACCACCACCTTCTTAAGTGCAGTTAGGAATGGACAATAAAGTCTGGCCCAATCAGAAATTCTCACATCCCTTAAATGAATAAAGAGTTACTTAAAGAAAGAGATTTCTAGTATTTTGTTCCCATTTCAATCATTTGGTTCTTTACTTTTTCAAGGGCCCACATTTCCTTATTCAATCATTACTCATTCCATCCATCAGAAACGTCTCATTTTGTTGCTTACAGCTTCTCCTGCCTCTGTCTCTGTACCTGCTGAAGACTTGTTTCATCCCAAACTGTTCCCAGTTCTGGTGTGAGGTCACAATATGGAACATTAGGCAGAATCTTCTGCTGAGTCTGGTGATGACCTTGGAGGCAGGAAGGGCATTTAGGATGGAGTGATACCCAAACCCTGCCACCTTCCTGCTCCCACCAGAGTTAAAATCTTGGCAGGAAGGTCCTTGGTTGACCTTTGTGCCCAGCCACCAAATGAGCCCCTTAAGTGGCCAATTAAAGACCACATAAGGATTACATCCCACTGCTGCTGGGATTAACTCAGCTGCAATTAGGCCTGTTACACACAAAATGAGAAACTTGTGTGGGTGACTTGTCACCTCAGAAAGTCAGATACAACGATCAAAGGCAATAAATATCTCATTGAGGATCTAGACAGAAGAGGGGGAAGTCAGGCCCTCTGAGAACAAGCAGCTGCCCTTGCTTCCAAACCTGTTCCTCAAGATTCCCAATCAGTCAACCCTACTGCCCCTCACATTACTTGCCTTATGGCTAATGTCAGTGTGTGATACTGCAATGCCTGGGGAGGGCCGTTCCAGCACCCGATAAGTAACATTGCTATGCAGATCAGTTGTTGGCTGCCAATTGGTTACCAGCTCTTCTATGTGGGACTTCAAGCTCCTGGGTCTTGATTGCAGGGGTAAGTAGGACAGCCAATGACCTCGGCACTGCTTGATTGGTGTGCGGTTTAGTGTCCTTCCCCGAAAGGAAGATATTTCACTGCCGGTCCCATCAGCTGGCAAGAATGATGATGCCATAACAGGATTCTGCTCATTAACTCTGTTTCACTCTGCAATGATGTGGTCGGATCTGATACTGTTTAAAGCATTTTCTCATTTAGTTTCCAATTCTCACCACCTACTGAGTTTGACTTTTGTATAATCTAAATGATAGAGTAGGTTAAAGGGTACAAAATCATGAAAGATTTGGCTTGCATATTCCCAAACCTTTAAAAGTCCTGAGGCAAATTGATTGAGAGAGTTTTAAGGATGTATTTGGGACATTTGTAATAAAAGTGTGGAGTGGAAAAAAACAATATGTTATGCTAACACTTTAGAAAACATTGACTAGGTCGCAGGTGGGTTATTGACTACAATTCTGGGCATTAGACTTTAAGAAGGATGGTAAGGCCTTGGTGAGGATAGCAAGGAGATTTCTCAGCATCCCAGAAGTTGGAGAAGCTGAACATTTTCTTCTTCAAATAGAGCAAATTAAGGGAAGACCTAATGGAGGTAAACAAAGTTTTGAGAGATTTTGATAGGGCATGTAGGGAGAAACTGATTCTTCTGACAATATCTCATTTAGGGTCTAAACTTATTTATTTTTGCCCACACTCTGCAACTTTGCACTTATTTGCAATGGATAGCATTTACCACCTATAAAAGTGGAAAATCACACTGGGTGTACGAGGGTGACAGATCCAATGTTAAGTATTTGCTCCCCAGCTGAAGTTAAGGATTTTGTGTATCTTAATTGCAGTAACGTAAGGTAAATTTAACGGCTGGTTCTAACTAGGTTTGACATTCAGACAAGTCGAAAGTAAAATTAAAAATAAGTTTCTGTCAGATAAGATTAATAACTATCAGTAAACTGACTGATATCCTATTTCAATACTCTCCTGAAGGTCCAATAAGTTTTAAAAAGGTAATCAGTCCATCTATTGATGCGTTATTATTCCTAAGTGTTCCTACATTTTATGATAAACCAGTAATGGCTGTGTTGTCTCTTGTTTATGAAACATCACAATTACAAATGGACATGACTGTGTACATACCTCCAAACCAATAGAAGCAAAGCTTATTAAAATTCAGTTTTGTTGTCCATTATTCAACACCGAATAGACAGAGCAATGTTATTTCCTGTTAATGCTGTGCAAATTAAGTTTTGGTATCTTGAAGTGATTCAATCAGAAATTAAATCATTTAGTGACAGTGCCATTGTGTACTAGCAGAATGCAGTGTTCTCGTCGTTAATGTTGGCCATGACATCTGTCACCAGAACAAAACAAATGACAATCCACTCCGGAAATTTGCTCAGAGTAGTACAAACCTGGATAGGAGAAAAATGATGGAGTATATTTTCCTAGAATACCATAATGAAAAAGAAAAAGATAGGCCATTTTGGTGAAATGTTGCCTTTATCATGTAACAGCATGATGTTAGTATAATAATGTCAAACAAAAAAAAACTTTGATGACAGAATTTGTCTGTCTCAGGAGACAATAAACTATGGCTGGGCCTATGTCATTTCTGTGTCAGACATGGTCCTTTGTGACTGTAGAGACTGATTCTTGAGTGGCAGTCACTTCCATAGTTGGCATGGATTAATTGTACTAGCCTGAGGTTGACTGATGCTTTTCCTTTGCACTGGGCTCTCTATTCTGCCACTGGTCATGTCTTTGGCCCTCAAACGTGTCTAGGCTCTTCAGAACTGAATGTCTCCAGGCACTGGTTAGCAGTGAGTACTGGCTTCAGTTCTGGCTAACTAGCAGTCTCATTTACACATCTTCTTGTATTGCAGATGTGGCTGACCTGTTGGTCTTGCATTGATAGACAAGTCTATCATCATTGAGCATGTCTTTAGGGACATATGTTTTCATTCGCTTCACATGACCCAGCCAAGCAAGTCCCACTGACTCAAAAGAGAAACTATGTTGGGGATCTTTACATGCTGGTGCATTTCCGTTTTCTTGCTGGTAGATTCCCAGTATTCATCTGAAGCTGAGGAAGTAGAAACTACTCAGCAGCTTTTTTGGCTTGTATAGGGTGCCCATGCCTCTCAACTGTAAAGAAGGCAGCTAACTGCTGAGAGCACATCCTTGGTACATTCTGAGCATGGTTTATTGAATTAATTTGCCGTTGGACCAGTCTTATTGACATTGACATGGCAGCTGTGCAATCCAGATGCTGATTGTGGCATTGAGGAACTAGTTGTTAGTTATTGCAAGGTATGAGAAGCTGTACATGAGCTTCAGAGTAAGTTGACGGTGGTAATGGAAGGTGGGAACTCAACACCTTCACCTTCAGAATGCTGATTGGCAGTTCTCCAGACTCTCTGCCGGCCTGGGAGAACCAATCTACAAGTTGGTGCAAGTGAACTTCAGAATGGAATGTCAGCTGGCGTCATCAGCCAAAAAATAATCTTGGATTAGGGCTTTGCACAGATTGGTATTGGTGTGCAATCTTGCCAAGTTGAACAGCTTGCTATCAGCTCTGACATTCAGGTCGATGTCCTCATTTGCTAGTGTACAATAGCAGCATAGAGAAAAATAAACCACAGCTGGCAGCAGTCTTGTTGTAGTGCTATCTTGCCCCACTACTGATCTTGGCCCCAGTGCTGATCCCAGAAGTCACCAATGATGCTCCATTATAACTTAGGAAATTGTGCGTTTTCTTGTGGAAAGGAGAAACGATGTCCAGGAATCCACCCAAGTAGCTTATCTTTCACAACACTTTAAAGAGTTCATTCCTGTTCACAAGAGCAAAGGCCTTGGAGAAGTCTATAATGGTGATGGAGAGCATTCTGTGCTATTTGCAGAACTCCTGTTAAGTACTGAAGTGTGAAAACTATAACAACCTAGCCACCTGAGACTCTGGGTAGATTTGAGATTTCAGAGTCTGAAATATGGTCACAGATAACAAGGCCATTTTTGTACAACGCTTAACAAGGAGGTGCCTAAGTACTTGTTGCAGTCACTGTGATCCACTTTGTGGCTATTTTAATCACTCACATCTTGATGAATGAATCTTTCCTTCTGGCAGAGACACAAGAAGTTAATGGAGCTGCAGCTGTGCTGGCTTTCCACAGTTTCAGGTGCAATGTCATCATTGGCTGGGGGTTTACCATTGGCAAAAATCACCAAAGATCTTCAGACAGCACCTCCTAAACATGACCATTTCCATCTAAAAGGATGAGAGCAGCAGATACATGGAAACACCACCACCAGCAAGTCCCCCTCGAAGCCAATCACCATACTGACTTGAAAATGTATTGCTGGTCCTTCACTGCTGCAGCATCAAAATCCTGGAATTCCCTCCCTGATGGTTTTGTGGACATGGACTGCAGCAGTTCAAGAAGGCAGCTCACCACCACCTTCTCAAGGGCAACTAGAGATGGGCAATAGATGCTGCCCAGCCAGCAACGCCCACATCCAACAGATGAGTAAGGAAAAAAAATGGATAATGGTTTATTGATCTCTACAGTGGTGGACTGCTCAATGATATTGAAGTCTGGAATAGTGCTGAGAACTTCTTCAGTGACAACATTCACCATTGCATTACGCTTGAAGTTGTGCTGTACCCAGCTTTCCATCTGCTTTCATTTCCGTCATTGAACCTAACAAGCAAGTAGCAGGCAAAACAAAATACTTTATACACTTGAAATCAGGCACAAACCCAAAAGCTGCTGGAAATACTCAACAAACCAGGTAACATCTGTGATGAATAAGAAAGTCTAATGTTTCCGGTCAATGATTATTCCAATTGGAACAAATTGTCACATGTATCCCTTCAATAGACAAATTGTTGGAAGGCAAATTATGGAAGATACCACTGCAAAATGACCATGTTTTGTCAGGTTTATACCAGAGGGCAGTGTGTGAAAAGAAACATGTATCAAATGGAACATTTGGATTTTTGCCCTAAGTTTCAAAAGTAGGAACTGATGCTATGCAAATGATGGGTATGTGTTTCATTTAGCAGTATTTTAGGTTGATGGTGTGGTTTGTAGGGGATGTCATGTGAAGATGCCTTCACTAACCTTGAAGACGCACGTAAGCCATTAGATCGCAAAAGGCACTACTGCCAAACACTGGGATCGAGATTCCAGGAATAGTCCTTCCTGACCTCCTTCTCCCATCTCTTCCTGAGTGTCATCTGACTCATATGCAAAGTTGGAGTTTCCCCTCATGCCCGTCTACACCTCTCATGCCTCCAGTACAATTTCTATCATTGCCCACTGTGATGTTCACTGTGCAGAAATCTTATTGTCCAGTGGTCCTTTAAGGGATATTTTGCATTAAGGAAAATGCTGGCATTTGAACAATAATTCACTTCACCATTTATGCACCATGGTAGTGTGTAACATCCACGAGATGCACTGCAATAATTCACCAAGGCTCAATCAACAGCATTTTCCAAACCCACGACCTTTGCCACCAAGAAGGACAAAGTTAAAGTTAATGGATAAAACACTCCACTCTCCAACAACCACAATCATGCTCCTTTGTGTCAAGTGTGACGGCAACCAGCAGAAAGTTTTCTCACCGATTTCGTTTGAATTCATTCTTGCAACCCAATTAATGCTGTTCTCCATAGGGCAGTCACTCTCACTTCACCTCTTCAGTTCATCTTTTTGTGCATGTTTAGAACAAGGCTATCGTGATCAAGGTCAGAAACTGAGTGGCCTTGGTGGAACCCAACTGAATAGTGCTGAACAGGTGATGCTCGATGGCAAACGTTTCCATCACTTTAATGATGATTGAGAATGGGCAGGGCAATAACTGAATGGGTTGCTTTTGTCCTGCTTTTGGTGCATGGGGTACACCTAGATTATTTTCCACATTTTGTGTTTTAGCTTGGCTAAGAGAATGTCTAATTCTGGAACAAAAATTTCAGTAATGGACCTGGGCTATTGTCGGGTTCAAAACATTTGCTGCAACCAGTGAGGTCAGCCATTACCCGAGCGAGCAAATTGAATTTTCTGAAGACTGACATCAATGATGCTCTGAGGAGGACGAGATGAATCATCCACTCTGTGCTTTTGACTGAAAAGCCTTAGTTAGAGGATAAGGATTGGGAACACTCTTTTAATCTGCTTCACCTCACGACACAGTAAGAAAAAGCAAAACAAAGAACAACAATAAACTGAAATCTTGTAAATCAAATTAAATAGCAAAACTGCAGAATACTCTTACTGAAGGGTTTTTATTGGTAAATTGGTTCTCTACACTTCAATATGATTAGAACTTTATTATTTGCTGAAACATCATTTGTTCTTTTCAGGTCCAGTGCTCAATTCTAGGAAAAAATAGGACACTGCCAAAAAGCTTTTGGCATTTATGAAAATCTCAGGAAAATTAAGTCAAGGCAATAACTGAATTTATAAATTGATATAATATTTATCTTATGAACTGTTAATGGCATTTTGTAGTCAACTGTCTATGTTAATGGCAATAAGTTGAGAATGACCTCCTCCTTATTTTACACAGTAACCTACCTAAAGTCCTTACTGAAGATTACATTTGTATTAAAAGTGTAGTTTTCTCAAATTAGTTTCCAACTAACTCTGTACTTGGATTGTATTTCATTCAGCTTTTAAGCTTAGAACAATTCAGATACTAAAACACTGAATTTTGATTCTTTTCACGTGGTGATATGGTACAAGTTCCCAATATTTATGGTACAAATATACATCTAAACAGAGGGCAGAAAAAGGTGACTTACTTAGATCAATAGTTATGCAGAAAAAGTTTAGAGGCTTAAAGCTGCTCAAACCCCCGGGTAACTGTTAAACTGATCCCTGACTCACCACGGACACCCTCCCTCTGACTTGCCACCTCCAATCTGACTCTGAACCAAAACACAAACAGATTCTTAACAAGGCCTCACACCTGACAGGAATTGTCTGACCTAAAGGGTCACCTCTTCTTTACACTGAAAAAACCTTTAGTTCTCTCAAGGCAGTTACTTGAAAGAAACTCAGGATTTATGTATACATATTAATCAATTAAAACCTTACAAGTGTTTAAAGATGTAACAGCATCTTAGGTTTGTTTAATACAGCCTCATCTGTTGTGTGACTCTTTAATCATTTACTTATAGATTCTGTGTTGTGTGTGCTTCCTTCTCACTTCACCTGACAAAGGGGCTTCGCTCTGAAAGCTTGTGTTTTCAAATAAATCTATTGGACTATAACCTGGTTCCATGTGATTTCTGACCTTAAATTCCCACAGACACCCAACATCACCTTAGGATCTCTGATCACTTGCAATTATTAATAAATACCAATGGCATTAAATTTTAAAAATAATTTTAAAGATCATTGCATTTACAATGAATTAATTAAAAAAAACACAAAATGGAACAGCACAAAAAATGAACAGCTCCATAATATCTACAGATGTTTCACTATACTTTCTTTTATCTTTTTAGCCTCTGTGTTTTGTATGGTCATTTCCAGGTCCTCTGGCATCTTTTGGGGTGTGACTCCCTTGTGCTGTGTCAAGGCCTAGACATTGACAGAAACATCCAGGAGTAGCTTGACTTGTGAGTCTAATTGTAAAAAGCACAGAAAGATAAGTGGCCAGTTTTTGATCTGATTATATGGATCTGTTTTGATGATAATCAGAACTCTGGACCATTATGTTAACACTGGGAGCTTCTGCTCCCTTCAAGCTCCATCTCTGCATAACCATGGGACTTTGACCTCATCATTATGGCAATTGACCCTATCACTATGCAAATTTATGATGGTAATCCCATTACATGACACCTGTAACCTTGGTCGAAGTCAGGCTGCATTTAAGATTATCACACATCGATTCGATACCTGGGTTTAAACAAAAGTGGAAGAGAAACTGATAAGTTTCATAAAATAGGGCAAAAAGAAGCTTGACAGAATTTGGAACCATGAAAAATTGTATAATCTTTCAAATGGTGTCCTATCTCATCATCTGAAGTTAGCCTGTTGACAAAATGAAATTGTGGGAAATTGGAATCAAAGGAGAGAAAATTGTAGATACTCTGTGACGTTGTCTTACTTTTAAATTGAAATAATTCTGGTTGGACCCATAGAGGTGCTGTGAGTTTCAAATGTTAAAATTAATCCTGAACCTGGAGTTTATTACATGAAAATATAGTCCTGGCAGTGACCTTACCCATCTGGATTGTGTTTCACTTTCCCCATAGTTTCTTTCTGGAAGTATTATTTAATACTACTGGACCTCATTCTAGATGATCCTCTAATGATGGAACATTTTTTGTTTATATGTTGACATCCTAGAAGAAAAGAAGCAAATAAGGACATGTTCAAGATTGCATTCCATAGATCGCTTAACAAGGAGTTTTATTGCTACAATCTCTGAGTCACACTGTCATACAACTAGACATTAGGCAGTAAAAGCAAATTGTTTATTATTAGGAACTCAAACAAAATTTCTGCCTTGGGGTAGATCGGTGAAACTGAAATAGACAGACCATCTGTGCTACCTAACATTTATTAAAGTGCTGTGTAAGATCATCTGGAGAAGGCAGAGCAATAAAAAAGGAGAGGTGTAGAGAAAGAGTAAAAGTGTAAGAGAGAAACAGAGAACACAGCATAAATTCTCTTCTGGGCAGTGGCTGAGAAACAGAGAGCAAGAATTGAACGTTGATAGAAAGAGAAATGAACACAAAGCCAGAGGAAGAATTGACTTTCTACCTTTAGTTCTTGACAGTGTTGGCCTCATGGAATCAGCATCAACTAAAGGGCAAGATAGTTAAATTAGTAAGACCAGACTTATCTGTGAATTGGATTTCCCAGTCACAGACCTGTTGAGTAAACATACCGGTTCTGATTTTCACAAGGATTGTCCTGAATTCACACAAAAAATATTGATGTAACATCAAAAGACACCCTGCAGAAAGTGTAAACAGACTGTTTACATTATTTCTCCTGCAGTTCTGATGGAAGTATCAGTGAAGTGACATTTCTTCTGTTTTTTTCCTAAGTTTATGAACCCTGCTTTGACATTTAACACTTAGACCACAGACAGACTTGATGGCACAGCGTCATTAGTCGAATGTCTAAAAAAAAATTGATACCTTATAGAATTAGTCAGACAAAATGAAATGTAACTCTTCATCTAGGCTGATAAGCCATGGTTAAACTGAGGAAGTGCTGCATTTTCAAAGATATTGTTGTTTGAAGGCAATATTAAAATGAGGTATTGTCTTTTTAATCTGGTGATTCACATTGAAGGAAAAGATCTCAAGGCAACATTCAAAAATGAAGAGGTTGTATTTTCATCGTGCCTTTTTCAAACACAGAGCTTTCCAAAGCATTTAAGAGAAGCACAATGAAATATCCCCTTACTACAATTAATAAATTCACTGACAATTTATTTCACTTTTATTGTGCTATTCTGGTGCACATCGTGCTTGTCTGCTTGTCTGTTCAGAATTTTCAAATGGAATTCACTGATGTTAAATGAAGGAAACATCATTGATTTTATTTTTCTGTGGTTAAAAAGTGTTCAAATTGAAAAATTGTTTTATTTTCTATGTTCTTTCATTGTTTTATTTTGTTTTCATATTTTGCCTTTTGTTTTGTCTTTGGTTCAGTCTCAACGGGTGACTGAAGGGACTGTGAATCATTTGTGATAGAATGGATACTGTAGGAAGGGTAGTTGATCCTCAGTCTCCTGAACAAGCTTACTTACAAATTGGGTCTTTAGGAAAAGGAAAAGCTAAAAGAGACAATGTCAAATGGTCAGCAAGAACCATACATAGAAGACAAAAAAGATGCACTATGAAACATTGAAGATAGATGAATTAGATAATTGTTTTTGACACCTACAGTGAGTTTAAAGCACAAATTAGAGATTGTGATGAGAGTAAAGACAGCTAAGACATCTTGTACCCTTGAGACTGACAGATTAAAAAGGTTCATCTTGAGCTTTGACATAAAATAAATCCAGGGAACATTGAACAGTGTGTTATTGCCAGAACCATTATAATAACATTTGTAAGATCATTAATTTGAATGCATTATCATTTTGCATGCCAGTGATCCTCACCTATAATTACAATCAATTCAGGTTCGTGACTTTCTGCTTAAAAGTCTTCATTCATTTTTGAATAAATTTATAGTACAAAACGTAGCAAAACTGCAATTGAAGCTTTGTTAGCAAAGAGCAGATCTCTCACTCTGCTGAGCACTGTATCAGTGTTACTAGATCTGCCCACAACACAAAAAATAAGACCAAGGTTGCATCAAATTTCGGGGCCCTTACTGTTATTAGGGATTAAACTAGACAGCAACTTCTAACATCAGTGCAAGCAGTGTTAAACATTAAAATCAGAAATTTGCTGTGTAATTTGTCCTGTTTCTCTATAATAGTTACTGTACTAGCATCTGTCTTACAGACTTTTTCCTGATACACCAGTGCTTGTATTATCTCATGGAAATGGGAATGGATTTCATGCTATTGAAGAAACTAAAAGATATTTCCTCAAGCATTCAAATGTCTTGACTAATTTTAAGCTACTAACTTACAACAGAAGAGCATATTTCTAGCAAAAACATTGAAATTCGGTGCAGGAGTAGGCCTTTCAGCCCTTTGAGCCTGCACCACCATTCAATATGATCATGGCTGATCATGCAATCCCAATATCCCATTCCCGCTTTCTCTCCATACCTCTTGATCGAGGGTCACGTCCAGCTCTCTCTTGAATATAGCTAATGAACTGGTCCCAGTTCCTTCCTGTGGGAGAGAATTCCACAAGTTCAAAACTCTCTGAGTGAAAAAATCCTTCTCGTCTCAGTCCCGAATGGCTTATCCTTTTTTCTTACATGGTGACCCCTAGTTCTGGGCTTACCCAACATTGAGAACACCCTTCCTGCATCTAGCCTGTCCAGTTCCATCAGGATTTTAGAGTATCATGCTTCTGTTTGCCCCAGTTGAGATGGATTATGAGTCCTTTATACCCTTAGCTCACAGGCTCTGGTGCAGTGATGATGTCATGAGCGCATCTCTTAAAGACATATTGTCACATTGACTATAAGATATAACACATCATTGTCTTTTGTTCAAAGATTAAAACTTATTCTAAGCAGACAGACATAAAGTTAAAGGTAAAAAGGTAAAATTGCCATAGTCCCAGAGGACTGCCTGTCATTAGGGAGAGAGGATTGGTGGTGGTTTGACCTGAGGGTCACCATACCTCAGGCAAAGGATGAGGTTGAGATGGCAGAACCTTCATGGTGACCTTAGCTAGTACGGCAATTGAATCTGTACAGTTGGCATCAATCTGCATTGCAAACCAATCATCCAGCTAACTGAACTAACTGACTCCCTGGTTGCACAGGCATATATTGTCAATACAATAATTATACACATTGAATAAATGGAATTAAAAGGTTAGCATTTCAGATGTAAATGTAATGCTTTGGAGGTTTGACAACTCATCCTGATCTGATGATCATATTCACGTCTTGAGAGCTATACGCTGTTCTCTGTTGCACTTGTCTGCCAACTGGCTTGTCTTTCAAGATCACTGCACGATGATCATCGTCAATGTGTTTTTACTTATTCTCTTTGTGCACTGTTGGTGTGCTATATATTAGTTTGAGCTGGTTTTTGTTCTTAAATAACGTAGCACTATTGAGAAGTTGCAATTTTGTATGTTCTGGGTCGGTTGCATATTTCAGAAACCTTTGTTAATGCCCACGTGTTGATATTTGTATTTCTAACTTGCACTGTCTGCTCGGTGTACAGTTTGGCAGTTCTCTACATGCTTGATGATTGTGTTTCTCTTTTATTCACCTCTATCTTTGAAGAAACGTGTCTGTTGACTTGGAATAGTTAGACAATTGGATGCTAAGCAAAGTCATTCGCACTTAACCTCTGAGCATAAATTCTGCTGGGAAAGTAATCCTTTCCCCATTGGTGTTGCCAACAATGCAGCAATGCAATGGGAAAATCTTTCTTTGTTGGTTGACACTTAATGATCATTGATTTTATAATACGTACCATGCTTTCTAATTGACAATACTAGATTGATGATGAGTCGCTCCCAACTGAGTGAATGTGTTGCAATAGCTTGCCAGTGAACTGAGGCCCTTTATTAGACACTATCTGACCTGGGATACAAAATAAACTGAAAATTACATTCATTGTCTAAGCGATTATCATATTTGTTACATTGCTATACTTTTATGGGATTTTGTGTAATTAGTCCTGTTGTGCACATTATAACTTCACTTCTGAATTTATATCATAGTATATCAGTAAAACTAAAAGGTCTACAGCCATCAGAAAATTAATCGATTCCAAGTAATACAAAACAAACTGAACTTTTCATAAAATTAACACAATGGAAAATTTGAAACGTTTACAAATGTATTCACATTCCTGATACAATATGGTTGAAGGCTAAAATCAGGAGATAACATTCATGAATATTTCATTTCATACAATTGCTCTTGTATAATTAGAATACACACCAAAATAAAAATACCAAAGGTGTACCTGTATCAGAGATAAAAGGTACTGCAGATGCTGGAGAATCCGAGATAACAAGCATGGGGCTGGATGAACACAGCAGGTCAAGCAGCATCATAGGAGCAGGAAAACTGGACGTTTCGGGCCTAAACCCTTCATCAGAAAATCTGAT
>JAHRHZ010000249.1:64666783-64677900 GCA_024137785.1 Ginglymostoma cirratum
GCTGCTTGGCCTGCTGTGTTCATCCAGCTCCACACCTTGTTATCTCGCAAAGCCAGTGGGGCTGCTTTGAATTTGATGGTGTTAAACTTTGAGTGGTGTTGGAGCTGAATTTTACTCACTTAAATGAGACATACTCCACCCTTCTCCTGACAAGTGCCTTATAAAAGTTGGGGAGGATTCAGGAGTCAGAGTTGAGTGTCATGTTATTGAATATCTTACCTCTAGCCTACTCTCATAGTCACAGTATTGATATGGTTAACCCAATGAATGGTGACCTGCAGGATGTTTATTGTAGGAGATTTACTGATTACGATGCAGTTAGACGTCAAGGGAAGGTGATTAGATTTCTGTTTGATGGACATGGTCATTGCCTGGCACTGTTATGACCCCAGAGCTTTGTTTTACAGATTTCCCTGTGCACAAGCAGGTGCAGGATAATCACGTCTGCAGTCACTGTATCACCCCAACCCCAACACCAACCACAACACGCAAACATTGATGTGGTGCTGGAATCACTTGCCTGGCTCCCTGGCAATAGCCTCCTGATGAAGAAGGTCATTGACCTGATTTCTGGCGTCCTTATAGATTTTGTAATCAGTTCAGGAGATGTGAGCATTGTTGACTTGGCCAACACTTATTGCCTACTTCTAACTGACCTGGAGAAGGTAGTGGTGAGTTGCAGCCCATGTGGTGTATAATGCAGCTTGGGAGTGAGTTTCAAGATTTTGATCCAGCGACAGTGAAGGAACAGTAATTAATTTCCAAGTCAGACCGGTGTGTGGCTTTGGGAAGGGACTTATTGGTGGTGGTGTTCCCACGAACCTGCTGCCATTGCCACATTTGATGGACTTGTCAGATCTGAGCTGGAATTCATTTGCCACTTGGTAAAGAGGCTCATCAGTAAAATTGACTGAACTTTACTTCATAAAATCCGAAAGAACTGTGGATGTTGTAAATCAGAAGCAAAAACAGAAATTGCTGGAAAAACTCAGCAAGTCTGGTAGCATCTGTGGACAAAAATCAGAGTTAATGTTTTGGATGGAGTGACCCTTCCTCAGAACTGTCTCTTCAGGCTCTGCTCAGAACTGAGTTAAGTCTGGAAATCTTCTGATGTTTAAGAAAAAATCTAATTAAACTATATATGCCATAATAAGTACAAAGTGTGTAGATCTGGAAATCTGAAATAAAAACAGGAAATTCTGGAATTACTCCGGAAGTCTGGAGCACCTGTCGACAGATAAACAACGTTGTTATCAACGATGAATCCCCCAAATCAGAAAAAGTTCCCTGATTACTACCACTCCTCCTCTTTTCTTGAAAATCTGCATTTATTTTTGCTTTTGCAGTATAGAAGAAATTCACTTTAAAAATCACGACTGAATCATTTCCATTGCACCTTCAGGCCATATATTCCACAGCATAACAACTCCATGAATGAAAAAAAACCCCTTTTACCAGTTACCCCCAGTTGGTGTCTTCTGGTTAGTGCCATCCCAAAAGTAGAAACAGCTTCTTCTCAAAGTCTCGGTCATATCTTCAGTAAAACCATGACTGAAATTGCCACCAATTGAAACATTTAAGAGGCATCTTGACAGATACATCAATAGGGAGGAAATAGAGGGATATAGTCCATTTCGAGGCAAAAGGATTTTAGTTTAGAAAGGTGTCATGTGTCAGTGCAGTGTACTGTTCTTTGTCCTTTAATATGAAGCTGCTCATTTAGACTCCCTCTTGGGTACGTTTGCTGAGTCTTTTACAAATACAAGGTGCAGCTAAACAATGCCTCTTGTGGAATGCACTAGAAATACTCAGCAAATCAGATAGAAACAGAATTAACGTTTTAGGGCAGTCAATAAAACTGCATGTACAATGTTTCCTAAAATATGTTGCCAGCATTTATTTCTGTTGTTTGCAATTACAATGAATTGAAAACTTTGTTAGCTTTTCGAAGTGATCAAACTCTTGAAAGGTCAGGCATCAGAAGGCACTTCTTCTGGAGATGGCTGGAAATCAATAATGGGAGCACTCAGAGAATTTTTCCAATTTCCTGACGTCAGTCCTTGTTATTGAGGTAAACGTTTTTCCTTAACATATTCATGGGGAACAAAGATGCTCAACTGCATGAAGCCAATCTTTGTAAGATAAATACTGTAATACTTGCAAACTGCAGGTAAGTGTCATGTAATCAAATGTCACATAATAAAACCTCTGGCATATATTCAACCAAAAGTCATTCAATGCAAAAATTGGGGGAGTAAAGGAGTAAAGATCGGTCATGAAAAACACTTGAGTGAATTGTGGAGATTGAGAACCTAAAGGAGAGGCAAGATGAGCTCAACAAGGTGAGCTATTTGAAGGAGGAGAACATGCTCAGATTAGTGGTGAGACCAAGTTGTGATTTGATGATAAGGGATACATAGCAATTTGGATAGGGCAGATTTTTAAAAGTACAGACTAGGTAACACAGCCTCAGAGATGATGGTGTGTCACTATTCATAGGTTTATTATCAAAGATTTATTTATTTGTGTAATTTTAAATCAACATCTATTCTGCCTAAGGGTTAATTGAGATAGGTTTTACAGTCATCCCAAGTAAAGCAGTCAATAGTCATTGTTAGAGATAGTAGGAACTGCCGATGCTGGAGTCTCAGATAACAAGGTGTAGAGCTGGATGACCACAGCAGGCCAAACAGCATCAGAGGAGCAGGACAGCTGACATTTCAGGTTGGGACCCTTCTTCAGAAATGGGGGAGGGGAAGGGGCCTCTGAAATAAATAGAGAGAGGGGGAGGTGATGATAGAAGGTAGATAGAGGAGCAGATAGATGGAGAGAAGACAGACAGGTCAAGGAGGTGGGGATGAAGCCAGTAAAGGTGAGTGTAAGTAGGGAGTTGGGATGGGGGTTGGTCAGTGAGGAGGGAGGGGCGGGTAGGTAAGCGGGAAGACGGACAGGTCAAGGAAGCAGCAATGAGGCTGGTAGGTAGGAGGTTGGGGTGGAGGTTGGTCAGTGAGGTGGAATGAGCAGATAGGTGGGAGAAAAGATGAACAGGTCAAGGAGTCGGGGTCGAGCTGGGCTGGTTTTGGGATGAGGTCAGGGGTGGGGAGATTTTGAAGCTTGTGAAGTCCACATTGAGGCCATTGGGCTGCAGGGTTCCCAAGAGAAATATGAGGCGCTGTTCCTGCAACCTTCGGGTGGCATTGTTGTGGCAATGGAGGAGGCCCAGGATGGACATGTCGTTCAAGGAGTGGGAGGGGGAATTGAAATGGTTCGCGACTGGGAGGTGTTGTCGTTTGTCATGAACCGAGCGTAGGTTTTCCACAAAGCGGTCTCCAAGCCTCCGTTTGGTTTCCCCGATGTAGAGGAGGCCACATCGGGAACCGCGGATACAATATACCACATTTGCAGATGTGTGGGTGAACGTCTGTTTAATGTGGAAGGTTTTCTTAGGGCCTGGGATGGAGGTGAGGGAGGACATATAGGGGCAGGTGTAGCACCTCCTGAGGTTGCAGGGAAAAGTGCCAGGGGTGGTGGGGCTAGTGGGAAGTGTGGAGCGGACGAGGGAGTCACGGAGAGACCGGTCCCTCTGGAAGGCAGATAAGGGTGGGTTGTTTGGATGAGATACGATATTGAACACATCTAATTTCAGTTAATTGGTTTTTGAGCTCTGTAGCTGGTGACTATTTTAAGATAGAAGCATAGAAAAAAGGAACAAGAGTAGGCCATTCAGCCCTTTAGCTCTGCTGTGCCTTTCAATATGATCCTAGTTGATCATCCAGCTCTGTACCCTGTTCCTGCTTTCATCCTGTGCCTTTTGGTCTCTTCAGCCCTAAAATCTATGTCTATCTCCTTCTTGAAAACATTCAATGTTTTGGCCTCAACCACGTTCTGTGGCAAAGAATTCCACAGGATCACTATTCTCCAGATGAAAAAAATTTCTCCTTATCTTGTGGCCCCTGGTTTTGGAATGCTCAATCATCGGGAACATCTTTCCTGCGCTTACCTTGTCTAGTCCTGAAAGAATTATAGGTTTCCATTCTTCTAAATCCAGTGAGTAATGTCCAAGCAATCCAGTATCTCTGCAAACATTGGTTTTGGAATTTTCCTCTGAATTTCACAGTTCACCATCAACATTGTGAAGGCAATATTGACTGCATTTTTGTTCAATCTTGGCAAACAGGTTAGACATCTGTGTAACTATAATTAGGACCAAGAATGACTTTGCAAACTTTTTTCCACGTTTAGAAGAGTAAAAGGAGTGATGATTGAAACAATTAAGATCCTGAGGGGGCTTGAAAGGTTGAAGGAGGAAAGGATGCTTCCTCTTGTGGGAGAATCTACAATCCAGATCATTGTTTAAAAATAAATGTTGCCCACTTAAGATTGAGAAAAGGAGAAATATATTCTTCTGAGTCTTTGGAACCTAAGAAGGCAGTTGAAGCAGAATCTTGCAATATTTTCAAGGCAGAGGTAGATAGATTTATGATAAGCAAGAAGGTTATTCGGGTATGTGGAGTAATAAGATAATCCATGATCTTTTTGAATGGCGGAGAAGGGCTGAGGGTCCAAGTGGCTTACTTCTGCTCTATTTCATTCATTTGTTTGCTTCAGCCGATGCAATCATCCATGCAAAGCAAGAAAGGTGTTTGCAAAAGAAGAGATATTCTGGGTAGAGGAAGAATGTGAATAGGATTGATGATCTAGAGACAGGTAGTCAGTGTGGTGAGTGGGGTTAGTCAGATAGGAAGGATGTGGGTGAGGATAGCCTCCAGTGAGCACATTGAAAGATTTGAAAATTGTAGTGATTGTAACAAGGTCAACCAAGTGGACCTCATAGACTGTAGATTCCCTGATTCAGGCTGTTAATCTGGTCCAATTACAGAGCCCTGGCTGACAGGTATAAACAGGTATATCAGACATCAAAGATAATAGGGACTGCAGATGCTGGAGAATCCGAGATAACAAGGTGTCGAGCTGGATGAACACAGCAGGCCAAGCAGCATCAGAGGAGCAGGAAAGCTTGACATTTTGGGCCTAGACCCTTCATCAGAAATGGGGGAGGGGAAGAGGGTTCTGAAATAAATAGGGAGAGAGGGGGAGGCGGATAGAAAATGGATAGGGGAGAAGATAGTTGGAGAGGAGACAGACAAGTCAAAGAGGCGGGGATGGAGCCAGTAAAGGTGAGTGTAGGTGGGGAGTTAGGGAGGGGATAGGTCAGTCCAGGGAGGACGGACAGGTCAAGGGGGCAGGATGAGGTTAGTAGGTAGGAAATGGGGGTGCGGCTTGAGGTGGGAGGAGGGGATAGGTGAGAGGAAGAACAGTTTAGGGAGGCGTGGACGAGCTGGGCTGGTTTTGGGATGCAGTAGGGGGAGAGGAGATTTTGAAGCTTGTGAAACCCACATTGATATCATTGGGCTGCAGGGTTCCCAAGCTGAATATGAGTTGCTGTTCCTGCAGCCTTCAGGTGGCATCGTTGTGGCACTGCAGGAGGCCCAGGATGGACATGTCATCTGAGGAATGGGAGGGGGAGTTGAAATGGTTCGCGGCTGGGAGGTGCAGTTGTTTAGTACGAACCGAGTGTAGGTGTTCTGCAAAGCGGTCCCCAAGCCTCCGCTTGGTTTCCCTGATGTAGAGGAGGCCACAACGGGAACAGCGGATGCAATATACCACATTAGCAGATGTGCAGGTGAACATCTGCTTGATGTGGAAAGTCTTCTTGGGGCCTGAGATGGGCGTGAGGGAGGAGGTGTGGGGGCAGGTGTAGCACTTCCTGCAGTTGCAGGGAAAAGTGCCGGGTGTGGTGGGGCTGGAGGGGAGTGTGGAGCAGACAAGGGAGTCACGGAGAGAGTGGTCCCTCCGGAAAGCAGATAAGGGTGGGGAGGGAAAAATGTCTTTGGTGTTGGGATTGGATTGCAGATGGTGGAAGTGTCGGAGGATGATGCGTTGGATCCGGAGGTTGGTGGGGTGGTATGTGAGGGTGAGGGGGATTGATCAGGCCTGCGGGACAGGAAGAAGTGGACGGCCTTTAGGCCATCTGCATGGGGAATGCAGGTGGATAGGGACTGGACGTCCATGATAAAAATGAGGTGTTGGGGACCGGGGAATTGGAAGTTCTGGAGGAGGTGGAGGGCGTGGGTGATGTCACGGATGTAGGTAGGGAGTTCCTGGACCATGGGGGAGAAAATGGAGTTGAGATAGGTGGAGATAAGTTCGGTGGGGCAGGAGCAGGCGGAGATAATGGGTCAGCCAGGGCATTCAGGTTTGTGGATTTTGGGAAGGAGATAGAAGCGGGCAGTGCAGGTTTGGGAAACGATGTGGTTGGAGGCTGTGGGTGGGAGGTCACCTGAGGTGATGAAGTTGTGGATGGTTTGGGAGATGATGGTTTGGTGCTCGGGGTGGAGTCATGATCCAGGGGCCGGTAGGAGGAAGTGTCGGAGAGTTGGCGCCTGGCATCAGCAATGTAGAGGTCAATGCGCCATACTGCAACTGCACCTCCCTTGTCCGCGGGTTTTATGGTGAGGTTGGGATTGGAGCGGAGGGCTGCACGTTGTGCGGGGGAGCCGTTGGAGTAGGTGAGAGGGGTGGAGAGGTTGAGGCGATTGATGTTTCGACGGCAGTTGGAGATGAAGAGATCGAGGGAGGGTAGGAGGCCTTGGGGTGGTGTCCAGGAGGCGGGCTTGTGTTGGAAGTGTGAGAAGGGGTCAGTAGAGAAAGGGTTAGATTCATGGTTGAAGAAATAAGCGTGGAGGTGGAGGTGGCAGAAAAACTGCTCAATGTCTAAACATGACCGGTATTCGTTGATGTGTGGGTGGAGGGGGACAAAGTTGAGCCCTTTACTGAGGACTGACCATTCATCCTCAGTAAGGGGGAGGTCTGGGGGGATGGTGAAGACTCAACAGTGCTCAGTGTTGCTGTCTCCTCTGGAGCTGCTGGCTTTGGAGGTGGTGGGCGGAGTTGTGTCAGCGTCAGCAGTGGGCAGGGATATGTTGGCAGTGGGCGGAGTTACATCAGTGGTGGGCGGAGTTGCGCCCGCGTCCGTGATGGGTGGAATGGCGTCGGCGGTGGGCGGAGCGGGGTAGGCGGCGGCAGCAGCAGTGACGGTAGTGTCTGTGGTGTTGGTCTCGGAACTGGAGGCAGTGGCTTCAGCAGTGACTACGTTCGCTGTCCTGGAAGTGGTGTACCCGGCGGTGGCGGATGTGACATCATCTGTGGGTTCTCCGACAGTGGCCCCCGCCGAGTCTTCACCATCCCCCCAGACCTCCTCCTTACCTCTCATCCAGCTCTACACCTTGTTATCTTGTGTCAGACATCATGTTCACTCTTTGAGCTGGCTCTGAGGGAACCGGATCAGTGTCAAGGACTCTTCACTTGCAAATAAAGGATGACTTTGTGATGGGATGCCAGCCTGTGTGGAATTATTTCAGTGGCAACAAGAGAAAAAGAAATGCTCCTGAAGAAATTTGTTCGTAATAGTCATCTTGGAGTTGGTGTAAGCATTTCTGGCAACATTCTGTTAATTGGGAAGCTTGACCTGTTTGATCCTGCCAAAGACTGGGCCCAGTAAGTGGAAAAGTTGAATTATTTTTTCCATACAAATGACATTGGGGCAGATGAAAAGCGACAAGTAATTCACCTGACAGTTTGTGGATCCGCATCTTTTTCAGCATTAGGAACCTAAAGTTTCCTGAGGCACTAGACACTAAAATCTTTCGAGAACTGGTGGGTTTAGTTAAGGAATATTATGGCCCCAAGCCTCCTCTAATTCTGAGATGCTATTGGTTTTACTGGCAGTTCGAGAAACAGGGGAATATGTATCAGGGTTTTTGACAATGTTAAGGCAACTGGCAGAGGCATGTGGTTTTCATTTAACCCTTAATGAGAAACTGGAAAGTGCGCAAAGAATATTTACAAGGATTTTGCGAGGATTAGTAGGCTTGAGTTATAGGGAGAAGTTGAACAGGATAGGACTTTATTCCTTGGAACATAGGAAAATGAGGGGTGACATTATTGATAACACAGCAGGCCAGGCAGCATTAGAGGAGCAGGAAAGCTGACGTTTCGGGTCGGGACCCTTCTTCAGAAAGTTCCGGTGACCTTATTGAGGTGTTTAAAATCATGAGGGGCGTAGATAGGATGAATGCATATAGTCTTTTCCCCAGAGATGGGGAATTGAAAACTAGAAGGCATAGTTTTAACATGAGAGGGGATAGATTTAAGAAGGACCCGAGGGGCAACTTCTTCACGCAGAGAGTGGTCTGAATATGGAATGGCTGCCAGAGAAGGTGGTTGAGGCAGGTACAATAGCAACATTTAAAAAAAAATTTGGGTAGATATATGGATGAGAAGTGTTTAGAGGGATATGGACCAAATATGGGCAATTGGAACTAGCTGAGTGTGCACCATGGTCAGCATGGACCAGTTTGGGTCAATGTTCCTGTTTCCATGCTGTATTACTCTATGACTCAATGACTCTAATACCCATTACGGTTTGTGCCAATACACGACACTGTCATTTGGGGTATCATCAGTCTGTACAAATATTCAGTGGACATGGAGGACATTTTACGAAGTCTATCCCAGGTTGCCATTTATCCAGATGATGTGCTAAAAACAGGGAATAGCAATAAAAAGCACTTAGAGAAGTTGGCCACAGTCCTCAGGCATTTCTCCAAGGCAGAATATGCCTTAAAAGGGAAAAATGTGTGTTCGAGGCAGCCTAAGTGACTTACTTGGGCTACAGAGTCAACAAGACAGATTACACCAATTGGAAGATAAAGTGGGGGTGATCGAAGGTGCCCAGACTCCTATATCTATACTGGAGCTTAGGTCTTTCCTTGGATTGGTGAATTATTGAGGAAAGTTCATACACAACCTGGCACCCTTATATCTGCTATTGAAAAAGGGTCAGCCTTGGAATTGATCTCATAGCTGAGACGTTGCCTTTAGGGAAGTGAAGAAGCAGCTATCATCATTTAAGATGTTGGCACATTATGACCCTAGGTGAGACCTGGTGCTGACATACGATGCCTCCCCGTGTGGTATTGGGATAGTATTGGTTCACAGGTGGCCCAATGGAGAGGAATACCTAATAGCGCATACTTCCCAGACTTTGGCCGATGCAGAATACAAATACACCCAGAAAGAGAAGGAGGGTTTGTTAGTGATCTTTGAAGTGAGAAAGTTCCACCAATACCTTTATGGATATAAACTTGTAATAGTAACAGACCACAAACCCCTGCCAGGTCTACTCAAAGAGGACAAGGATGTGCCGCCCATAGCTTCAGGTCGAATTCAGTGGCGGGATCTCTTTCTAAGTGTGTGCAATTACGAGTTTTAACAACATCTGGGAGGCCAAGTAGCAAATGCGAATGCCTTGAGCTGCCTCCTGCTGGCAGATACACCGCCGGTGGTGCCACAACTGGACCAGTCCATCTCGGTTATAAACTTTCTGGACACCTTTCTGGTCACCATTGACGATATTAGAGACTGTCAACGCAAAAAGGTCCCGTCCTGGCAAAACTAAAACAGCTGATGGGGATGGAGGAAACAAAAGGGCCATAACAACCAGAATTGAAACGATTCTGGACCAGATCACCATAGAGAATAGCATTTTATTACGGGGAACAAGAATGATTGTCCTGAGCAAAGATTGCTATCAGGTACTGGCTGAACGCCACCAGGGTCATTCAGGAATTCCAAAATGAAGATGTTGGTGAGAAGTTATGTCCAATGACCAGGTGTGTATGCAGGCATAACTGTGTTGCTGAGGCAGTGCTCAAAGTGCCAACAAGGACAAAAATTACATCCAGCAGTTCCCCTTCGTTCGTGGGAATGGTCTGGTAAGCCCTGCATTCGATTGCATGTCGACCGTGCTGGTCTTTTCATGCACTCAATGTTCGGAGTCATTACGGATGCCCACTCAAAGTGGTTGGACATGCATAGAGTTCAGACATTAAACACAAGGACGATGATAGGAAAGCTGTAAGCATCTTTTGTAATACACCAACTCCCAGAAATGTTAGTCGCAGAATACAGGCCATTATCTACCTGCAGGGAATTTGAGTACTTCCTAAAGTCAAATGGCATTAATTTTGTTTGGACAGCTCCATACTATTCATCGTCCAATGGTCTGGCAGAAAGTATAGTCCAAACATTGAAGGCAGGCTTAAAGAAACAGCCTTCAGCTTCATTCGACGCCAAACTGTCCCAGTTAATTATAGGACTGCCCACCTACAGGGATACATTTTGCAGAGTTGTTAATGGGGAAAAGGCTCCTCACCAGGGTAAATCTGATCTTCCCGATCCTGGACGGGAGGGGAAGGGTGAAACGGCATCAGGAATGCCAATGTTGGACACAATACTCCGCTAAACTAGAGAGACAGTTTACTTCAGGGACAAAGTTTGGTGCCGAAACCATGGGAATAGCCCTGCGTGGGTCAAAGGCATCGTCGATATGAGGTCAGGTCCCATGACATACAATGTTCAGGAGGATGAGGCGGCCCTGAACTGGAATGTGGACCACATGAAAACTGCAAACTTGCAAACAGGGCAGAGGTAAAACATACCCAGCCCCACAGAACACCCGGATAGGCTGTCAAAACCCATGGGTTCTCCCCCTTCATCTAGCATCAAAGAAACCTTGGAGTTTGGGATAGACACGGTTGGTGTTGGAGTTTCAACACGTTTACCAGCTGAAGAAGAGGATGAATTTCTTCCAAGACACTCTGGGTGTAAGAGGTAGGTTACAGTCCAGTAAACACTGCCTGCATCTGATGCTGAGGTGGAGGAACCAGTCCTGGTGCAATAACTCTCCAGATGGGAAAAAAGAAAAAGAAGAGGCCTATGTCTTTGTACTTAGAGGGAGAGGGGTTTAGTGATTGTAATGAGGTCAGCCAGGTGGACCTCATAGAATATGAATCATGGTTTATGTTCATTAGTCAAAATATTTTTGAAATAGCTCCACAGAAACTGGTATCCTGTCACCAAGTCACTCTTTTTTTTTAATAGGCACATTATACTTGACACTGATCCATCTCTCTCAGAACCCCTGACACTCCTGTTTATATCTGTCCGACAGGGCTCCCTGATTGGATGAAATTAACAGTTCCAATCAGGGAGCC
>JAHRHZ010000249.1:64678300-64703122 GCA_024137785.1 Ginglymostoma cirratum
GAGAGAGATGGATCAGTGTCAAGTATAATGTGCCTATTAAAAAAAAAAAAGAGTGACTTGGTGACAGGATACCAGTTTCTGTGGAGCTATTTCAAAAATATTTTGACTAATGAACATAAACCATGATTCTGCTCCCACTGTACACTGAATTTCTTTAGCTGGGAGTTTATTCATTCAGTGGTACACAAAAGATTATTGATATGAGGATTTGGAGCTACTCTTGGGGAAACTGAGGTGAGTCTTGATGGGTGAAAGAGCATAGGCTGAATATTTGTTCTGATATATTCTGTTTGACTCTTTCTAGAGAACTTGCATATGAATTAATTGATTTTTATTTTGGAAGGAGTGAGAGAACAAGTTAAGAACTTTTGTTTAACTTGTTAACTTGTGGGTTTATTTTGTTGTTCCATTGTAAACAGCAAGATGAAAATTGTACATACAACTATCAATATCCAAATTCCAGGATATAGTTTCTTCTCATAAAGGAGAGAGGGCCCTTGCATCAGTCTGTAGTTATAGGTTGAAAATCTGCTGAGTGTTTCTCCATTGCTTTAATTAGGACTGACAGTCTAGTAGAGAACTAAAGGAACATGGCATTCTTCAGGTGTGACATTAAACAGTCCTCCATCTAAATTTTTAGGTGGATGCAAGAAGTCCTATTGCATTATAAGAAAAGCAGGGTAATGATCTCTGGAGCTGGTCAAATATCTATCCCCCAGTTAATGCTTAATTAAAGCAGATTGTCTGGTTATTTAACTCATTGCTATTTGTGGGACTTTTCTGGGCACAAACTTGTTGCCATGTTTTCTACCTTACAATTTCAAAAGCACCCCATTGGCTGTACATCTGGTGTTCTGAGATCATGCCCAGCATTATATTAAAATTCAAATCTATTGTTTTCATTAAACATGTAAAATGATGTCATTGAGTGGATGACACCAGATATTACCACAAAGCCAGCTCTAGGCTTCCATTGCATAACAGTATTTACAATATAATGGGTATCTGTCCTAAACTACCTGTAAAATAGATGAATCACTTGAACATAGCTCCAATAGCTGTCCAGAAGTAGGTCCATTAATTTAAATGTAAGACCTCACATAAACAAGATTTGCTTCATAAATTAATTAAACTATGAATGTAGTCATTGCTATCTTACGAACAGATGATATCTAAACCTGGCAGTCCACCAAAGGAAAATGCTACACAGTTGGAGTGACTCTTATCTTCACTGTTAGGATGATAAATTAAGAAATATTCTGAATGTTATAAACTGCTGTGTTCATCTCCATTGACTTATATTGAAATAATTGGGCCATTTCTGTCATGACTGGGGTACAGCATGCAATTGGTTAAGATGAAAATAAATCATAGATCATGTCAGAGACACCTAAAAAAAGGTATTTGGAATTGACAGTGAGAAATAGAAAATTGTAAAATAAACTTGACTGGTGAGACATCACTCATGCAAAAAATCTAAACTATATGGCTCTGATTCTTGCAATCACCAGAACAGTATAAGCAACACAGCTCTATAATAAGAGTTGTTACTCAAAGACTATACATATTTCTTTTGTTTATGAAATGTGGGCATCAATGGCTAGATTAGTATTTATTGCCCATCTCTGGTTGCCCTGTTGTAAATGGTTTTACAACAATTGACTGTGGTTGTATGATCACAATTGGGCTAGCTTTTAATTCCAGTTTTAATTGAATTCAAATTTCACCATCTGCTAGGGTGATATTCAAACCCATGTCCCCTGAACACTAACTTGCAGTTGTGGATTACAAGTCCAGTGACTTTCCCACAGCGCCACTACCTCCCCTAAAGGCAGCCATTGCCTTGCTCTACCACTCTTTGAAATTCAGTCCTAAATCAGTTGCATTTTAATCTGCTATGCAAATCCTGAGTTATCCTCTGCATCATTAAAGCTACCAACCTCCACGTTTGTAGCACCCCTTACCTTAGCCTACCTACTGCTGAAATACTCATCCTTGCCTTTGTCACTTCCTTCAAACACACTGATACTGTACAAACACATGTGATCCCAGGCTGGCCTGAAAGCTTTCATTCTTTTCATAACCCTGCCGAGAGTGCATGGAGAGGTCTCAATTCATGATTGTACATAAAACAGTACAGCACAGTATAGGCCCTTCGGCCCACGATTAACGTTCACACAGACAAATTTCTAGCACAGGGAATGTTGGAGGAACTTAGCAGGTCTGAACTTAATGGGTTCTGAAGAACAGTTATGAGACTTGAAAGGTTAACTGTTTCTCTCTCCACAGATGCTGCTAGACATGCTGAGTTTCTTCAGCATTCTCCTTGTTTGTTACTGATTTCCAGCAATCACAGTATTCTGCCATTCATTGACAGAAAAGCTCTTAAAGTGCGGTGGAAAAATATGAAGTAAAACTAAAATGAGTGATCAATTCATAAGTACATGAATGGAAGGTGCAATATTAAGATTCTATGAACGTAAATAGGTTTAAAACTAAGGGTTAAGCCCAGGGAAAGGAGGAAATTGAATATTCATGAATTGAGTTCAAAGAGAATGGCAGAGTTCAACTAAAAAGATAAATCATTAGTGGGCAGCTAATGGTAGCTGATCAAACCACATTATTCTTTTCTTTAGCCATATTTGCACACTCAGAAATCCATTTATTTAGTTGGTACTTGATCAAATGATCCAGTTAAGTGATCAACTAGACAATGCAGTAAGCTGTGTTGCTCTTGATGTTTAACATGCTGTTAGTTTCCATGCAGAACTAATAATCTTTAATAAAAGGCAACATTATGATTAATGGACTTGCATTTGACCCTGACATCAGGGTCCCAACTCAACACTAATTTCTGGCCGGAAGTCAGAGTTGTCTTATCCAGAAGACTTTTCTTGACTATTGTGTGTCACTATTACACACTATTGTATTGTGCGTAAGCCAAAGAGGTGGAAAAATTTTAAAAACCAACATAGATAACAAAAAAAACAAACTTTTGTGGTAACCTAACAAGTAATATAAAAAGGTTGGTAAGAGCTTCTTTAAATAAAAGGAGAGAGGCCAATATAAATATTGCCTCCTTGGACAATAAAGCTGGGAAAACAATAACGGGGAAGCAAGAAATGGCAGTGGAGTTAAACAAATACTTTGCTTTCATTTTCCCATTAGAAAAAGCTAATACAATTTCAAAAATATTAAATCAAGTGGGCTGTTGGACTAGCAGGGATGTTGAAGAATTAAATATAATTATTATCTCCTACAGAAAATGCATTAGGTAAACTAACGATGCTAAAGGATGTCAAGGTCCCTGGGTCTGAAGAAATGCATTCTAGGATGCTAGAGATAATTGATGCACTGGTAGCAATCTTCCAAGAATCTCTAGGGTCTGAAAAATCCTAGAGCATTAAAATCCTACCAATATAAGGGAGTTTTGATATTCAAAAATCAAGGGACACTCAATAAAACAAGTAATTATAGGTCATTTATCTTAACATCTGTCATTGGGGAAACATTACCCTCTATTTTAAAGGAAATAATGACAGAGCATTAAGAAATCCATAACATAATCAGAAGGTGTCAACATGGCTTTATAAACGGGAAATCATGTCTGACAAATTTATTAGAATCCTTTAGAGGAGGTAACAAACAGGGTAGATAAAGGGGAACCAGTAGATGTAATACACTTGGATTTCCAAAAGGCATTTGAAAATATATTGCACATAAGGCTATCTGATAAAGAAAAGGATTGTTGGATTGAGGGTAGTTTATTAGCATGGATAGATAATTGGCCAGCTCTCAGAAGAAGAAATGGGATGAGGGATTATATTCATGATGGCAAACTGTAACAATAGACTGTCAGAGGTGAGTGCTGAAGGCCACGATTATGTACAATTCTATATACTACCCCTCTCTATCTTTTTCATATATTTAAAGAAGTTCTTACCAACCTTTGTTGTATTACTTGTTAGGTTACTGTGCTTACCAATCTGCTAGCTGCAGATACATCTGTTCTTGATAGTGCCACACAGTACAATGGAAGTACAGTACTATCACCATGCTAAATGGGGCAGACTTTGAAAAGATCTAGCTCCTCAAGATGGGCATCCATGAGGCACTCTGAATCATCGACAGCAACAGAATTGTACTCCAGCACACATCTGTAACCTCATGGCCCAACATGTCTCCCACTCAACCATTACCATCAAACAAGGGATCAGCCCTAGTTCAATGGGGATGGCAGGAAGGCATGCCAGAAGCAACACCAGGCATACCTAAAAGAGGTGTCAACCTGGTGAAGCTACCAAACATGACTACCTATGTAGGAAACAGTATAAGCAGCAAGTTATTGACAGCATTTAGTGATATCACAAATAACAGATCAGATCTAAGCTTTATATTCCTACCACATCCAGTAGGTGGTGGACAATTTAAAAACTCCCTGGAGGAGAAGGCTCCACAAATATACCCATGCTCAATGAGGGAAAAGTCCAACACAATAAGTGCAAAAGATAAGGCTGAAGCTTTCACAGCAATCTTCAGCTGAAAGTGCCAAATGGATAATTAATCTCTGCCTCCTCCAGAGGTCCCCAGCATCAGAGATACTTGACTTCAGTCATTTCAATTCACTCCATGTTAGCAAGAAATGGGTAGAGGCCCTAGTTAGCGCAAAAACTATGGGTCCTGACAACATTCGGGCAATAGTACTGAAGATTTATCCAGCATTACCAGTCCCCTAGTTAAAATTGCCTAGGTATGTCCTAACATAAAGACCAAATAAAATCCAACCCAGCCAATTACTGACATAGCCATCTACTCTCGATCATCAGTAAAGTGATGGAAGGTGTCATCAACTGTGCTATCAAGCAGCACCTGCTCAGTGATGCCCAGTTTGGGTTCTGCCAGGGTCACTCAGCTCCTGACCTCATTACAGCCTTGGTTCCAACATGTATGAAAGATAGTTGACGTTTGATTTATTTATTGTCACATGTATTTTATTATAAAGTACAATGGAAAGTATTGTAACATGCCACTCTCTGGTGCCATCTTAAAACACAGAAAAATAAACAAAAGCATAGACTGGATAAGGTGAGAATGACAGCCTTTGACATCCAGTCTACATTTGGCTGAGAGTGGCATGAAGGAACACTAGATAATCTGAAATCAATGGGTGCCAGGGGGAAACTCCTTGTTGGTTAGACTCATTCCCACACATTGGAAGATGATTGTAGTTGCTGGAGGTCAGTTATCTCAGTTGCAGGACTTCCACAGGGTAGTGTGCTAGGATTAATGACCTTCCCTCCATCATAAGGTCAGAAGTAGGGAAGTTCACCAGTGGTTACACAATGTTCAGCATGATTCACAATTCCTCAGATACAGTCCATGGTCAAATGCAACAAGATCTGGACAAAATACAGGCTTGGGCTGACAAGTGGCAAGTAACATTCAAGCCACACAAATGCCAGGCAATGACCATCTCCAGTAAGACACAATCTAACCATCACCCCTTGACATTCAATGGTGCTATCATCAGTGAATCCCCTATTATCAAAATCCTTGGGGTTACAATTGACCAGAAGCTCAACTGGACTTGCCACATAAACACAGTAAGTACAAGAACAGGTCAGAAGCTAAGAATACTGCGGCAAGTAACTCAACTCCTGACTTCCAAAAGCCTGACCACAATCTACAAGGCGCAAGTCAGGAGTGTGATTGGATACTCCCCATTTGCCTGCATGGGTGCAGCTCTAACAGCACTCAAGAAGCTTGACAATATCCAGGACAAAGCAGCCTGCCTGATTGGCACCGCATCTATTCATCTACCACTGACACACAATAGCAGCAGTGTGTACTATCTACAAGATGCACTGCAGAAATTCATAAAAGATCTTCAGACCGCACCTTCCGAACCTGTGACCACTTCAATCTAGAAGGACAAGGGCTGCAGACACATGGGAACACAACCATCTGTCACTTCCCCTCCAAGGTGCTCCCGATCTTGACTTGGAAATATATTGCCATTCCTTCAACATCCTGGAATTTCCTTCCCGGCAGCATTTGGGACAGCCTACAGCAAGTGAACTGTGGTGGTTTAAAATGACAGCTCACTATCACCTTCTCAAGGGCAACTAGGGATAGGCAATAAATGTTGGCCAGCCAGTGATGCACATGTCTTAGAAATAATAAAAAAAAACTGGCATGATGGCAGAGAATATATTGTCTAATCTTTAAGTTTGCAGATGACATAAAAATCGATGGGAAGGCAAGTGGTGAGGATGACAGAGTCTGCATAGGAACACAGACAGGTAAAATAAGTGAGTAAAGACTTGTCAGATGAAATATAATGTGTGTAAATGTGAGGTTACGCTCCTTGGCAGGAGGAATAGAGAGGCTGAAAATTATTTAAATGAAGAAAGACTGAAGAAACTACAGTACAAAAGGTTTTGGGGATCTTTGTGCATGAGTCACAAAACACGAATAGAGTCCTACAGTACGGAGACAGACCCTTCAGCCCAAACTGGTCCATGCCGAACAAAATACTTATATACTTCTAAACCTTTCCTATCCATGTATTTGACAACATTTAAAAGGCATTTAGACAATGTACCCACTTCAAGCACTTCCATTGGCAGCTCATTTCAAAATGCGTACCACCCTCTGTGTTTTTAAAAAAAAATTGCCCCTCAGGTTCCCATGTATTCTTTCCCCTTATCCTTAAGCTGATGCCTCTGGTCCTCTTCCCCAATCCTGGGAAAAAGACTGAGTGCATTCACCCTATCCATGCCTCTCGTGATCTTATACACTTCTACGAGATCCTCCCTCAGTCTCCTATGCTTCAATTGCCTTCCCTATTACCTGTTGAACCTAAAGTTCAGATTCAATAACTAATAGGGAAGGCATTTGAAACGTTGGTCTTTATTTCAAAGGGAATAGAATGTATAAAATTGGAAGTCTCGTCAAAATTATACAAGGCGCAAATCAGTCCATAGCATAATAATGTGAACAGTTTTTGTCCCCTTAATTAAGGAAAGAAATCTCTTAAAGAGTTGCCCAATAGTTCAATGATTCTCCCCTAGAGAGTGCTGTTTTCTCTTGCTCTATCACTCAGATAACTGCAGGTAGTTTTTGTTTGAATTCTGAAGACTGTGGAACACAGTACATTCTGTATTCAGCTCGCTGTCTGATGCCCCATGGTAACATGGTCATTCATGCCCAGTCTCAAGCTGCACCCCTCGGTGTTCCTGCTGTCCTCAGTCTCTAGTGCCCAGACGCCAACCCCCACCTTAACGTCAGCCTTCTTGCACCATTCACCTGTCCAGTGACATCTAATGACTTTCTCTTCACTGGTCATTTCCACTGGTTGCAGTGTTTGGCTTTGGAGCTTTCCGTTCTCAGTTTTGCCCCTCACAATCAGCCCAGCTCCTGTGACTCATCACTACCCCATAGTGGTTTCTGTTCTCTCTCTCTCTCTCTCTTTCTCTCTTTCCAAACAGATTGCAGAGATTGCAGCTGTAAAATGGCTAATCTTCTAGTGAAGCCCTCCTTGTGTTACTTCAAAGTAGGCTTGATTTCTCGATGTGTATAGATGTGCCTCAGCATCATTTCTCGGTTCTCTTCAGGGGTAATGACCTTAGTCTTTTTGTCTTTCAATTTCATTTCTTAGTGAGGCTAAACTGCAATACAGCTTGTAGCACTCCTTCCTCATCAGTGGCAGCAAGAAATGCTACTCTTATTTGTTAAGGCTTCTTGTCTGACCTTATACCAATCTTATAATTACGGTACCTAGACTGGGAGAATTGCTAACTCATTGTCCGATCTCATTTCATGTCCATAGGGGTAGGTAGTGGAAAACTTGACACTATAATAACTCATCCAGCTGTCAGTAATGCTGTTGAAGTTTGCCAAAGTTTTAATGTTTTTTACATCTGCTGGCTCTCTTACACTGCTTAAAATCCACTCAGATCCAGCATCTCCCTTTTGGTGACATGTTTCATGTGGCGTGTGCTTCTCTCCAAATGTTTATTTACAAATCAGTGAGTTTGCATTAATGTGGCAAGCTACAGTATGCAAAGGTATTTTTCTGATGAAGGGTTTAGGCCCGAAACGTCAAGTTTTCCTGCTCCTATGATGCTGCTTGACCTGCTACGTTCATCCAGCCCCATGCTTGTTATCTCGGATTCTTCAGCATCTGCAGTACCTTTTATCTCTGTCCAAAGAGAGACTTAGCTTTGTAAATCACTTATTGGCCACATAAGAGACAGATTCACCACACATTGAAAACGAAAACAATGCGGATGCTGTAAATCAGGAACAACAAAGTTGCTGGAAAAGCTCAGTAAGTCTGGCAGCATCTGTGAAGAAAAAAATCAGAGGTAATGTTTCGGGTCTGGTGACCCTTCCATTCTGAGGAAGAGTCACCAGACCCGAAACATTACCTCTGATTTTTTTTCTTCACAGGTGCCGCCAGACCTGCTGAGCTTTTCCAACAACTTTGTTTTTGTCACCACACATTGAATGTGGGAGGCAACACTTGATACTTACTTTTCAGAGATGTGTAATTAGATCTCAATTATATTTCAATCACCCTAATTAGTCCCCCTGACTGCCTTAGTAACGTGTTTATAGGGTTGTTGCTTTCAGCTATTCAATATCCACTGAGATTTGTGCCATCACCAAAGTCCCACGTTTTTTTTTTCCATTTTATGTCTCAATTTTTGAGGCTTATTAATTATTTTCTCAATCTGCACTGCCATCTTCAACTATTTTTGCGATTTACCTCCTGTTATCTCTGTTCCTGCACCCCTTTTCTGACTAACTTCTCTATGCATTTCTATGTTCCCATCTGAAGCTGGTCGAAGTTTATCTTTGTCGTTTTCAAAATAGACCTCGTAGCCTTTGCTGAACCAGTCTGTGTCTCTGTTTCTGCTTTTTAATCATTGCTTATTTACATCTAACATTTTCCAACACAATAGGTATCAGGTGTATATTGATTGCTGAGGCAGGTTCATTCATCACTTACCATTTACTGTCTATAGGGAAATAACATCAAAGCTTAGCTCATTAGTTTTTAAACTATCTGTCATATCAGAGCTGTTTAAAAATTATGCAAATGCACTGTGCGTTGATGATCCCAACATTTTAAAGTGCTCATTTTTCAAAATCCTTTACATAGAAGAAACGAATTAAGAAATTACAAAAATATTAGCCAGGTTTAAAACTTCCTGATCTGTATTGATTTAACTATCTTAGCCATGAGAGAGACTGAACTAAGCACCTTGAAGTTTTTAGATGTTGCAAGTGTCTAAGAGATTTGAGGTATACCTCTGAAATGTTCCAGCTGGATGTACCATACGCCGACTTAGCACTGCCAGAAACTCCATCTGTGGCGCCATACTTGCAGACCATCACACAGAACTAATTAAGAATAATCTATTTTTCTCTCTACAAACCGTCTAGCAGAAATTAGAACATTTAATTTGAGGGATGATTTGATTATTTGAATTATTATTCTTCCATGTACCTGAGTATTTTGAAAAGTTTTGTTTTGCATGCAATACAGGCAGATTATAACATACAAAGATTATAGGGTGATTGAACAGAGCGAGGAATACAAAATTACTGCTACAAAGAAGGTACAAAGCAAGATCAGCATTAGATTTGAAATTTGAAAGGTCCAGTCAGAAGCCTAATAACAGCGGGCAAGAAGCTATTCTTGAAACTGTCGGTATGTGTATTTAAGCGTTTTTACCTTCTGCCAGATGGAAGAGGTTGGAACAGCTTATAAGCAGAGTGAGGAGTCTTTGATGATGTTGGCTACCTTTCCGCGGCAACGAGAAGTGTAAATCGAGTCTCTGGATGGGAGGTTTGCTTCCGTGAAAGTCTGGGCTGTGCACAAAACTTTCTGTAGTTTCTTACAGTCCTGGGCAGTGCTGTTCCCATACCAAGCCATGATGCATTCAGATAGAATGTTTTCTATGGTGCATTTAAAGAAGTTGGTAAGGATCCTTATGGACATGCAGAATTTCCTTAGCCTCCTGAAGAAAAAGATGTGTTGTTGTGCCTCCTTTACTATTGCATCAACGTGGGTGACCAGGCCGGATTGTTGGTGATCATCACTCCTAGGAACTTGACACTCTTGACCATCTCCACCTCAGCTCCATATATATATAGATGCCCTTGCCCATGTTCCCTGAAGTGAATGGGTTGATTGGAATGTAATATCATACTGACAACCATCACTGGTTGTGTCAAAAGTTGAGGGTTATTCAATTAATACTATTAAGACCAAGGGTGGAAGAGCGTACTGTCTCCCTCTAGACCCATTAGTCAACCAGGCCGCAACATAAATAGAAGTGTTTTACTCCATCACCTTGTACATACCCTGTTGGTTAAACCACAGAGTACCGTACACGGTTCTAGCCACTACATTATGGGAAGGATGTAATTGCACTCAAGAGGGTGCAGAGGAGATTCACCAGAATGTTGCCTTGCGCTAGAGGGTGTGAGCTATGAGGAAAGCTTGGATAGGCTGGGGCTGTTTTCCTTGAAACAGCAAAGGTTGAGGGGGCACCAAATAGAGGCGTAGAAGATTATGATGGGGATAGATAAGGTGAATAAATTCCATTGGTAGAACGGTCAATAACCATTAGGCATAGAGTTAGTTTTCGAAGTAGGAAGCTGACCAGAGAGTTGAGATGGATTTATTTTACCCAGAGGGTGGTGGGAGCCTGGTTCAGTTTGGTAAGTTTGGTTGACATGGACGAGTTGGACCGAAGGGTCTATGTTGTATGTCACTAGGACCTGAAAGACTGGTAGCATCAGAAACTCTTGTAACATTTAGACAGTATTTAGATAGAATTATAGAATCCCTGCATTGCAGAAAGCAGCCATTCAGTCCATCGAGTTTGCACCAACTCTGCGAAGAACATCCCACCCTGACCAACCCTGTCTCCATAAGCCTGCATTTTTCTTGGCCAATCCACCTAACTTGCACATCTTTGGAAGATACTCACTTGCGTTGCCATAGCTTCCAGAACAATAGGCCAAGAGCTGGAAAACAGGACTAGTAAACTCAGATCTTTCCTGAACAGCATAGATATAATGAACTGAATACTATCCTTCTGTGTTTTATCCATCAATGATTTACTGATGGGGCCAATTATTTACTTTATCTGAAATATTAGGCTTAACATAAAAGAGTGACGGAGTGGGCGGGGTGGAAATAGAGATAAAAGGTACTGCAGATGCTGGAGAATCCGAGATAACAAGCATGGGGCTGGATGAACACAGCAGGTCAAGCAGCATCACAGGAGCAGGAAAACTTGACGTTTCGGGCCCAAACCCTTCATCAGAAATGGGGGAGGGGAAGAGGGTTCTGAAATAAATAGGGAGAGAGGGGGAGGCGGATAGAGGATGGATAGAGGAGAGGATAGGTGGAGAGGAGGCAGACAAGTCGAAGAGGCGGGGATGGAGCTAGTAAAGGTGAGTGTAGGTAGGGGGGTAGGGAGGAGATAGGTCAGTCCAGGGAGGACGGACAGGTCAAGGGGGCAGGATGACGTTAGTAGATAGGAGATGGGAGTGTGGCTTGAGGTGAGAGGAAAAACAGGTTAGGGAGGTGGAGATGAGCTAGGCTGGTTTTGGGATGTGGTTGGGGGAGGGGAGATTTTGAAGCTTGTGAAATCCACATTGATGCCATTGCGTTCCCTCCACGACTGCCTTGTCCGCTCCACACTCCCCTCCAGCCCCACCACACCCGGCACTTTTCCCTGCAACCGCAGGAAGTGCTACACCTGCCCCCACACCTCCTCCCTCACCCCAATCCCAGGCCCCAAGAAGACTTTCCACACCAGGCAGATGTTCACCTGCACATCTGCCAATGTGGTATACTGCATCCGCTGTACCCGTTGTGGCTTCCTCTACATCGGGGAAACCAAGCGCAGGCTTGGGGACTGCTTTGCAGAACACCTGCGCTCAGTTCGCAACAAACAACTGCACCTCCCAGTCGCGAACCATTTCAACTCCCCCTCCCATTCCTCAGATGACATGTCCATCCTCGGCCTCCTGCAATGCCACAGTGATGCCACCCGAAGGCTGCAGGAACAGCAAACCATATTCAGCCTGGGAACCCTGCAGCCCAATGGCATCAATGTGGATTTCACAAGCTTCAAAATCTCCCCTCCCCCAACCGCATCCCAAAACCAGCCCAGCTCATCTCCACCTCCCTAACCTGTTTTTCCTCTCACTTCAAGCCCCACCCCCATCTCCTATCTATTAACATCATCCCGCCCCCTTGACCTGTCCGTCCTCCCTGGACTGACCTATCTCCTCCCTACCCCCCTACCTACACTCACCGTTACTGGCTCCATCCCCGCCTCTTCGACTTGTCTGCCTCCTCTCCACCTATCCTTTCCTCTATCCATCCTCTATCCGCCTCCCCCTCTCTCCCTATTTATTTCAGAACCCTCTTCCCCTCCCCCATTTCTGATGAAGGGTCTAGGCCTGAAACATCAAGTTTTCCTGCTCCTATGATGCTGCTTGACCTGCTGTGTTCATCCAGCCCCATGCTTGTTATCTGGTGTGGAAATAGACTTATTTGGCAAATGTATAAAGGTAAGTAACGCATAGATTGAAATATGAAAATAGAAATTCCTACCCTTCTAAATGCCCCAATACAAACACATAATCACATCATTAAGATTTTTCTGTCGAAATTAGTAAAGAAAATGTAGCATTTTGGCCAATGTTTGTTTGCCCTTGAAGGAAAGCAAACAATTAGATATGAAGTGTTCAAGACGGTTGTTGTCCGTAGGGTTTTCAAATATAATTTATTCAGAAGATATCAAAAACAATTATTTTCCAGTCTTTGCAAGAGAACAGCTAAAACAGTGCATTGACTCCCACATCAGCAGAATTATATTCAGCCACTATCTCCGAAGCTTTTCAAAACAGGTAGGAGAGGCTGATTCGGTAGCTTCCCTCTCTCAGCAAGCTATACCTCAAACTGAATTCCAATCAATATGCAAACAAACTGAAACTCTTGGCAGAGGTGTAAGCCAGTCATGAGATTTTCAATAAGTAAGGCCTCTGTAGTAAGTGGTTTCGAATAAAAAAGGCATCCCACAGTCCTTTCAATGACCCATTTAAAAACATAGGATCAGGTGTGCAAATGCACCACAATCCATAATCTTCTAATATGACTCATCACAAAAAAGAAATGTCTTCAGAACAATATGCTTCTAAGTAAGTGTGCTTTGATGTACTCCAAACAGAAAATGATGGGATTGAGAACAGCAGAATTGGAGATACAGAGTTCTAACACAGAACATCACATCTCCTAATGTTATTTTTGTGCTTGGTTTTTTTTTCAACAATTCTTAGATTTCTCTCCATTGATAAACTGTCAGACTAACAGCAACAGAATTCTAAATTTACATTAGAATATTTCTATTTAGAACAAAACCCATCACGTATGGATAATATCTCGCTTAGGACAGGCATATCTGTGTGTGCAGGGTGCCCTCAACTGTGAAATAACGTAATCTGTGGGTGACAAAGACGCTGAAAGTGCCCTATTTTTGTGTGAAATAAATGCCATTTCCACAGTATCCTTGCTTGCAGGACAAAACTGGGCAGAACATTCGCATTCACATGACAACAGTACAAACATGTCTTTGTGCACTTGTACAGCCATGAATGTGACAATCACAGTGACGGAAATTTTACTGTTTGTGTTTATATCTGGAGATGGTGCTACATATTCATTATGGCATTCTGGTTCACTGGTGAAAGTATTTTGAGTTCAGTAAATGAAATAAGAATATAAAGCAATGTTTCGAAATATTTTCACAACACTGGTTTAAAAAAACCTTTCTTATGGAATCAACTGAATGGTACAAACTATGGTCTCCAGTGAAATGTGTATTTCAGTTTAGTATTCTGTTGCTTTTTAGAACTACTGATAAAATTGATAATCTAGGGAAAAGTAGCAATCTTGCCATCATTCTATGCTATCACAGAATTCAACCGAAACATTTGGAGTGGACACTCCAATATGTCATTTGTGCAGATCCGACAACTGAAAAATAATGTTGCTACCTCTAAAGCTCCTTAATGCTAAAGTGATCTCACTACCTAGGCAACGATGGATGGCTCAGCCGTATCAAATACTATAAGATAATAACCCAATTATATACCACTAAAATCAATCAAAATTTTGAATTGTAACTGCTAACCCGCAAATAGATCCATCTGTTTTATTTATCAAATCAAAGATGTTAAAAGCCAGTGCTATCAGCAGCTAAAGTATATTTCTCTTTGATAAGAGAAATGACTCAGTTCTGTGAAAGCATTTGATCAAGGCTGAGGGTCAAATGGCGTGAACACAAAGTGCTTCCAGAAAAGTGATAATCAGGCAGCAATTACTGCTAATCATGAAACAGCCAGCAAGTAAACTGAGACTTCTCAAATGAATAATCCTGCAAGCTGCATTTGCCATTATCTAAATCAATCTTCAGGAGACGATCTCTCTGTCTTTCCTGTCTTAAACCACTACACATGGAAATAGGAAGCACATCAATCAGATCACTGGAGGCAACAACAATATTTTCGAAAGTAATCACAGTCTAAATAGAACTGCAATATCTTTAAACTTTTTTAAAATATTATATGTGGTAACTTATAATTTTATTCATCAACATATCCAGTGTCACAGCAATTTGTGTGCACATCTCTTAAGACTACCTTACACAGAATGAGAATATTTCACGCCAATTCAACAAGAGAAGTTCGCATCTGAATCCATTTTAAACTTGTGCAAATTGTACAAAGGTGTCTTTTCCAACAGGGGTCCCTTGACTAATTTCTATTTTAAAGGCACGAAAGACAATCTTAACAGTCTCATTATTGTCGTGCCATAACAAAGATCAACCAACTCAGCTCAGAGGAAACCCAGAGATAGTAGGAACTGTAGATGCTGGAGAATCTGAGATAACAAGGTGTAGAGCTGGATGAACACAGCAGGCCAAGCAGGAAGGCTGACGTTTCGGGCCTACACCCTTCTTCAGAAGTGTTCGTCGAGCTCTACACCTTGTTCTCTCAGAGGAAACTAGTCCACATCATGTGGCACATTATATTGTGACGTATTGGAAACTTAGATTACTTTAAGATATCAGGCAAATTTCTTCAGGAGTCGAAAATAGTTAGAAATGAAACAGATGCATGTTCTGGCAAGATGGCACAAATTTGAGAGAATCAGAAAAAGGACTTAAAGTGCAGTAAGGAGAGTATTATTATCTTTTGCGCAACAAGTTGCAATCTGGAGTGTGTTCCATGAAAGGATAGTTAGAAAAAGTTCGAATTAATCTCCTTAGAAACATAGAAAGTAGGAGCAGGAGTAGGCCATTTGGCCCTTCAAGCTTGCTTCACCATTCATGATGATCACAGGTGATCATCTAAATCAATAGCCTGTTCCTGCTTTGTTCTTTTTCCTCTTTTTTGATCCCTTTAGCTCTAAGAACTATTCTAACATCACCTTGAAAACATTCAATATTGTGGCCACAACCCCTTTGTGTAGCAGAGGATTGCACAGTCTCACCACGTTCTGGGTGAAGAAATTTTTCCTTATTTCAGTCCTAAACGGCCTACCCTGTATCCTCAGACTGCGACCCTGATTCTGGACTTGTCGAGCATTGGGAACATCATTTCTATGCTTGTCCTCTTCAAATTTTATAGGTTTCTATGAGATACCCCCTCATTCTTTAAAACTACAGTGAATATAGTCCTAATCAAACCAGCCTTTTTTGAGGCATCAGTCCTGACATCCCAGGAATCAGACATGTAAACCTCTGTAGCCAGAATGGCCTTCCTCAAAGGGAGACCAAAACTGTACCCAATACTCCAGGTATGGTCTCACCAAGGCCCTGTATAATAACAGCAGGATGTCCCTGCCCCTGTACTCAAATCCACTCCGTGAAAGCAAACATACTATTTGCTTTCTTTACCACCTGCTGCATCTGCAGGCTTACTTTCAGTGACTGGTGTACAAGGACAGCCAGGTCTTGTTGCTCCCATCCCTTTCCCAATCTATTGCCATTTAGACAACAATCTTCTTTCCTGTTTTTATTACCAAAGTGGATAACCACACATTTATACACATTATACTTTATACTTTATCTGTCTTTCATTTTCTCACTCATTCAACTTGTTCAAATCACACTTAAACATCTCTGCACCCTCCTCACAGCTCACCCTCCCACCCAGTTTTGTATCATCTGCACCCTTGGAAATATTATATTTAATTCCCTCATCTAAATCATTAATATATTTTGTGAATAACTGGCGTCCAAGTCCTCATCCCTGCCGTACCCCACTAGTTCACTGTCTGCCATTCACACAAAGACCGTCTATGTCTTCCCTTTGTTTCCTGTCTGCTGACCAGTTCAATATCCATGTCAGTACACCGCACACAATCCTGTGTACTTTAGTTTACATGATAATCTATTATGCAGGACCATATCAAAATCTTTCTGAAAGTCCAAGTAAACTACATCCGCTGGCTCCCCAATATCAACACTACTAGTTACATTCTCAAAAAATTCCAGTAGATTTGGTAAGCATGATTTGTAAACCCATGCTCAGTCTGTTTGATCCATTCACTGTTTTCCGAGTGCTCTGTTATTAAATCTTTTACAATGGACTCTAACATTTTGTCCAGCCTAACCAATCTGTAATTTCCTGTTTTCTCTCCAATCCAAAAGAGCATGCAGAGTCTACAGAACCTTGAAAGATGACCATCAGTGCCTTGATCATTTTTGAGCACTCTGTCTTAGGTACTGTGAGATATAGATTATCAGCTCCTGGAAATTTATTGGCCTTTAATCCCATCAATTTCCTCAGCACTCCACTAATTCCCCTACTAATACTGATTTTCTTCAGTTCTTCCCTTTCACTTAACCATAAGTTCCCCAACATTTTTGGGGCTTACTTGTGTCCTCCTTTGTAAAGATAAACCAAAATATGTATTTAATTAGTCTGCCTCACCTTTGTTCTCCATTATATTTTCCCTGTATCTGACTGTAGGGACCTATATTTGTTTTCATTTATATTTTCACATATCTATAGAAGCCTTTATAATCGATTCGTAGGTTCCCCGCAAGTTTAGTCTCTGTACAATATTTTCCCTTTCTTAACCAATCACATTGTCCACTGTTGCTGAAATCTAAATTGGTCCCAATCCTCAAGTCTTCTGTTTCTGTTTTGGCCAACTTGTATACCCCTTCCTTGAATCTAATATATCCCTAATTTCATTTGATGGCAATGGTTGACCACTCTTCCTGTTTTATTTCTGTGCCAAACAGAAATGAACAAAAATTGTTGCAGTTCATCCATGTGCTAAAGAGCAGGCAACTGGGATTACAAGGTGTAGAGCTGGATGAACGCAGCAGGCCAAGCAGCATCAGAGGAGCAGGAAGGCTGATGTTTCGGGCCTAGACCCTTCTTCAGAAAGCTTCTCTCAGTCAACTGGGATTGATTGTTTACCTCTTTGAAAAGCCAGATAGGCACAAAGGGCTCAATGGACTCAGATTGTGATGTACCATTTAACTTAGTTTGAACGCTATACAAGTTGAGAAAATGACTAATGTCTAATGGATGTAACACGGAGTCATGGAAATATAGGAAATATAGGGGCAGCACAGTGGCACAGTAGTTAGCACTGTTGATTCAAGCGCCAGGGACTCGGGTTCGATTCCACCCTCGGGTAACTATCTGTGTGGAGTTTGCACATTCTCCCCGCTTCTGTGTGGGTTTCCTCCCACAGTCCAAAGATGTGCAGGTTAGGTGGATTGGCTATGCTAAATTGCCTGTAGTGACCAGGGATGTGTGGGTTATAGGGGGATGAGTCTGGGTGGGATGCTCTGAGGTTCGGTGTGGACTAGTTGGGCCGAAGGGCCTGTTCCTACACTGTAGGGATTCTATCTTCTATTCTATCTAAAAAGTTTAAAAACATAAGATACCGTAGGAAAAGGAAAGTTAGCCTGAAAAACTTGTTTCTTTTCGACTCGTTCATGTCCATCTAATTGTATCCAAAGCAGAAGACAGGAGATCAATTCTTATTGATAAAATAATAAAATATAGTTGTCTCTTGAACTCAAATAACTGTCATTGTTGTTAATTTTTTTTGTCTGACTGGCCTAAAAGTTCTGAACATTACCTGAAACTTTAATTTATTTCTCTCCATGGATGTGAGCATCAGCATAAAGATAATGTGGTACAGGGATTTTGGCAACTGATGCGAGCAGAGGGAGGAAAAAGCTCAGCTGGGACTAAGTACAAGAGTGAAAAGGACTCTCTTGTGAGCCCTAGATCTACTATGTACTTTAAAACTTGGCTTTGTTTTATTTTACCACTTCATTGAGGTAGAGAGCTGCTTCCAAATCTCCTTTCTACTTTTTTTTAAACAGAACTATATATATCATATTATACACACCTATATAAAAATACACAATTAAATGGTTAACACAAACTCATAAACAGAAACTTGTTAAACCAAAATAACATTCTCCGGGAGAAAATATAGTGCCCACTGGTCTCAAGGCCTCCATCGTGTCAAGAGACACAGCACGCTCCCACACAATTCTCCTTTCTACTCTGAGCCTAAGGGCCAATTTGGTAAACAGTTGTAGAGACTTCACTGCCAATGACCCTTAATGAGAGGAGGCGATTGGCTCAACAAGATGTAGTTTATTGAATAATAGCAAATTATGTTGCTGAAAAAGACACTATTTGTCCAAGCCTTTTGTTTTGCACTCATAGTCACAGAGATGTAGAGCACAGAAACAGGCCCTTTAATCCAACTTGTCTGTGCTGACCAGATATCCTAAATTAATCTAGTCCCATTTGCCAGCATTTGGCCCATATCCCTCTAAACCCCCATTGGGACAATTCACAAGAATGACCAAGGTAATGGGAAATGAACTTTTATATTTATAAGGCGAGAGTGTTAATTGGTTGACAAGTGGACTCTGACAGGTTGAGGCATTGCAAAGTAGAATGTACCAGTTAAACAACGATTAATAGTTAACAGCCAAGTTTTGTTTAGAAATAAAACCAGGGGTACCTCTTATGGTGCAGTGGTGGTGTCCCTACCCCCAGACTGGGAAGCCTGGGTTCAAGTCCCAGTTGCTCCAGCGTTGTGTCATAACATCTCTAAACAGGTTGATTTAGGGGGGAAAAAAAGAGGTAAAAATGTTTTCTGAAGAAGGCTCTTGGCCCAAAACATCAGCTTTCCTGCTCCTCTGATGCTGCTTGGCCTGCTGTGTTCATCCAGGTCTACACCTTGTTATCTCAAATTCTGCAGTTCCTACTATCTCCAAAAATGAAACCAGGTAACTTGACTCTGATTATTCAAGTCATTGTCCTGACAAATGAGCCAGAGAATGACTGTGACCTATTTTATAGAGTTGGAACAAGTGCAGTGTGCATACATGCTATTTCTGTTAGCAAAGAACAGGCCACGTGTATGAATATACATAGCATCCAGTACATGAAAGTACACCATGTTGTGAGCCCAACTGACTATTCTAAATTGGTTGTCAATGTAATTTTTTTCTGACCCAGGTTGAATAATATTTGCAAAATAAATGATGAAATCATATCTAATGTTGAACATTTGCTTTGAGGTTTAGTAACATGGGTTGTTTGGGCGTAATCAGAATCCTGCTTGTTGTGAACAGCTGTAGGGATATACTGTTTGATATGATCCATCATCCTTGCGATGTATGGCTATCGTGCCTAGCATTGCACCCACACAGAAATTCATATACTACTTATTTATTTGCCTGATAGGCAGAATATCTTTTTGACTTGACAGCAACATCTTGTTAGTGGTGAACACCAAGCATGTGCTACTGCAAAGTAGTTGCATGAAACAGCTAACTTTACCTGTTGCTCAAACTTTTGAGATGCCTTACTCTTCCAGGGTAATCTAGGACAGACTGGGCATTTTTCAGGACCAAACTGATGTCCTTAAGCATATTTATATGTTAATGCTATACACAGTGTGAATCAGTAGGTACTTGCCATCCAACCAATACTCTCCTCTGATGCAGAACAAATGTTGGCTTCCCTTTACATCGGCACTGCTTGTAAATTGTCCTGAAGAGTGCAAGATTATAAATTTCAACAAAATATACATCTTTTATCAGCAATACTTAAGTTCTGTACTACCATGCGACTCCGTGTATAACAATATGCTCAAGTTGGCTAGTAGATATAACAACTAAAAGTATCAGGAAACAAAGAGACAAATCTATCTCCATTAAGATCATGAGCTAGACTCCTCTTTTCCCTGCTGAAGACTGTATGACATCATCAGGTGTGGAGGTGCAGATCTTAATGCAACCTTCAACATTTAATCCTTTCAGAACCTTTATCTTCTGCATCACTTCCCCCTTAGGTTTCACAATACAACTTGAACGCATTCTGTTTGTGCTTGGAAGATTGGTCATTTTTGCCTTGAGAATTATTGAACTTGATTCTGGTCTTGACGTTCCATGGTTTTTCAATCACTTCTCAACTGGGCGATCTTTTATCTGCTTGATGTCCTTGTCCTTGTTGTTCCTACTATACATTTGGTGCATTGGTGTATTACCTTATCTGAAGGACACTTAATTTGCTGAATTTCTTTTGCAGAGGAACACTTCCCTGATTACTCAGGTAATTGCCCCATTACATCATCTGAAGGATTTTAAATCTCATGAATGCCTGTCATGGAAGATGACTGCTTTGTGGAAACAAATAGTTTATGTTCTTACAATATCCTAGATTTCAGAGTCAAGTAACTTCTTAACTTGCCCTGAATCTAAGGGTTTTGCTTTAGCTTTCATGGTATCATATGCAGCTCATCTTTGTTCTGTACAAACAATTCATTCGTCTCAACCTATTGATACGTCTAGGTTGAAGAATGTAATTGCTTTACTTCAAGTTGTTTTGTAGGTTGGACATCTTTATTCATCCTCAGTGGATGGCTTCCTGTTGAACTAGATGTTTTCACATTTTCACTCATGTAGCTGGAGGATTACTGCTTGTTGAGCATTAATCCTGTTGTTCGTGCATTAACATTCTTCTTTGGAAGATGAAGAATTGAAATGTTCCTCTTGAACTTGTGTTGTCTCATGGTCCAACATAAAAGACAATCCATTTCGCTGATTTGTTCACTGTACCACTTTTTCTGTCCGAACAACTTTAGATAAAGGTTTGCTAATGAATTCCATTGAGTTGACTACTGATCATATGAAGATATGAATATAAAAATTAGGAGCAGAGACAGGCCATTCACCCCCTCAAACTTTCTATCACTTGGTTGATCAGTTTGTGTTTCCAATTCCACATTCCTATCTAGCCATGATAACCTTTGGTTTCTTTGCCAAATTAAAATCTATCTACCTGAACTTTGAAAGTACTCAATGACACACCTCTCTCTCTCCACTCTCTTTTCTTTCCTCTTCCCCCTTATCCTCTATCTTACCTCCTCATGTTTCCCATCCCCTTCTCCTCATATTACCTCTCTTCCCTAACTCTTCTCTACAACCCCAACTGTCTTCTTTCTGGCATCACTGTGACATCAGAATGGTTTGAATTTTGTTCCTTTTAAAACAAGATTTAAAAAATTCCAAAGTCGCACATCTCGAGGGAAAAAAATTTCTTCTTGTCGCTGACCTGAAATTGAAAATAGCGTCCCCTAGTCTGGACTCGCCCACAAGAAGAAACATCCTTTCTACATTCAGTCTATCAAGACCATTCAGGATCTTATTTACTTCAATCAAACCACCCCTCACTCTTCTAAATTCTGGTGAAAATGAGCTCAATCTGTCCAACCTTTCCTGATAAGAGAGTGAGCACTTTCCAAGCATCAATATAGTAAACCTCCTCTGAAGCACTTCCAATGTATTATATAAGTAAGGAGATCAAAATTGCACACAGTATTCAAGATGTGGTCTCTGTCACTGTCCTGTATGACTGAAGCATAATATCCTTACATTTATGTTCATTTCCTGTCATTATAACAGCCTTCTTAATTACTCGTTGCATTTGCATACTAACATTTAGTGACTCATACATTAGAAAACCTAGAATCTTCTGCACCTTAGAATTCTGCAGCTTTTCTCTGTTTAATTCATTGTTCACTTTTGCAGGAATAATAATAATGTTCACATTTTCCCCCATTATGCTCCATCTGCCAGACTTTTGCCCACTCATAGCCCACCTATACTGAAGTGCAACTTCCTTATGTCCTCTTCACAACCACATTCAGTCACAGGATATGGGCATCACTGACTAGACCATTATTTATTGCCCATCCTTAATTGCCCAGAGGGCAGTTAAGAGTCAACCACATTGCTGTGGATCTGGAGTCACATGCAGGCGAGTCCAGCTAAGGGTGGCAGTTTGCTTCCCTAAAAAAAAAAATTGGTGAACCAGATGGGTTTTTATTGACAATCAACAATGGTTTAATGGTCATCATTAGACCCTTGATTCCAGACTTTTGTTTTTTGGATTCGAATTCCTCCATCTGCCATGGTGGAATTCAAACCTGGGTCCCCAGAACATTAGCTGAGTTTCTGGATTAATAGGTCTAGTGATAATACCACTGGATCATCACCTCCCCTACCTATCATTTTCCTACCCGTCATTGCCCACCCACAAACTGAACTTCACTCCCCAGTCTGCGCCATTTATAAAAATTGTTAGAAGTTGAGACCTCTAACACAGATCCTTGCAGGACTCTACTCCTTACATCTTACCAACTAGAAAAAGACCCATTTGTACAATTTTTTTTTTTTTTTTGCTAATCTTCTATGCATGCTGCTATATTGACCACTACACCATGAATTTCTTTTTACATGTATTAATCTCTTAGGCAACACCTTGACAAATGCCTTCTGAAAATTCCAGTATCATGCATGTACTTGCTCCCCTTTAAGTACAGTGCATGTCACTCCTTCAAAAACAAACTCTGATTAACTCATTAAACATGATTTTCCTTGCACAAAACCATGCTGACCTTCAGCTTTTCTAAGTTCCCAACTGTAGCCTCCTTAATGATCAATTCTAACAACTTTGCATTGACAGACAACAAGCTAACTAGTTATAGTTTCCTTCCTCCCTCTTTTCTTGAATTGAGGATTTAAATTTGCTACTTTCTGGCCGAATGGAAACTTTCGAGTCCAGGAGCAGGGATGTCTTGCTGCATTTTTGTATAGATCCTTGGTGAGACCACACCTAGAATATTGTGTACAATTTTGGTCTCCTCGTCTGAGTAACTGTTATTGCTATAAAGGGAGTATAATGAAGGTTTTCCAGACAGATTTGTGGATGGCAGGACTTAAGAGGGGATGTTGAATCACTTAGGATTATAATCACTGGAGTTTAGATTAATGAAGGGGTATATCCTAGAAACCTATAACATCCTAACAAGGCTTGTAGGTTTGTTACAGAAAGGATGTTTCTGAGGGCTGAGGAATCCAGAACCAGGGTTGACAGTCTGAAGTTATGGGGTAAACCACTTAGGATTGTGATGAAGAGAAATTTCTTCACTCAGTGTGGTGAGCTTGTGGAATTCACTAACACAGAAAGCAATCAAGTACGAAACATGGTATGATTTCAAGAAGGAATTGGACACAACACATGGGGCTAAAAGGGTCAAAAGGTGATGGGAGAAAGGTGGGAACAGACTATTGAGTTGGATGATCAGCCATGATCATCATGAATGGCAAAGAAGGTTTGAAGTTCTGAAGAGCCGACTCCTGTGCCTATTTTCTATATTACAACGTTTCTGGAAAATTAACAGCATTTACTGCCTCATTAGCTATCTGTTTTCAAGACACTAGAATGAAGTCCGTCAGGACTTGGAGACTTGATAAGCAGCAGCTCTGTTAATTTACACAGTGCTGCTTTCCTATTGGTTATAATTTCACCACATTCCTCTCTCCCTTTCTCTTCCAGATGCACAGATATTACTTGAATATTTTGTTTGTCCTTCATAGTGCAGACAAAAACAAAATATGTATTTGTTTTGTCTGACATTTCTTTGTTTACTAGTAAATCCCCTTCTCACACTTGAGGACCAATGCTAAAATTACATACTCTTTTTTACAATATCTGTAGAAACTCTTGCCATCTATAGTACATATCTAGCAAGCTTCTCGTATATTTGTTTTGTCTATTATTATTTTACTCATTCTTTCCTGTTTTTAATTGCTTGTCCAATCATCTGATCTGCCATTTTTCTTTCACAACTACATGTTTTTTCATGAAGCTGGAAGTTCTGTCAACTTCTTTTGTTAATCACAGACGGTGGGTCCTTTCTATAGAATTTTTTCCTTCTAGTAGGAAAACACTTGTTTTGTGTATTCTGAAATATCCCCTTGAATGTCTCCTATTGTTTCTCTGTTGATACATTCCCAAAGACTAGTATCCTCGTTCACTTCATATAGCATAATTTTCAAACCGACATCATTGCCTAGTTAACAAGCATGGGGCTGGATGAACACAGCAGGCCAAGCAGCATCATAGGAGCAGGAAAACTCGACGTTTCAGGCCTAAACCCGTCATCAGAAATGGGGGAGGGGGAGAGGGTTCTGAAATAAATAGGGAGAGAGGGGGAGGCGGATAGAAGATGGATAGAGGAGAGGATAGGTGGAGAGGAGGCAGACAAGTCGAAGAGGCAGGGATGGAGCCAGTAAAGGTGAGTGTAGGTAGGGGGGTAGGGAGGAGATAGGTCAGTCCAGGGAGGACGGACAGGTCAAGGGGGTGGGATGATGTTAGTAG
>JAHRHZ010000249.1:64708122-64726671 GCA_024137785.1 Ginglymostoma cirratum
TCATTTTCTGATGAAGGGTTTAGGCCCGAAACGTCAAGTTTTCCTGCTCCTATGATGCTGCTTGACCTGCTGTGTTCATCCAGCCCCATGCTTGTTAATGCTGTATCTCTGTACCGTTTGCTTGGGGGTCTTCAGTTTCTTTTTACAGTCAAAAAGATTTCTTGCTTTCTTCGGACAAGAAGAAGGTTTCCTGCTTTTTTATGAGCAAATGGACATCTTCCGACCTTCTATTGTCTAAAACACAATGCAATTCCCCTTCCATGATTTTCCAGAAAAGCTGAATGACTGCTGCCTTAACAAACCTTCTGATCAAAGTCATGATATAAATGATTAGTCCCTATTTTTATCGGGCTTAAAAGTCTTCTAAATAACTTTTTTTTTCTGCTGGGCTCTATCTTGTTTGTCACTTAAATTTCCTCTTCCTTGCATTAAATCTGCCCCATTACATTCCTGAAGAATTGGCCTCAGTACAAATTAAAGCAGTTGCCTCTAATCTCACTTCTGTAACTGTGCCTTGTGTTGTACAATGGTTACAGTATTAATAATCATTATAAAATTAGAATACTCCTTTCTTAACTTACATCTCATCCAGCCTGATCCTTTGCAGTGTCAATTTTAAAGTCTTTCTCCTTACCTAACAAGGCTTTTTGTTATGGACCAGACCAAACCCCCTCAAAATGTATTAAGAAGACAGTCTGGATATTCTTGAATTTGTGAAGTATTTAAAGCAGTAAACTTACCTGTCTTCTAATTTTTGTTTCCTCCCAGGATCAGTAAATATTTTTCCACTGTTTTTATCCTGTCGCATTTAAGGAATTTTATCCACTGCTAATCACCATGTTGTGTTGCAGAATGAACCACTCCCAGCTAATAGGTGGGGTAGAGTGTTGCCACCAATCTTCATTTCTTCACTGAGTCTAACAGACTATATGGTTAACAGTGATAGGAAATGAAGTACTCGTGAATCTTAATGAGAAGACACGTTTCTCTTAACAAAATGTAATTTATTGCATGGCAACAATAGGTGTAAGTTACATAGGCTTGTTAGATATAATAACTGGGAACATCAGAAGATGTTGCTGACATGACTGTCTGTCTGCATCAGAATCTAAAACTAGCCTCCACTTTTCCCTACCAAGATTGTGTCACATGACCAAATTGGGGGAACATAATCTGACCTCTAAGCTTAACCCTTTTAGAGCCATCACCTCATACAACTTTTGCTATGGTTCACTTGTTGGCGTTGGTCCCACCCACGAAACTCTGAATCATGAAGGCAAACTGTCATTGTGGTCACAACAATGTCATGTCCATCCTGGGCCTCCTCCAGAGTCACAGTGACACCACCCACAAACTGGAGGAACGACACCTCATATTCCATCTTGGGAGCCTACAGCCCCATGGCCTAAACATAGAATTCATCAGTTTTAAACTCTTCCCCACCCCTGGCCTCATCCCACATCCAAGCCTCCCTCTCATCCCCACCTCCTTGACCTGACACAACCTGTCCATCTCTCTCCCACCTATCCCACTGACCACTCCCTACCTGCACTCACATATCACCAGCCCACATACCTTCTCTAGCCCCACCCCTCCTCCCTCTCTATTTATTTCCCAGCTCGTTTCCCCCTCCCAATTTCTGAAGAAGGGTCCCAACCTGAAAAGTCAACTTTCCTGTTCCTCTGATGCTGCCTGGTCTGCCACGTTCCTTCAGCTCCATACCATGTTGTCTCTGACTCCAGCATCTGCAGTTCTTGCTATCTCTGAATGTCATTTCATGATTGCTTCAATTTAAACGACTTGTGATGTTTTGTTTCGGAGGTTAAAGCTTGTGGGAATATGTGAACCTTAAGCGTTGCATTCACCATAAATCAAACAGATTAATTTATCTTTCGACTTGCCCCTTTGCTTGTTATATTGACCCTTGAAGTTTTGATTAATGTTATAAAATGGGACTTTGGTTTCCTCAGACAGTAGGTAAAGCTATGTATGCCTGTCTGAGTCTATTAAGATTTTCACAAGAACTCTAGTACCACATCAGAATCCTGTATTTAACTGCTCAATTTGCTTGGAGTCAACTTTAGAGATGAATGTAAGAAAATGCCATTTTTTTCAATGAAAACCTCCAAGAGGCAATACAAATAGTTATTGACAAGTTCAGCTGTGAAGTTGCAAACCAAAATGTTTCATTCCTTCCATTAATCAATTGACAAAACAAACAACTTTACAATTTAAACAATGAACGAGTCTAATATGGCACAAAGAGACCCCTTTACATTGTTGGTTCGAAGCCACCCTCTGAACACTAATTCACATAAAATGAGGAAACTTGAGACACTTTTGACATCAGCTATCGTTATATAAATAAGCGCCACAGGGTATAATACATTGATAGCAATCTGTTGTGCCACAATGCTAATAATCTATTTTATTTAACAGCACAAAATGATGTTTATTTCCCCTGGGATAAATACTTAATTCTAATTTAAACCTTCCTGGCAGCTTTGCTGTATAATTAGATCAGCTTTTGATTCTCTATGAAATAAGATTAGAGCTTTCTTTCAGTATAATTTCCAAATTCCCTGGAGTTTGAGTTTGAACTGACAGCATTAGCATGGAATAATGGACAAATTTCAAACCAGAATAAATACTGCTTAATACTCATTCATGCATATGTTAATCCTTTTGCATTCTCACCCATACAAACATAGGAAATGTCATCAACTCAATGTGTATTTTGCTTTTTGCAAGAGTTGGCCATTTCCTGAGATTATTGGGAGAGATCAAAGAATAAGAAGATGTCTTTTAATCTCTGACACCGATAACTGGGTTGGGATCCAGCCCAGTTTTCTGTTTGTGATGTCTGTAAAATTCTACCAGTGATGATTCTGGGGAGTCTCAAAGCAATTAACTAGTATGCACAGACTCATGGCAAGAACCTGTCCACAATATAAATTGGCACTGATACCTTTCACCTTCGTGAACAAAAAATAATCACCAAAGCATATTTCAGTAAAAGTATAATAAATGTGTTCCATGCTGTACATTTTCAGCATTCAGCCTGAGCAGAACGCTGACGTTGCAGCTCAGTTTGTATGACAGAAATTGTATATTTGTCATTTTGATTTTCATTGATTTTAATCAGGGAAATTAGGCAGTTTATATAATGGGCAGTAATTAGATTTTTACAACTTTAAAATGAAATACATGTTCAGGATGAACTTGTACTTATTGTATCACTCCACCCAATTGTAAATGCTAGAGGATTCTTGCAGGCTAAAAAGAAATTGACTCGAGAGCTGAATCATGCACTTTTTGTTTTGGTTAAGTTGGGTTGTAATTTCTGGGGGGTTTTCACCATGATACCTAACAAAATGAGCTGCCAGAGGAATGGTGGAGGCGATACAATTGCAACAATAAAAGGCATCTGGGTGAGTATATGAATGGGAAGGGTTTAGAGGGATATCAGCCAAATACCGGCAAATGGGACTAGATTAATTTAGGAAATCTGATTGGCACGGGAGAATTGGTCTGAAGGGTCTGTTTCCATGCTATACTTCTCTATGGCCCTGTAAATTCTCTGTGTACCTTACCAAACTCACCACATCAATTACCTAGTCCACCCCTAATGGCATCTCTCATGTCTGATTTCCAGCCCCTGTAGCCATGTATCATTCTCAGAACAATTTGCACTTCATGGACATTTGGCCATCACTGTCTGTGAAATGGTCCCAAGATGGCAGAGAAAAAGCAAAAGAGTTTCTTAGATCTCAGAATAGTACCTGGTGGCATACCCTGCAGATTAGGAGTGAGCACATATCACCACTTAGGCAGCTGGGACATGCTGCAAGAGTTAGATTGGGGTCTCGATGTGCTGTACAGCAAGATGTCTTCCCCACGGTCAGGGGAGTTCCATACTGACAAGCACAGCAAGCAGCATAACTGTGTGTCAGTGCTAAGGAGCCCCTCGAAATAACAGCAGTGAAAAGCTGAGGCTCTGGGTGAAGACCGATGCTAAAAATCATGGTACGGCAAGGCAAGCTATGGATGGTGCATGTATGCAGAAAGGCACAAAGTGAGCAAATGAGCAGCTCTGAGATGCAGTCTGATCCATTCCTCGAGCTGGGTGCCCTACCCTGCCCACAAAGTGTCCCTACTGCAGCGAGCTAAATCCACCAGGTATAGATTCAGGCATCCTTGTTAACTATTAGTCATAGAGTCATAGAGTAATACAGCATGGAAACAGGCCCTTAGGCCTAAACCGGTCCTTGGCACCCACTCAGCTAGTTCCAATTGCCTGCATTTGATCCATTTCCCTCTAAACCCTTCTCATCCATGTACCTATTCAAATGTATTTTTAAATGTTGCTTATTGTACCTGCCTCAACCACTCTCTCTGGCAGCCAACTCCATATGTGCACCACTCTCTGTGTGAAGAAGTTGCCCCTCTGGTCCTTTCTTCTTAAACCTTTGCCCTCTAGTTTTCAATTTCCCACTGCTGGGGAAAAGAGACTACATGCGTTCATTGTATCTACGTCCCTCGTGATTTTTTCACCTCAATAAGTTCACCCCTCACTCTCCTACATTGCAAGAAATAAAGACCTATCCTGTCCAACCTCTCACTAAAACTCGGTCCTGCAAGTCCTGGCAACATCCTCGTAAATCACCTTTGCACATTTTCCAGCTTAACTATGTCTTTCCTATAACAGGGTGACCAAAACTGCACACAATATTCCAAGTGCGGCCTCACCAATGACTTATACAACTGTAACATAACATCCCAATTACTATACTCAATGCCTCAACCAATGAAGGCCAGCATGCTAAATGCTTTCTTGACCACCCTGTCTACCTGTGACAATGAACTATGCACTTGTACTCCTAGGTCCCTCAGTTCCACAACACTCCTCAGGACCTTACCATTTACTGTATAAGTCTACCCTGGTTTGACTTTCCAAAGTGCAACACCTCACACGAATCTGAATTAAATTGTATTTGCCAATCTTCAGCCCACTTCCCCAACTGATCAAGATCCCTCTGTAATTTTTGGTATCCTTCTTCGCTATCAACGATACTTCCTAAATTTGTACCATCTGCAAACTTACTAATCATGCCTCATCCACTCACATCCAGACCATTTATGTAAATAACAAATAACAAATATCAAAACATTGGCCCTTGTGGCACACCACTAGTCACAGGACTCCAGCCCAAGAAACAATCTTCAACCATCACCCTCTGCCTCCCACCATCGAGCCAATTTTGAACCCAATTAGCTAGCTCTCCCTGGATCCCATGTGACATAACCTTCATGACTAGCCTGCCCTGCGGGGCCTTGTCAAAGGCTTTGCTAAAGTCCATATAGACAACATCCATCCTCTTGGTTACCTCTTCAAAAAGCTCCAAAAGATTTGTCAGACATGATTTCCTGCGCATAAATTCATACTGAATATCCCTGATCAGACCGCGGCTATCTAAATGTTGGTTGATCCTGTCCCTCAGTATCTTCTCCAATAGCTTGCCTACCACTGATGTCAGGCTCACTGGCCTGTAGTTCCCTGGCTTGTCTTTGCTATCTTTCTTAAACAATGGAACAACATTAGCCACCCTTCAGTCTTCTGGAACTTCACCAGTGACTAAAGATGAAGCAAAAATCTCTGCAATTTCTTCCCTAGCGTCCCACAATGTCTGAGGATGGATTGATCAGGCCCAGGGGATTTATTCACCTTAATGTGCTTTAAGGCTGCAAACGCCTCCTCTCTGGTAATGTGTATGCGGTCCAAAACATCCCTACTTATTTCCCTTATTAGCTTGTATTCCCTTATTCCTTAGCATCCATGATTCTCTCCTCAATAAATGCTAAGGAGAAATATTCATCTAAAATCTCCCCGACCTCTTGTGGCTCCACGTATAGATGACCATGCTGATCTTTAAGGGGACCTATTCTCTCCCTAGCCACCATTTTACTCTTAATCACAAAAGGCTCTACAGCTATATTATCTGCCAGATCCATCTCATATCCTCTTTTTGCTCTTCTGATTTCCCCCTTAAGTGTGTTCCTACACTTTTTTATATTTGTCTAGGGATTCACTTGAGTCCGACGCCTTAAACGCATTGTACGCCTTCTTCTTTTTCCTGACTACAGCCTCAATATCCCTCATCAGCCAGGGATCCCTACACATGCCAGCTTTTTCCTTCACCCTAACAAGGTCCCTGGACTCTTGATATCACACTTTTAAAAGCCTCCCATTTGCCAGTTGTTCAGTTTCCTTCAGACACACCCAATTGACTTCTGATTGATCCTGCCTAATGGCCCCAAAATTGGCCCTGCTCCAGTTAACACCTTAACATGTGGACCTATCCTATCTTTGTCCATAACTATGTTAAAACTAAGAGAGTTATGGTAACTGGACCCAAAGTGCTCTCCGAATGACACTTCGGTCACTTGCCCAACCTCAGTTCCTAAGAGGAGGTCCAGTGTTACACACTCCTGAGTAGGGCCTCTACATATTGATTTAGGAAACTTTCTTGAACATGTTTGCCAAATTCCACCCTGTCCGGACCTTTTACCCTCTCGGTGGCCCAGACAATACAGGGGAAATTAAAATCTCCAACCAATACTACTCTGTTATTCCTATAGGTATCTGCAATCTCTCTACACATCTACTTCACTAGTACCCACCGGCTATTCGGGGGTCTATAAAACAGCCTGAATAGAGTGACCATCTCCTCCTTGTGTCTAAGTTCATATGTTTAGAACTCATTTGATGACCCCTTAAAAATATCCTCTCTAAGCACTGTTTTTATGCCCTCCCTTATCAAAGAGCCACTACCCCCCTCGCTTACTTGTACTTCTATCACGCCTGTAGCTTCTGTATCCCAGAACATTGAGCTGCCAGTCCTGCCCTTCTCTCAGCCATGTTTCTGTTATGGCTACAATATCCCAATCCCCAGCACCAATCCATGCTCTCAGCTCATCTGCCTTACCAGTCAGGCCTCGTGCATTGAAGTAAATGTACTTTAAACCAGAAGTCTTTTCCCTCCCTTTATTGTGCCTCTGGCTATCCTGAATAGTAAACTTGCTCTCGATGGCTAATGTATTTTTCCCTGACTTCTTGATGGCCAGTCTCTTATTCAGAGTCCTACCACCCTGCCAAACTAGTTTAAACCTTCCCAGGTGACTCCAGCAAATCTCCCCACAAATCTCTATCAAATATTCCTGACAGCTAGCTATTTTGGTAAGTTTAAGTTGGAAGGTTGAATATGAGGCCAGTTGTGGCATTAAAAAGTATTCAACAACGTTAATCCTTGTCAGTTGGTATCTCACCCCTACCTAGTGAGAATCTCACCACACTGCTTATGAAATGGATGAATAATGGAGCAGGCTGTTTATGATGTTGAAATGAGTCTTACTGGAAAGCTTGTCTGATTTTGTCACATGTCTGTTACCATATCCTATATTGCTCGGACCCCCATACGATTCCACTTAATAGTTCAACGTCCCCATATTCTCTTCACTTAACCTAGCAACAAAGAATTACCAAGAGAAATGAAGGGGAAAATCTAGTTTCATTCCTCCAGCTAAGGCACTGGATGTTTTTCTCAAATGGGATTGTATTGGCTTTATGACTGCAGTTTACTTTGGAACACCACTGAAAGTAATGAGTGTCAACAAGTTTATTTACCCTGGACGGCATCGATGCATGGTCAGTTTTGAGTAGGAATCACTGATTAGCAACCAATATTAGTAACTGAATTGATTTTTCCTTTCCCTAACCCAGAGGCACTAAGACCAATTGCACAGTCCCAGAAGCTGTTCTAAAATCATTCATTCCTTGATAAGATTTATTTTTATTGTTAAATGTACCACAAAGGAACTTCACATGACATTTTAAAAATTAAATATTTTGCTTAGGGACCTTCTGAATGCTTAACAATAGTGCCCAAAGATTACCAAACAAATACCCTAGCTTCATGTGTGATCCAGTGACTGTATCAGACAAACTTTTTTCATTCGTTCTATCATCTCAACTGTTCCACTCTATAATTTTTACTGTTGAAGCTAAATTGCTCTTATGGTTGGTGCACCCCAGCTATGCTTCGTTGTATCTATCATAAGCAGAGCCAATTTACAGAAATCAGCAGTTTGCCATTAGTATTGAAAATACTTCAAAAGGACAATCTCGAACCACGAGTGCTGCACATCAAGGTGTCAGCTTCAAAGAGTAAGCCTGCATTATTTCCCGAGAGCCTTAGAGCTATTGATATAGCTACATTTACAACAAAAAAACTCGACCAAAAGATCTCAGATTCAGGAAATCTGAAACAGAAGGAAGAAAAACAAGAAACATTTAGCAGGTCGGACATCTGTGGAATGAAAAAGACAAATTAAAGTTCTAGGCATAATACTTTATCAGAACCAGAAGTATCATATAGGATAGAGAATGAGAAACCCCTGTATGGCTAACTTGAGGCACTGAACCTCATATGTGATGGTAATTCAGCTTCAACTTACATTATTCTTAAGCCTGGGCTCTCCAGAGGCGTCCTTAGAGTTTTAAAAAAAAACTGTTGATGAGACTTGAGGTATTCCGAATGCAGTAGGGTCATTTTCACCTTCATTAGCAGTGTGCTAAAGTAAATGTGCTGTAACATGAAAGGAAAGTAACAAAATAATTACTGCAGAATTCCAGAAACTCCTCACGAAGAAATTCAAAGAGGATAAACACCATCAAATTGAAGAAGGGCAATTTTACACAGTGAAAAAAAATCTAATGATAAGGAAGGATTCTGTGTGGAAAATAAACAATTCAAGACCAAGCAGAATCTGAAATATGGGAACTTTAAAATGTTCTTCCTTGAACTTATGCAAATGCAAAAGGATGTGAACTGGAGATGATTGTTCCAAATGGAAGCAGGTGGAACAACGGAAATAGCCTGGGCTGAATTAAAAGAAGAGGTAGCAAGGCTGGAGGATAAGTCTGAGTACCAGATGTTCCGCAAGGACTCAGTAATGGCATCATATTCTAGTTAAGCATATGTTTAAAACACAATCCAACAAGGAAACTTTTACCCTCTCTCCTCAGGACTAGATTGTTGAGGAGACAATGGGCTGAATATTCCCAGGCAGTGAATGATGTGGGCATTGGATATGAAAATTGGGAAAATCATGTGAGATAAGCAGGAAGGAGATTCTCAATGTCTAGAGGAAAAAGTCCCTTTTTTTTCTCTAAAATATTGAATGATGAGACAAGATTCTCACTAGTGAGTGATGAGAGGCCTACTTACATGTATTAACATCTCATGATTACCTAATCCTACCTCATTGACATACAGTTTTCCATTCTCCCACTCATCAGATAGATACTAGATGGCAACAATTCCCCAAAAGTGGAAGTCAAAGCAGTAACCTAGCAACTCCAGCTGGTCTCTTGTTCTTCTAGACCTCTATCTTAGACATTACGCACCAACTTTTCAGGATGTAGTCCATGGAGAAGTGAGCTGGGGGGAGTGGGGCGATGACATTCACATTACCCACCTTCTAGAAACTCCAGATCACCTTCAAAACAGGTTGTCAATTACCTGTTGTGCGACATCTCTGAGGCAATTTTCAGGAACTCTGCAGAACAACTCAGTATAGCTAGCACTTGATCAGATACATGGCTGAGCTCCAATGATGGAGCTAGCATCAGAAATCCCAGGACTGGCAGTGGCCAGTACTTCTGCGTATGGCGAGAGGGAGAATACAATAAGTGTGTTACCATAGCGGCATAATGCATAGATAAGGAGGTGAGTTTGGGAAGATAACATGAGAAAATTCACTCTGGTTCACAGACAGAATCCCACGATGTTGTGCTGGCCTATTATCCTACTAAGATGACCTACCCTGCATACCCTACATTTTAGTATCCTCCATGTGCCTATCCAAGAGTCGTTTAAAAGTATCTAAAGTATCTGACTCCACTACCACAGCTGGTAGTGCATCTCACACGCCCACCATTCTGTGTGAAGAACCTACCTCTGTTATCTCCCCTATACTTTCCTCCAGTCACCTTAAAATTATGCCCCCTCGTAATAGTCATTTCCGCCCTGGGAAAAATTCTCTGACTATCCACTCTATCTATGCCTCTCATCATCTTGTACACCTCTATCAAGTCTCCTCTCATTCTTCTTTACTCCAATGAAAAAAGCCCTAGCTCCCTCAACCTTTCCTCATAAGACCTGCCCTCCAGTCCAGGCATCATCCTGTTAAATTTCCTCTGCATCCTCTCTAAAGCTTCCACATCTTTCCTGAGGATTGACAGATTTTTAGCGAACCAATTAATATTCAGGTTTCGCTCTTGCAATTTCACCACCAGTTTAACACCATGCTCCACATCAAGATGCCACTTCCAGAAAAAATACTGGGGCCCTTGAAAACATATGTGTGGAGAACCAATGCCCTGAAAGTGAATGGAAAAGCAATTGTTAGCAAATGAAACAACGGTTCCAAGAATATTGCAAGTAATGAAAGAATAGACAACTTGTAAAATTCAATAGTGAAATATCAATAGGGATTGGGAAGGGCAAGGGCAACATCATAGTCCACTTTTGTTGAAGTCAGAAGTCACACGACACCCGGTTATAGTCCAACAGCTTTATCTGAATCACAAGCTTTCAGAGTGCTGCTCCTTTGTCAGGTGAAGTCACTTTACCTGACGAAAAAGCAGTGTTTGGAAAGCTTGTGATTTCAAATAAACCTGTTGGTCTACCTCCTGGTGTCTTATGACTTCTGACTTTGCCCAGCCCAGTCCAACACCAGTACCTCCACATCATTTTTGTTAAGACTGCAATGGGAGGAGTGCTCTGTCTTTCTTTTGTCCTACAATTCTATTGGTCAAACCATGAATTCAATTGATTTGCTGAGTTCCCAATACGGCTAATCATGTAATTTTTCTGTACAGGCCTTGGAATAAAACCAACCCTCAAGCAGGTTTATTTAATAAGCATAAAATTATTGATTTATTATAAAACAAAATGTATTCCATAAAGGAGCAGAATTAGTTAGAGCACACAGATTGTAATATGACAATATAAATTTCTGTATTTCTAAGTAACTCCAAACACAAACATGCAAGCATGTATCAATTCACAAACGAAAAAGAGGAAAAAGAACGGATTTCTTCCTGCAGAGATACACACTGAGAACAAAAAAAGCTTTTAGCCAATTAGTCCTAAGCTTCAAAGGCAACAAAGGGTGTGTGGAAAATTTAGATGGCTGTCTTTCTTGCATTCTGACACATAAATATATGGATATCACCAACTTAGACAGATGTCCCTGAACTCTTTGTAAAAGTTGCTTGCTCAACAATTACAGAATAAAGAATTCTTCCAGAAGCTCTTCCAGACATCAATTAGATTCACATTGAATTCATAATAAGGATATTTTTCAAAAACAGAAGAGCTAGACTGGAAAGCTCTTTTCCTTGAAGGTAAATCATCTTCAACTTGAAAGAAGGGTCATATTGGACTCAATGTTAATTCTATTTCTCTCCCCACAGATGCTGTCAGAATTTCTCCTGCATTCACTGTTTGCTAATACACTTTTCATTCCCCAGATTGGCAACAATCTGAAATTCCAAATGATCTCTGAGCATAAACTGAAATCTGACAGTCATAAAGTCTTAGAGTCATAAAGCTGTGCAGCACAGACAGACCCTTTGGTCCAACTCATCCACGCCGACCAGATATCCTAAATTAATCTAGTCCCATTTGCCAGCATTTGGCCAATATCCCTCTAAACCCTTTCTATTCATGTACTCATCCAGGTGTCTTTCAAATAGTGCAATTTTACCAGCCTCCACCACTTCCTCTAGCAGTTCATTCCATACACATACCACTCTGTGTGGATAAAGTTGCCCCTTTTAAATCTTTCCCCTCTCACCTTAAACCTATGCACTCTAGTTTAGGACTCCCTTGCCCTGGGGAAAAGACCTTGGTTATTCACCCTATCCATACCCTTCACAATTTTATAAACCTCTTTCAGGTCCCCCTTCAGCATCTGATGCTCAAGGAAAGATAGCCTCAGCCTATTCAACGTGTCCCTATAGCTCAAACCCTCCAAACCCAACAACATCTTTGTAAATCTTTCCTGCACCCTTTCAAGTTTAACAACATCTTTCCGATTGAAGGGTGACCAGAATTGAATGCAATATTCCAAAAGTGGCCTATCCAACTCCTGTACAGCCACAACATGACATCCCAACTCCTATACTCAATGGACTGATCAATAAAGCATACCAAATGCCTTCTTCACTACCCTGTCTACCTGCAACTCCACCTTCAAGAAACTATGAACCTGCACTCCAAGGTCTCTCTGCTCAGCAACGCTCCCCAGGACTCTTCCATTAAGTGTATAAGCCCTGCCCTGATTTGCCTTACCAAAGTGCAACACCTCACATTTATCTACATTTAAACATTTGTAGCTCCTCAGTACATTGGCCCATCTGATCAATGTCCCATTCTCCTCTGAGATAACCACCTTCATTGTCCACTACATCACCAATCTTGTGTCATCTACAGATGTACTAACCATTCCTCCTATATTCACATCCAAATCATTTATATAAGAGCAATTGACCCAGCGCTGATCCTGCTGGTCACAGGCCTCCAGTCTGAAAAACAACCCTCCACTACCAACCTCTGTCTCCTACTTTCAAACCAATTTTGTATCCAAATGGCTAGCCCTCCTTAGATTCCACACAATCTAATTTTGCTAATCAGTCTAGCATGTAGAAGCTTGTTGAATAACTTGCTGAAATCCATACAATGTCTGCTGCTCTGCCTTCATCAACTTTCTTTGTCTCTTCTTCAAAAAACTCAGTCCAGTTAGTGAGACATGATTTCCCACAGCACAAAGCTATGTTGACTATCCCTAATCAGTCCTTACTTTTCCAGATACAGGAAAATCCTATCCCTCAGATTCCCCTCCAACAACTTACCCACCACCGATGTCAGGCTCACTGGCCTATAGTTCTCTTACTTTTCTTTACCATCTTTCTTAATAATGGCACCACATTAGCCGTGAACTCAGGCAGCAGCTTCACAGTTAATTAGCCATTATCACAAACATGTGAAATGTCTAGATTAAAGCCTAATAACTTTTCATTGACGTTTTTTAAAAAAACCAATCCAGATCCTCAGCACTTTAAATAGACCAATGTTTCTACAATTCTTCTAAAGTCAAATCCATTTTTAAATTAAATATGAAGCATCTTATAACAATTTGAAGTAGAGGTTAGATGAGTACAGATATATAAGCAGATATCATGAGATAATGATACGAGAATCTGTATTATTTGTGATGTGGCATTTGGCAACAATGTTCGGCTATCAAATGAAGAACAAAAGTGGTACAGTAGGTACAAATTTAAATGGAGGGTGCACAGGTATTAGTGTTCAGTAACTAGCTTCACTGTGCAGTTGTAATACTCATAGGAAATGCCCTCCTACTTCTTCCAATCTAGAAAAGAAAGAAAGCAATCATTACATTAAATGACAAAGTCATTAAAGGATAAGATTAAGCACTTAAATTGTCATACAAAGAGTATTAGGAGAAAGCTTTTGGAATTAGAGTTGCTTAAAACTGAGGAAACATTGGCACATTTCCATCTGTTTGCGAACGTAGATCTTTTAAGCTGAGAAGAGAAGGAATATTACCAGTGATCACTTTGGAATGACAATAATCTTGGTAACATAATGTTAGATAAAAGATAATAGAAGGAAATTTTAGTTAAATGGCATTGCTAAGAACAACAAAGTAGTAATCAGAAACAGTACAGACATGGAAAAAGTTAAATATTAACTGCTAAATGGGCTGTCATTGATTTTATGAACTCCAAGATTATACTGAATTCAAATATACAACAAATTTTATTAAGACAAAAAGGAACATTTTGAAACGTAAAGGACCCACACCCTCAAGGTTCTCTCCCAGCCTTTCCAATTCCCCATGGCTCCTTTCCTATCATCTGCCAACCTTACCCTGGCAAGATCATGGATTCACGTTGTCCTTAAGCCTACTTCTCCATTTCATAACTTCACAACTGATCTACTTGCAGCCTTAACTCCAATATCCTGTCTGACCCCCCGGTTTTGACTCCCATGCCAATCAAAAATATCTAAGCCATGAATATATTCAATGACTCAGCCTCTAATGCTCAATATGAAAGAGAATTCCAAAGACTGATCCACTGAGAGAAACAATTCTTCTTATCTCCATCCTAAATGGGAGACTACTTTATCTTTTAACTGAGCCCTCTAGTTGTAGGTTTCTCCCAAGAGAAAAAACATCCACCAGCATAATCCTATCAAGCCCCTTAAAATCTTATGTACAGTGAGAGTGCCTCTTAAATTTGGAAACTCCAATGTATATAGGCCCTAGCTGCTCAAGCTTTCCTCATAAGACAAACCCCTCATCCCAGAAATCAGCTTCATTATCCTTGTCTCAACTGCGTCCTGTACAAACATGTTTCTTTTTAAATAATGAGACCAAAGTGATGGACAATATACTGAGTATGTACCAATTCCCTACACCTTTATAACAATATTTCCCAGCTTATATATACTTCATTTTCTTTAAAACAAAAGATGACATTCTAATTGCCTTCCTAAATAACTACTATACGTGCATTCTAAATTCTTGTAATTCCTGTAGAGACACCCAAACAATTTCTGATGGGTTGGGAATATTCTAAAATGCAAGTGATAAATTTTTGACATCTACTATGATTTCAAGTGTCACTATAAAGTGCTGTATTGTAGTGTAGGTGTGTTATTTTTGGTGCAGTGACTCGTCATAGGGATCTGGCCTGCAAAGATATGTTAGCCCTTACATTGGCCATGAGTTAGCAAATGCTGTCATGCGTGTTTGTATGTTTTCTGTTGAAGAAAGTGCCACAATGCATTGAAATGTGAAGATAAAATGTCTTGCCAGCCACCAGTGTTACCTTTTGTGCTGCAATTTACAAAAAAAACCCAACGGCTCCAGCTGTTGTAGAGACAAAGTTTATGGAAATTGAAAGAAAATCATCTGCACCTGCGTCTCCCCATTAATTAACATACATTCTGCTTAAAATGGAAATGGAACACCATTCTGTACCATTGTTTCAGGCAATGATAACTGTTATGTGAAAGAAACCATGCATTTTTTTCTTTTTGGATTATAGGCTGGAAAATGGAAGTTTGACTATGCTACATTAGTAAAATACCAGGAGTTTTGCAGCTTAAGTATCAATTGGGATTACGTGGTTTATATTTTCAGCGCATACAACTATATTACTTTTGGAGGAGTGAGGTTGTTACCTTATGGAACAGAGTGGCACCAGGAGTCTTTGAGGCTAAGGAAAGGCTACCAAATGGCAGCTCTTTATTGGCCCAACAGTGACTTAGCATAGACCTGTGAGTGCAGAAACATCCAGAGACTGCAGACAGGAAACCTCTCTCACTCTACCTTATCTGTGATTGAAAGGACAGGAAGCATAGACAATAGGAAGAATTCTAATACAAGAAAAAACCTGCATCCAACTGATCAGCTTTTTAACTGAAGAATAGTCGTTGTTCTGCAGACAGCAGTGCGTTATCACTACAAAAATCAAAAGAACTGTAAGCAATAACTCTCCTGTTTGAGATCTGGACTTTTGATTGACAGAATGTTTATCTGTCTATATTTTTCCACCAATAATATTTGGACCAAACTGCCTGTATTTTGTATGTCTATATCTGGATGAATTTTGTGTGCTTGGTGTGTTAAAGTGATAAAGACGAATAGATATTAGATTAGAGACCCCCTTTCTCCCTGTCATTTGTTAAAGAATAAGTTTGTTTACAATAAGTTGTTACTTCCCTTTTAAGTGTGAAACCTTGTGTGAATTTCTATTGACCTGAATAACAGTCCATCAGGCAATTTAGTAAACTTGACGGCTAATTGAGTATTTACACATATGTGATAACTTCTGAAATAGCTTGATTTACAGCATACAATTGAGTCACAGCATATGCTAGCTGTAAGCATTAAGAATGCTGCGCTATGTCAACATGTTAAAGCAGCAACACAGACAGGAAGGGGACAAAAAAGGATGTGACTGTCACATTAGTGTGGCAGAAGAACGAAGGGTACAAGAAAACAAGCTGTGGGGTTGGATGAACACAGCAGGCCAAGCAGCATCATAGGAGCAGGAAAGCTTGACGTTTCGGGCCTAGACCCTTCTTCAGAAATGGGGGAGGGGAAGAGGGTTCTGAAATAAATAGGGAGAGAGGGGGAGGCGGATAGAGGATGGATAGAGGAGAGGATAGGTGGCAGAAGAGGCAGACAAGTCGAACAGGCGGGGACAGAGCCAGCAAAGGTGAGTGTAGGTGGGGGGGTAGGGAGGAGATAGGTCAGTCCAGGGAGGACGGACAGGTCAGGGGGGCAGGATGATGTTAGTAGATGGGGGTGGGGCTTGAGGTGGGAGGAGGGGATAGGTGAGAGGAAAAACAGGTTAGGGAGGTGGAGATAAGCTGGGCTGGTTTTGGGATGCGGTTGGGGGAGGGGAGATTTTGAAGCTTGTGAAATCCACATTGATACCATTGGGCTGCAGGGAAGCCCATTTCCTGCTCCTATGATGCTGCTTGGCCTGCTGTGTTCATCCAGCCCCGCAGCTTGTTATCTTGGATTCTCCAGCATCTGCAGTACCTTTTATCTCTGATACAATCAAGGGTACAAGAAGGATGGGTTAAAGGACGAAAGAGGCCTTGACTATTTCCAAGTTGAAACCCTTATCCAGTTAGTCAATGGGGAAACATCAGGGTGATTAGGTGCCATACAATTGTATCCAAAAGCAGTGCAGAGAGCAGAATTAACAATGCTACTCACACCAATTAAATATATTTGTGAGAACAAAGCAGGATGTATGACCAATACTCTCTGCATGATGTGGATATAGGAAAGACACTTCCATAAAGAAAATCCCTATTACCTCGGTCTTGAGAAACTGACCCAAGTTCAGAAAGAACTTCTGTACTTGGTGGAGCACAATTTGATTGAACCCAGCCAAACCAGTTAGAGTTCCTCAATTATGCTTGCACCCAAACCTGAAGATTTAACTAGGCTCTGCACTGATTACAGAAAGGTTAATGAACTGACTTCTACCAAACTCCCACCTCCAAGACTGTATTGATCAAAATGGCACTTGTAAAACAAAGATACACAGGCTAAAATTATGTTAGCTAAAGAGATCTCAGTTTATCTCACACCAGCTGGCTTATTTCAATGCTAATTTATGTAATTTGGGTAGCAGAATGCCCAGCTGTCAGAGTGATGTTTACAGTATACAAAATGCCCAACAGTATAATATACCTGGATGATCTCCTAGTATACAATGGCTATGTATACAATTTTCTGGAGAAACCCGAAGAGTTACAACCTGCTGATTTTGTGGTACATGTCACAAAGAGCGAGTTTTCTAAAACTCAGGTAACCTATGTAGATCATGTTGTGGGTCAGCCCAGAGCAACAAAGCTTTGGATTTCCCTGTTCCCATGGTTGAAAGGGAAATAAGATCATTTTCGGGAATGTCCGGGTTGTACCACATTTTTATCCCAAACTTGATTATTAAAGCTGTCCTGCTGACAGACTTGTTACCAGAAAATATCAAAGTTAATGTGGACCAGTGAGGTGCCTAACAGTTTTCCACAGACCAAAAGACAGCTCCAAACTTTGACTAGCCCTTTAAAATGGTAATTAATGCTCATGGCCTATAGGTTGGTGCCACCCTGCTCTAAGATCAAGGATCAGTGATTGTGAGACTAAATGGGTAATTCTCAAAAATATTGATCACTGATCAAAATAGATCCCACCTTGCAGGATGGAAACCCCAGAACCCTGTGACTGTTACTGGTCTCAAGCTGTTTGAAATATACATCTGAAATAGGTACCGAAGAAAATTTAATCTGTTCGGATCACAAGGCCTTAAAGTTTGTGGGGAAAGTTAAACTCAAAATGCATAGCTATTCTGCTTTAGCAACCCTACCAACGAAGGGTTACCGATTCTGCAGAAAAAAAAATGTGATATCTGACATGACAATGAAATCTCATTCAAAATTCAAAATGTTTTATTGAAGAAAATTGTTTTACCTGGCACAGGCTTATCCCAAAAAACTGTGGATCGGATGATGGCATCGCTGGCTGGGTCAGCATTTATTGCCCATCTCTAATTGCTCAGAAGGCAGTTAAGAGTCAACCACATTGCTGTGGGTCTGGAGTCACATGTAGTCCAGAGTAGGTAAGGATGGCAGTTTCAATCCCTAAAGGACATTAGTCAGCCAGATGGGTTTTTCAAACAGTAGACTCACGTCATCATTAGGCTGTTAATTCCAGATGTTTATGGAATTTAAATTCCACCATCTGCCATGGCGGGATTCCAACCCAGGCCCCCAAGACATTAGAGATAACAAGGTGTGGGGCTGGATGAACACAGCAGGCCAAGCAGCATCATAGGAGCAGGAAAGCTTGACGTTTCGGGCCTAGACCCTC
>JAHRHZ010000249.1:64736671-64790296 GCA_024137785.1 Ginglymostoma cirratum
CTAGTTTATCAAAGTATACTTGGTTAATAGGCTGCAAGAGGTCATTTTGTGGAGTTCATGCCTGACACTTAAAATATAACTAAACTTCAGGGCTCGTTTAATTGGCCATTTCATCAGTACTTAAATTGTGTATGCAATGTTGACAAAGAACAAACTTCAAACTCCATTCCAGTGTCAAGCATAAAACAGCACTTGGCTGCTGCTGAGTGGATCTCAGGTTATTATTGCGAGTGTACAGGTACACATCTCTCTTGATCATTGCTAGAAATGATGAGAGAATTGGCAATATAATTCAGATCTGCTGATCCCACATTTCTATATCTATATACCAATTGGTTCTTCGGAGACATTCAGCGTTTTTTCAGAACACTGCATTCAATGTTTTTACTGCTGGTACAATCATTCACACAAAAACTACTCATCTGTCAGAAGCCGAAATCATCCAATTTTTGGCATGGTATTTTCATAAGCTTGATCTATGGATCTGGAAGATTTCTTTTCATGTATAAATGAACTGATTAAGATAGACAGCACACAATGAAAATAACAAGGCTATTGACAACTGAAATAAAGGGAGACAATGCTGCAAATACACATCCAGCTAATTATCATGTGTAACATTTCAGTTGTGATTCTTCATCAAAACTGATGCAATTACTGGCATGTAAAGGAAAATATAGGAGTTTAAACCGTTTTGTAAACTTTGTAGCAGCTTATTGGTGAGCATGTATTTGTCAGAACACAGTGCTGGCAGAGGAATCTGAAGCTGAATGTTAGCTTCCTATAATCTCTCGAGAACATTGAGCCCTTGTCTGTTCCACCAAATTCTTCTTTTTCCATTTTAAACCTGGTGTAGTTCTGACTACTCTATCCATTAAGTGTTTGGTTTTCATCTTTTCTTTTACGCTTTTTTCCTATTACCTGTTATAAGGACCATCATGGCTGTCTAGCCAAGTCCTACTTCTCTTTTGAGCAGAAAAGGGTGGAATTTGACCACCTTAGTGTCAACAGTAACAGTGGGATCATTTTCTCAAATCCGATTTTGATCAGTGGTCTTTCCTGTTGCTTTTTATTTAAGAGTAAATCAACTAACAGCTCACATCTGAGGCCACTTTGGGAGTGTTAATGGAATGAAACAACTATTCAATGAAAGGAAGAATTACTGCTTAAAATGATCACACCATGTTTCACTAAAAGGATTTCTGAGGCAGTAGCACCCACAGGAAATGAGACAAAGGTAGCCCTTGGGGTCTCACACCTTTGCTTGGAGGACTAGGTGAGCAAACTCAGGGCTATGGCAGGTTGAGCTCTCCCAAGGATGGGTGGAAGATTTGAGCCACTCCAACTATGCAGACGTGGATGGAAGAGACCGAGGAAGCTGACAGCAGGAGTATGGTTCCTTCTTGGAGGTAGAGTACCAAGAAATCTTACCTTTCCATCCTCTCCACATGAACCGTTGGCTGCACTCACACTTCCTTTCTTTCTCACCTGGCAGGCCAATAGAGCACGCAACTTGAAGAGAGGTGAGGATGGGGGATGTGTGCGAGCTGTTGACCTCCAATGACAGGCAAATTGTTGACCGTTGTCAATTCATACTCATCTGATCTACTGGAGGGGAATCTTGTTCCAGGAGGCTGCAGATGTCATCAGTGACCTGCTGTGAAATCTTCAGCTTCAGCCTCAGCCGCCACCTCTGTCTCCTGAGGCACTGGTGCTCAAAGAGCTGGAAAATGTGAAAAGAGCTCGTCCTGTTCCTGTCAGCACTCTGTTGGGGGTTAGTGTCTGTTTACTGATCTTGACGTCTCTTCCGGCCACCCAACAGAGAGGCGTGTAGCTTAGGAGACACAGCAGGTACAGCTCCTGCTATGCTGTACAGCGATGGCCTTTCCTTGTCTGTCAAGACTACCAAAAGCTAATGTTTTCAAATAAACCTGTTGGACTATAACCTGGTGTTGTGTGATTTTTGACCTTGTCCAAACTAGTCCAACACCGGCCCCTCCACATCATGTCTGTCAATTGAATTGAAAAGTGGAATCATAGAGCTGCTTTTGTGCTGATCTGAAGACTTGCAAGAGGGATATGCTGCAGAAGGTGGGTTAAGTATCTTCAAAGGGAAGTGACGGCCTAGTGACACTATTGCTAGACTATTAATCCAGAGACCTAGGTAATGTTCTGGGGACCTGGGTTCAAATCTGACCATGGCAGATGGTGGAATTTGAATTTAATAAAATTCTGGAATTAAGTGTTTAATGAAGACCATGAACGAATTTGGGTTCATTTTCTTTAGGGAAGGAAACTGCCATCCTTACTGGCCTAGATGTGACTCCAGACCCACAGCCAATGTGGTTGACTCTTAAATTGCCCTCTGGGCAATTATAAATGGACAATAAGTGGTAGCCAAGCCGGCGACACCCTCATCTTGAATGAATTTTAAAAAAAACTTTCTCTGATAAGCAGTGTGAATGACAACCTCATTCATCTGGCCATGGTTGAAGCTCTTCAGTGGAATTGACCGGTGGTTTCATAGCTTGTTGATTTCACTGAAAAAGCTCTCCTCACTATACACTCACCTCAGTAACCCTGTTTTTTTTTAATTTGGTTTATCTTCACATACATTTCTCACAGAATGGTGTGACATTTGGAAGGATGTTGAAAGCTGATCGATGAGCTACTTTAAGCCATGTAAGTGCTCCTTCCTTGAACAACACCCTGAACTTGGGGCCTTCAGGCTCAAAGACAGAAGTGCAACATACTGAACCACTCAAGTGCTGGTAATCCTGGTGATTTATTACTAGATCAGGAAACAGCCTTAAAGACAGGGAAATCTAAGATTTAGTGCTGAATAACTTCTTAAATGGCTTTGCAATTACGTCTAAATTATATAGTGACCAAAACAGGAGGTTCCTATCCTCCTTCAATCATCCAAATGCCCACCACCCCATACCATGGAAAGCTGACAGAGGATGGAGTAACATTGGGATCCCAATGTGATATCACTTTCTTGATCTACATCACCCTACCATTGATAACAGGGATTGAAAGTAATCTTCATTTGATCTGATGTTTAGTTGGAGAAAATACCTTCATAATCAGTACTGCATGTTGAACAACCAATCTGACAATTTTGCCTAGTGGAGGTATCAATAGCAATTCTACAGCTATACAGCTGAAGATGAACAGCGCACACATGGAACCATTCTGTTTTCTGATTATATCGTTGAGGACCAGCATATAGAGAATAAATAGACAAGGACAAGGATATATTCTCGGGGGATTACACGTACAATGATGGCAACTGGAAAGAAAGCCATTACCTGTCAGTGTCTGAACGAATAAAAACTAAACCTAGTGACAGCAGTCTGACACAAGTAGATAGGGGTGAGGGGCATATGTCAAAGGCAAATGTCAAATTTGCAGCCAGGTTGCAAATGAGGAAGGATAGTTTATCATGGTCATAGTCACATAGGATTAAATTTATGATGTTGATAAGGACAGTAAGTAGTGCAGTGGGGACAGAAACCTAATGGAGGGGTTTTTAACATATTTTGGGGAAAGAGAAGTTTGAGATGGCTGGTAATTTATAAAGAGATGGGAGTTAATGGGGATCAAGAAAAGTTTATGTACCAAGAGAGTTAGTAGAGAGTGTAAGGTGTTCCCAAGTGAAATAACTGAGTGTAGAGTGTTCCCAAGTAAAATAACTGAGGAGGAAAATCTTGCATTCTTTAAAACATAAAAAAAAGCATAAGACCATAAGACCATAAAACATAGGAGCAGAAATTAGACCATTTGGCCCATCAGGTCTGTTCCGCCATTCAATCATGGCTGATAAGTTCCTCAACCCCATTCTCCTGCTTTCTCCCCATAACCCTTGATCGCCTTGATAATCAAGAACCTATCTATTTTAGTCTTAAATGTACTCAATGGCCTGGCCTCCACAGCCTTCTGTGGCAGTGAATTCTATAGATTCAGCACTCTCTGGCTGAAGAAGTTTCTCCTTATCTCCATTCTAAAAGGTCTTCCCTTTACTCTAATTCTGTGCCCTCAGGTCCTAGTCTTTCCTACCAATGGAAGCATCTTCCCAACATCCACTCTGTCCAGGCCATTCAGTATTCTGTAAGTTTCAATTAGATACCCCCATCCTTCTAAACTCCAATGAGTATACATCCAGAGTCCTCAAACGTTCCTCATATGTTAAGCTTTCCATTCCTGGGACCATTCTCATGAACCTTCTCTGAACCCACTCCAGGGCCAGTATATTCTTCCTGAGATATGGGGTCCAAAACTGCACACAATACTCCAAATATGGCCTGACCATAGCCTTATAAAGCCTCAGTAGTACATCCCTGCTTTTATATTCAAGTCCTCTCAAAATAAATGCCAGCATTGCATTTGCCATCCTGATTACTGACTCAACCTGCAAGTTTACCTTGAGAGAATCCTGGACTAGAACTCCCAAGTATTTTTTCACTTCAGACTTCTGAAATTTCTCTTCATTTAGAAAATAGTCCATGCTTATATTCTTCTTACCAAAGTGCATGACCTCACACTTTCCCACATTGTACTCTATCTGCCACTTCTTTGTCCACTCTCCTAACCTGTTCGAATCCTTCTGCAGCCCCCCCACATCCTCAATACTATCTGTCCCTCTACCTATCTTTGTATCGTCTGCAAACTTAGCCAGGATGCCCACAGTTCCTTCATCTAGATCATTAATGTATAAAGTGAAAAGGTGTGGTCCCAACACTGACCCTTGTGGAACACCACTTGTCACTGGCTGCCACCCTGAGAAAGACCCTTTTATCCCCACTCTCTGCTTTCTGCCAGACAGCCAATCTTCTATCCATGCTAGCACCTTGCCTCTAACACCATGGGCCCTTATCTTACTCAACAGCCTCCTGTGCGGCACCTTGTCAAAAGCCTCCTTGAAGTCCAAGTAGATAATATCCATTGGCTCTCCTTGGTCTACACTACTCATTACTTCCTCAAAGAATTCTGGCAGATTTGTCAGGCATGACGTCCCCTTGATGAAAACATGCTGGATTTGCCCTACTTTACCATACACTTCCAAATATTCAGAAATCTCATTCTTCACAATGCATTCCAAAATCTTACCCACCACCGAGATTAGGCTAATCGGCCTATAATTTTCCGTCTTTTGCCTTACTCCCTTTTTAAACAGGGGTGTCATGTTAGCAATTTTCCAGTCTTCTGGGACCCTCCCTGACTCGAGCTATTCCTGAAAGATCACCAGTAACACTTCCAATATCTCTTCAGCTATCTCTTTTAGAACTCTGGGGTGTAGGCCATCTGTCCAGGTGATTTATCCACCTCAGGCCAATCAGTTTTACTAGAACCTTTTCCTTGGTGATGGCCGTCATACTCAGCTCCTCCCCCTGACTTTCTTGAATTTTTGGGAGATTACTCGTGTCCTCCACCATAAAGACTGACGTGTAGTAATTATTCAGTTCCACAGCCATTTCCTTGTTCCCACTACTATCTCTCCACCAACATTTTCCAGTGGTCCAATGTCCATTTTTGCCTCTCTTTTGCCCTTTATTTATCTAAAGAAACTCTTACAGTCTTCATTTATATTACTTGCTAGCTTACCCTCATATTTAATCTTCTCCCTCCTTATTTCTTTTTTTGTTGCCCTCTGTTGGTCCCAGTCGTCTGGTTTCCCACAGCCCTTCACCACATTATATGTTTTCTCTTGCTTTTATGCTATCCCTGACTTCCTTAGTCAGCTATAGTTGCCTCATCCTCCCTGTACCATGCTTCTTTTTCCTAGCGATGAATTTTTGCTGCACCTCCTGAATTACTCCCAGAAACTCCTGCCATTGCCGTTCCACTGTCTTTCCTGCTAGTCTCCTCTTCCAGTCAATTCTGCCCAGCTCCTCCCTCATTCCTCTGTAGTCGCCTTTATTCAGCTGTGATACCATTACCTCTGATTCTACCTTCTCCCTTGCAAATTGCAGATTAAATTCTATCACCTTATGATCAAGGGTTCCTTTACCTTAAGCTCCCTTATCAAGTCTGCCTCATTGCACAACACTAAATTCAGTATTGCCTATTCCCTTGTGGGCTCCACCATGAGCTGTTCCAAAAAGCCATTTAGTAGACATTCCACAAACTCCGTTTCTTGCAATCCACTACCAACATGATTTTCCCAGTCCACCTGCATATTGAAATCTCCCATGGTCATTGTGCCTTTGCCTTTCTTACACACCTCTTCTATCTCCTGGTGTATCTTGTGGGAAGCAGAGGAAGTTTCACTAGTATGGGGAGAGCAGAGTTATTGAATTGAATTATATTTGTAATATTTGTATGTGTATTGTTCCAGCAAAAAAGAGTTAGAATAGAATACTTGCATCTATGCTACAAAGATTTCTTTGGACTCAAACCGTTACACACAAAGGTCTAATCATCATTTTAAATTACACCTTCCCCTTCTTGGGTTAAATGTATTCTTCAGTGCTTCAGTTGTGGGTTTAAAGACAATGACTTTGATTTTCTGCATCAGTATTTACTGTGAGCAATAAAACTTGACTAAGATTTTTTATCACGTTTTAACTATTGACAGATAAATAAATCTAATAATTGGTTGGATAGGTCAATCAATTTTCAGAACCAGAGCAAACATTGGATTTCTTATTTGATTATCATGGTACAGAGTGCAATGGGATGAGATCACTTGATTCCTGACTGAACTGAACAAGAAGTCATACAAAATGTTCTAACTCCTTCAAAACAGTTACTTTAAGCATTCCATGATTTCTAAATGCCACATATTCAAAGCGGCAAAGTATAATATACAATTATTATTATACAGAAGACCATAATGTTCTAGACAAACAAATTCATGTTTTTCTCTTTGAACCTGAAATTGATGACCTTGAAATCTCGACACAAATTGAAATTGGAAGAGTACTTTAATATGTCTGGAATAAACAGGAAGGGAAATTATGGAGAGTTAATATGTTTGTCAGAGATTTTGCGGTTCTTTCAAAAGCTAAATTCAAGGGTGTGAGTTCCTAATGCTGGGACTTAGTTTAATAGCTACCTGCTTCATAAAAGTGTGAAGTGATTCATTTTGGAAGGTCGAATTTGAATGCAGAATACAGGGTTAATGGCAGGATTCTCGGCAGTGTGGAGGAACAGAGGGCTCTTGGAGTCCGCGTCCATAGATCCCTCAAAGTTGCTACCCAAGTTGATAGGGTTGTAAAGAAGACAAATGGTGCATTGGCTTTCATTGGCAAGGGAATTGAGTTTAAGAGCCATGAGGTTATGCTGCAGCTCTATAAAACTCTGGTTAGACCACACTTGGAATATTGTGTTCAGTTCTGGTGGCCTCATTATAGGAAGAATGTGGAAGCTTTAGAGAGGGTGCGGAGGAGATTTACTAGGATGCTGCCCAGACTGGAGGGCAGGTCTTATGAGGAAAGGTTGAGGGAGCTGGGCCTTTTCTCATTGGAGCGAAGAAGGATGAGAGGTGACTTGATAGAAGTGTACAAGATGATGAGAGGCATAGATAGAGTGGGTAGTCAGAGACTTTTTCCCAGGGCGGAAATGACTATTACGAGGGGGCATAATTTTAAGGTGACTGGAGGAAGGTATAGGGGAGATGTCAGCGGTAGGTTCTTTACACAGAGAGTGGTGGGTGTGTGGAATGCACTGGCAGCAGTGGTAGTGGAGTCAGATACTTTAGAGACATTTAAGCTAATCTTGAATAGGCACATAGAAGATAGTAAAATGTAAGATATGCAGGGTAGATTGATCTGAATAGGATAATAGGGCAGCACAACATCGTGGGCCGAAGGGCCTGTACTGTGCTGTACTATTCTATGTGCTATGTTCTATATTTCCGGATATGTACATTTTACCTGATCATTACATGAGTGTTAATGCCCATTCCACGTCAAGGAACATGATTAGATTGACATTTGTTGGAAATGATCATTGCCATCAATGAAACCCCACTATCAACATCTTAGCGGGTTACCATCGATCAGAAATTGAACTGGACTATGCATATAATGGCTACAACAGCCATTATATGTGTGTCGTAATCCTGAAATGAATAACTCACCTTCTGACTCTCCAAATTCTGTCCACCATCTACACGACACAAGTCAGGAAGGTAGCTCTGCACATGTCTGAATGGATAAAACTTGAACAACACTCAAGAAGCTTGACATCATCCTGGACTAAGTAGCCCATTGATTGGCAAACCAACCATGACTTTCAACATCAACTCCCTTCACTATTGACGTACAGTAGCAGCAAAGTGTGCCACCTACAAGCTACACTGCAAAATTTCACCAAACCTGCTTTGACAGCACCTTCTAAAAGTATGGCTTCTAATACTGAGAAGAACAAAAGCATTAGTGCTTGGAAACACCACAACCAGACAGTCCTCCTCCCAGCTACTTCCCATTCTGATTTGGAATGATATCGCTCTCCCTTCACCGTTGTGAGTTAAAATGCTGGTACTCGCTCCCAACAGCCCTGTGAGTGTACCCACAGTAATTCTCCACTGCCTTCTGCAGGGCAGTTAGCGCCGGCCAATAAACACTGACGCCCACATCTCCAGAACAAATAAATATAATATATATATCAATGTTTTCCTAGCAAATAATGTCCATGTTTGTCGGGGCCCTGGCCCCAGAATCGTTTTTTCTGTATAACGACCCCGGTGGAGATGGAGAATAACGGGTTCTATTTGCCAGCAAAACGGAACAAGAACACAAATTGTTGGGAAAGCTCAGCAGCTCTAGCAGCATCTGTGAAGAAAAGGTCAGAGTTAAGTCGGACCCGGTGACCCTTCCTCTGTTTGTTTCTTCACAGATGCTGTCACCCCTGCGAGCTTTTCCAGCAAATTCGGCTTTTGTTTCTGATTTACAGCATCCGCAGCTCTTTCGGATTTTATTTGCAAGCAATGCAGGATCACTTGTTCCTGTGATTTCACTGTGGTCATTCCTGCGGGAATATATGATGCCAACCTATTCATTGGTCACCAAAGCCTCTGCTTGAACCAATTTTTCATTACAAACTGTCCAACTATTTGCAAAGACCCAGTTTGCAATCAGCTTCCCCGCGCTATTTCTACACCATGCCTCCCGGGAAAACAGCGACAGTTTCCCAATAATAGAACTGAGGATGCTGGAAATCAGAAACAAAAAATATTAGGAAAGTTCATCAGGTCTGGCAGAATCTGTTAAGAGAAATCAGAATTAATGTTTTGGTTCCAGTGACCCTCAGAACACAGTTTTACAATCCTTCCTCCTGACATGTGTCAGACAAACCTGGATTTGTAAAACGGGCACTAACTTGAAAGCAGGAAGAAGTCTAGGGGGTGGGGGAGTTTTGTGAAGTCGATGTAGTCTGAATTTCTGTTTCTGGGTACATCAGCTCCATTATTGGAGCGATTTTCAAATCCCAGGGTACCTCTCCGCAAAGAGAAGGCGCCAAATGGAGATTAGCTGAAACCAGCTTCCAGCCTCTAGGCAACTCGAGTATTCAGCCGCGGGGGCAAAGGGGTGGCAGAAACTATCTTCTACTGAAGAACGGAGGGGAAGATCGTGAGGAACCAAACACACCAGGTTCCGGCGGCTTCCTGACAAGCATTCATTCCCAACTACCTACCGCCTGAAAATAAAAACAGAAAATAAAGCTGGAGAAACTCAGCAGGTCTGGCAGCATCTGTGGAGAGAAAAATAGAATTAATGTTTCATGTCCGATATGACTCTACTTCAGTCTGAGTTTCTCCAGCGCTTTCCGCTTTTATTTCAGATTTCTAGCTTCAAATGTTTTGCTTTTATTACCTGGAATCGGTCACTTCTTTAAAGCATCGCAACATTTCAAGTTTGTTTTCAGCATGGTCTGTTAAGTTGCTGACCTATGTATTGTATTATAATTTATCATTCACAAAGAAATTAACTTCAATTCGTAGAATTATAATTAGACGAATTTGTTCCAATCAAAATGTATGTTTTGGTTACAGTGTGGCCCTTTTCACATTGTTTTGGAAGACACTGATAAAACAGTGTATTGTCTCACTTCGTCACAGTCACACAAGCAGTTTCTACTTCCAGAAGTTCCTTCATCTGTTCAATAGAATCAAGTTATTTTCTGCAAACACTAGTTTAGCATTTTATGGAAACCTGCAAATGTGTTCCAAAGCAAAGCTGGCGGTGGACCCAGATTAACCTGTGCGAAGCATCGTCCAGTTGAAGCTGAACCTTGCGCCAATTTAATAAATGCAAGTAGGCGTTCGTTCTTTACCAGACGAGTTTTATTTTTATCTAAAGTGATGATAGTAACTTTACCGATTGCGAACGATCACAGGGCCAAATCTGCAACTTTGCAAATCACCAAAGACAAGCAGAAAACCTCAACACACAGTGTAGTACTGTTATATGGGTTATGAGACAAAGCATATCTAGTGAAGCCAACAATTACATTTCCTTGGGTAAGTAGTGTAATTATCCCCCCACGCACTGGACTTCATCTACAATGTCCAGGTTTTTATTGTTATTAAACCACAGAACAACGCAGTCACTTTTGAACCACAATCAGAGACATTACGTTAAGTTAACACTGAATGGGAGTAGATGTTCTGTCCTATTGTAAATGTTGTTCAAAGGTGCCGACAGAAAGCCTCTCTGTTACAGGATGAATCCACTTGCCCTCATGTCACAAATGCATTTTAAAGTAAATATTGAAAGTCAACACATGCTAACATTTTTTCACATTAAACATATCGCAGTGATGAATTACGACAGTCGAAGTAATGATTAGATCATTGTCTGCAGAATTTGCATTTGATAATTTTCTTGAAAGCGCTTTGGAAATCTTTATTGAAATAAGCATATATGATGGGGTTTAGGAGTGAATTGGAGTAGCCTTGCCAGTTAATGACAGAGTGGAGCCAGATTGGCATATAACATTGGTGTCCACAAAATGGCAGCACAAGGGCTACGATGAAAAATGGCAACCAGCAGAAGATAAAAGTACCCATAATGATGCCCAACGTTTTCACCGTTTTTCTCTCCCGGGCAAGAGCCACCTTTCTCTTTGCTTCAATGTTCTTATCATTCCTAGCTTCAAAGAAGGATGGGGATTGGCTGTTGGTGTTGTTGGGCAGGTGGAGGTGGCTTTTGGAGTTCTGCTGTACTTCGATCACTTCTAGAACCGAGCCCTGCTCTCCATGTCGGATTGCCCCATTAGTACAGGAGGGTTTGGGCTTCACGCTCCTCTTCCAGTTCTTGTTGTTCTCGCCATTGCTTTTCTTTTGGAAAGGGGCGGGAGAAACAGTCAGGCAAGTGTCTGCTACTTTTTGCTTCTCGGTTTTCTTCACGGTTTTGCGGATGCGGAACCTGGCGGCTTTGAATATTCGCCCGTACAGAACTAACATCAATATCAGGGGGATGTAAAAGGCGCCGAAGGTGGAGTAAATGGTATAGCCGGGATCCTGGCTAATCCTACAGGCATCGGGATCAGCTCTGTCTTCGGGTGTTCTCCAGCCTAACATGGGCGGGATTGAAATTAAAAAGCCGATCAACCACGTCAGGCTGATTAGAACAGCCGCCCGCCTGGGAGTCCTCTTGTTGACATAGTCTATTGGGTCTGTAATAGCCCAGTATCTGTCCAGAGCAATAGCGCAAAGGTGCAGGATAGAGGATGTACAACACAACACGTCTAAAGAGATGAAAATGTCACAGGTTACCTGTCCCAGGGTCCACTTATTCAGAACTTGGTACAAAGCGGCCATGGGCAGCACTAACACCGAGACCATTAGGTCTGTAACGGCTAGTGAACCTATCAAATAGTTGGCCACATTTTGGAGAGAGCGCTCCAGCGCTATAGCTGCGATCACACAAGTATTTCCAATGATGGAGCACAGGATCATAGTCCCAATGAAGAATGAAGTTATCACCTGATAAGTCAGCGTCACCTCTGAGAAGTTAGTCTGGTTTGCCTGGGTGTAAACAGAGTGGGAAAAACTGCTGTTGTTAAATTTTTCCATCCCGAGAGCGAGGAGGAGTGAGCTTGGGGAAGTAGGGGAGAAGCCGTGTCAATCCAATGGGTTCCAAATTCCAGGCGAAGTTACATTTTTGAAAAGGAAAAAAAAGTGTAGCCCTGTCTCTACATTTCGTCGTTCTGTAAATCATTGGTTTTTCCTTCAACGAATGATGAATGAATATATACTGCCGCCGTCCAGGATACGTCAGAAGGCTAATAGGTGTCTGTAAGTGTGTCTTCCCATGCTGATGATGAGGCTGATGTCTGTGTATGCAGCAACTGCTAGGACCACGGCTACACTTGGATTCTTCACTCCCCTTTCTTTTGCTTCTTCTACTTTGAGAGGCAGGTTTTCTGACTTGTCCCGGCCAAGGTAGATATCCCCCCGCTGTGCTTGAAACAGTTCTGACTCTCGGATCAACAACGCAGGCGGAGCTGGGCATTACCTTACGTCTCTAGGCCGTTTTCCCTGCGTGTCTTGCTCAGCGTGATGACACTGAGGAGGAAATGTGTCCATTACTTTGTCCCAGAGGGAACGCCGAGAGTCCATTCAGTCTCCGCCGTATGTAGGCGTTTGGTTTTGCAGTATACTCTGTACCAGAGGAAACGACACACAAAATAAAACTCTAAAAATGAAATACTGGCTGCCATTAGAATAAAGCAGTTAAACAAATTTTCATGGTGTAGATGGATAAACATTTGGATTATGGCAGGGAGTAAACACTGGATGGATACTTAGTCAACTCAATCACCATTGAACTATTTTCCATAACTTTTTTCACAGAGTTTTCCTTCAAATTGCTAATGACAGCAAAGAGGGAATGGATGCATAGTAAAAGTAGATTGGCACATTGTCATTCTGTGTGATGACTTTGAATAATACTCACCAGGAATCAGGATTTGGCTGTCGTAATCCAATGTATAGTATCATTGGAATCATTAATCCATTGCACTGCTGCCGCTTTGATTTGTCCGTTTGATCTGTGCAAGGGATTTACTTCCGTTCTTGCCGAAAACAATCAGCTCCAAAAGACCACTTCAAACTCTGGCCGAGTAACCCTTTTGCTTAAGGACCAAAATGAAAAAAAAAAACACAACTACAACTTTAATGTGTCAGATTTTTTTTGTTAAAACTGATATAAATGCGAATGCCTTTCCCCATTGATGTTGTATTCCCCCACACAATCGCCAGTTTATCGTTTTCAGGACCATGGACGGCTCTTCGTGCAAAGGGGATCTACTGCCACCTAGAGATCACTGAATCAAACTTCACCAATTGAACAGGACAACCGAACCAGTTCAAATGATACACGAGCCGTTTTCTCTCAAACTAAATTAAATAGAGCATTGTCCATTTATTCACTGTTACTGATACGATGTGCATTTCTTCATTCAACAAATGTTGAAATTCACCGAACCTAATCCGTAAAATGTTACTTATTTCTTCCGTTAGATTATCACAACTTTTCGGGCATCATTTTTGCGGCTTAAACAATCAGAAGGTACGCATAATATTGCGATAAAGATAGTTTAGGCTAGCTTCTTCTGTCTCGGGTTTAATGAAATGGAATTGAGGATATTCCAACAGTTGGGCTTTTCGTTTCCACAGTTGGACGTGCATGTTGTCAGTGGTATCTATTACAATGAAGTGAGTTGAGTTTATTTAATCACAGTTTACAGTTATTTTATTCAAATAATTTATTATTAAACAAAACAATCTATAAATCGGAGTCGATCAATCTACGTGCATTAAATTAGTGTTTGGTAAAATATATCCGTATACTTTGTTACCTTCTCGAGATAGCCTGTATTGCAATTTTCAGTCAGAAATGTTTTAGTAAAGCTTGATTAGAAACTCCTTAATGTATCTGTTTGATACGAAATGTATTTGTATTATTTACTTGGTTCACACCTTCCCCTAGGTGCTATAACTGCCTGGTGTGGGTTTCAATTGACAGAGAAATCAAACAGAAGAAGCGCTGGAATCTTCAGGAGCTTCGCCAGCGCCCGGAATCTAGCAGCAGAAGCGCCGAGTGGTTCTGGGTTAAACTCATCCAGCAGCAGGAAAGGTGTAGGGGAGCGGGGGATGCGGGGAGGGGAGCAACGGAGACGTAATGAAGTAGCAAAATAGGCTCGGGCAACAAAAGTCACCTCGTAATAACTGTGATTTTTTAAAAAGCTGGCGAGCTCGTTTGCCCTCAGATTGTGACTGTCCTTCCGCCAAAACCGAGAATCATAACTCGAAGACGCGAGAAACAAGGACAAAAGATTGTATTTCTCCGAACTTTACCTTATTTCTGAGCTGCAGTCTCCTTTCTTCATTTGTGGACGTTCCTGATGGAGAACCAACCACATCCTGCTCCAGGTTTGTTGTTGTGGTCTTTAATCCTACTCTTACATCCAAGTGAACGATGTCTAATGGCCAGTGCCCTTAACGCCCGTGTATTACATCTTTTATACAGAAAATACTTCTAAACGTAAACTCAGAAATTATCACTTTTAAGGTATAGTTGCGTCTAAATATCATTAAGAATTAAAACCAATTAGAAGCGAACAGTTAGTCCAGATCAAACCAGTAATATTTCAATTTGAACACCTTATTTTCCCGTTGAAGATTGGTTCTTCAGTATCCTTAACGCTGTATCTTGTCCAATTTTTGCCCCGCATTCTTACATTTCCACACCACCATCTTTTGCACTCCTGATGTGTGGTTGATTGTATTCCTACCCACCCTCCTCACATCGCCCGCCTCCGCCCACCCCACTCCCCGCTGTAACACAGCATGTTCATTTGAATTACCTTCCATTATAAAGAATGCATCAATATCAAGCTGTGTGTCATTATGAAAGAATTACAGCAACATATGAGGTACGGTTCTGATCCTCTGAAAGGCTTCTTCATGTGACGAAAGATGAAACTGTTGTAGGGTGGGGGCAGGAACAAATAAAGCTGCTCACTGGAGGACATATCAATCCACATCCTATTGAGATTATTCTATTTATTCTATTCCAGATTATTCTATCTATCTATCTATAGAGATTATTTTATCTTATATATTTTTCTTATTTTGCTGTCAGAACCTCACACGTTGTAATTAGGTGGTATCTCTCCAACTGCACTGGTCCTTTTTTTAAAATCATTCAACATATACTCTCCACCACCATTCGTATTTACAGAAGTCTATATTAATCATGCCACTGAGCTACCAAAGGGAAGAATGGGAGTTAGTTACATAGCTCAAACATTCATTTGTAGAGAGTGGAATTACCACGCTGGGTTTACTGGTGTTCCTGAGTTCATTTTATTGGGTTTGAAACATTACAATAATCACCACTGTTAATTGTATATTAATTATACAATGTAGGTAGATGATGAAAATTTACAGACCTAAGTCCCTATAAATATGTGTTGATTCCTATTTGTTCTTCAAAGGCTTATTAATTTAAAAATTAGAACTGAAGTATGTTTTACAATCAATCATTCCAAGTGAAACATAAATACAAAATGGGATAGGAAGAACAGCTGAGAACACACTGTTCATCAGATGAGAATCCTTGCATTGTCAGCAATTCAAATTATGGCATAAAATTAGAGTTTGTGCATCATGCAGATGAAATATAGCATCGGGTTATTCTTAACTATTGAACTTGTATATCTTAATTCAATTAGTTATTTTGAGTTCTGTATTTGATGGCTGTCATGAGATTTGTCTGCAGGTAATAAGCAGTGAACTTGGGAGATCAGAAACAATCTTACAAAATAATAGCAGAGTTGATTGCGTCTGTTCTCAACTGTCTCCAGACTGCAACCATGTAAGGCATTTCAATAACTGGTCATTTGGGCCAAGACAACTTTGCAAGCCCTTTTTCAAAAACTTTCAACAGTTTTATATTGCTGCTTTGTGATCGCACTCAACCCCACAAGAGCTCACATTCCTATATGGCTAATTAAAGGATGTGAAAATGGTAATGAGATGGCTTGAGAGGGGATGTTATTTCAACTTCCAAAGTTTGTCCAGATGGCTGTTAGCCTTTTAACAACAGAATTGATGTGTACGTCCCATTTTAGATCTGCCTGAATAAATACTCCAAGCAGTTTGTCAGTTTAATACTGATGAATTGTAACGTGTTTTGGGGACAGATTTCAAGTGGCCAGTTTGTTTTGAGTGAAGATGATGTGAAACCTTTTGCACCTTTTGAAGGTTTAGCTGCATTCAGTTCTCTGAAAACCAGTTGTGAAGTTGTTCAGGCAACAGCTGGTATGGGCTGTTAACACTTTTCAATGACTGTCAAGTCATCAAATTTAACTAAGGTGGTGAATGCCAGCGTTGAGCTCTCTGCAGTCAGCAGTATTGATCACAGAGAGGAACATAACTTGTCCGATCTCCATTCCCTGGGAATTTCCAGCTCATACGCATGTCCACTCAGGCACTTTATCAGTGAACTTAATGCATTCTTCATAATTTAAAGTTAAGCCACTTATCCAAGAAACTAAAGATGAATTGACTCATTTGCTGGAGTTTTGAGATAGTGATCATGTGATCAACTGCTATAGAGAAATTCCTAAGTACGATCAAAGATGATGATCCGGGCATATCAGTGCGCTTATGAAACAAATGCAGCATTTAATCTGTGAATTGGGAATTGGTCATGTGAAGTTGTTGCATTTTGCTTTTTCTAAGCTGTTTATGGTTAAGATTGGTGTATAACCTGCATAAGTTGTTATCCTATAAAATATTTGCAAGTTTGCTCTGTTTTATACCAAGGAGGCCGGTATTTTAAAAATCATATTTATTCAAGCGTATTTAGAGTTACATTTTCCTGAAGCAGTGAGAGCAGAAACAGACACCTTGAGCCAAGAAGTTCTATGTTAAAGGAAAACCACTTGACAACAATGAGAGACAGCAAAAAGTGCCAATGCTGGAGTGAGAGACAGCACAGTGTGGAGTTGGAGGAACACAGCAGGCCAGGCAGCATTCGAGGAGCAGGAAAGTTGTCGTTTTGGGTCAGGATCCTTCTTCAGAAATGGGAAGGGGTAAGGGAGCTGGGAAATGAATAGAGAGAGGAGGGGTGAGGCTGCGGAAGGTAGGTGGAACAGTGATAGGTGACTGCAGGTAGGGAGTGGTGGGGGTTGGTCAGTGGGATGGGAGGAGTGGATAGGTGGGAGAGAAGATGGACAGGTTGTGTCAGGTCAAGGAAGTGGGATGAGAAGGGGTTTGGACATTAGAGGAGGCCGGAGGTGGGCTTGGAAATAAATAGAGAGGGGGGTTGTTGGGGAAGGTAGGTGGGATAGTGATAGGTTAGTGGCCCAAGATGAGGCATTCCATTCTTGAACATCCCAGATGTCCTCCTATCTCAAGGACAGCAACATCCCCTCTCAGGTGATCAAAAATGCCCTCACCCACATCTCTTGCATTTCCCACACTAATGCCCTCAAGCCCCCTCCCCCCAATGAAAATAAAGACAGAATTCCCTGTGTCCTCACATATCACTTCACCAAACTCTGCATCCAGCGCATCAGTATCCACCACTTCCGCCACCTACAATCCGGCCCCACAACCAAATAGATATTTCCCTCCCCACCCATATCTGCCTTTCGTAGGGACCTCTCTCTCTGCGACTCCCTCGTCTGCTCCACACTCCCCAGTAACCCCACCACACCTGGCATCTTTCCCTGCAACTGCAGGAAGTGCTACACCTACCCCTATGCCTCCCCCCTCACCTCCATTCTAGGCCCAAAGCAAACCTTTCTATTCAGACAGAGATTCACCTGTACATCTGCCAACTTGGTCTACTGTATCTGTTGCTCCCAGTGTAGCCTCCTCTATGTCGTTGAGACCAAATGTAGACGCAGAGGCCATTCTGTACAGCATCTGCGCTCTGTACACGACAAACAATAACACCTTCCGGTCGCCAACCATTTTAACTCACCCTCCCACTCCCTGGGTGACAAGTCCATCCTGGGCCTCCTCCAGTGCCACAACGACATCACACACAAACCGGGGGAGCAATACTTTATATTCCACCTTGGGAGCCTACAGCTCGATAGCCTAAACATGGAATTCACTGGTTTTAAGATCTCCCCATGTCCGGCCTCATCCCATGTCCAAGCTCCCACTCATCCCTGCCTCCTTGACCTGACACAACCTGTCCAACTTCTCCCCGCCTATCCACCCACCCATCCCACCCCACTGACCAACTCCCACCACTACCTACCTGCACTCAACTATCGCCTTCCCACCTACATACCCCAGCCCCACCCCTCCTCTCTCTATTTATTTCCCAGCTCCCTTTCCCCTCCACATTTCTGATGAAGGGTCCCAACCCGAAATGACAGCTGTCCTGCTCCCCTGATGCTGCCTCACCTGCTGCGTTCCTCCAGCTCCACACTGTGTTGTCGCTTGACAACATTACTGCAATTGGTTCCTGACCAGGCAATCATGGCTTATTTGAGACCAGTGCAGCAGAGAACTGCAAAGGAAAAGCATCAAGAAAATTCTCCATGTCTTTCTCTTGTGTGGAGGTATGAGAAACTGTCCAGCAATAGCCAACTGTCTCCCACTCACTTTACATTGCACATCCTCTGCTGAAGGAGAAGCATAATGCCTTCAAAGACAGTGAAAGGATGAATTTTCTACCAGTGAATGAAAAAGAACATCAATTTGCAAACAGCCTTGTTTCAACAGCAAAAAATCAAAATGAATTGGAAGGAAAAGAAACAAGCAACTCCTCGAATTCTATGATCCAGGCTGGTGCCGTTGAATTTTCTTTCTTTTCTTCACCTTTAGGGTCCATATCTCGTCTATCCTTGCTCATCTGCTTGTGAAAGGGGAGCTTAAGATAAGATAGGCTTAAGTTGTAACTTTAAAAGTTAGCAATTCCTGTATTTCCTAACTGGCTTTGGTTAAAGATCATTTAGTTGTAAGAATCAATTATTTTCTTGTTGGTGAAGTTTTCTGTTAACCTGAGCAGTCAGTCAGGTAAATTAGGGACTTTGAATAGTTTGACTAAATCGTTTCACATTTATGATGACTCCGAAAATAGTGGGGCTTGATTTCCAATACTATCACATTGGATTGTGACAAAGCCAAACCTTTTGCCCTGTGCTGGGACTCACTGTTGCACACTTGATTCATTGGTTATGTCTATCAAATGTTCAGCAAATTCATTAGAGAACTGGTGATTGAGTCTGATGGAGATGTTGTCTGGACGGATACATTTATGAAATTTGATTTTCTGAACTCTCTATAGAGGTTCCATGACTCAAGCTGGCATATTGGAGGGGATGATGTAGCACTGGGAGTAAGCAAGTGTTAGTGCTTGTCAGTCAATGACAACAGATGCAAAATGGGAGAGATAAAAGGTACTGCAGATGCTGGAGAATCCGAGATAACAAGCATGGGGCTGGATGAACACAGCAGGTCAAGCAGCATCATAGGAGCAGGAAAACTTGACATTTCGGGCCTAAACCCTTCATCAGAAGATGCAAAATGGGATTATTTTTAAAATGATTCTCGGGATGTGAGTGTTGCTGGCTTTTATTGCTCATCTCTAATTGCCCTTGAGAAGGTGGTGTTGAAATGTTTTGTCGGTACCCCCAGAGCACTCGTACAGAGGAATATTCAGGATTTGATCCAGTGCATGTGAAGGAACGGCAATATATTTCCAAGTCAGGATGGTGTGTGGCTTGGAGGGAAAGTTGTACATTGTTTTTTCCCTATGTTCAAACATATAACTTTATAAATTAAAAGTAAAAATAGGCTATTTAGCCCATCGTACTTTCTCTGTAATTCAATAAGTTCATTTTCATTTCACATTCTTTTCTACCCAAACTAATTTCATTTCTTTGCCTAAAAAGAATCTACCTACCACTGCCTTAAAAAATTCAATAACCCTGCCTCTACAACCTTCTGAGGTAGAGGGTTCCAAAGATGCACAACTCTCTGAGAACAAAAGATTCTTTTCATGCAAATCCTAAAAGGGTGACCCCTAACTTTAAAACAAGCCCCGTAGTTCTGGATTTTGGAGGACTAGTAGAAAGATTGATGTTTCACAATTAGTTTTGTTTACTTATCATCACCCACCAAAGCGTATTCATCAACAAACTATAACATCTGTGAATTTTAGTAATTATGTATCATTAGACTCTACTTAGCCCAACTTGAAGAAATGCACCACAACATTTTGAGCAGAATAAAGGTAGCAGCACGCAACTGAATTAGTACTGATGAATTAGTATCTATGTCACAATGCCATATTGCGCAGACTTTCAATCTTTGAGACTGATCAAAGTCATATCTTCCCAACTCATTGAAAGCTCAGGAATTAATAATAAAGGAAGGCTGGAAGGAGTTTTACTGTGGGAAGGAGTTATAAAAGGAATTGTTGTGAGCAGTTGAGTTCTGCATTGGCTTTGTTTTAATTCAGTGCTTTGGAAGTGAACCAATTACATTTGGCTAAACGTAACATTTGTATGTGAGTTAACTTTATAATAATACTTGTTGAACACATACTTCTGAATCATATAGAGTCATAGAATAATACAGTACAGAAACAGACCCTTCAATCCAGCCACTCCATGCCGAGCATATTCACAAACTAAACTAGTCGCACTATCTGCTCCTGGCTCATACCCCTCTAAACCTTTCTTATTCATGTACTTACCACGTACTTTAAATGTTGTAATTGTGCCCACATGCACCACTTCCTCAGGAAGTTCCTTCCATACGCGAACAATCCTCTGTGTAAAAAATTTGCCTCTCATGTCTTTTTTAAATCTCTCTCCTCTCATCTTAAAAATATGCCTGTTAGTCTTGGAATTCCCCATCCTAGGGGAAAAAACACCTACCATTAACCCTATCTATACCTGACTTTTTAAACCTCTGTAAGATTACTTCTCAACCTCCTACATTCCAATGAAAAAGTCCCAGCCTATCCAGCCTTTCTTTATAACATTTATAGCCTTTCTTTATAGCCTTTCTATATGTGACACAAACTTCAAAGAATAATGTACTTGAATCCCTAGGTTCCTCTGTTCTACAACACTACCCAACGCCCTATGGTTAACTGAATAAGTCCTGCACCTGTTTGTTGTACCAAAATGCAATACCAAATTGAACTCTATCTGCCCATTCACCCATCTGATCAAGATCCAAATGTAATCTTTGAAAACCTTCTTCACTGTCTACTATGCCACCAATTTTGGTGTCAGCCGAAACTTACTTACCATGTCCTTTTTATTCTCATCCAAATCTTTTAAATAAATGACAAACAAAATGAACAGCTGTAAAATGAAGTTGATATGTGGATACGAGTTACACCCATACCGAAGAGGAAACAAACTATGGCCTTGGTGGTGTGACTTCTTAGAAGCAATAAAATCAGATGCAAAAGATTTGTGAGGTAAATTGGGTCAAAACTCTGGAATTCCTGCCCCAGTGAATGCACTTAAAACAAATAGATTTGAGTAGTTCAAGAAGCCAGCTCACCACCATCTTCTTGAGGGAAACTAAGATGGACAATAAATGTTGGACCAGACATTAATGCCAGGATCTAATGAATAAATTTTAAAAAATGCCTATCAGTTAGATGCTGATAGCTAGAAAGAGGAATGACCTTGATAGCTCCTCCAACTGAACTTCATCAAAGTGAATTGCATTGACCAGAATGGTTGTCTGTAATTAATAAATTACCTACATTTTCATTTCCTGCTTCAAATGCCTTTTCTGAACCCTAATCAATATTTTCCACACTAAGAAGATATGAACTTAACCCCTTCAGAACTCAAATTATCTTGATATTGGATTAAAGATGTAAAAAAAGGGATTTGCATTCATACTAAATCTTTCATAGCACTGAGACTTCTCAAAGTGCTGCACAGCTAATTAGATCCTTTAGAAGTGTAGTCACTGTTGTGATGTAGTATAAGTGCACAAAACAAGCTCTCATATGTAGTAATGCGATAACGACATGATAATCAGATCATTATAGACTTGGCTGAGTAATAAATATTAAGCAGGATACAGGACAAGCTTCTCTGCTGATTTCCAAGCAGTGTCATGGAACCTTTAACTCCACTTGAGAGGGCAGACACAGTTTAACTTCCACTGTGCATAATAGCATCACCAAAAAAGTATCATCCCTCGATTGTGGAATTCTTTAAATCTCTGGAGTGGCATCTTAAATGCACAACTGTCAGACTCAAATGAGAGTGAACAGTTGTATAGTTAGAATTAGTAAAATTTACAAAAAGGTACTTAAAATGTGATTTGTCTCATACATGATAATGCCTTGACTCATATCCTGGAGAGCTACAGGCATTTGTTTCAGTCAAAGGATAAAAATAGGCACTACGTGAATGCAGTACGAATAAATCGTGTCTGAAAATCTGGATTTAGTATCCAGTTTGATCCTAATTATTGATTTCTACAAATAGGAGTTATCTGAATGTGTTAATAAATTTAGGAACTGATTAAACAGAACTTTTATTGAGCACTTTATGTGGGCTCCTCGCACCAAAGCCACAGACGGTATGAAATGCTCTGGACAATGACATGATGCAGAATGAATCAAGTTCCAAGGGATAGGATGTACAGTTTCCTAGATGTGGCATTGATGGAGGAGGAGGTCCACCGGAGGTTACCCTGTACCCACTGGAAGGGCAAGAATGCCACCTCACCATTCTTCCACTTCTGTCCTTCCTGCTGCATGGATTAGTGATACTTTGTCTGGCTTCACGTTCTTGTTGTATTCCTTATCCAGGTCAAGGGGAAAACCCCCAGCAAGATGTCTCGGCCAAGTAATGCCCTTTCTCTTGGTGAGATCTATAAGGTATGGAATAAAGTGAGTAGCAGTTCACCTGCACTTTCCAGTATAAGATCTCAGCTAATTTCTGGAATAACTCTTGCTTGCGTTGGTGAAGTCTTGACAATGTGCCTTGGAAAACTCTTGACATGTTTAGAGATCTTTGCCATGGATCCACTTGCAAAGAGCATGAAATGCTGAGTATCCTTTTAAACAGCACATGGTTGGTTCCTCTTGTTTGAAGATGTGAGTTGACACACATCTCCCCCCATGACAATTTTTCTGGCAATCATTTGTTTAACAAATCATTGGTGGCAGCTTGTAACGTCGGCTTCACTTCCCTTACAAAGTTAGTATCATTGGTTAAATTGATGCTTAAGCTGATGGCCCATCTTGGACAACTCTTTGCTTCTTCATTGCCTGATGTATCCAATGGAAATTCCCCAGTGAAAATTGATAACATAAAAATTGGATGTGAAGATAATTACACTATTGACCCTTCTACAGCATACCTTTCCAGAATAACTTCACAGAATTATTACAGTGCAGAAAGAGGTCATTCAGCCCATTGTGCCTGCACCTGATCCACTATTTGGTTCCAGTCTCCTGCCTTTTCCCCATATCCCTGCAAACTAATACAATCCGAATACCCCTCCAATACCCTCTTGGATGTTCCTGCCTCTGCCACATTTCTAGGCAGTGCATTCCATACAAGATCACATGAATTTTCAGTTTCACACTTTGGTTTATCAATTTTCTAATCCAATTTTCAATATGACCTTGAATTATTGCACACTTCATTTAACTTTTCTATGCTATATGAAATTTAGGAAAACATTTTTAAGAAGTCTTAATATCAAATATTGTTACCAACTGTGATGTACAGGAAATGTCTTGCTTGTCCCTTTATTCTCTGTTCTTCTTTATAAACTATCACCTCACAATATACTGAACTGGTTTTACCTGTTTCAGTCTTCATATATCATCAACATTCTGTTCTGCTTTACACTGTCTTCTTTATTACCTTTCTTTCCGTTTGCTTTCTTTCTTTACTTGGTTTTGTTTGTCCCTATTTGTTTCTTGTGCTTGTGTCATTTCATCCTTTTTACACTCAGTATACACACAATTTGTTTAGTGAAATGTCTATGAAAATAGATATCTGAGTGAATTGCAAAGTGGTAAATTAATCCAATTTAGCTTCCATCATGTATCATTACAGTAAATTTTTTACATTTGTGAACATCACTGGAAATTTAATACTGAACAAAGTGTTTAGTTAATTCACTTCAATTACCCTTTCCAAATCTTGTTGATTTTGTTACATACAGTTTACTTACACTATTTGGGTCCATCAAAACATGCCCACTTTATATTCCATTTCCTTTGAAAGAAAGACCAACATTCCATTTGCCTTCCATATTACTCGCTGAACTTGGATGATAGCTTTTTGTGATTCATGGACAAGAACTCCCAATTCCCTCTGTTCTGACCATGAATGACAAAAAGATAGTGACGAAGTTCAGCAAGTAATAGGAAAGACAAATGTTGGCCTTTACTTTGAATGTAATAGTTAATAAAGTCTGGGAGGTTTTGATAAAAATATACAAGGCACTAGCCAGACCATAGCTGGAATACTGTGATAACAAGGTGTGGAGCTGGATGAACACAGCAGGCCAAGCAGCATCATAGGAGCAGGAAAGCTTGACGTTTCAGGCCTAGACCCTTCATCAGAAAATGAAGGGCTGTGGAGGCTGATACATTAAGTACAGTCAAGGCTAAAATGGTTGGATTGTATAATCAGTAAGGACATCAAGGGTTGTAGGGAAAAGGCAGGAAAGTGGAGTTCAGGATTATCAGATCAGCCATGACCTCATTGAATGTTCAGCAGGCTCAATGGGCTGAATGGTCTGCTTCTCCTCCTCTGTCTTATGAAATTACTTCCCCTTGTTTACTGCAATGATAAAGCATCTTACAATAATGTTAAATTAGACAGGAAGTAATTAGAGAGAATATTAGGAAATAATATAAAATAAGGTAACATTGAGAACTTGTTACAACAGGCACATGCACACATTTACAAGCTTATTTATTAGCTGTTGTATTACAATAATTTATTCAAATAATCATCAGTAATTCAAATAGATCAGGCAAGTGAATAGAAGTTGAATTTGAAATCCCGATTAGTTCCAGCACAATGCTTCCAGCCTGCAGCACACAGAGTAGAATTAAACTGGCTCTCAATTAATGTACTTGGAGTTTTGCTACAGAATAAGAAACACTTACACTGTCTTCATGGTCAAAGAGGAGAGCATTCAAGATCAAAACTTGTAGTAGATTTTTAAAGTCTTGTATCGTGATTGTCTCGGTAGAATTTAATGGGTCTGATGAGGGATAGAGAACTGGTGAGGAAACCCAAACAGTTTTGTAGGGGTGACCTGACATGGCACTTTAATCACTACCATTGGGCCATTCCTAGGACTCCAGGTCCTACAGGTGGAAATCCCACAGGCCAAGAATGGCTGGCCAGTCAGACTTTGGCAGGTCCTCATTACCTTCGGTGCCACCAGGAATGGCAGCAGTTGCTGGCACCTACAGATGCCCAAGATCAAGATGGGACCCTTGACCAAAGGTGAGTGTAGGCAGGATGGGAGCTGCAAGAAATGTGTTGTTGGGGGCTGAGGAATATGGTTTAGAAGCACAGGCAGGGATTGCTTTCAATGGCCCACCCCTTCCTGATGTTCAGTCCCTTAAGCAGATACGCTTGATAATTATGGCATCCCGCTCCCTCACATAAGACTGCTTGCAAACCCAAGAGAGGTTGATAGGCAGCCTTTTTGAGATGCAGGAGACCCTCGCAAGTTCCATTGAACGACTGAGCCATTCATAAGACTGTGATAGGTTAAAAGAAAATTGGTGTCAATTGGTTCATTAATGGACTTAATTGACACCTCACAGCCAGTGGGTATGATTCCTGTATTGGACCTTTCCCTCCCTCAAAGTAATTGAGGGCAATTTTCCTGAAGTTAGGAATCCAATTCCATGACACCACCAGCTGTCATGCCTGCTTTGTTGTCACTACTTAATGCTGCCCTTTGTTTTTCCCTTAGCATTTTGTTTAGACAGAAATGTAAAACTATACTAACGTCATTCCTGGTTTATCATAATCATGTCACCTATGCCCTGAGGCATGCTCACTGCAGGCAACCATCTTACAACTCCTTCGAGATTGCAACATAGGGCTAAATCTTAGCTTTCTTGACTAAGTCTGAGTTTCATCGAGATATTGGAGGGATTTCCACTGTAAGGCCTAACAAGTTTTCTCACAAAATCTTATTAAAATTGCCCCTATGGAATCCCTTATGTCCAATTCTGGATCCATCTTACCACACATCATTCCTGCAACAATGTGCCACTGAGTGGATATCCCTGAATTCACCAGCAGCCCTTCCACCTTCGCCATCTTGGAAAGAATCCAGCACTGTGAGTACAGAGCTACCTTGCATAGTCCCTGACATTTGCCCCAGACATGGCAAACAAGAGGAAATTGTCATCCCCTTTGCAGGCAGGGACCTGGAGGTCCTGTTGGACAGGGCAGTGCAAAGGTAGGAGTTCCTCTTCACCCAGAAGTGTATGCCATGATACCAGGCCATGCCAGCTTGGTCTGAGGTTGCTACCTGGGTCAATGCAATTTCACTCATCTGGAGGAATGCCCAGAGCTGTAGGAAGAAGATCAATGCAAGTGAGCACTGAGATACAGCCTGGTCTAGTCAATAAGCTGGGTCTGTGACCCTGGAAGCACAGCATCCTTGAAATGCATTACAATGATTGTGAAGTTAATGGCCTAGTGGTATTATCACTAGACTATTGAATCCAGAAACTCAGCTAATTTTCTGGAGACGAAGGTTCAAATTGTAGATGGCAGATGGTGGAATTTGAATTCAATAAAAAATATCTGAACAAAGAACAAAGAAAACTTACAGCCCAGGAACAGGCCCTTCGGCCCTCCAAGCCTGTGCCGATCCAAATCCACTGTCTAAACCTATCACCCAATTCCTAAGGATCTGTATCCCTCTGCTCCCCACCAACTCATGCATCTGTCCAGACGCACCTTAAATGAATCTACCGTGCCTGCCTCTACTACCTCTGCTGGCAACGCGTTCCAGGCACCTACCACCCTCTGTGTAAAGTACTTTCCGCGTGTATCCCCCCTAAACTTTTCTCCTCTCACCTTGAACGCGTGACCCCTCGTTATTGAATCCCTCACCCTGGGAAAAAGCTTATCTCTATCAACCCTGTCTATACCCTTCATGATTTTGAAGACCTCAATCAGGGCCCCCCTCAATCTCCTATTTTCTAATGAAAACAATCCTAACCTATTCAACCTCTCTTCATAGCTAGCACCTTCCATACCAGGCAACATCTGGGATTAAGAATCTACTGATGACCATGAAACCATTGTCAATTGTCAGAAAAACCCACCTAGCCCCCTAACGTCCTTCAGGGAAGGAAATCTACCATCTTCACCTGGTCTGGCCTATATGTGACTCCAGACCCACATCAATGTGGTTGACTCTCAACTGCCCTCTGAAATAGGCTGCCATCATCTACAAGGCACAAGTCAGGAGAGTGATGGAATCCTCCCCACTAAGCTGGTTGGGTGCAGCTCCAGCAACACTCAAGAAGTTAAAAGGCAACCGGGGATTGGCAATGACAATAAATGCTGGCCCAGTCAGCGACACTGATGTTCCACAAGCGAATAAACAAAAAGTTGCCAGTGTAGTCTGTGGCGTAGCTCAGAGCTGACTGTTACATTGAAAAGCAGTCCAGATTTTTAAAGTACAACAAAGTGGGTGACAAACAATAAAGTATCTACAGAAGTGTGCATGAAAGTTCTACACTGAAAGACAAATTGAAAATATTTCAGAGGTCCTTATGTTTAAGAAGTAACCATGTCCAGTGTGGGGAAAGCAGTGTTTTAGTACCTAGAAGCTAACCCATTTTGCAAATAAGTTTTGTGTTAGGAAGAAGATACATAAACCTGTAAAATCTATAAATGAAAGAAAATTGTTACATAGATGTTGGACAAACAATTCAGACAATTTAGTCTATACCTTAGTGCAGTTTGGCAACCTCCAATCTAAAGTAAAACAATCGCTTCAGCAGAACAAAAATATCAGACTAGTGTGAATGCCAGATAGACACTGCTGCTTCCTGCAACATTATGAGCTTCGCAGACCTGTGTAATGTACAACAGACAGTAATCTAAAAATGAAACCCTCAAAGGTAAAGTTAAGGCTCTGCAGTGAAACAATACTCATTCCAAGAGAACAAATTAATCTGACAGCTCAGTGTTATGGCAAGAATAAATATTTAGAATTCCACATATTAGACACAAAGCTAAAGCTTCAGTTCGTAACCCTAAATGTGCCAGGAAAGTTTTGCAGTGTTTAGCAAGCCACATCGACTGACAACTAGATGAAAAAAATGAGATAGAAACTGAAGGAAACAAGTGTCTGAAGGCAACAGCACAAATCAGCAGAGTCAAAGGTTTTGGAACAGAAACAGACAGCATATTATTCCAGCCAGCAGACACGAGAGGAAAAACTGACCAGCATTCATATCCTAGGTGTAAATAGATTTATAAAAGAAACACTAATTATAATATTGAACAATTATGCAAATACATGTTAACCATTGTAAACTTAATAGAGAACTTGAGTAGCTCACAGTATAAATGATAATACATGGAAATTTAACTTTTTTTGTATGAAAGGGGGAATGTTTGGATGAAAATGCAATCCTGTATTAATATCCTTCCTGACTTGTGATAATCATGGGACCTAAGCCATGCCACACTCACTGCAGGCAGTTATCCTATAACTGCTTCTAATACAAAGAGAATACAAGCCAGATCATTGTTCTTCAAACTCATAACATACTCTACATGCAAAAGTGCATGGTAAGTTATAAATGCATTGTTCCTCAATGTGCAAACAATTTGTAATTACTGACAACAGCTGATGGAATTTTAGCAACACTGTCAATTGCTATCATAACACCATTTATTTTAAACAATTGGTATTTTGTTCGTGTAACAGGGTTTCATAAACAATCCACAGGAACTAATATCACAGGCTACTGCTGATCATCTCAAAAACTAATTAAAGGATATTCAACTGCTGAGAAAGTATGCAACTTAATCCTCAATCTTCTTATTTTAGTATTGTCGCAACTTCAGGGGTCACACGCTAGAAACAACATCTCACAATTTCTGCAGATGTCACAAATGTGAAAAGATTTAATCAAACTGTCCAAAGTCTCTACTTTGCTCGACTGACAAACTCAGGTTAAAAGAAAATACTCACCAGGTTACTGCACATTGGATACCACTCATAAAATGTTCCAACGCGCTCCAGTCAAAATGATTTTTAAAACTGCAGCCTTCTCTTTACTCAGTCTCCTTGGTTTAAAGCAGGACCTTCCTTTGCTTCGTTCAAAATGAAGGAAATAAAGAGGTTTTGTGGTGGAATTTTGGATGGATTTGAGTGATTTGTCGACGGCAGGAATTGTGAGAGAATTGGATGTGAGGTCCGGTAAGGCCAATCTCAACCTCAGGAGCACCTCACTCCATCATTTATGCTGTGGTATGTTTCTTGCTGGGCAGGGGCAAAGTTGCTAAATAATGGAGATTATAGCTTTGTAAACAACTTGTTAATGGTCTAACTTACCTCATTAATATTAATAGCTTCCTACCTTATCCAATACAGCAAACACGCTAGATGCTGAGGAAATTCGATGACTTGGGGCGGCACGGTGGCTCAGTGGTTAGCACTGTTGCCTCACAGCACCAGGGGCCTGGGTTCGATTCCACCCTCGGGCGACTGTCTGTGTGGAGTTTGCACGTTCTCCCGTGTCTGCGTGGGTTTCCTCTGGGTGGGAAATGCAGGGTTAAGGTAGGGACTGGGTCTGGGTGGGATGCTCTTCAGAGGTTTGGTGTGGACTTGTTGGGCTGAATGACCTGCTTCCACACCGTAGGGATTCTATGGAATAAGACATGGATACTAAAGGTGGAAACCAAACCAGGCACCTGCTCCAAGTGACATTCATGTTACACATGACCAACTGGCAACTCAGGGCACAATTTACAAGCACCCACCACATGCACCCTCATCTGCACACATTGACATCCATTATTAGCCAGCTCTTTAACTCTCTGTTAAACTGGCAGGGCCTTGCAGGGTTCAACTAGCATTGAATGACTACTACACGGACACTATATACACAGGGACAGTGGCCCAGCTGAAGGATTGGAGCAGGCTGCTCGCTTGCTCATGTAGTGCCTACCTGTATGCTGGCCATATCCCTGCCTTGCCTAGTGCTGTGCCAATATGCAGTCAAACAACCTTGCTGCTGAGCAGTTCTCAGTCTAGGGGCATAAATCTTACTCTGCAGCAGTATGCTTATTCAATCTCATACCTCCACCAGGTTGGCAGCAGCTAACACACTGCAAGCTGGGAATGGCACATAGTAAGACGGATTTGGATGTGAGGGCTCCCACTGGGATTAGGTTAGGTAGTTAATGAGGTGAAACAAAGCAGGAAGTGCTGGAGAAACTCAACAGGTCTGGCAGCATCTTTAGTGAGTAAAACAGTTAACATTTTGAGATAACAAGGTGTAGAGCTGGATGAACACAGCAGGTCAAGCAGCATCAGAGGAGCAGAAAAGCTGACATTTCGGTTCTGGACCCTTCTTCAGAAAAACATTTTGAGTCCAATTTCTAATGAAGGCTAACTTGATTTGAAAAGTGACCTGTTTTTCTCTCTATAGATGCTGTTAGACCTACTGAGTTTCTCCGGTATTTTCTGTTTTTGTTTCAGATTTCCAGCTTCTGCAGTTCTTTGGTTTTATTTTAGTTAATGAGGTGAGTTTGGTAAGATGTGGCAAGAAATGTCATTAGGCCACATGGCAAAAAAATCCTCCAAAAACCTCAATCCAACTCAGTCTCAGGCAAAAATTGAAAGTTTCAGCTCATGGACCTTATAGAATCAGTGAAGAAATGCATTTAAAATAGTCTAATAAAACTAAAGACAATTACAACTATGAAAAATGTAATCACATAAACCATAACCTGAGAAATCATAGCTCTTTGTCACAGATTTATATTCATCCTGGTGAATTATAAACTATTTTCCAACTGAATCACCTGAATCACCACCTCCTTGATTATTATTACAATCTTGGTGACATTGAGGACATCTTGACTGTCTATAATGCTGCAGTGAACTGCATTGATGCTCACCACGTGTTCGTATTTAGATTGACCCCCACTTCCCAATAGAGGAGATATGAGCTAGGATGAACGTAGCAGTAAAGGGTGTTAAGAAGGGGCTTCAAGGAGGAGAGGGAGGTTTAATAATAGAGAAATTTAAGAAGACAATTGCAGATCACGAGATCTATGCAGCTGAAGGCAGAGCCACCACCAGTGATCAGAGGGAGGGGAATACATAAGAAACCAGAGTCAGGGGAGAAAGAACAGTTCAGGACCATCCCAATGTATTAATGGACAAAATTTCGGTATATCTGAAGCTGGGTGTCCGAGGACACAGAGGCAGTGGATGTGTCAAGATAAGTGGGAATGTAAAGCTAGGCTTCATCATCATAATGTAAGAGATGATGCTATTCAGGATTCCATTTAAGAAAGTTGATTTCAAAAACAAAAGGCTGTTGTTGCTGGAAATCTGAAATACAAACCAAAAACGTTGGAACTACTCAAAAAGCTTCACAGCACTGGGGGAGAGAGAAACTAAGGTTATCATTACACATTGATTACCTCTAATTGAATGCGACTTAACTTTGTTTCTCACGTCACTGGTGTTGTTACATTTGCTGAGTACTTCCAGCATTTTATCTGAAATGATTTAAACATTATGCCATTTAACAAATAGAAAATTATAACGCTGGAAGAAATTGATAAATTATTTGAAAATACCAGATGCCTTGCTCACTGTTGAGATCTGGGAGTCGGTTTCATCATCTGCATAACTTCACAGTCTGACAAGGCCAAGGCATACTGAAGAGGAAATAGAAGTAGTATCCTTATTGCACACTTCCTTCTTATTATCTATTTCCCATGGGTTTGTCTTATACCAGACAGCAAAAACAGATAGTTTTTCAATTCCTGTTTATTGATGGGAGAAGGAAGAACATTATGTACAGGAAATACATTTGAATGCAATAATAGTGACGTGTTTGGATTTTCCAAATGAGGTGCTGTGTTTCTGAATTGGGAAGAGAACGGCAGAGGACGGAAAAAGAAGAAAGTAAAAGGGCAGAGAATTAGAACAAAGATGACAGAGCCAGGAAGGAGCTAAAGCTGGAAAGGTTTGTGTTTGTGAGGAGAAGATGAGAAGTTGTGGATATAGTTCCCTACCCAGTTCTGGTAAGTAAGGTTGCACAGTACAGTATTGTATTTTTAAATGCTGCAGGCTCAAAATAAAGCTAAATGATCTGGTTTGCCCTGACTTGGCTTTCATTCTTGTACATCTTAGCTTATTTTCAAGATAGCTTCCTTTCTGTTGGTCTTAGATTAGTACTTTTGATTTGTCTTAAACGCAAGATTTTAGACATTTTCAAGAACTGACTTTCTCTTACTCTGAAAATAAAATGTCTTGAAAATCAAGTTGGTTTAAAGCTGTGTGGCACAATAACAGATGGCATTGGAAATAGTCTCTAACTGAAGGTCTCTGTATCTTTCCTCGTTTAACTCTACCATTGTAATTCTCAAGTCCCTTCTCCTCCAGAGTGTGTGATTGGCTTTCCTATGCAGTTGTCCAGTAGTGTAGAACTTAAGTATTGCTTTAAAAAGGACACATTTTGTAAAAGGAGATAGCACGAACTGCAGACGCTGGAGTCAGAGTCGATACAGTGTGGAGCTGGAGGAACACAGCAGGTCAGGCAGCATCAGAGAAGTAGGAGAGTCAATATCAAGGGCCTAGACCTGTCCTGAAAAAGGGTCTAGTCCCGAAACATCGACTCTACCAGTCCTCTGATGCTGCCTGACCCACATTTTGTACAACCTTTAGACTTGAATTTGACAAGCTTTCTTCATCAGCAATGCATCCATGTTATTCATTTCAAACACACACTGGTGGAGAATTTCACATTCTCCACTGCTCTTGGGGTGAAGAGGCTTATTCACAACTGTGAATCCTCAAATCCACTTTTCTGATAACCTTTCATTTCCTTACTGGTTAAAAAGTTCCCACCTACTTCCTCAGTCTCTCTTCCTCTCCCTCTCTTTTCTGCAATGACTCCAAAATTGATGGTACAATGGAGAGAGGAGAAAGTTATCGAAGAGAACAATGGGATCTTAGTCAACTAGACCAATGGGCCTAGGAATGGTGGATGGATTTTACTTCAGATAAATGTGAGGTGTTGCATTTTGGTAAAACAACCCAGGGCAGGACATATACAGTTACTGGTAGGGCTCTGGGGAGTGTTGTCAAATAGAGATACCTAGGGTAGAAGTGCACAGTCCCTTGGAAGTGGCATTACCGGTAGACAGGGTGGTGAAGAATGCATTTCATCGTTCACAGCAATGAGTACAGGAGTTGGGACATCATGTTACAGTTGTACAAGACATTGGTAAGGTCACATTTGGAGAGCTGCATAAAATTCTGGTCACCCTGCTATAGCAAGGATTTTATTAAATAGCAAAGAGTGCAAAAAACATTTACATGGATGTTACCGAGACTGGAGGGTTTGAGTTATAAGGAGAGGCTGGATAGATTGGGATTTTTTTTTTCCCTGGAGCACAGGAGGGTGAGGGGTAACCTTACAGAGTTTTATAAAATCATGAGGGGCATAGAGAAGGTGAATAGCCAAGGTCTTTTTCCAAAAGTAGGGAAGTCCAAAACTAGGAAGCATAGGTTTAAGGTAAGAGGGGAAAGATTTAAAAGGGATCTAAGGGGCAACATTTTCAAACAGAGGGTGGTGTATACATGGAACAAGCTGTCAGTGGAAGTGGTAGAGGTGGGTACAATTACAATTAAAAGACATTTGAAGAGGTACATGGAAAGGGAAAGTTTTAACAGATATGGGCCAAATCCAGATAAATGAGACTAATCCAGTTTAGGAAACCTGGTCAGCATGGATGAGTTAAGCTGAGGTGTCTGTTTCGGTCCTCTGTGGTTCTATGACTCTATGAAAATCAGGATAGAAATGGCAAAATTATGAACAAAAATTATGCATTTGGCACTGCTTCAAAGCACTGCTATGAGGACTATGCCATTACCTGTTCTGTTCACTCAAGTTTCTTCAAAAACATCAATGGAGGTGATATATCATAATTCACGTCCATTAATAATTATTTGTGATTGTATCACCATTCATGATGGCATGCAATATTAACTGCAGATTTGTGTGTTCTAACCACCCCATTCAGGCTGACTGAGAAGCGCATTACCCTATCAGGTTATATTCCATTTAAAGTGCAGTTGCATTCCCCATAAAAGTGCAGTCATGCATTACGTGCTGTGTATACAGCTCCACTTAACAAAGCCGCATAAATATCACAGGATAAAACATTTTCACACTTGCATACCAAAAGTACTGCTTTTCAGTTTATAACCTAGTTTTGAATAGGTGCGATCCCCAACCCTTTACTCTAAATTCCTTTCCAGCCAGCATTGCTCCAAGAATCATTCAAAGATAACAATTGGATTAGCTCTATTCTTTAAAAGTAAAATGCCACTTTCTTGTATTAGATTAAATAAAATATGATTTGTGGGTGACAGGATTTACCCTGCCTCAAGTTTTTATTCAATATTGTGTATGTAAGGAACTTTTAACCTACTGATAAAACTAACAGCGCTATATCCAGAACTGCGCGACTTTGAATGAATGGAGGTACGAATGAAACTGACAGCACTACTGTAACAGACGCAACCGTGAAACTGAATGAATGAATGAGCGATAGTAGATAGAATCTACAGATAGACGCAGCTATGAAACTGAACAAAAGTCACAGCCACAACTGATAGAAATCCAAACATTTATTTAACATACAGATACATTTTTATCATAATTCTAACTTTAGAAATAACAGGACTAACATCTTTTGAATTATGCAAGGACAAACTGGACAGGCACTCTAATCTCATTAGAATAACTGCTAACACTTAGCAAGTGTTTAAACCATCTCCGATTTCCTGCAGGACAGTTTTCTGTACAATAGCCACTACTTAGCACTCAAGTGTTAGAATGTTCATGTATGCACAAATTGTGTATAAAAGAGGCTACGTTTGAGTTATGATTTTGGGATTCTATTTTCACTTTACATTGTGTTGCTGTAAATGTCCAATAAAGAGGCTATTTTCGCCACTCACTGATCTTGGTCGTCTGGTTCTTTGGACACAATCCCACAAGTTGGCGTCGTTGGCAGACATTATCAGAAGGTACGCAACACCCTTTTCAGTCATGATCTAGTCTCTGAACGTGGCCCGAACCTTTCATGAGTGTGCTATCTTTTCGGATCCTCCGCACCTAGAGCTAGAAGACTCAAAATGGACTGAAATAGGTCTAGGACAAGGGGTCCACAGCAAGACATTGTCGAATGCGCAAGATTTCGGCTAATCATGTGTGAACCCAGTAAGCTGTCTACAACCTTCAAAGGTGGGCTTGCCCCTCCTGACATACTGGAGGAGGGAATGCTGCAGCAGTTACTGAAGTACTTTGAAGTGCAGTTTTCATTAGGGAAGACCCTAACTAGAATCGAGCAGAAGTATAAAGTTCCAAAAAGACAGTGGTCCCTGAAGGACATGAAATGGGTCTGGGGAAAAGCAACTGGCAGAAGAATAAGGACAGTGATGGCACAACTCCGCCAAAGAAACAAAATCATTACCTGGTCAGCCCATGATCAAGAAGTAAATAATCTTAAAGATCAAATAAAAACAATGCACGAACAGCTACAGAAGGAAAGATCCAAAAGTGAAGGAAGTTGAGCTTAAAAATCAGGAGCTTGTAAAAGAGAATAAAAAAACTGAAGGATGAACTGAAAGTCTTGTTATTTTCTTCCCCAGCTCCTAAGCCAACGCAGAATCTGAATCCAAGCAGCCGCCACATTCAGGAAGTGGTTAAGCGAAATAAGGCCATAGCTCTTGAGACCAAGGGATCCTCTACCAGTGACAATGATGAGGACTATATATCCCCAGCACCATTTTTATGATCACTTAAATCCAAGCAAGTAAAGATTGAGAAAAAGGTGAGGCAAAGATTAGAGGATGGCAGGGAGGTGGATGTTCAGGTGAGGCAGTCAAAAACCACATTGTACATGTGCCTGTGACCCCTGAGAACATTGACAGGTGGTCGAAAGAAATGCCTCATCCAAAGAAAGGGCCAATGAAAACCTGGGAAAGCCTAGACTGGTTAAGAGGAATATACCTGTTCCATCCCTGGGATGGCATATAAATTCTGACTGAAATATTTACCAAGAGAGAAGAATGCTGCTCCCATGAGGCAGTTAAAGGTGCCCTCAAGGAATACGAGCCGGAACCACAAGCTGGCTGGACAGCATTAAAACGGTGGCTTACAGGACATAGACTGATTGGACAAAGGTCATGGCCTGCTGTCAAAAGGCCACTGAGGAAGTCCCGGAACATGAGGAAAAGTTTAGGACAATCTGGAAGGAATATGCATGGGTCCCAAATGTGAAGGACGGTAGAGATTTTAAAAACCGTGAGTATGGCCCGCTGAAATCTGCTTTTGTGGCGGGACTTAAACCAGAGCTCACTAAAATGCTGAGGCTCGCTCAACCAGATTGGGACCAGAGGGGTGCCGAATACTTTGAACTGGTTGACCGAGCCCACCAGCTCGATTGGGATATGGGGGCCCAGTTGCAAGTCCAGCAGACAGGACAGGTGGGACAGACCCGTAGTAGCCCCGGAAAAACCCAGGACAGACGCCCAGGGAAGTGTTACATCTGTGGTAAGGAAGGTCACTAGTCCAAGAACTGCTGGCAAAGGGGAAAAGGGTGGAGCTCCCCAAAGAGTCCATAAGGAAGGAGAGACACCGATGGCAGGGATTTATCCTAATTTCCTGGAACAGTTTAAAAGGCTGTCCGTCCAGTAGCAGCAGGAAATGCTGAATGTGACAAAAAACCAAAGGAACCTGTCCCATGCCCCTCTATGCTCCTGCTGGCTTTATGTCACCATGAGGGCTGGTGACTTAGATATTGAGTGTCTCTTGGACACGGGAGTAGAATTGACAAGCCTACCCTGGAAATATGAAACCAAACACCCGCTAGACAGGACAGTGAGGTCAGCCCACGGAGTGGGAGCTGACAGGATTGAAATCAGAAAAATCAAACCCGTAAACATTGCATTCAGTCCCCACAGACTGATAACCTGTGTATGGGTAGGACCTGTAGCCCAGCCTCTCCTCAGAATGGATATCCTCACCCAATTAAATTCATCCTTACACTTCAATGATAGATGAATGACATGGCCCATCAGAACCCTACAGAGGGAAGAATTGAAAGACCACCCCATCTGGGCTAAAGACAAGGATGATTGTGGGTTACTGGAAATGGAACCCAGGATCTTTACAGGGTCACCCCCGCCCTGCACCAAACAGTATCCCATCAGCCCAATGTCGATTACAGGAATCCTCCCAATAATTCAAAGACTAGAGGGAAGTGGAATTCTGGTAAAAACACAGAGCACCTCTAACAGCCCAGTGTGGCTCGTGTGGAACGCAGGTAGGGAATGGAGACTGGCTGTAGACTATAGAAAGGCTATTCAGTACATTGATCAAAAAAACCCACTGGTAGCCAACCCCTCTACTATATTTAGTGCCTTAACCCTAGACCACAAATGGTTTTCAGTCATAGATCTGGCTAACGGTTTCTGGTCAGTACCCCTAGCACCTGAAGTACAGATGCGGTTTACTTTACTGTACACCAACAACAATACACATGGATCTGACTCCCACAGGGATTCCACAACAGCCCAACTGTGTACCACATGGCCTTACAAAATCACCTCAGCCAAATGCCACCAACTGAGTCAGTTATCATCCAGTACGTGGATGATACACTGGTAGCTTCCAAAACAGAAAGACAACGCAAGATAGATCTCAAAGTTCTCCTAAATCACCTGCGATGAAGAGGCTATAAAACTAGTATTGAAAAGGCTCAGATCACCCAGAAAGTGATGGTTTACCTGGGGCAGAAAATCTCACACAGGAAGAGGGAGATCACCCAGAGTCAGACTACAGCCATACAAGTTGCCAAACAACCCACAACTATTCGTCAATTGATGGCCTTCCTGGGTTTGCGTCATTTTAACCGGTGCTGGGTTGACTCATATACTCATCTGGCCCAACCCCTGACAGACATCCTGAAGGGAAAACGGGACTCGAAGGAACAAATTGTGTTGACATGGGAACAGAAAGAAGCCTTCCAGGACCTGAAAGAAAGCACTTTGTTCCACACCAGCACTGGGGATCCCTAACAACGGAAAACCCTTCACATTGTTTGTGCACAAGAAGGAGGGATACGTGATGGCAGTACTGGTCCAGGAACAAGGGGATAGACTAAGACCTGTTGGCTACTATTCAAGGAAATTGGACAGTGTAGTCCTCGGGTGGGGGAGCTGTTTGAGACCAGTACAAGCTACGTTAATGGCAGTGGGATTCACCGCAAGTCTGGTATTGGATCAGAAATTAATCGTTAAATGCCCGCATGCAGTGCACACTTTGCTGTCTCTGAACAGAGTATCCCAGGTGAACGCTGCTCAGTGGACCCAGTGGACGGCTGCTCTAGAAGCCCCTAACCTACAATTTGTGCAAGCCCAGTCAATCCAGCCACACCATTGCCTTCACCGACAGGAGAAGAGGAAAATGACCACAACTGCGCTGGCATCCTGCAGGAATTGGATGATAAATACCAAATGATGGATGAGGCTTTGCAAAATCCAGACTTCATCCTTTATACTGACGGATCTCTGTTTGTAGAGAAGGGTATAAGGAAAGTTGGATGGGCTGTCGTGATACTCCTCACTGTTATAACACCGGGTAGCCTACCCCCCGGCACATCGGCACAGCAAGCGGAGTTATAGGCTCTAACTGAAGCCTGTAGAACAGTAAAGGATCAATCTTCCAACATCTACACAGACTCCCCTATGCTTTTGGGGTTGCCCACGACTGCGGCCAACTAATGGAAGTAGCGCGGATTTCTAACTGCTGCAGGCACCCCCATCAGAAACGGGATTGAAGTCAAGGACCTCCTGGAGGCTCTACAGCTACCCAAAGAAGTGGCCGTATTAAAGTGTAAAGCACATACCAAGGACAGCACCGTGGAAGCCCTGGGCAATGCCCTGGCAGATCAGGCAGCCAAAAGATCAGCCTCCAATCACTCCTACCACAAGCCGCGAGCGCACGTCTGCTACCTCGACACTGGGACAACAAATCAAGATTTGCGAACAATACAGAGTGAGTGTTCCCGAAAGGAAAAATGGGAATGGATCGAAAAGGGGCACAGGTTATGCGGAGATGGAATTTGGAGGCACCGGGAATCAAACCGACTAATTGCACTCACTATCCTGATGCCATATCTGGTGTAACAAATCCACTCTTGGGGACATTTGGGGCCTGAACAGACGACAGCCCGGTTTGAATGCAGCTGGTGGGGACGAGGCTTTAAAAGATCCACTCAAATGGTAGTGGATCACTGCCTCACTTGCCAGAGAAACAATCCGGGGACCAGAGTGCAATTCTCCCTGTTGAAAGCACCAGCGCCCCAGGGCTGTTCCAGCACTTGCAGTTTGATTATTTCTCGCTACCACGCAGTCAGGGATATTTGGACGTCCTGGTCATTGTGGATAGGTTTTCTACATGGGTGGAAGCTGCGCCCGCGAGAAAGGCCACAGCCAATCACACAGCCAAGGTACTGTGTAGGGTATACACACCCCAGTGGGGGCTACCCACCAGCATTGACTCGGCTCAATGGACCCATTCACAGGAACAGTGTGTCAGGAGGTCTGCCAGTTGTTGAGAATCGACTGGAATTTTCACTGTCCCTATCATCCTCAATCGTCAGGGCAGGTGGAAAGGATGAATCAGACCCTGAAACAGCGGCTGGTTAAATACCACCAGGAAGGAATGCCCTGACCACAGGCATTACCAATAGTCTTGTGTAGTGTCAGAGCTACTCCCAACAAAACAACAGGTCTCAGCCCGTTTGAGACAGTGATAGGAAGGCCAATGACCCTACCCAGGACAATAGACCTGCGGAGGGCCGACTGTCATCTCATGAGGGGTGCCCGATTGTCCTACTGTCAGACACTAACCAATGCCATATGTTCTGCTTCCTCACAGGTATCGGCTTCCTGGATGGACCCACCAGAGGGAGGGCACGACATCGTAGCAGGCGAGTGGGTACTTGTGAAGAAGGTCCACAAGGAACCGTTCGATGCAAAGTGGGAGAGACCATACCAACTACTACTGATCACCTCGTCAGCTGTCAAGGAGCGGGTGTAGAAAGCCTAGATTCACCCCTCCCATTTCAAACAGACATCTTGCGAAACAGAAGAAGCAGAGGCTGAAGAGCCACCATGCTATTCACCTTATCTATGCCCTACACAACCTCCTGTGGTCCAGTGAAAAAAGGTCTTAGCCTATCCAGCCTATCTTTATAATTCAAATCCTCCATTCCTGGCAACATCCTGGTAAATCTTTTCTGAGCCCTCTCCAGTTTAATAATATCCTTCCTATAACAGGGCAACCAGAACTACACACAGTACTCCAGTAGAGGCCTCACCAATGTCCTGTACAACTTCAACATGACATTCCGACTCCTATACTCAAAGGTCTGAGCAATGAAGGCAAGTGTACTAAACACTTTCTTAACCACCCTGTCTACTTGTGATGTAAATTTCAAGGAATTATGTACTTTAACCCCTCGGTCTTACTGTTCTACAACATTACTCAGGGCCCTACAGTTAAGTCCTAATTTTGTCAGTTTTACCAAAATGCAAAACCTCACATTTATCCAAATAAAACTCCATTTGCCACTCCTCAGCCTGTTGACCCAATTGATCAAGATCTCTTTGTAATCTTAGATAACTTTTTCACTCTCCACTATATCACCAATTTTGGTGTCATCTACAAATTATCCAACCATGTCTCCTATATTCTCATTCAAATCATTTATATAAATAACAAACAAAAGTAGACTCAGTATCAACCCTGTAAAACACCATTCGGTCACAGGCTTCCAATGCGAAAAACAACCATCCACCATCACCAGCCTCTGTCCATCAACCCACTTCAAAAATGAACATGGGTGAAGCTATTGATGTAGCTTTTACCAACAAATTCGTTCATTGAAGGTTAAGTATGGTGGTTTCATTATTTCTATAGTTTACGAAGAATGTTTGATTGAGAACAGTTTATGAGGTGTATGTGGAATTAATCTCTGCAAAAATAGTGTTGAGATTAAATTTTTGTGTAATTGTTTTCGATCATTTGATATAGTAAATTGAATAATTGACCTTACAATATTGTGTGGTTTTTAAGCCGGGGAAAGAACATTTTTGGAGGTATCATATTACAAACAGCAACTTTGCTATATAATTCACTAATGGATTTATCAACTCTCCATCTGCTATACTATTTTGCCCTGGAAATCCAGCAGCTTGGTAATGATTTCCTGTCCAGTGAACTATTTGTTATTAATACAATTACTGTGTTGAGTAAAAATTGGCTCTTGCCCCTCATTTTTCTGGTGCCATGCTGAAATCGAATAAAAAGAACAGCGTCTATCATCCATTGTATCATTTTTTCACCATGTCTCTTGCATCACCTGAAATTATGCCCTGGGCAGTGCCAGGCTTCAGCTTGTTAATTCAGGGCAAATGGAATGGGATTTCTTGACTTTCTTTTTACTCACAGTACATCTGGTCCCTAGATCACTAAAGGGATATATCTCCTGGTCTCACTGGCCCACAGATGGTCTGATACATTTCAGGCATGGAAGCTCATGGATATTATTCACACCAAATGAAAATATTCTAATAGGATTTTTTAGCATTGGCATTGGAAGGCAGCAGCAGCAAAGAGCTTAGTTAAGTCTCGTTGGGGGTAAGTTGCACAATGTATGTGTGAAATGATTCCTCCATTAACTTTCATCATATTGATGTGATTGCAGAATACTCTCAGCTTCATATCAAGCAGAATGGTACCAGCTGTAGCTCCTCCGTAAGCAGCTGCTCTCTCGAGTACTCATCCAAACTACAGAATTAGAAAATTTCATTTTTTTTTGAGGAGATGGCAAGCAAAGAATTTACAGTCTACATTTGTGCAGCTCATCACTGTACGCTTGTATGTTTTCTTTAGGTGGTACTAGAAGGTCTCACATAATTTGGAAAATTTAAATTCTGGCATCAAAAATGATCAAATGAAGTATGCTTCTGAGTATACACTTAAGTAATGAAGGCACTAAAGTGATTTAAAATGCATACATGCATGTTATTGGAATCACAATAACATGTCTTCTTATGCGTAAATGTTAATGAAAGTCATCACTGACAAAGATCCATTAGTGGCTCTCTGATCGTGATTGTCTGGGAATTGATTTAATATTCAGGTTTATCAGCTGCAGTAACTGTACATTCTGACAAGACCAAGACACATTAAAGAAGAAATAAGAACATAAAGATAAAGGGACAGGGAGGAGTAGGTAACTCAGCCCTCAAGCCTCCTCCACCATTCAATATGATGTGACTGCTCTCATCTTGGCCTCAATTCCACTTTCCTGCCCATTCCCCATTACCCTGCAACCCATTACTAATTAAAAATCTGTCAATCTCCTCCATAAATTTACTCAATATCCCAGCGTCCACCATACTCTGGGGCAGTGAATTCCACAGATGCAGATTGAGAGAAATAATCTTTCCTCACCCTGTTTTAAATCTGCTACCCCTTATACTAAAACTATGTCATTTTGTTCTAGATTCCACCACATGAGGGAACATCTTTTCTATTTCAACTTTGTCAATCCCCTTTAGCATTGACATACCTCAATTTGATCTCCTCTCATTTTGCGAAACGCCAGAGTGTAAAAACCAAACAGCTCAATCTCACTTCATAAGACAAACCCCTCTTCTCCGGATTAAATCTAGTGAACCTCCTCTGAACTGTCTCCCTTTCACAATTACATCCCTCCTCAAGTAATGGCACCAAAATTGTATGCAGTACTTCAAGTGCAGTCTCACTAATACCTTCTACTGTTGCAGCAACACTTCCCAGCTTTTATACGTTATTCCTTTAGCAATAAATACCATCATTCCATGTTATTGAAAGAGCAATGATGCTCTGAAAAGGTACTAGAAACAATTTGATAAATATGTCTGATATTTTTAAAGTCAAAAACTGAGGAAGACTGTAATGTTTTAAGCTGACATGATTGAAAAGAATTACACTAAACACAATGGCTAATAGCCTGAGAGATCATTTCTAGAGCACAACTTATGTGGCACAAAAAAATTGAGTGCAGATCTCCTGACAGAGTAATACTCTTAGTTGCTGGGCCAGCATAAGATAATAGTTTCATCATGAAAATGGGTTGAAGTCAACTTCTGAACACGAGTAGCCAATATGATGTCCTTGGCTTCATTGCATTTTGTGATATGTGTTACAACCCTGTTCATGCTTATGTACAACATAGATTGTATTTTCCTCAGCCTAGCTGGAAAAGGCAGGAATTGTTCCCACTTTTATCATGAGTCCTGAGTCGGAAAAATTGGACATCTTACCTCAGAAACATATTGTGTAAGTGAGTAATTTAAATTTTCTGGTCTATTAGGTGTCCTATTCTAACAAAGATTCTTTTTATTTAAATTTAACCTATTTTTCTAATCAACCTGTTCAGAGATGTTAATACATAACTCTGAAGCAGGTAGGACTTCAACCCAGGGGTAGGGTCACTACCACTGCACCACAAGAGGGCTCCAAACAAAGATTCCAAGATGATTAAATTAAAGTTGATACAGTTTTCAGTCAGGCTAATGTAATCTCAGTAAGTGAAGTGGGATAGCAGTCCAATACAATAAGAACCTTCCATTTCTACCGCACTTTTGGGGCAGAAAACCATCAGAAGCCAATGTTGAAAACTACACTCAGACAGATGTCAAGACACCAGTAGATGAGCCAATAGTTTTCGTAGAAGTTGGCTAATGCAGTGCCACTATTTAAGAAAGGTGGTAAAGAAAAGCCAGGGAACTATAGACCAGTGAGCCTGACATCAGTGGTGGGCAAGTTGTTGGAGGAAATCCTGAGGGATAGGATTTACATGAATTTGGAAAGGCAAGGACTGATTTAGGACAGCTAATTTGATTTACTGCATGTAAAGTCATGTCTCACTAGCTTGACTAAGTTTTTTGAAGAAGTAACGAAGAGGATTGAGGGGGACAAAGCAGTGAACATGATCTATACGGACTTCAGTAAGGCGTTCGACAAGGTTCTTCATGATAGACTGGTTAACAAGTTTAGATCACTTGGAATACAGGGAGAACTAGTTGTTTGGATACAGAACAGATAGGTAGGGGTGTGGAATGCATTGCCAGAGAAGGTAATGGAGTCGGCCTCTATAGGGCATTTAAGCGGCTACTGGATAGGCATATGGATGATAGTATAAGATGGGGGTGGAGGTTAGATAGACCTTAGGTTGAGGATAAGTTCAGCACAACATTGTCAGCTGAAGGGCCTGTACTGTGCTGTACTGCTCTACGTTCTACGTTCTAGAACTGGCTTGAAAGTAGAAGACAGAGGGTGGTGATGGAGGGTTACTTTTCAGACTGGAGGCTCATGACCAGTGGTGTGCCACAAAGATTAGTGCTGGGTGCACAGCTTTTCATCATTTATATAAAGGAGGTATGGTCAGTAAGTTTGCAGATGACACCAAAATTGCATTTTTGAAAGGCAATTCATGGCAGGACTTATACATTTAATAGTAAGGTCCTCGGGAGTGTTACTTAACAAAGAGATGTTGGAGTGCAGGTTCATTTTTCCTTGAAAGTGGAGTCGCAGGTAGATAGGATAGTGAAGAAGGCGTTTGGTATACTTGCCTTTATTGGTCAGTGCATTGGGTATACGAGTTAGGAGGTCATGTTGCAGCTGTACAGGACATCGGTTAGGCCACTTTTGGAGTACTGCGTGCAATCCTGGTCTCCCTGCTATAGAAAGGATGATGTGAAACTTGTAAGGGCTCAGAAGAGATTTACAAAGATGTTGCCAGAGTTGGCGGGTTTAAGCTACAGGGAGAGGCTGAATAGGCTGGAGCTATTTTCCCTGCAGCGTCAAAGGCTGAGGAGTGACCTTATAGAGGTTTATAAGATCATGAGGGGCATGGATAGGGTAAATTGACAAGGTTTTTTCCTCGGGGTGGAGGAGTCAAAAACTACAGGGCATAGGTTTAAGGTGAGAGGGGAAAGATTTAAAAGAACCTAAGGGGCAACATTTTCATACAGAGGGTGGGGTTTGTATAGAATGAGTTGCCAGAGTAAGTGGTGAAGGCTGGTACGATTACAACATTTAAAAGGCATCTGGATGGGTATATGAATAGAAAGGTTTAGATGGATATGGGCCAAATGCTGGCAAATGGGATTAGATTTATCTAGGATATCTGATTGGCATGGATGAGTTGGACCAAAGGGGCTATTTCCATGCTGTACAGCTGTACGACTCTATGACTGTGTGACTTATCAATCAAAACGCAAGTGCCACACAAGAGCCAGACAATGACCATCTCAAACAAGACAGAATCTAAACATTGTCACTTCAAATTCAGTGGTGTTACCATCACTGAATCCCCTATTATCAACATCCTAGAGGTTACCATTGCTCAGAAACTGAATTTGAGTTGCCACATAAATATAGTGGCTACAAGAGCAGGTCAGGGGTTAAGAACCCAGTAGCGAGTAATTCATTCCTGACTCCCCAAAGTCCATCTATCATTTACAAGGCACAAGTCAGGAGTGTGATGGAATAGTCCCCACTTTCCTGAATTGAGTGCAGCTCCAACACATACCCATTATTCTCTATCAACAAACCCAATAGCAACAGTGTGTACCATTACAGGACTCGCTGCAAAAATTCACCAAGGCTCTCTGCACCTTCCAAACCTACAATCACTACCATCTAGAAGGACAAGCACAGCAAACACATGGGAATACCACCATCTCCAAGCTCCCCTCCAATTAACTCAACATCCTGACTTGAAAATATCTTGGTGCTGCTTTGCTGTTGCTGGTAAAAATTCAGGACCTCCCTCAGTGACACAGTAGCTAGCACTGCTGCCTCTTAGTGCCAGGACCTGGATTCAATTCCAGCCTTGGGCAACCCATCTTTGTGGAGTTTGCATGTTCTCCCCGCGTCTACATAGGTTTCCACTGGATGATTCCGTTTCCTCCACAGTTCAAAGATGAGCAGGTTAAGGGGACTGGCCACGCTAAATTGCTGATAGTGTCTAGAAATAGATGTAGGCAAGGTGGATTATCCATGGTGAATGCAGGGTTACAGGGATAGAGCTGGGTCTGGGTGGGACACTCTTTCGAGAGTTTGGTGCAGACTCAATGAGCCAAATGGCCTCGTGCTGCTCTGTAGAGATTCTTTAAAAACATTGTGGGTCTACAAACAGCAAATTGATCTTAAGTGGTTCAAGGACAGCAAGGCATAAGCAATAAATGTGGCCCAGCCTGTGAGTGAATAATAAAAATAAATGCAAGTCTAAGTTAATTTTGCAGCCTAGGGATCATGAAGTCTTCAGTTTGCCATATTCCAATCATCTTTTTAACTCTTCCAGGAATTTTATGGAGGCAGCTGTTTGAGAACAAGGCTTACCCTTGCATTGATCAATGATGAGACCTGACACTCCACCATCAGGCCCCACACTCCATAATGCTATTACTCCTGAGCAGCCAAGGTATAATCACTGCATTGATCTCACCAGAAAGATTATTGAAATCACTGTGAAGCAAAGGTTCATGTGCTTGGATAAGTCTAAACATTTCCTCCAGTATATGTCACACAAAATCTGCTGTATCATTGCTGTGCACTGCAAAGGTGGAAAAGTAGAGATTGTGAAGGTGCAAAAGACAACAGAGGAGTCATCGCCTGACAAAGAAAAATTGATTAAGGTGAGAGAGAAGCAGCCAAAAAGTGAACAAAACATATCACGTTCAAAGCAATAAGGGACAGAGGAGCAATTGGCTGGAACAATGTTTCTGGTGACCTGTCAGTTCCAGTTGCTATTTGATGCAGTTATTTCTGATCTGAATACATTGTTCATCAGATGTTTTTCTGCATCTCTGATTTCTTTCAGTCACTGGGTTATTGCTGGCAGGGTTGTGTTTGTTATTAGTGTAAGGATTCAACTCTTCAAAAAAAACTACATCTCTGTGTTCAGATCTTGCCACAGGGATACAGGACAAAGTATCTGCTGTAGTGTGCTGTTTTCCCAGAACATACTCTGTCTTTGTATCAAACTTCATCATCATCAGTTTGAGTACTCATACCCATGGAGGCATTTTTTTCTAACTCCTTAGAGTTTAAGAGTGACACTAAGAGTTTGCTGTTTGTCTCATCGTGAAATTGCTGTTACATGTGTCTAACTCTAAGTTCTAAGGTTTCACATTCCTCGTGTATCAGCTCACCAGCAGTTTCTACTGTTCCTTCATTTCAACAAGGAAAGGCATCTCCACCTCATTAAAATGTTCTATTTCATGAATGCTTCTGCCACTTGAGGGCTTCTCATTTTGCTTTATTCTGTACAAACATCTGGCTGTGACACCCAGTTTGGAAATGATTCTTCTTGTTTAGATTTCTTTCGGCCTCACTGCCAGAACAATTTTCACATCAGTCTTTTTCAAAAACAGTTAGCTGGAGCTGTTGCAGTTCAGTCTTCCTGTCTGCCCTGTGTCTGTACAACACCTTTATGATTTTAATTTTAACTTACTCTACTTATTTAGTTATCCACGATTCTCCTTGTCTGCCCCGAATCATCAGCAGCTTCCTGATGTCAGCATGTCAGTTGAATTGCCTTTCTTACTGTTAGGTAACCCCTTGACTGCATGTGGTAACAATGTTTCATCTCAGACTCCAACAACAACTCTGCCCTGATTGGTTCTTCTGCCATACTCACAGTTCTCTGAAAGCCTCTACACTTCGTTGATAAAAGTGTCAAAACCTTACTCTTGATGCCGGATGTGCATATTAAATTTAACCCACTGAACAACAGAATTTTTTCACACAATTAAGTAAGAATTGCAAGCTCTTATTACTTTCCTATTCATAGCATTATCTTTGTATCTCCCTAGGATATTGTCTGCACGGTCTCCTCTTCCATAGAATGCTGCATGACCTACTCATTACTCAGCTTCACAGCAAGATTGGATGCAATGTGATGCTTTGTAAATCTTTGGTGCCAATTAAGCCGTGTTTCTGCTTGATTGGGATTTGTACCTGACGCTTTCCGGCAACGGCGGAGGCTTACCCATATTGTGCTTAATGCATACCATAAAATATTTAAGGTCTCATTGTGGTGCTGACTAATGTTTGCAGAGTTTACTCAGGTAAGGAAAATATTAACGAGATTTATGGAACATCTTACTGTGGCTTCATCTTGCAATGAGACAAGAAGAAAGAGCGAGATCATGTTACATTGTATCACTTCCTGAGGTGAAGCATACTGTTCTATTAGCATATCAGTCACTTAACCCTTTATACTACAAAAACATTCAGCTAAAGTTTATAGAGATAAGATACTGCAAAATGAGAAAACACTGCAAACCAATGAATAAATGAATATCCACAATGGGAAAGAACATTACGGTTATCTTGGACATTGAATGACGTTAGCATCTGAGTCCATGTCCATCAATCATCCTGGGGATCAACATTGTCCAGGAATTTAACTGGACCAGGCAGATAGTTACTGTGTGTTTGAGTAGGTCAGAGATTGAGTATTTAATGGCAAGTAGCTCACCTTCTGATGCCCCAAAGATTCCACCAGGTATAAGGTACAAAACAGGTAAGGTACAAAAATGGGTAACACAATGATTTATAAATTCCTGAGTTTCTACCTTCTTAATATTTAGTGCTTTAACTTAATAAGGAATTCGGCGCTGGCCATTAATTGAAATTGAGTATAAGGTGTTAGTGTTAAAACAAATCTTATGTAGCCCTTTGTACAGTGTTAGCTGGAGAATTGTAACATTCAAGACAAGATGTTTCCTGCCTAGTAAGAAGGGCTGGACTGTCTTGAAAAGTTTTGATAGATCACCTTGATCAGTTCAAGAATCTGTCAGGTTGTCTGTGAGAGAATGCCAGAGAAGGTGACTTCATGATGTTCAAGTGCTGCTGTTAGTTGGTTTTGTGTATGTGAGTCAGTAATGGCCCATTGGCGGTAAAGTCCTACTCAGAAGTGCCAAAGAGCTAGAATTGTGTCAGTGATTCAATACTGGAGTACAGCCTTATGAAGCCCAGTGGAATGCAGTCTCAGAGGGACAGCTCAGCCCGAAGAAGGGTCCAAGAAGAGGAGTTGTGGAGCAGTGGTGATGTCACTGGCCTAGCAATCCAGGAACCTAGGATAATGTTCTGGGAACATTGTCTTGGATCTCACCATGGCAGCTAGTGGAATTTGTATTCAATAAAAATCCGAGATTTGATTTTAGCAAAGCCTTTGACAAGATCCCATTTGGAAGATTGATAAAGAAACTAAAAGCGCATTAGACCCAGGGTAACTTGGTAAAGGTACATTCAACATTGGCTTCATGGTAGGAGACAGAGGGTGGGGCTAGAATGCAGTTTGTGTGACTGGTGTTTAGTGGCATACCACAGCGTTGACGTTTTGGAAGAAGGGTCATGACCTGAAACAACAACTTTCCTGCTCCTCTGATGCTGCCTGGCCTGCTGTGTTCCTCCAATTCCACACTGTGTTATCTCTATAGGTGAAGCTAGCCAACTCACATTGCTAATTTGAAGTAAACACAAATGGTTTTCCCTACCAGCCGAATGCTGCCATCAAGCTATAAAAGTTTCTTTTTTCCCTTATTACACAAGTGAGTAATGTGATGTATGAGTTTCAGTGTCAATGTGATGCCAGGCACGTAGGCTGTACATTCTAGTGACTAATGATCCTCATAAAACAACATGCCCTTTGACTGTTTGCAGTGGGCAGTGTGCCAATCAAACTGAACAGGCCCTGCATGTAAATGTCAGAACACCATGTCCAATATTAGATGTGATTCTGCTATTCAATGACGTTTGTTAAATAATCTTGATGGTGCTAAGAATTACACCAGAAATACATTTAAGATTATCAGTCAGGCTTACAATATAATGCTTTTTAATGCATTGAAAGTGACACATATTTATATACAGCACCCTGCTCTATGTAGACAAAATTCATCACACATTGTACCTTTTCCCCTGAGGAAGTGATAACGGAGACTGCAGCGTTACAATCGCAGTATCCAGATCAATTAAGATCAAGCTGGCTGGTCTGAGCTTTTCAACTCATTAAGATTGAGAGTTAAGGGTTTTTACTATTTTTGACATGTCAACAATCGTACCAAACAATTTGCATCCTCTTTGCATGCTATATAAATTGATGTTCCCTTTCTAAGATTTGTTCTTTGCTCTGTCAGTTCTGATGAGTATAAGGTGAAAACTTCCAAGTTTGCCTCTTTTTTAGCAACATTTTTAAATATTTACTTCACTAGATTTAAAGCATGATTTTTAAAAAGGAAGTTTGAAGTATTTTGTTTTCTGATATTCAGTGCTTTTATAAAAGGGATTATTTCGTCTCTTTCTCTACATTGAACGTTTTCCTCTTAGTAACAAAAAGCAAGCATAGAACTGAGTGTGCAGTCTGACTGAGGCAATGTAAGGCACTGAGGCACCTTTAGCATACCACCTTCTGATTTTTATTCAGCTGATGCATGAGCACACATTTGAGGTGATATGAAAAGCTATTGATTATCTCAAAGGTGCAGGAATATAAAGGAGCAGAAGGTATGTTAAGTTCTACCAATCTACGGTTAGTTAGTTAAACTTAGTTCTGAGCACTGTACCATAGTGTTAGACAGACAAAATAGCGTTGGTAATGGAGCAGCACAGATTCAGCAATATGATATTGGGACTGAAAGGGTTAAAAGATGGGGACTAGGCAAGTAAACTGAAGGCTGAAGATTAAGGCCTTTAAAATGATTAAAGTAGTTGTTAGATTGTTTTTCTTCCAACAGCAGAGTCTAGAGCAGCCTGTGTCCAAATGCAGGAGGTTTGGACAATATCCAGATTTGAGCTTACAAGCGGCAAGTAACATTCACGTCATATAAGTACCAGGCAATGACCATCCCCAACAAGAGAAAACCTAACCATGCCCACAAGACATTACCATCACTGAATCACCCATTATCAACTTCCTGGGGTGGGGGTGGGGGGATATCATTGACCAGAAACTGTATTGGAGTATTTATATAAATTATATACTTTGTCTATGAGATTAGCTCAGAGGATTGGAATCCTGCAGACAGTAACTCACCAACTGGCTCCCCAATGTCAGTCCACCATCTGTAATGCACAGTTATGAGTGTTACAGAATACTCCCCAGAAGCATGCAGCTCCAGCAACATTTAAGAAGCTTTACACCAGCCATTACAGAGCAACTGAACTGTTATGATTGTGAGGTCATCCATGAAACTAAACCTCCCTTTCTGTTAGCTTTATGAATACAAAAGTTAGACAGCAGGCAGGAGAGTGAAAGGAAGGCATGTAGCCATGTTAAAGAAAAAACATCTTGAAATGTCTCAAAAAAACCCCTTCTCAGATCAGAAAGCAAGATGCTGAGGAAGGTGGTGAAATCAAAGGACTATGTGCCTCTATTGTTCCAAGATGGATCATCTTCTTTCAGAAAATTGCCAGGGAAGCCCATAGGACTCATTGGGATTCATAATAATGATTCTGGAAAGGGAACTTAAAAGGAAAACTTAAAAGCTCAAATTGTAGCTTTAATTGCAATGGAAGTAAATACTCCTGGAATAAAGTAGATAGGAGATATAAAGGTTTTCAGTCAAAAGGGAAGATAACCACTTTTCTTTAAATGTTATAGCTAGACCCATAACTTTATTAAGGGACACAAGAACTACTCAAACTCTTTTGCTGGAGAAGAATATAGGCTTCCTTCCAGAGAGTGAAATGAAACTCAAAGCGTTACTAAATTAAATGGGTGAAGAATCTATTATGGTTTCATTATTCAAAGTAAAATTAGAATGTAATTTATTAACTGGAACACTAGGAGTTGTTAAGAAGTTACCAGTGGATGGAGTTGACCTATTCCTAAAGAATGAGTTACCTGGAGTAAAGTTTATAGCTTTGTTTGTAATCACAGAGAGTCAAAATGAGGTTGAAGAGATCAGATAGGTACAGGGACAAGTTCCAAGTATTTCTCCATCATTGCCAATTTTTAAGAACCATTCAATCAAGTGTTAGTAGATTGGCTAGGACCATTAGTCAAAATGAAATCAGAACATTGGCATATCTTTCAACCATGGGTGTGACAACCTGATTTCCTTTGTCATTCCTTTGACAGTAATTACAGCTAAGGTAATAGTGGAACAATTGACTAAGGTGCTAATTCTGAAAGGGTTTGAAAAAATCCTTGACAAAATAACTTGTAGAGCAGCACTTAATAGCAAGCATGGCCAGAGGAAAATTGGACACTGAGACACAGAGTAAGTTGACAGGTAAAGTGCAGAAAGTTTAGGGTTGACATTCGAAGGAGGTGTCTACGGATGGTGATGCTGTACAGCAGTTAATCACCAGGATAAGAGGAGAGTTTATCCTAGTTCTATCGTTACAAAGTATACTTAGGATGTGATTTGTTGTCCAGAACAGTCAGAAATTACTTATGGATGGTATTTATTTACTCTTGGGTAATGATGTGATTGGAGTAGAAAGCCCAAGTAAGTGAGGTTAAAGTGACAGAACAAGGATCAGGTTTCAGGTATTTTAGCATTATGTGTGGTGACCAGGACAATGCCTAGACAAAGTCCATAAACAGAGGTCAGAATAATGCCAGAAGCAGATGCTGGAGCAACAATACATTTCCTTAAGGAAGTGGATGATTCAAAAGAATTGTTTAACATGTCTTTGTTAATTGAGCCTCAGAAAGCTGACCCAGAATTAAGCAAGTTAATACAACAGCTCATGCTGAAGCTGAGGCTGAAAGACTTCCAAGAGTTAATACATTGAAAACAGAGTTCTGAAGAGCAAGTGGAAATACCCTCATAGACCTGCAGATGAGGACTGGGATGTTATGCATCAGATAGTGTTACTGCCCAAATTATGTAAGGAGATATTGTCAGGAAGTGGGAAAACTGGACTATTACCAAAAATGGAAGTGGGACACCAGTATGTCCATACAATTCTGGATTTGGCAACCTGATTTCCAGACAAAATCCAACTCCTTTAAGTATAACGATTGTTGAGGCGATGAGAAAAGTGCCCAAGTTTGTTACTTATTATGGGCTACCGATTAAAATTACCAAGCTTTGCACTTTATGTCTAATATTTTTCAAAATATTGTAAGCAATTTGTGCATAACATAATAGTGGTCTACCATCTATCAACTGCAAACAAAGAGAGCTTTGAAGACATAACATAAGTCTCTCAAAGCAATCAGAGATAAAAGGTACTGCAGATGCTGGAGAATCCGAGGTAACAAGGCGTGGGGCTGGATGAACACAGC
>JAHRHZ010000249.1:64800296-64838828 GCA_024137785.1 Ginglymostoma cirratum
CTTCCCCTCCCCCATTTCTGATGAAGGGTTTAGGCCCGAAATGTCAAGTTTTCCTGCTCCTATGATGCTGCTTGACCTGCTGTGTTCATCCAGCCCCAAGCTTGTTATCTCTGTAATTCTGGATTCTCTGCTTTTAAGCTTGCATAATGTTTGGGTCATTTAGATTTTCAAGTTGTACATGCAGATAAATTGCAATTAAGAGATAGGTAGCCATAATGTAACATTCAAAGTTAGTGCTGTTCCCAGAAAACTTTGCGAAATGATGCAATTGTTACATTTAGAGATTGAAGACTGTGTATTGTCGAAAATACCTCATGAAGACTTTACATATTTGTAAAGGAGGCTGCATTGTGAGCAGCAAATACTGTACTGTGCCATATCTTTCCATGTGATATCAATTAGATTTTTCTAAGGCTTATGTTATTACAGTTTGTGAGTTCCACAAGAATTGTTTGCCAGTCAGATTGTTAAATTGAGGGATGTTCTTCTTTACTTGAGCGTGATCCTGCTGCCTCATTTACTTATGTCTTCCACCAGTTCCTAGATTAGACATTTTTGAAAAAGGCACAGCGTGTTTGATAAGGCACTTGGACAAACTAGGAACAAATTATTGCAGATGCTGGAATCTGCACTGAAAACAACAAATGCTGGAGATCACAGGGGGTCAGACAGCATCCATGAAGAGACAGCAAGCTAATGTTTTGAGACCAGATGACTCTTCATCAGAGCTGAAGTGAAGTGTGAAGGGGATAGCAATTATGCAGTAGTTTGGGGGATGTGGGGTAGGGTGTAGGGTGCTAGCTGGGGATCACGTGACACGGACAAGCCCTGTTCTCTTCTTACTAATTTGTATCCATCCTCCAATCAGAGTCGTTTTCTTTTTAATACTGCACTTTCATTTCCAAGATGCACTTTTTCTGCTTCATTGGTTTTATCACACATGACCACTCCAGATGGGTAACTGATGTTTCTTCTTCCAATTTAACCTGAAGCGAATGGAAGCTCATGATTGACTTTGTTACATTGTGTATTAATACTTACGTGTGTCTTTGGCTCATTTTCAGCAAAACAACAATCAGTCCAAAAGGTCTGCAGGAGATTTTCCACAACAGATGCAGCTACATCAAACAGAAGCAGAACTTTGGGTTTGTTGGCGCTTATTCCTTACGATGACCATAAAAAATTGCCCCTCTATTCAATTTATTTATTGCCGCATGTCTGGGAGACTTCTCACAGTTGCCAGAGTATCCTGTCAACAAGATTAAAATGCTGACCTCTTGTAAAGTGATGAAAATTTTTCAGACTAGGCTTCATTTCAGACAGAAAGTCGAATAGAAATAGGTTTTAGAATTGAAGTAACAGTTCAACTTTCAGGTTTTATGGGATGGTCAGAGATACTGAGATCTGAAGCTTTCTCAAGTTCCTAGAAATACTTCACAGAGAGTGAGAGTTTGTCCTGCCATATGGTTCTTTACTTACTTTTCAGGAGGGGGAACCTTGCCTACTATGTACTTTGGATGTCCTTCTTCTTCTACTGACACATCCAGGTCCTGGAAAAAAGGAGCCAACTCCAGGCGACTTGTTGGGAAACCTTCAAAACATAGGCCCAATTTGTTTCAAGTCAGGTTTTGTCAACAGATACAGCCATATATTTCATCACCTATTTCTATTAAAACCATTCCTCGTCCCCTTTTCAAAGTTGTTTGATATTTCAGTAATTGGCAGATGACTCACAGTTTATATTACCATTGAACCCATTTTAAGGAATCACATGTCCCTTTGGACATTTTAGATTGAAAAGGGTTTCAAAGAGTCAGTTCCGGTTCTTCATGGTCCCTTATGTTAAATTCTGAAAAAGCAACATCTCAACTTTAAAACTTTCCTTGTTTATATATTCTTCCCTGGTTTTGTCCTCCCCCTTTCTGTGTAATCTGCTCCAGTCTCATAACTCTTTACAATATCAGTGGGCTTCTAATTCTGATGCTTTTAGCATCACCAAATGTAGTGACTCCATCATTGGAGCCCATTCCTTCAGTTGTCTAGCCCCCAAATTCTGTATTTTGTCACTACCGCCTCACTACCTTGCTTTCCTTCTTAAAGACACACCTTAAAACCTGTCTTGAAGGATCTTGTCAAATGCTTTAGTAAAATCCATGTAGACTATATCCTCTGCCCTACCCTCATCAGTCACTTCCTCAAAAGACTCAATAAACTATTTTTTTTTAATCATTCACAGGATATGGGTCAGCATTTATTGATCTTTCTTAATTGCCTTAAGAACATGGTGGGGGGCCTGCCTTCTGGGACTGTCGCAGTCCTTGGGTTGTGGGCTCAACCGCTGTGCTGTTAAGAAGGGACTTTCGCGATTTTGACCCAGCAGCATCAAAGGAACGCTAATATAGTTCCAAGTCAGAATGGTGTGTGGCTCAGTTTGGCCTAGGACACTATCCTGAGGAACTTTTGTCAGAAAATCCTGTCTAGGGATTTGGAGGGTAGGTGGATTAGCTATTGTAAATGCAGGGTTACGGGATAGGGCCTGGTTGGTATGCTCTTTGGAGGGTCAGTTCTGACTCAATGTGCTGAATGGCCTCTTTCCACTCTGTAGGGATTCTATGATTCTATGAACTCTTGTAGTGGTGTCCTGTGACTGAAATGATTGACCTCTAACAAACTAAAACACTTTTTTCATGGGCTTGGTATTATCCCAACGAGCAGAGAACTTTCCTCTTGATTTCCATTGACACCATTTTTCCAGGGCTGTTTGACACCATATTCAGCCAAATGCCACCTTGACATGTAGGGCAGTCATTCACATTACCTCTAGAGTTCTGCCCTTCTGTCCATGTTTGGACCCTGGCCGCAATGAGCTCAAGAGCTTTGTGAAACTGGCTGAAACTAAATGAGTGCCAGTGATTAGAATGCTGCACAATCGCACTGTTGACTACCAATTCCATGGCATGTTGGACTCCCTCCATTGTTGATAAGGGAATATTTATGGAGCCTCCTTCACCTGTTCACTTTTTAATTGTCCACTACTATTCATGTGGCAGGACTGCAGACCGAATCAGGAGATACCACTTAGTCTTGTCTATTGCATGTTGCTTACATTAATTGGTATGCAAGTTCCCCTGTTATTGTAGCTTCACCAGTTTGACACGACACTTTCAAATATGCCTGTTGCGGCTCCTGGCATATCTTCCTGCACCCTTTGTTGAACCAGGGTTGGTCCCCTGGCTTGATAGTGATAGTAGAGTGGGGGATATTCAGGTCATGAGGTTGCAAATTGTGTTGGAGTATGATTCTGCTGCTGATAATGGCCCATAGCAACTCATGGATGCCCAGTTTTTGAGATGTTGGATCTGTTCAAAATGTGTCCTGCTTAACACAATGGTAGTGCCACACAACACAACGGAGGATCTTCTTAATGTCAACATGGTACATTGTCTCTATAAGGACTATGCAGTAGTCACTCTGAACAATTATGTCATAGACAGATGTGAAGCATTAGACAGGATGAAATCAAATACATTTTTCCTACTTACCACCTGCCACTGACCCAGCCTAATAACTATATCCTTTAGGACTTGATCAATTCAGTCAGTCGTGGTGCTGCTGCATCACTCTTGATGATGGATATTCGGGTTCCCAACCAGCATACATTCTGTGTCCTTGTTGCCTCAGTGCTCCTTCCAATTAGAGTTCAGCCATAAAGAGCACAAGTTCATCAGGTGAATGGGGATTGGAGGTGATAACCTGTAGGAGGTATTGTTGTCGAAGTTTGACTTAATGCCATTAGACACAATGGAGTGCGCAGTCAAAGTTGAGAACTCCCAGGTCAACTGCTCCCAACTGTTGACCACAACACCATTATTTCTGGTGAATTTGCCCTTCTGGTGACACAGGACACCTTCTAAACCCGCAACCACTATCATCTAGAAAGACAAGGGCAGCAGATATACAGGAAGAGCACCATCTACAAGTTCCTCTCCAAGCAACTCACCATCCTGACTTAGAACTATATAAATGTTTCTTCAGTGTCATTGGGTCAAAATCCTGGAATTCTCTCCCTGAAGGTGTTGTGGGTTGACCTGTAACACATGGATTGCAATGATTCAAAAACACAGCTTACCAACACCTTTTCAACAAGGGATGGGTAATAAAATGCCCCTGCCCCACAAGTGAATAAAAATAAAACCCCACAGTTGTTGATGGCAGCACTGTATGTATTATATGATTCCATGTGTATAGGTACATGGAAAAATCACTAGTGCATTCTCAATTATTGGGTGGGAATCAGAAAGCTTTCCGATCAGATCTGGAGTCAGGCAGGGCTGCCCATTCTCTCCTGCCCTGTTTGTGTGTTGTACAGAGCATTTTGCTTGGTCCATCAGGAAGGAGGTGAGCCTGAGAGGAGTGACTATTCCAAGCACTGGAGGCCTGCAAGTCAAAGCCTCCCTGTATGTGGATGGTGTCACCATCTTCTGCTCAGACCTGCTCACAGTCTGCAGACTCATGAACATGTGAAACCGGTTCAAACTGGCCTCAGGACCCAAAGTAAATCAAGGAAAGAGCACGGCTTTTTTGGGAACTGTGCCAACCGATCCTTTATCCACTTCACTGTCAGCACAGATTACCAAAAGGTGCTGGGAATATGGTTTGGAGGGGCTTGGGTATGTGCAACACCTTGGGAAGAGTGTATTGCCAAGGTGAAGCAGAAACTGGGCTTCTGGAAACACTACTCCCTCTCCATTGCAGATAAAAACCTGGTCATCAGCTGTGAGGCACTCTCTCTGTCTTTGTATGTGCGCGGGTCTGGCCCATTCCCAGAACCTGTGCCATTGCTGTCACCCAAGTCTACTTCTACTTCAACTGCAGATCAAAGACAGACCATGACCACAAGGACACCATGTACAAAACTCTGGATGGGGTGGGGGGGGGGAAGGGGGAGAGAACATACTCAATGCCACTATCATTCTGATGGACACCTTTGTGTATGGCTACATCAATTGTGTATAGACCTCAATACGCATACACCAAGTGTCACTACTTATTGAAGTTCTACTTGTTCCCAGAGTTGCGAAGGATGAGACTGGCCACATTGCTGCAGAACACTCCAAGTAGTTGGACTGCTCCATATCACCTGTCCTTAGTAGAAAAATTTGTGAAGAAAAACACCTTTGACCACAAATCCATCTGGAAGTGGTCAGCATGTAGCATCCTCGAGACCCTGAGGGAAAAGGAGAGGGAGGATCCCGTCAGGTTGTTCTCTGAACTGATTGTCAAAGTCATTTGACAGGACACCTGATCGCCAGAACTTTCCAACAAGCACCAAGACATCACTTGGTTGATGGTGAGAATGGCACTACCCATAAGATCCTTCATGTTTGCCCTGTCTGTCTGCACCAAAGCGCACTGTCCTCAAAGTGAATGCATGGGAATAGAGACTGTCACACATCTCCTGCTGGAATGTGCCTTTGCAAAGGAAGTCTGAAGAAAGGTGCAATGGTTTCTGTTGAGGTTTATTCCGAGCAGCTCCGTGACACAGGACTCTGTTCTCAACAGTCTGTTCCTAGGGATGAGCATCAAGACAAAAATCAACTGTTCCAGGAGGACCATCAACTCAATGAAAGATGCTGGTCTTCCAGAGCAAGGATTTGACCTTGACCAAGTGTTGTAGGCTGCACATTCCAAGATCCAAGTCTACATGCTGAGGGACGCATTAAATCTTGGGGCAGCTGTTACCAAGGTGCAGTGGGGAAAGACGGCTGCCAGAGGTTTTTCTGCCAAGGTACAACATGGGTCTGTTCAGTTATCGGAACCTCCCATTGGCTCAAATATATGTAAATATAATCTTGAACAAGTGAGAAATGTTGGCTTGTTCGCTGGATAGAGTCAAATTCCAATGTTTGTTTGTTTCTTCAAATGCTACTGCACAGAATCAAGCTGCTTAAGTGACTGAGCATGTTTATGAGTAAAGCATATTTTCGAAATGAAATAAAATCTACTGCCTGCAGGATATTCCTGGCAGTGCATATTTTGATGGGACCTTCCAGAGTGTGAAACATGGTGAATGCCTCATGAAGGTATTTAAGGAAAAAGGAGGTGAGGGTCCCCTTTCCATCCTGTCTGCAGAACCCTTATTCATGCTTCCTGCTCAGAGGATTCAATTGGTCATCATCCATATGTACACCCGCCATCTGCCGGCAGCAGATGTCCGGACTTTCCTGGGAGGATACGTGTAAGTAGAAAGCTGCAGCACCGACACAATGGATACCTTTGGGATCTGGACCAGCAAAAGGCAAGTCAAGGTGACCCTGAGGGCAGAGGCGATGGGAACATCCTCCGCCCAACATCCAGTTTCATGATCGAAGGAAGCCAAGGGTACCCGACATTTGTGTGGCAGATCAGAGTCTGTTGAACCTGCGGGATGTCAAGGCATGTAGCAGTGCAGGGCAAGAAACTGTAAGCAAGAGGGGAACCTGACCACGGACTGTATAGAAGCAAAGCAGTAACATGTGTGGGGAAGTGGGCCAACTGTACAAGGGCTGCCCAAGATAGGGAGCCACATACACTCAGATGGTGAGCAGCGGCCACATCAGCCAGGCTACACCAAAGGACAGTAAGGTGCCACCCTCCAGCAAGAAAAATGAAGTGAAAGTCTCTCAGAAGGAGGTATAAGCCAGAGAGGAAAAGAAGGAAGTCAATACAGCGGCACAGCAATCGACTTAACCTCCACCTGAGAATCCAGAGTTAATGGAAGAGGTAATGAAGGAGTTGGGGGAGTGGAAGACAGTGACGCAAAACCAGAAACGGAAACATACACGGCCACAGCAAGATAGGAAGAGGCAGCTGCACGAAGAACACACCAGCAGCTCCTCTGATGAGGACTTACAGAGGGATGGCCAGCAGCAGAAAAACAGAAACGATACCTCAGGGGAGAAGGAGAAGAGCACCCCTCAACTGGAAAACACCAGACGTCGCGAGGGGCCAAGCAAAAACCAACCTTACCAGGATGTTGCCTGGTCTGGAGCAAAGGTCTTATGAGGAAAGGCTGAGGGACTTGGGTCTGTTCTCATTGGAGAGAAGAAGACTAAGAGGGGATTTAATAAAGACATACAAGATGATCAGAGGATTAGATAGGGTGGACAGTGAGAGTCTTTTTCCTAGGATGATGACGTCGGCTAGTACGAGGGGGCATAGCTGCAAATTGAGGGGTGATAGATTTAAGACGGATGTCAGAGGCAGGTTCTTTACTCAGAGAGTGGTAAGGGCGTGGAATTCCCTGCCTGCCAATGTAGTTAACTCAGCCACATTAGGGGCATTTAAACAGTCCTTGGATAAGCATATGGATGATGATGGGATAGTGTAGGGGGATGGGCTTAGATTAGTTCACAGGTCGGCGCAACATCGAGGGCCGAAGGGCCTGTTCTGCGCTGTATTGTTCTATGTTCTATGTTCTATGTTATATTAACTGTTGGTGCTCCCCTTGTACCACAGCTCTGGGCAACTGGGAGCAGTAATGCTTCAATAAGGATCAAAGCACGACATCTCCTCTGGCGGACTCAGAACCAGACCTTCCTGGCTTCGTCCTTGCCCTCATGACACCAAAACAGGGCAATGTCCCCAGGGAGGAACAGGACAGCTACCTCAGCCCTGCGACGATCCAAAAGGGACTCCCCAGATGACCATACGGTGGGTGAAAGGACATCGGGTTTCTGGCAAATTCCATAAATCTTATATGGGTTTAAAAATGGCTAGTATTAACAAGTAAAGTTAAATCAACTATGCGAAGTGTTTCCACGTTGGCTTACCTGGCCAATATCAAAGTGGACCTCCTGTTTCTGCAGGAGTGTGGGATACCGCACCTCAGCAGCTACAGGAAATGGTCAAGCTTTTAGGCGCATGGGTCCTTCAATTTGGTCAGGGGGTAGCGATCATTGTTCCTCTGGCCTGGGTATTTTACCGTGGGAAGCCAACTTCACCAGCTCTGAGGTTAAGTAAGTTGTGGGCAGATGCCTCCTCATAGCAGACATTATGCACAGAGGCTCCCACTGCTGCTGGCGAGATCCAGGCCATCATTCTGGGCTGGAGACTTCAACTGTATCATCGATGTGGATGTTTGATCTGCAGGGGCTAATAGTAAACTAGACACCACGCCCAGATTCCTGATAAAAATGGTTAAAGTTGCCATGCTGCACGAAGTCTTTAGTGACCCTGAAGAAGGACGGCAGTGTGGATACACCTGGTCGTGGCCAGACAGGTTTATCCGCTCAAGGATAGAATTCCTGTTTGTGTCCCACACATTCTCGGTCAGATACACCGACGTCAAACCGGTGTTATTCTCTGACCACAGCCGCCTCCTGGCCGACTGTCACCTCCAGGATGACCAGTAGATTGGCAAGGGAATGTGGAAACTGAATGTGAAACTGTCGACCCCTGTAAACATTGATGAGCTCAAATGGGATTACACAGGTTAGAGAATCATGAAACTCCTCTTTGAGTTTCCGTTGGACTGGTGGAAACTAGTCAAAGGGAACATCAAGAGGCTCTTTATCCTCAAAACTGTTCAGAGGGCAAGAGAGTGACAGGGAAAACTGTCAAAACTCCAGAAAAGTATGCCGAATCTGCTCCTGCTGCAGATGATATTGTTTGAGGTCACATAAGACTTCCAGGAGGTGAACAGCCAGCAAGCCTCATTCTTTGCCTCGGAGGCCTCCAGGACAATCTTCCGGTTCATAGACCGCGCCATGGAGCAGGATGAGACATGCTCGTGTTTCTTCTTCCAGAAAGTGCACAAGAATTGCTCTGTGCTCAGCAGCCTGAAGGAAGAAAGTAACTCAGTAACGTCATCAACATTTAAAAGACATCTGGATGGATACATGAATAGAAAGGGTTTAGAGGAATATGGGCTAAATGCTGGAAAATGGGACTGGATTAATTTAAGATATCTGGTCGACATGGACGAGTTGGACCGAAGATCTGTTTCCGTGCTGTACATCTGTATGACTCTATGTCAGATTGATGTCAGAGGGATGCACTAAAGCTTGAAGCAGCTGCCATCAAAGCACAATGGGAAAGACCACTGTCTAAGGTCTTTCTGCCAAAGTACAATGGGGGTCCGTTCAGTTATCAGGCCCTCCCAATGTCTCAGAACAATGTAAATAAGAACATAAGAGCATAAGAACTCGGAGCAGGAGTAGGCCATCTGGCCCCTCGAGCCTGCCCCACCATTTAATAAGGTCATGGCTGATCTTTTTGAGACTCAGCTCCACTTACCCGCCCACTCATCATAACCCTTAATTCCTTTACTGTTCAAAAATTTATCTAGCCTTGCCTTAAAAACATTCAGTGAGGTAGCTTCAACTGCTTCACTGGACAGGGAATTCCACAGATTCACCCTTTGGGTGAAGAAGTTCCTCCTGACCTCAGTCCTACATCTGCTTCCCTTTATTTTGAGGCGATGCCCTCTAGTCCTAGTTTCACCTGCTAGCAGAAACAACCTCCCTGCCTTCACCTTATCTATTCCCTTCATAATCTTATATGTTTCTATAAGATCTCCCCTCATTCTTCTGAATTCAAATGAGTATAATCCCAGTCTACTCAATCTGTCCTCATAATCCAACCCTCTCAACTCTGGAATCAACCGAGTGAATCTCCTCTGCACCCCGTCCAGTGCTAGTATATCTCTTCTCAAGTAAGGAGACCAAACCTGCACACACTACTCCGGGTGTGGCCTCACTAGGACTCTATACAGCTGCAGCATAGCCTCCCTGTTTTTAAACTCCATCCCTCTAGCAATGGCATACAAAATTCCATTTGCCTTTTTAATTACCTGCTGCACCTGCAATCCCACCTTCAGCGATTCATGCACAAGGACACCCAAGTCCCTCTGCACAGCAGTGTGTTGCAATTTTTTACCATTTAAAACATAGTCCATTTTGCTGTTATTCCTACCAAAGTGGATGACCTCACACTTATCAACATTGTACTCCATCTGCCAGACCTTTGCCCACTCACTTGGACTATCAATATACCTCTGCAGACTTTCAGTGTCTTCTGCGCACTTTGCTCTACCACTCACCTTAGTGTCATCTGCAAATTTTGACACACCACACTTAGTCCCCAACTCCAAATCATCTATAGTTCCTATTACCTAGCATAAATTATGAAACGTCTTTGGATTATTGTAACTATCAAGCAAGTCATATCTCAATGTTTGTTTTCTTCTCCATGTGCAAAAACTGCATAGTTCGGAACTGCTTTAGTAACTGTGTATGTACATTAAAATTTCCTTTCATATGAATAAAGCATATCCACTGTCTTATTAAATATTCTTTTGTACTTAACGTAATGAATGTGATGACTGAATGTGAAAACATTCAGAACTGGGATGGTCTCATTGCTACTCAGGACTGAAAGACATTTTAAGACTCAGTCTGTAATTGTAATTGACTTACGTCTCATAACTAAAGTTAAACTAGACACTTATTGTTACACATTGTCTCTGATGAGTGAGAATGGGAATGTGGTTTTGGAATCTCAGAAGTAAAAGTTGTTATTAAAAGTAAAAACAAAGTACTAAGGATGCTGAAAAATTGCAATAAAGACATAAAGTGCAAGAATAAAACTCATCAGGTCAAACAACATTGGAAGAAGTGTCATGATGGATCCTAAACATTACAATTGTTTCTCTCCCCATATTTCTTAGAAATACCCTGTCTGCAGAAATATTGGCCCTTTGTGGAAGCAGTGGATATGGGGTTCTATTTATTAAATATTTTCCAACAACAATAGTATATATGCTTCTGAGGAGCAGAGATCTCTGATGGTTTATACAGCTGGAGAAAATTGTAGAAATAGTGCCAATGGAAGCGACAGAAGGCAAATATGAGAATGTTAAAGCCAAGGTGTTTGTCAACCAGGAGGGAATGAGTAAACCAACAACTGCAGGGTTGATAGATGACTTGGGCTTGTTGTGAGTTAAGACACAATCAGCAGGTGGATATAGTGATCTCATTATGAATGCATGGCCGAGTTCGAAGAATGTCCAATAGACTTAGATTTCAGCAAACAATGGTTATGTAGCTGCAAAGGGGAGGGAAAGTTTTATTATAACAAGTCTTTTGGGTGTGGTGCATGAGTATTCCTGGAAGGGCTGGCATTTGTTGCATATTACTAACTGTCTTTGAGAAAATTGGTGAGAATCACATTCTTAAACTGTGACATTTTATCGTGTGTGGGTACACTTATAGTACTCCTGAATTTTGATCCCATAACAATGAAGAAACAGGCATATGTTTCCAAGTCAGGATTGTGTGAGGCTTGGATGGGGAACTTGCACATAGAGCTATTCCCATTAATCTACTCTCCTTAACCTCCTAGGTGGTAGAATTAATGGGTTTGGAGATTGCTGTTGAGGGAGATTTGGTGACTTGCTGTTGTGTACAAGATACGTACGGCTGCTGCTGTGTATTGGTGCTGAAACGATTACTTGTTTAATTTGAAAGAAGTGATGTCATTCAAGTGGATTGCTTTGCTTTGGATTGTGTCAAGTTTCTTGAGTGTTGCTGGAGCTGCAATCATCCAGGCAACTGGACAATATTCCATCACATTTATGACATTTTCTCTATTCACAGGATGTGGGAATTTTTGAGTAGGCCAGCATTTATTGCCCATCAATAGCTGTACTCAAGAAGGTGATAGTAAACTGCCTTCATGAACCACCATGGTCTATATGGTTAAGTACACTGACAGTATTGTTGGGAAGAAATTTTCAGGAATTTGAACTTGTGACAGTGAAAGACCAGCAATATGTTGCTTACTCTGGCTTGGAGAGAAACTCCCAGGTGGCAGTGATCCATGCATCTGTTGCTGTTGCCCTTCTCGGTGCCAGAGGTCATGAGTTTGAAGAACCCTTGGCGAGTGGTAAGAGTGCATCTTCTAAAGTGCATTAGTGGTGAAGGGATTGAATATTTAAGCTGGGGAATGAGAGGCCAATCGAGCAGATTGCTTTGTTCTGGATCGTGTTGAGCTTCCTGAGTGTTGTTGGGGCTGCATTCATCCATTGAAGTGGAGAGCATTCCATCACACTCCTGACTTGTGCCTTTAGATGATGGACAGGTTTTTGAGGAGTAAGGAGGTGAGGTATTCGCTGCAGGTTTCCCAGATTCTGACCTCCTCTTTTATTCACAAAGCTTATATGGCTTATTCAGATCACTTTCTGATAAATAATAACTCCAGGATGTTGACAGTGATGTATTCAGTGATGTAATGTCTTTTAATATTAAACAGAGATAGTTTGACTCTTTCATTGTGGAAATGGTAATCGCTTGGCAATTGTGAATGTTGATCTGGTCTTGCTGCATACAGATTTAGACTACATCAGTATCTGAGAAGTCACAAATGGTGCTGATCATTATGTAATCATCAGTAATCATTCGCAATGACAGATTGACAAAGGCACAAATTTGTTTATTTTGAAAGGCAGTATTCAGGTTTCTTTCAGAAAGAAATGGGTTTGTAACAGCAGCTGTACTGTTTAGCAGTATTCAGTCAGGACAGAAGAAAAGAAGTCCTGAATAGCTTAGAAGTTAGTAATAAGAAAGTTCCAGCCCAATTACAGCTGTGTTAACTGAACAGGAACTTTAAAGTAGAGGCAGAGTGATCCTTTACTGAGGTCTGAATATCTGTAAGAATAAAGCTGAGGGTAAAAGGGTTGAATTTTTATTTCTAATATTTGTAATAAGATCAGTTTAATTCTTCTTGTATTGTGCAATAAACCTTCATAGAGCATAGAACATAGAACATTACAGCGCAGTACAGGCCCTTCGGCCCTCGATGTTGCGCTGACCTGTGAAACCAATCTGAAGCCCATCTAACCTACACTATTCCATTATCATCCATATGTTTATCCAACGACCATTTAAATGCCCTTAAAGTTGGCAAGTCTACAACTGCTGCAGGCAAGGCATTCCACGCCCTTACTACTCTCTGAGTAAAGAATCTACCTCTGACATCTGTCCTATATCTATCACCCCTCAATTTAAAGCTACGTCCCCTTGTGCTAGCCATCACCATCCGAGGAAAAAGGCTCTCACTGTCCACCTCATCTAATCCTCTGATTGTCTTGTATGTCTCTATTAAGTCACCTCTTAACCTTCTTCTCTCTAACGAAAACAGCCTCAAGTCCCTCAGCCTTTCCTCATAAGACCTTCCCTCCATACCAGGCAACATCCTGATAAATCTCCTCTGCACCCTTTCCAAAGCTTCCACATCCTTTCTATAATGCAGTGACCAGAACTGTACGCAATACTCCAAGTTCGGCCGCACCAGAGTTTGGTACAGCTGCAACATGACCTTCATGTTCTTTTGTTAAAGTACACTGGATAATTCTAATTGACCTTGCCTCAACAGCTTTTTGGGCAAGAAGATTCAAATTTCATAATCTTAGGACATCCCAAAGCACTCAACAATAAACTGAGTACTTTCAAAGTATGGTCAGTTGTCATGTAGGAATCATAGCAGTCAGTTTGCAGTACAATATATGACAGAGCCTGTATTGTGATGATGTTAATTGAGGGATAAATATTAACCACAACACCATGGGTAGTTCCTGTGCTTTGCTTCAGAATTGTAGCATGGAAGTTTTTACTTTAACGTGCAGGACGGATGAGGCTCGGTTTGCCATCTCATTCCTTTGATATTGTTTTGCAGCATCAGCCTAGATTTTTATGCTCATGGGCAAAATCATATCAGGGTCTGAGCGATGTGGGCCATGGCAAGATTTGTAGGTGAACCAGATGAGAAGCTGAGGAGGCCTTTCTCGATATGAGAAGTATCTTGCTCCTCGTTTTGTGATTTTCACAAGTGGCAAAGTGAGTCTGTTGCTAGGCAGTGGCTAGTTGCCAATTAATGGGGATTTTTGCTTGTTGAACGCCTTCTGACAGCCCACTCACCTCATTCATCTTCAATTTCCTATCTTACCAAATGCACCAACCAAGCTAGATGTGAAGAAAATTTAACGTTTCGGGCCCAGACCCTTCATCAGAAAGGCCCGAAACGTCAAGTTTTCCTGCTCCTATGATGCTGCTTGACCTGCTGTGTTCATCCAGCCCCACGCTTGTGATCTCGGATTCTCCAGCATCTGCAGTACCTTTTATCTCTATATCTTAGATGTGAAGAAACTTCACTTCATTGTTTGCTCTGATGAGCTTCCATGTTACTTGCGACCAAGCAGCATCTGAGGTCATGGTCCACAGACACCAAATACTGGCATCTCTCAGTCATGGACATTAGCATCTAGCATTTGCCAACCCTCATGACCTTCATGGCACCTCTCCAATGGGAAGAACAGACTGACATTGCAGGTTTCATTGAAGACTCGTATTGAAAACTCATATTGAAAGGCTACTGCAGGGACGCTTTGCAACACGGACAGTCATTCAGCTCTCTGATTAGACTAACCTGTATCTCAAGCGGCTCACATTCTCTCATTGTGCTCACTGACTTAGCACCTACCTGCATGCTTGCAGCATCTATGCCATGCGTGTTAGTGTGTTGGTGCTTCAGCCAGAACCATAGGCTAACAGTACTGACATATTGACATGCTCTTTGGCACTGACACACAGACAGAGGGCTTGTCATCCCTGTCAGTAGGGATCTGGGGTAGGGGTCACCTTAATGTATGACACACCAAGATGTTAGTCTAACACCTACAGCGTGTACCTCTGTCTATGTGGCAAACACACTAGGCACTTATTTACCAAATGGCCATGTCAGAAATCAACAGGGGTACCGGTGCCATCATTCTGGGCACATTCTTCAGACAGTCCAGGGGAATGGCCGCACTCATTCACCTGCTTGGAATGCTCAAGATCAGGGAAGTTGCCTGATAACAGTTCAGGGAGTGGGTAGCGATCAGTCCTGTGGGTCCAGTACAAGAAATTAAGGGAATCGTATGTTGTCAGTCAGGGGTCTTGGTTGTCATGTCTGCAGGCTGTGCATAGAAGTTGGTCTGAGGTCTGGAACAGATAAGGACCTGGCCGTCCGTCCGTCAATCTTTCAGAATGGTACACGGATGGTCTGTTGGGTCAGTGAGGGAATCATTACCAAAAAAGGTGGGAGCTAAAGATTAGAGGGGGTGGGAGCAGATCCATTTGTAGAGGTGAAGACAAGTTCAGTGATGGAGGAGATCTTCAGGGGTAGGGGGATCAGCATCAGAGGGCATGTTAGGCTATGGAAGGGAGGTTAGTGTCAGTGACCACTACTGCGGCCTTCACGGGGGATGCATAGAAAAGCAGGATGGGCATCATGAAGGTCTAACAGCAGGGCTCAGGTGGCATGGAGGATGGCCATAGGTGAAGTTCAATGTGAAGGGTCCCTACATAATGGAATTGGTGGGTATTGGCTGTCAGGGTGGTGCAAGGTAAAAATGGATTTGGAGGCTTTAGGTTATTCCTACTGACCTAATGCTGACAGTGTTCACAGTGAGCTGTCCTCTCTGCTCTCACTTGCCATTCTTTAGATGTGAATTGCCACTAGAAAGGGGCTGGGACAATGCTCAGTGTGGGCGCAATCAGTGTCACTTTGCTGGCCAAATGCGCAGGATCCACATTTGCTAGACACTATGACCTTGGAGGAACGAATGCATGGAGCAGCCATTTGTAAGCCTCAGCTAAATTTGATTTTCAATAATTTCATCATCCATTTGCTGTACATGAAGAGTGAAGGTGGTTAGCAGACAGATGCTGGTCAAAGGCAATTTAACCCGTGACATTGGTCCTTGCAAATCTAATGTGGATATCTCAATGATGGTTTAGTTAATAGCAGTGACATCAAAAAGAGGCCAATGCTGGTCAAAACCATGCTGTGCGAGGCTCAAACAATTGCTTCATCATCTGTAAGTGCAAAAATAGTCTGTGCTGAATGCAGTGAGAAGCTAAATGATTGAAGTGGGTCTAGGAGAGAAACGTGGTCAGAGAACAGCAGGCACTCCCTTACTGATGGTTTCTCAGCCAATGTGGCACCTTCACCAGGTTGGTATACATGCCTAGGGTGAAGCTGAATGGCTGATAGAGATATGGCCCTTGTCTTCGGGGTACAGCATGCCTCACTGTCTGGAGGAGAGTGCTCAGTCCTCAGGGTATGGCATCACTTCTGAGATCCAAGGACCTCTTTCACTCCTAGTGTTCCAAACATAGGTCATTTCCACTGAGGTTCCTGCTTCCATGAACTGCTGGGATGCTGATCACTGTGGCTGTCTTCATAAGAAGGTGAAGGTGGGTGCTGGAGGACCAGGACTGACAGCAAGCTCAGGAGCAGCAGTAGACCACTGCAGAGGACAGGAGGCACCCAGCCTCAGAATCCTCAGGATGCCTAGGATCTGCAGGAGGCCCAGAGCTTGTCAGCCCTGACTCCATTTCCTGGGGTTTATCGAGGTGCAGTGTTGACACAGGCACATTTGACTAAAAATCTACTTAATGCTGCTGTGAATAAATTCAATGAACTGTTGCTTTCTGGGGAAAAGAATTTCACAAAATACCCTCTGAGAGAAAATTTCTCTCCTCATTTTTAAACAGTATCCTAATTCTAGACTCCACAAGAGGAAACCTCTATGGCATTGTTTGTAGAAGGATGGTACAACCTTTCATCTTTCCTTTGTCTGGGTATAAGGTCCTTTTAGTTTTAAATTGGTAGATGAACAATCACTAGTGACAAGTATTAACAAGAAGAGGCTTTTATCTGAACAAGATGTAGGTTTTTTTTATGATAACAATCAGGTACAAATGACGTTGCTACTGCATTACTGCTACAACCTAACTATCATGACTAGCCTTTAGTGCCTGCTTGATGCCAGCATGATGTAGTTTGTGGTTTTCTATATATTAGTGCATGTAATATAAACCACAAATCTTGTATGCTTGTTGAGTCAGATATCTTGAAGTTATTTGCAACACTAACTATTTAAATGCCTATAATATCACAGATTGACGCACATTCTGGGTTCTGTGCTTGCCAATGTTGCAGAACATTACATAACTGACTGGCAGAAGACAATATACTGATTGCATTATACAGAAACAGCAACTGAAAGTGTGGCGGGTACATTTATATCAGAACAGCAACATTTCAGGGTGTTATTTAACCGTTTTAAAGGTATAGACTACCTGATCTAGAATCTATGCCATTATACACCAGTTTGAGGGGTTCTTTTCGTACAGTGGAAGCGTCCCTACCCTAAGCCAGGAGGATCAGGTTCAAATCTTACCTGCCCCAGAGGTTTGTAATAACATCGCTGCATAGGTTGATTAGGAATTAGCTCCACTAGGTTGTGAAGTTGCTGACCCCAATTCCTCTCTCCCTCTCGCTTGCTGTTGATGAAGTAGCTGTCACTGCTCACTTTTTTGTGCTTTATAATGAAGCTGCTGACCCCACTCTCTCCACTTATGCAGTCTTTATGCAGATAATGTCCTTGCTCTTTCACTATTCATGAATCTGCTGTCCCTGCTCTCTTTTGGTCTTTATGAACTGCTTACGTAAATAGAGAAACGTCATCAGTTGCTTTATTTTAATAAAACATTGATACATAAAAACTTGACAGCAATCTTAGTGACAGTTGTGTTGAATACATCTTACTAATACACTGAAGAATAACATCATCATCAATATGCATTTCAGTGGTATTTAGGAACTCTGAAAATATCTCCAAGGTCAAAATAATTTTGATTGTTACGTTCTGTCAAATTGAACTATATGAATTATTCATATTTTCTCCAGAATCATTTGACTTTACAATTGAGTAATAATTTAGAATATTTAATCTGTTGTTGCATTGGCACTTTGTGCAGCACATGTCTTTGGGGTATAATCTACAGAATATTCCAGATTCAATGAGAAATAACAATAACACAACACAACCGTAATTTCCTTTGCATGGAGCTGATCGTGATTGCTACTAGGTGCTGTATAGTTCTCTGTAGTGCTACTCCATAAGTGGATTGACTATGATTACGAAAATTAAACCATAATCAGGAAATTGTTCTTTTACCTTCCTTAGATTTTCAAGATGCCTTTGATTAGGTGCCACGTAAGAGGTTATTACGCAAAATTAGGGCTCATGAGAATGGGGTAATATGTTATTGTGGATTGATGATTGGTTAACAAACAGAAACAAACAGATCATTTTCAGATTGACAGGTTGTAAATAGCAGATACTGAAAGAACCTTGGTTGACATAGAGGACTCATTGTTGAACTGGGGTTGACAAGGTCAGAGGTCACAGGACACCATATTATAGTACAACAGGTTTATTTGAAACCACAAGCTTTCGTAGCACTGCTCCTTCATCAGGTGAAGTGAGGAGAAGCACATAGGCACGGAATTTATATGCAGAGAGATCAAAAGATTGTACAAATGGTGTGAGCGAAGTGTCAACAGGCTGAACAATAAGTCTCTGCAGGTGATCAAAAGTGTCAGACGGTGTGAATAAAGTGTCAACAGCTGAATAGCAAGTGGAGGAATAACCTATAATCCAGTTAACTGAGGCAGAGAGATAATTACGAAAAAATGTAAAACGAGATGGTGATGGAGACAAACCAAACGGCTGGAATAACATGATTGGTATAAGAGTCACATGCCAAGGGTCTAACCAAAGTAACAAGTAATCCAGACACAAACTAATTAAAGTAGGGAGATTATAACAAGATATCAAGGTGATGGTTTCAAAATGAGACAGTAAAGAAGATTTTACAGATACAGAACAGTATGGTGGGGCTACATGTAGTGTGGCATTAACTCAAGATCATGGTTGAGGCCATTGTCATGGGTACAGAACTTGGCGATCAGCTTCTGCTCGGCAGCTATCAAGGTGATGGTGTCAAAACAGGTCACCATGTTCGCAGCAAACTACGCAGATTCCAGGACAATATTGACTACAACACCACACAACCCTGACATGGCAACCTCTGCAAGACATGTCAGATTATCGACGTGGATATTACCATCACATGTGGGAAGACCACCCACAATGTGCACGGCAGATACTCATGTGACTCGACCAATGCTGTCTACCTCTTACTCTGCAGGCAAGGATGCTCCCAGCGTGGTATATTGGTGAGACCATGCAGACGCTATGACAACAGATGAATGGACACTGTGCAACAATTGCCAGACAGTGATGTTCCCTTCCGGCGGGAGAACACTTCAGCGAGCAAGGACATTCAGCCTCCGATCTTCGGGTAAGCATCCTCCAAGGCAGCCTTCGAGATACACAACAACGCAGAATCCCCAAGCAGAATCTAACTTCTATACCCATGGAGACGGCCTCAACCATGATCTTGGGTTCAAGTTGCGCAACATGTAACCCCACCACACTGTTCTGTATCTGTAAAAGCTTCCTTCCTGTTCTGTTTTGAAACCATCACATTGATAACTTGCTATGACCTCTCCACCTTAGTTAGTTTGTACAGTTCTGGATTACTTATTACTTTGGTTAGGCTCTCGGCATGTGAACCTTACACTATCATTTTATTCCAGCCGTTAGGTTTGTCTACAAAATCACCTTATTTTTAATTTTTTTGTCATTATCACTCTGCCTCAATTAATCAGATTATAGGTCATCCCTTCACTTGCTATTCAGCAGTTAATACTTTACTCGAACCGTCTGACACTTTTGATGGCCTGCAGAGACTTATTATTCAGCCTGTCGACACTGCACTCACTCTACTTGTGTGATCTTTTGTTCTCTCTGCCAATAAATTCTGTGATCAGTGCCCTGAAAGCTGGTGGGTTTTAAATAAACCTGATGGACTATAACCTGTTGTCCTGTGACTTGTAACCTTTGTTGGGCCTTAGCTATTTAAAATCAATTTCAGTGAGCTAGATGGAGGGAAGGATTGTAACAATTCCACATTTTTGATAATACAAAGCCAGGTTGGAATGTAAGCTGTAAGAAATGTGCAAAGGAATTGCAAAGGAAGATGGAGATAGGCTAAGTGAGTGGGCAAGAAAATGGCAGATGGAATATATTGTGGGAATATCAGAAACTTCATTTTGACGGGAAGAATAATGAATGGTGAGAGATTGCAAACATCTGAAATGCAGAGAGATCTGTGCGTCCTTATGCATGAATTACAAAAGGTTAATATGCAGGCTCAACAAGGAGCTGTGAAAGCAAACAGAATGTTATCATTTATCATGAGGGGAATTGAATGCAAAAGCAGAGAGTTTATGCTTCAGTTTACAGAGCAGTGGTGAGACCACGTCTAGAGTACTGTGCATAGTACTGGTCACATTTGAGGAAAGATAGAAATGCATTGGAAGCAGTTCAAAGGTAGTTCAGCAGACTGATACCTGGAATGAATGGATTGTCCTATAACGAAATGTTGTACACACTAGTCTTGTCTCTGTTGGAGTTTGGTTGAGTAAGTGATGACTTGATTGAAATATATAAGATCATGAGGAGCAGATATGTCCCTTTGGTGGAGAATCTAGAATTAGAGGTCATTGTTAAAGGAGACTCCTATTTAAAATAGAGACTAGGAGATTTTTTTTCTCACAGAAAGTCATGAGTCTTCGGAGCTCTCTTTGTCAAAAGGCAGTGGAAGCAGAGGCGTTGAATCATTTTTTTAAGGCAGAGGGAGACAGATAGTTGATAAGAAACAGGGTGAAATGTTATTAGGTCTTGTAATCGCACTCATTCCCTCTGTTGTTTATCACAGACAGGGTGTCTACATACATATCCTCACTCCAAACAAGGAGAGAATCCTGACGCTTACAAGAGAGAAGTGGGATCATTCCTGCAGGGCTGTAGAAGCATCCAGGTTCCATCAAATTAGTAAATACCACTCTTCATTCCTCTGCAACTCTCATATGAATCCGGCCAGTACTCTGAATCATTGCACACCACTTTAAACCACTGGCTGCTACACCTTCTCCTTTCTGTCTTTCAGGTTCCATCAGCGTGCTCTTGCCTTGTGCGGAGAAATGCCTGGCTCCAGCAGAAGGCCCAACCTCAACCTCTGCTTCAGAATTAACGGGTTTTTTGTGTATATTCATGAAATTTTTAACTGCACAATATTATCAACTACAAATTTAGAAGGTGAGAACAGATTTTTTTTATTTATTCATTTGTGAGATGTGGTTGCTGTTGCCTGGCCGGCACTTATTGTCAGTCCCTAGTTACACTGGAGAAGGTGGTGGTGAGCTGCCTTCTTAAACCACTGCAGTCCCCCTGCTGTGGATTTTGACCTAGTTACAGTGAAAGAGCAGCGATATATTTCCAAGCGAGGATGGTGAGTGGCTTGGATGGGGAACTTGAAAGTGGTGGTGTTCCTATATATTTGCAGACCTTGTCTTTCTAGATGGAAGTGGTCATAGGTTTGGATGGTGCTGTCTGAGGATCTTTGGTGAATTTCTGCCATGCATCTTGTAGAAAGCATCAGTGGTAGAGGGAGGGATGCTTATGGATGTAGTGTCAATCAAGCAGGCTGCTTTATCCTGGATGGTGTCAAGCTTCTTGAGTGTTGTTAGGGCTGCACTCATCCAGGCAAGTGGGAAGTGTTCCATCACAGTCCTGACTTGTGTTTTGTAGATGGCGCACAGGCTTTGGGGAGTCAGGAGGTGAGTTACTCACCACAGTGTTCTGAGCTTCTGGCATATTCTTGTAACCACAGTTTTTATGTGGTGAGTCCAGTCTGCTCAATGATAACACCAGGATGTTGATAGTGGGGGATGCAGTGACGGTAACACCTTTGTCTGCCAAACTGCAGTAATTAGATTGCCCCTTATTTGTGTGGTATAAATGTAGTCTTCCGCTTGTCAGCCCAAGCTTGGATATTGTGCAGATCTTGTTGCATTTTAACATGGACTGCTTTAGTATCTGAGGAGTCACCAATGGTGCTGAACATTGTGCAATCATCGGCAAACATCCCCACTTCTGACCTCATGATGGAGGGAAGGCCGTTGATGAAGCAGCTGAAGATGGTTGGGCCAAGGACACTACCCTGAGGAACTTCTACAGTGATGTCCTGGAGCTGAAATGATTGACCTCCAACAACCACAACCATCTTCCTATGTATCAGGTACGACTCCAACCAGAAGAGAGTTTGCATCCGATACCCATTGATTCCAGTTTTGCTAGAGCTCCTTAATGCCACACTCTGTCAAATGTGTCCTTTATGTCAAGGGCTGTCACTCTCACCTCTGGAATTCAGCTCTTTTGTCCATGTTTGAACCACAGCTGTAATGAGGTCAGGAATGGACCTGGCAGAACCGAAACTGGGCGTCACTGAGCAGGTTATTTCTGAGTAGGTGCTGCTTGATAGCACTATTGATGACACCTTCCATCACTTTATTGATGATCGAGAATAGACTGATGGGGCAGTAATTGGCTCGGTTGGATTTGTCCTGCTGTTTATGTACAGGACATACCCGGGCAAGTTGCCACATTGTCAGGTAGTGTCACAACTGAACAGGAAAAGCTTGGCGAGCAGAGCAGCAAATTCTGGAGCACAAGTCTTCAGTACTATTGCCGGAAAGTTGTCAGGGTCTGTAGCCTTTGCAGTATCCAGTGTCTCCAAACATTTCTTGATATCACATGGAGTGAATTAAATTGGCTGAAGACTGGCATCTGTAATGCTGGGGACACTGGGGGAGGTCGATATGGATCATCCACTTGGCACTTCTGGCTGAAGATTGCTGTGAATGCTTCAGCCTTATCTATTGCACTGATGTACTGGGCTCTTCCATCATTGAGGATGGAGATATTTGTGGATCCTCCTCCTCCAGTGAGTTGTTTAATTGTCCACCACTATTCACAACTGGATGTTGCAGAACTGCAGAGATTGGATCTGATCCATTGGTTGGAGGGATCAGTTGGCTCTGTCTATCACTTGCTGCTTTCGCTGTTTGGTGTGCAAGTAGTCCTATTTGGTGGCTTCACCAGGTTGAGACCTCATCTTCAGAAATGCCTGGTGCTGCTCCTGACATGCCCTCCTGCACTCTCCATTTAACCAGGGTTGATCTCCTGACTTGATGGTAATGGTTGAGTGGGGGATATGCCAGGCCATGAGGTTACAGATTGTGCTGGAGTACAATTCCGCTGCTCTTTATGGCCCATAGTGCCTCATGGTTGCCCAGTCTTGAGTTGCCAGATTTGTTTGAAGTCTGTCCCATTGAGCACGGTGATAGTGCCACACAACACGATGGATTATTCTCAATGTGAAGGCAGGACTTCGTCTCCACAAGGACTGTGTGGTGGTCGCTTTTACTGATACTGTCATGGACAGATGTATCTGCAGCCGGCAGATTGGTACGGATGAGGCCAAGTATGTTTTTCCCTCTTGTTGGTTCCTTCACCACCTAACACAGACCCAGTCTAGCAGTTATGTTCTTTAGGACCCGACCAGCGAGCCACCGATGGTGGTGGACATTGAAATCCCTAACCCAGAGTACATTTTGTGCCCTTGCCATCCTCAGTGCTTCCTCTAAGTGTTGTTCAACATGGAGAAGTACCGATTTAAAATTAAAAGAAGCTTTTATAGCTGAGAGAGAGTTTTATTTTAGTTTTACTTTTTTATGCAGTCCTGTGATGTGATTGTGGGCAGCAAGGTGGCCCAATGGTTAGCACTGCTACCTCACAGCACCAGGGAACCAGGTTCAATTCCAGCCCTGTGTGGAATTTACAAGTTCTCCTCATTTCTGTGTGGGTTTTCATCTTGTGCTCTGGTTACCTCCCACAGTCCAAAGATGTACAGGCTGAATGGATTGGCCATGCTAAGTTGCCCCATGCTGTCCAGCGGTGTGAAGGCTGGGTGGATTAGCCAGGGTAAATGTGGGGATATAGTCACAGGCTGGGTTTGGTGGGATGCTCTTTGGAGGGTCAGTGCAGACTCGCGGGGCCGAATGGCATCTTCCTGTAGTGTAGGAATTCTACAATTGAATTCTATGATCAAGCTTGCTGCATTGACCAAAGATCCTGAGAAGGAAAGGATACAGTAAAACTAGATTACATTTGAGTAGAGTAAGTAAAAGGCGCAGACCAGAAGTTTTGGGATAAAACTCTAAAGACACTACTTAAAACTGAATACCTTTAAGTTTGGTTATATAATAGCTACAGGAAGAAACTGTCTGTGGTTCCAAGCTATACGTTAAAGTCAAAAGTGACTTACACCTACCAAAGTATTAGGAAGTGGAAGCTTATTGGAGTCTGAGTGATATGGAAAGATACATGGCAGAATCAGGCAACTAGTCCAGTGAGGCCCATTTTGATTTTGAGATGATTTTACTCCATTTTTCATGCTTGTCACAAGCAGTCTGGTGAGATTCTCACTGGGCAGTGCTGAGATGCCAGTTGGCTGTTATGGGCACTTGTCAAATGCCTTGTTAATGGCACAACCAACCTCATTAATATTCAGATTCACATCCTATTAAATTCAAAGCAAGCCAGACATTGAGAAAGTTCAACAAGGAAACTACAGCACGTGCCTGGCAGATTCAACTCATTGACCACACAGACTGACCTCCATATTGGACACTGGGCAACAGCATCTCAGGACATGATACGTGTGCACCAGCCAATTCACTCTTCCTCCATGGACATTGGCACCTCGAAGCAGGCAGCCCATCATGGCTATCCTAACAGTTGTACTAAGTACTGACAAAGTGCTCTGGGAGCCCAGACATGCATTGCAGAAGTCACTGGCAAAGAGCACTGAAAGGCTGAACCAGACCAAACAGCCTTCAAATATATCAAGGAAATAGCCTAACCTTAACTTCTTCTTATTTAAAGGCTAGTGTAGGGTGTTGTGTTCCAGATGTAATTCAATTAGTTACATTACTCGGCTTCAAGCAAAACACGCGTTTTTTTCTGACTCTAATGTTAAAATACAAACAAAAAAAAATTGGTCTAACTTTAACTCTATTGGAAAACTTAACAGAATAATAGATTATTTAACTATGAAACAGCAACTGTCCTATATAATAAGATCCCATAAACACAACCTTGGCAAAGGTAAAGTCAGTAAAATAGATTGTCTCACATGTAATGTGTCTCCAGTCCAGGGAGAAAGAACACCAAAAGAAAATCCTGGCAAAGAGAGGGAGAACGCAAGTGTTTGACGTCGGCTAGTACGAGGGGGCATAGCTGCAAATTGAGGGGTGATAGATTTAAGACAGATGTCAGAGGCAGGTTCTTTACTCAGAGAGTGGTAAGGGCGTGGAATGCCTTGCCTGCCAATGTTGTTAACTCAGCCACATTAGGGACATTTAAACAGTCCTTGGATAAGCATAAGGATGATGATGGGATAGTGTAGGGGGATGGGCTTAGATTAGTTCACAGGTCGGCGCAACATCGAGGGCCAAAGGGCCTGTTCTGCGCTGTATTGTTCTATGTTCTATGTTCTATGTTTTGCTGTAGAAGGGAAAGATGTATGGCAGCGTCAAAACCCCAACTACTGAGACCTAAACTAAAACCCTGGTTATGTGGGAGCCTGACTCCATCCATTCATGCTGCTTCTATTGTTCCACTTTTAAAACAAAACCTTAAGGTCTCACAAGCTGTTTACTTTATTGGCTTGGAACAGACCACTTGCCATTCTGTCTTAACTTCTCTTCTTTAAAAAAATAAAGGACAAAATACACCTCTTAATGCCATAGTATTGTCAATATAGGGATTGGTACCCGCGTTACTCTCGCACCAAGCTGCACCTTAGGGATTTCACTTGCTGTCTTGTTACTCATTTACCTAACACAAACCTGCATGGTCACAGAATTGCTGTGCCAATTACACATCCAAGTGGCTTGCCTTGCTGCTAAGTAATCCCCCAGTCTAAGGGACACACATCTTGTTGCATGGAAGTATGCCACATTATTCTCACACCCACACCATGTGCCAGCAGTTTCCATGGCAAACACACGTAATGTGCAGCAAGCAGACAGCCATGTATCCAGCTCTTAGAGAGCAGTCCTCACTGATGTGAATGGGGCATCCATCAATCAGTGGGACATGGCATAGTAAGCCAAAAAGCAGCCTTCCATACCAGACATGGTGCTTCACCATGGTCAGGCATCCAGTGATATCTCAGTCAGAGGATCCGTATCTCTGCAGTCCGGAGAGTGAGCCATGGTCAGTCTTTTGGTTCAGTAGCAGCAAGCCCAGGGGCTAGAACTGATAGGTTGGGGAGATGTATATGAGCAAGTCAGAGGTCAGGGTGAGTGTAGCAGGTTCTATCAGTCAAGGGGGTGGGCCACAGCCCAAAACAGCAGGGGAAGAGGGAAAGAGGAGGAGATGGTGGGACTGTAAATACGCAATCAGCATTGGTAGTTTACTTGTAAAGGGGGACAGAAGGTTTTGCAAGGCAGAAATACGGTAAAGCATTATTGGGAAGGGTGTAATGTTGGGGGGATCCGGGGGAGGGGCGGGGGAGGGGGCGGTCATCCAGCCAGGAGTACCATGCCTTCAAGCTGGTGGGGAGTGGGGGGTTTGGGCAGTGGGATTGTCTGTGTGTCATCACATCAGGCATGGTCACCTGATGTGCCAGGATCTGGCTCGGAAGTGCAGGCAGGTTTCAGCACGTATGGATATGTTCAGTGATGACTTGGGGAAGTAGGAAGCCAATGGGGTTACCAGAATGGGCTATTGTGAAGGATATTGGGAAGGACTCACTAGAACATTCAGTCTGGAGCTGGAAACCACTGGTAGAAGAACACTTAAGGTTGCCTTCTATCATGATCGAAATAGAAAATGAGCTTTGAGGAAGAAAATGGCTGCAACCATATTTGGAGAGAGCAGGGCTAAAATGACTTGACCTGGAAGGGAAGGACTAAAGCACTTAAAAGGAACAATATTGGTCACAGGCCCATGAAAGATAAAATACACCGGCAAGCAGGCTGTCAGCACCCACATTTGGAGTATCATGTGCAGTTCTGGTCGCCACACTATTGATAGGATGTGGAGGATTTGGAGAGGGTGCAAAAGAGGTTCACAAGTATGTTAGATAACAAGGTGCAGAGCTGGATGAATACAGCAGGCCAAGCAGCATCAGAGGAGCAGGAAAGCTGATGTTTTGGGTCTAGATAGTCACAAGTATGTTGCCTGGATTGGTGGGTATTAGCTATAAGGAGAGGTTGATCAAACATGGATTGTTTTCACTAAAGCATCTGAGGCTAAAGAAGTGGCCTGATAGGAGTATATAAAATTATGAGAGGCATGGAGAGGGTGGATAGTCAGAAATTTTCTCCTGAGGGTTGATGTGTCAAATACTAGCAGACATAGGTCTAAGGTGAGAGAAGAGAATTTTAAGGGAGACATGCGAAGAAAGTTTTTTTACACAGACAGTTCTAGATACCTGGTATGCGCACTAAGGGAGGTGGTAAAAGTAGATAGTTTAGCAAAGTTTTAAGAGGCATTTATACAACCATATGAACGGGGAGGGAATAAAGGGATATGGATCATGTGGAGGCAAATGAAATTAGTTTAGAATAGCATCATGGTCATCACAGACATGGTGGGCCAAAGAGCCTGCTCCAGTGCTTTACTGTTCTATGTTCTGCTGCTTTAAATTTGTCTCTTTGATCAAGCTTTTAGTCACTTGATGGAACATTTCCTTAAGTGATTCTGTATCTAATTGTGTGTGATAATGTTCCTGTAAAGCAATTAGGTACTTTTCACTGTATTAAAGGTGCTGTAGAAATGGAAATTATTGTCGTTGGCATCACAACATCACAGATCTGTTATTACACAGGAGTAGCTCATTGTGGTGCTAGAAAACCATTTAAAAAAGTCATCAATGCAATTTAGAAATTAGTATTTTGATCAATATATTCAAGTTTCACAGGGTAAATATTAGATACAATGTCTGAGCTTTCCCTGAAATGAAATGAATTTATAATGTGAACTATGATAGACAGAATACTTTAGGGAAATAATCAATTTTTAAATTATTGGGTTTTCTGCAGTGTTCTTTACAAAATTAATTGGATCTCTCAGCTACCAATTGAAAATAGCCTAGGGCTTGCCTGCTTTTCTTTTTGTTTCTATTCGATTTTTTCTCTCTCCTTGTTTTTTCTTCCTCTTCTAGTTTATTTTACTTACTCTTACTGCAGAGCTTGGTCACGGCGATGGCATCAGCAGTAGTAAGTGGGCCCAGCAGTGCGAGATCGAGTAGGCCCAGGAGCACAAACTCATAGTAGCAGTGTCACAGGTGAGTTTTGGTCCCCAGCGTCTTCTGCATCGATGTGGCCATCCTAGCGCCAAAACATGCTGCTGCTGTGGAGGCAAGTTTGGGTTCCTGGTGGCATCTGTGTCCAGCGCAGATTCGAGGAAGCAGTGGTAGAGGTGAGTCTGGCCCCAGTATGAGACCCAACGGTGTTAGCAGTGGGAGCGTTGGTGAGGTAGGCCCGAAGCGAACTCACAGTGGTGGCAGAGTCGAACTTGGGCCGGTGTAGCACCCAGCAGCATCAGTGGCATCTGCGTTGGCAAGGTCAGTTGAGGACTCATACTGGCGAGGGTGAGATGGGAGGTGAGATGGCGCCAAAGAGTGGCCATTTTTGTTCCAGCAGCAGTGACACGATGAAGGGGACTCACACCTGGCCACCGGTCACTTGGCCCATGACAGAGTGCTTAACAAGAAGGACTATAAAGTTAGACACTCTCTGCATTTCTTCATTTTTCTGCCCTTATATTCTATATTATGGTTTATATTTCTGTGTTTTAAGATGGCACTAGAGAGTGACAACACTATACAACACTTTTCACTCTATTTTGTAACAAAATACACACGACCATAAATAAATCAAATCAAATCAAAATTATAGATATAAGTTAGAAATTTAGATACAGAGGAGGAAATAAAGTACAAAGGAGGCAACAATGAATAAATGAGATTGCAGACATTTTATTTACCCTTTTCAGTTTTATAAGCAGCTTGCCTTGGATCCCATGGGTTCTTACTTTTTGGACCAACCTTCCATGTCAGACCTTGTCAAAGGCCTTACTGAGGTCCATGTAAACCAGATGAACTGCACCATCCTCATCAATCTATTCAGCCACATTTACAAAAGACTCAACCAAATTAGTCAGACAGGATCTTCCTCTGACAAATCTGTGCAGACTATCCCTCGTAATCCTTGCACTTCCAAGTACTGATTAATTCTGTCCTTCAGAATTGTTTCCAATAATTTCCCTACCATTGACATCAAACTAACTGGTCTGTCATTACCTGGCCTATCCTTGCTGCCCTTCTTGAACAAAGGAACCACATTTGCTCTCCTCCAGTTATCTGGCACTTCACTTGTGTCCAGTGAAGTATTAAATATCTCTGCCAGGGCCCCAGCGATCTCCTCCCTTGCCCCCCGGAGTATTTTTGGATGCAACTCATCAGGCCCTGGTGATTTATGCACCTGTGTGCCCACCAAAATATTTAATACCACTTTTTAATCTTAATATGTTCTAGAACCTCATTATCCCAATTGAAATCCCCAGATACAATATCTCTCCCCTTGTGAGTACAGTGAGAAGTATTTATTTAAGACCTCACCATATCCATTGGCTTCACATATACGTTGCCCATTTTGTCTCTAATAGGTACCGCTCTTTCCCTAGTAATCTTCTTACTCCAAGTTAGACAAGGGAGAACCAGTGGATGTGATCTATTTGAATTTCCAGAAGGCCATTGACAAGGTACCGCACAGGAGGCTGCTAAGTATGGTTTTAGGGGCAAGGTACTGACGTGGATAGAGAGTTGACTGACTGGCAGACAGCAGAGAGTGGCCATTAAAGGGTCTTTTTCAGGATGTCAGCCAATGACTAATGGAATTCCACAGGGGTCTATGATGGGACCACAGATATTCATGTTATACATTAATGATCTGAATGAAGGAACTGAGGGTGTTATTTATAAGTTTGTTGATGACACAAAGATAGGTGGAAGGGCAGGTAATGTTGAGAAAGCAGGGAGGTTGCAGAAGGACTTGGACAGTTTGGGAGAGTGGGAAAAGAATTAGTAGATGGAATACAATGAGGGAAAGTGTGAGGCTATGCATAGGTAGGAAGAATAGAGGTGTCGACTGTTTTCTGAACAGGGAAAGGCATCAGAAATCTGAAGCACAAAGAGACTTAAGAATCCTAGTTAAGGATTCTCTTCACGTTAATGTGCTGATTCAGTTGGCAGTTAGGAAGACAAAAACAATGCTTGCTTTCATTTCAAGGACTAGAACAAAACAGCAGGGATGTATCCTGAGATTATACAACAGTCTAGTCAGGCTGCATTTGGAATAATATGAGCAGTTTTGGGCCCCCTACCTAAGGAAGGTTGTGCTGGCCTTGGAGGGGATCCAGAGGAGGTTTGCAAGAATGATCCTGAGATGAAGGGTTTGTCATTATGAGGAAACTAGTTGAGGACTCTTGGTATTATGGAGTTTAGATAGATGAGGAGGGATCTCATTGAAATTTGCAGAATACTGAGAGGCCTCGGGCGATAGATTGTACATGCAGAGGTTGTTTCCGCTAGTAGGAGAGGCTCGGACCCGAGGGCACAGCCTCAGTGCAAAGGGACAACCCTTTAGAACTGAGATGTGGAGGAATTTCTTCAGCCAGAGGGTGGTTAATCTGTGGAACTCATTGCTGCAGAGGATTGTGGAGGCCAAGTCATTGGGTGTATTTAAGACAAGAGATAGGTTCTTGATTAGGAAGGGGATCAAGGGTTACAGGGTGAAGGCAGGAGAATGGGGTTGAGAAACATATCAGCCATGATGGAACGGCAGAGCAGACATGATGGGCCAAATAGCCTCATACTGCTCCTAAATCTCATGGTGTTATGGTCTCATGGTCTCTCTGCTAACAGCAGGTCTAAACTTTGTTTGAACTTTCAGTTCTGAGGAAGGGTCACTCGACCTGGAATGTTAACTCTGATTTCTCTCCAGAGATGCTGCCAGACCTTATGAGCTTTTCCAGCAATTTATGTTTTTGTTTCTGAACTTTCCAGATTCATTTATGTTGGATGACATGGATTGGGCATGGTGAACGAATGGGAGTGAGGCTTTGTGAAGGGGGAGGGTTGGAGGAATGTTTTATATTTTATAGCGCTGGAATTCCCAGGCTGGATTTTCACCCACCTTGCCTCTGCATTTGGCAGCATCCTCAATTCTCCCGGGACATCCAGCTCAACTACAGTCTATCTACATCACTGGGAACTCTATTGAACAATTTCTAAAACTTGTAGTTAAAGCCTTTTTGCTGGAGTGGGGAAGAGATCAGAAATAAATAATCCTTTAGTTTGCCATTTGTTTTTCTCAGTTTCAGTATTAAAATACAAAAAAGTGATTTATTTCTCTTCCTTTACATATCCTCAAGACATATCATATTTTTCTTGTCAAGTGTTTTTATGCCAAGTGAGGAGTTTTAAGTTAAAGACAGATGGATCAAGGCTTATTTTTCAAAATAGCACAATTTATTGGACTTTATATGAAATACAGTGGTACATATTAATCTTATGTCAGCCTGTGATTTGTAGTTACATTAGATAAAAATTGATCTATCTTCTTTGAGTATTTATGACCGTGTGCTCTCTGTGTTTTTTCAGAGAGTCACAAATTCCAGTGCACCTGTTCCAGTGTTTGTTCTGGGCTGTTCTAACTTCACTGACACTGTGTTATTTTTACTTATTTATACATATGTATAGCTTTGTGACATTAAAGCAAGGATGCTCCAGGGTCCTACTACCCTTGGAAAACAATACTAGACTAGAGTCCCCAGGAAACAGTTTCTCAGCATCTACTCTGTCAAGTCCATTAAAAATTTTACGTGCTTCAGTTTACATGCTTCACCTCTTATTCTTCTAAATTCCAAAGAATGTAGGTTCAGTTCAGTCCATGCGATTTCTAATGAAGATCTTTTGGTTCAGTATGTAGCACCCTTTCTTCCAAGATAGAAACACCAGGTTCAGATCCCAATCCAAGACTTGTTGGACACAGAAGGGCTGTTCATAATGCGGATTAACTGATTGATAATCAACCTTTAACACTTCCCTGCTATTTTCCAAGAGAATAATAATTGATGTGTGACAAAATAAAACAAATTTAATCCCTCCTTATCAGACAGTCCCACATTCCAGTAACCAGTCTATTGAATTTAATTGCAGACCCTCAAGGCATAATTTCCCTTTCATAACTCTGTGTAAACTCTGTGAAATCATTTTATGAGTTTCTAAGTGTCTTGTTGCCATGTGCCTAATAATAGATTGTATTTTTGCATACTACTGATCATTAAAAAATATTTGTTCCTGGGATATCAGTGTCACTGGCTAGGCCAGCATTTGTTATCCATAATTGCTCGAGAGAAGGTATCTTCTTGAACCACGGCAGTCCATGACACTAGGGAGGTCACAGCTTGAATACTGTGAACAATTTTGAGCCCCTTTTCTAAGGAAAGATGTACTGGCATTGGAGGCAGTCCGTAAAAGATTCACTTGACTGATACCAGGTATGTAGTAAATAGCTTATGAGGAGAGGTTGAATAGATTGGGCCTGTAGTTGGAACACGGAAGAATGAGAGGCCACCTTATTGACAAATATAACATTCTCAAAGATTTTGACAGAGTAGATGCAGAAAGGTTGTTTCCCCTTGTGGGATGGTTTATTACCAGACGCCGTAATCTCAGAATAATGGGTCATACATTTAAGACAGAGATGAGGAGGAATTTCTTCTCTCAGGGGGTAGTGAATCTGTAGACATCTTTATCACAAAGGGCAGTTAAGGTCAACTCATTAGTGTATTCAAAGCTGAAATAGATGGATTTTTAATCAGTAAGGGAATCAACTGTTACGAGGAAAAGGAAGGAAAGTGGAGTTGAGGATGATCAGATCAGCCATAATCTCACTGAATGGTGCAGCAGACTTAATAGGCTGAATGGCCTACTTCTACTCCTATGCCTTTTTGCCTATAGCTAGAGCAAATGGCTTGAGGGTGGCACAGTGGTTAGCACTGCTGCCTCACAGCACCAGAGACCTGGGTTCGATTCCAGCCTCAGGCGACTGTCTGTGCGGAGTTTGCACATTCTCCCTGTGTCTGCGTGGGTTTCCTCCGGGTGCTCCGGTTTCCTCCCACAGTCCAAAGATGTGCAAGTTGGGTTGATTGGCCATACTAAATTGCCTGTAGTGTTCAAGGAGGTGTAGATTAGGTGGGTTGTAGGGGCATGTGTCTGGGTGGGATGCTCTGAGGTTCAGTGTGGACTTGTTGGGCCAAAGGGCCTGTTTCCACACTGTAGGGATTTTATGATCTATGAACAAATCACACATGAGCTTGTTGAATGACAGGGCACACTGGAGGTGTTGAATGGCCTGCTCAAGCTCCTATGTCTTACTTTCTTATGACAGAATTCCTGTGCAGCTTTCCCGATTCAACATACGAGCAATCATTTGGCTAAGATGCTAACTGATTGCTCAGGTGAGATCATTGGTTTTCTTTATGGCCTTGCAGCAGAGTTCTGTGAATTAAATTCCTGCCACTGACCTTCTCAGCAAGCAAAGGTGTTGCGCACACAGCCATAGGAGGAACAGGATCTCCTGCATTCTTCAGTTGCTCTATCTGTGCCTCTTGTCAACCAATGTTTAATGACAATTCTCTTGAATTTGCAGCCAGAATTCACCTCCATGTTAAGCAGTGCTTACTTTATATAAATAGCATCAGGCAAGCCTGACTCCCAACCAACAACCCCCACACCCCCATAATCCTTCCCCGCACCCCCCTCAGTAAAAAACATGGGCAGCACACTCATTCCACACTTAACGCATTACAGTGAGCTGTCAGCATCAATTTCTCAAGGTCTGTAACACAGAATGCACCCTTACAATCTTGATTGTTATCGCAGCCAAATCTTTACACTGGTATTTCCTATTCAGAAACATTCCTTTCGCTCAGAAATTTAATGCCAACCATAAAAATGGTTGCTTTTCTAGCCATTTGAAGCTAGATACTGAGAGCTCTTTTAGACAGAACTATATAAAATATCCTCCTTCTAACCGACAGGACCGCAACAATCTAAGAAAAAAAACACAATAATCAGAAATAAACTACAAGAACCTCAAAAATGCTTTGTCTTAGTCAGAAATGTTTATAGCTGATGTCCAGTCAAAAAAGAAACCATTGGAACAAATCAATTTAATCTTGAACTCTCAGGTCAATGTACATTTTTCAATAATTACGAGGACAGAATAATTTGGCTATTATCAAAAGCGGACTATGAAAGAAATACTGCTGATATAATTTGATCAGAAAGAACTAACTATCATCTCTCAGCTTATGTAATGATTTTGTGCCATGAATGTCACGCTTGCCAAACCCTTGGCTGCAACATAAACATACAATATGGAGCTCAAGAACATAACCAAAAGACTTTTGAAGAGTAATGTATTATTGTTGTGACAGAACGACTGAGAGCAAGGCAGCCAGAACTTAACACTCCAGCTGAAACAAAAACAAACAATTGAGAAAATTAAGGGAGTAGCATTGTTGATTTTTATTTTTGCAAATATCAGTTCATTGGCTTCAAAATTGTGTTGCATATTGTAACATACACAATTGCAAATAAGCCAGTTCACTTGTTCCATTAACAATCAAAACATGTACTGCCTAGACAGACTTACCTGCTACTTTCTTCAAGTGGACCAATATTCATCATGAGCAGTCCACTTGAATGCACACTGATTACTTGCTGGTGTTTTGAAGACTATTAAAGAGCTGTTCAAATAAATAGAGACAAAGTAAGGTCTCAAATACTCTTTGCGCCATATGCAGACACATATATTTGAAGAACAAGCCATTTAGGAAAAAAGGGCATAAAAGCACACTGTGAAATTACCGTAAGATGAAGGGATGATGTCCGTTAAAGTTTCAATATGATCCATACTGAAATTTGGGTTCAAATGTTAATATTTTAGTCATTAACATATTTAGGTCAGGCAGGACACCAATGTAAATGAATCTTCCAAACGATCCGGCGTCAAGGAAGAAATTCCTTTATAATGTCTTGTTACCTTTCTTAACTTGTGAATGAGTAAACATTATGGTGTCAACTAATTGAATGACCTTGTATTAGTATTCTCTGTCTGCGGTGGCATTTCAAACACAGAGTGTTTTCAGGAACAAAGGTGACAGGATGTCCAAAAGATCAGAATGGCCTAGTACTACATTAGTCAATCAATTAGGGCCATGTACAATTTATATCACCTTGCAACTAAGAGTAAGCATCTTCTCCCAGACTTTCACCTTCTTGAGTGAAATATTAGGAAGAATTGTGGCTCATGATGACTCACCCGTACAAAATCTTTCCATCTCTTTGCAAAATGTCAAAGGATAAAGTCACATTTTCTCATTCTGGTGAGTTTTTAATCTCGTAACCTTCACAATTTTGATCTGAATCCTTTAATCTTCTGAAATTTTTGCCAATGCTATTCCATTGTCCATAATTCTTCCATTGTTAAAGTTGCCTCTGAGGTATTTCAATTTCCTTTATTTCCCTCTGGATAAATTTAGGTTACTGTAAAGTTTAGGTCCGGCTCAAACTCAACTACTGCTCCTTTTTTTTTATTAGACTTTGCAGAATTATCCTGTGCAGAATAAAGTAAAAGGCTTGTTGTCTTGATGTTTTCGCTTATTTCCTCAGTCAGTTTCTGCATTAAACAACTTCACATTGACCAGCATCTCAACTCACCATTCTCTCTTGGAGTTCATGCCCTCTTATCCTCCCTAAAGCTCCCCCAAACCTCTCGTTCCATGTAACCTCTCCAACATTTGTTCACAGCAACCTTTGACCTTGCAGTCTCATTTGGATTTGCTAATCTATTGTACTTATACTGGATAAGGCTATTTCCGATCAATTGTATCAAAGTCAACTCACATCCCCCTTCCACAGCTCAACCCTACCTCCTTCTGTCTCTTCACTGGAATAAACTATCTCTGGATTCAATTACTGGCACACTTTCTAAATTACCAACTAACTAATCTATAGCCCTCTATACACCAATTCATTTCTGCAGCTATTGATTTGCCTAGTCACCGTTGGTGCACTAATCCCTATAAAATTGCAACTCTTTCTCTCTTAAATATTAGCTCTGATACATTCCCCATCTCTGTTACCTTAAGTCCAGACCTGAGAGGAGATGGCATCAACTGATTTAGCCATCCATTGCTAGATTGGCTGGACTACATAAAGCTTATCACGTTCTGCTGTTATCTGCCAAAACTGCTCATTATTCCAGGATCATCCTGGAATGCAAATATAAACCATGGCTTCTTTTCTCTACTGCAAACTATCTTCTAATCTCTTCTTTCCTGTTTCCTCAATCCTGACCTGGAACCGTAAGTACAAGGGCTTCTGTTTCTCTAACATCAAGACCACACAATCAGCCATGTTGCTACTTCACTGTCCTCCCTTCACCCAGTTCACCTGGCCAAACCTCCCCTAAAGTTCCCTACCCCTAACCCTGAACTCACATCTTTGTCCACTTTTTCAATTATGTCCCCTCATGTCCTCTCTTAGCTTATTTCTTCAGGAGTCCTAAATCCCAATAAACTGCTAACCATTCAACCTTCTCTCCTGGCCTCCACGTTCTCCAATATTTATAATGGTTCTCCCTCCCTCTGCCCCTCCTTTTTTTTAATCTTCAGTCATCCTCCTTGCCTTTGAAACAAAAAAACCCTCAATCACACAGTCCTTGCCAACTGTCACTTCATCTCCACAAATCTTTTCTTTCTAAAGTCATTGAACGCATTGTCACCTCCTATATTCACCTTTCCTGGAATTCAAATTGAAATCTTTTTGATCAGATTTCTACTCCTACCACATCAGCTTCTATCAAAGTCACAAATGGTTTACTGTGTAACAAATGTAAACATTTTTTCTCCTGATTCTTCAAGACAGCCTTTAACATAGTTGACCCCACCATCCTTCTACAGTGCCTCACTATGTTCTTCCAATGCAGTGGGACTGCTTTCATCTTGTTTCATTCTTATCTAATCCTATCCTGCTCCTACATAGCTACCCCGGTGTCTGCAGGGATTATATCCTGGGCCTTTCCTATTTTCCATCCATACACTGCCTCTCAGCAACAACATCCACAAGCACTGCATTATTTTTCACATGTTCTCTGTTGACACCCAGCTCTTCCTCACTAAACACTTCTCTCTTGACCCCTCCCCATTATTAAATTATTCATTGGATGACGAGAAAGCTCCTTCAGTTGTATCTAAGTTTTGAATGACATGCAAGATTACAGTTTTTCACCAGAACTCCATTCCCTGGCTTTTAGTTCCATTTCTCTCCCTGGGAACAGTCTGAGACTGGAACCAGTTTGTTCACATAGTGGTACATTTAATTCTAGTATGTGTTTACAGCCCATATTAGCCCTCTGTTTTCTGACTAACACTGGCTTCCCATCGAGCAACATTTTGATTTTAAATGGAGTATCTCCTGCCATTGTATTGGTCCAGGAGGTCAGTAGCACTGAAATCATTGATATGAACTTAGAACAGGAAGTCGGCATCCTCTGCAAAAACAGAAACATTCACAATGCCGCTTTATGTCATTGCTGGGATCTCAGTGCCACTTGCTGAGTTTGCTAGCCCCATTGAGTCATTAGCTCACTTTCTTGCTTCCCCACCATCAGCTGAGCTTGCTGTTCCTCTACCCGCCCAGCCTCACTGTGCCAGGGCAGAACTTTTCCTACTTTTGACCTTCCGTCTGGATTCTAGGGGGCTAGTTGTAACTTTACAATTCAGCACCTGTTAAATAGTCTGGGGCTTGGACCCCACATCCAATATTGTCAGCTCAAACAACTGTCACTCTTGCTTTATCAAAACATAGTCCAGCAATACCCTAATAGTGTGCAGTGCACCAGCTAGGGTGGCAAGGCCTTAAATGCAGCTAATTTTAAAATACTCATCCTCCTTTGAAGCTCCTTCCGTAGCTTCCCCCTATCTAGCTCTGCAATGTCCTCCAGCCACACAACACTCCAAGATGTCTATTTATCTTGTACTAGCCTCTGCAATATTTCATTTCTTTTGCTGCTTTATTAATTCTAACAATGTATCACCTTTCTTTAGCTTTTCTAGTCAAGATTTAACTACATTTTCCCAGGCCTTACGAACTGGCAACTTCTCTGCACACTATAATCTTGCCAACATCCTACAACTGTAAATTGTCATCTCTGATTGGAGGTATTTCTGGTATATGCAGTTTGATCATGTAGCACTAGTCCATGTGACTTCTGGTCATGTGCCACTTACCTGCATTTTGCAAATGTCACTGTTGTACGTTATCAAGATTGGATCCCCTGCTGTTGAGTATAGTGTTTGCTCCAGCGTCTGCCATGCATGAAATGCCAAGAACCAGGAAGCATGAGAGAAACGCAAATTCACACTACAGGTGTGAATGTGAAGTGTGAACCTTATTTTCCTTCCAGGTTGCTAGCAATGATACTGAGGAAATGTATTTTTCATTTTCTACTCCCATTTCACTGTCTGGGAATGTGAGACAGCTG
>JAHRHZ010000249.1:74111237-74162693 GCA_024137785.1 Ginglymostoma cirratum
ATAATTCTGATGAAGGGTCTAGGCCCGAAACGTCAAGCTTTCCTGCTCCAATGATGCTGCTTGGTCTGCTGCGTTCATCCAGTCCCACACCTTGTTATCTCTGTGCTAATTTATAAACCATTTTTGGTTGCTCAATAATGCTAAGTGCAGCCTATATTGTTTCTAAGCACTTAGATGATATTGTAGTCATTTAAAATTTTTGCCAATGAACCAGACATGTAGAAAGACAATTTTAAAATGCAGCAATTTTATCATGAGTCTGATTGTTTAGCCATTCACAGATTGCTTGGCTTAGTTGTAGCAGACTGTTTCAAGTCAGGATATTATAATTTGATCTTCACTCTAAGCAAACAGTTGATATTGCAGGTTAACAATACTGAAGAAGTATTCTATAATCTGTCAGAAAAAATGTTAAACTGGGGACAAAAGTAAAATGCTATAGCAATGAAAGACCAAGAATGTTAGACTTGTAAAAATTGTAAAGATGAAATACCATAGGACTATGAGCAAAAATAGACCACTCAGCCCACTAAGTCTGTTCAGCCATTCAATCAAATTATGGTTGATCTGTTGATCCTTAACTCCAATTTCCAGCTTTGTCCCCTTTCCCCTTGATTTCCTTACTGTTTAAAAATCGTAGCCTTGAAGAAACATAATGGCATTGTCTTTACAGCCCTCTGCAGTAAAGAATACTACAGATTCACTATTCTTTAAGAGAAGAAATTCCTTCTCATCTCTGTCTTAAACAGGCAATCACTTACTCTTGGATTATGTCCTCTGGTCCTAGAATCTCCCACAAGGGAGACAATCTCTCAGTATTTACTGTTTCAAGCCTTCTAAGCGTCTTATATGTTTCCATTATGGTTTCTTCTCATTCTTCAAAAATACAATGAGCACAACCTAAAGTACTCAACCTGTCCTCATAAGAATATCCCACCATGTCTGGGGTCAACTTAGTCAACCTAACATTGGAGTAGCTGCATGTGCAGCTTAGAGGGTACATTGCTGTGGATGCTGGAAATCTGAAAGAAACACGAAATGCTACTGGAGAAACTCACAGGCCTGGCAGCGTTTGTGGTGAGAGAAAAGAGTTAACATTTCAGGTCCCATGTGTTTCTTCTTTGGTCTGAAGAAGACTCTCCATTGATTCTGCCCGATCTGCTGAGTTTCTCCAGCATTCTTTGTGATTATCATACTATTTTACATGTAGTCAAATAAGTGCCTTGTATACTTTTGGCAAGACGTCCCCATTTTTATACTCCATTGCCTTTGAAATAAAGGCCAAAATTCAATTTGCCTTTCCTATTATCCTCTTGTGAACTTGTACATTAGGTTTTTTTTTGAGATTTGTGCACAATGACTCCCATATCCCTCTGTGCTGCAGTTTTTATCCATTAAGTCCTTTAGTTTTACTGCCTCCTTTGGTCTTACTGCCAAAGTGCAAAACCTATATTTTTTCCACTTTATATTCCACTGCCAGGTTTTTGCCCACTCCCAGTCTATATACCTCTATGGACTGCTTGTATCATGCTCATACCCCTTTTCCCACCTATTTTTGTGTCATCCACAAACTCGATGATAATACATTCACTTCCATCATCCAATCATTAGTACATATTTGTAAATGATTGTAGCCCAGCACTGATCACAGTGGTATTCCACTAGTCACAAGTTGTCATCCTGAAAATGCCCTCCTTATCCCAACTCCCTGTATTCTATTAGTTAGCTAATCCAGTACCCCCAATACCATGGGTCATTATCTTATTAAGTAGCCTTAAGAGCAGTATTTTATCAAATATCTTTTTGAAATCTAAATATATTACATTTACTTGTTCCCCTTTGTCTATGCTGCTTGATAGCCCCTCAAAGAATTCTAATAAATTTGTCAGGCATGATTTCCCCATCGTGTAGCAATGCTGACTGTGCTTGGTTTTATCATGTATTTTTAATTGCTCTGCTTTTGCGTCCTTTCTAATAGACCCCAACAGCTTTCCAATGACAGATGTTAAGTTAACTAGTCTATAATTTTTTTTTGTCTCCCTTGCTTTTTGAATGTGTGTTACATTGGGTGTTTTCCAACCCTTTTGGACTTCTCCAGAACCTAAGGATTCTTGGAAGATCACTATCAGTGCATCCATTATCTCTGTACCTTCTCCATTAAAATTTCTAGGATGTAACCATTCAAATCCTGGAGGCTGATCAGTCTTTAGTCCCATTATTTTATCTAGAACCTTTTCTTCAGTGATATTTATTGTATTTATACGCTCCCTGTCTTTTGCCCCTAAATGTGAAATGCTTTTAGTATTTATACTAATGGAACGTAATTGTTGAACTCATCTGCCATTACCTGGTTCCCAGTTATTATTACCCCAACCTCAAGTTTAGCATTGTTGCTTCCAATCTATGTTTCACACTCTTAAAATTCTGAACATACTATGCTCACTGATTCTTAGGAGATCTTGTGCTCTGAGATCGTCATTAAACCTGCCTCATTACATATTACCAGGTCCCCAAACTAGGCTGATTCCTGGTTAAATTCACAACATATTGCTCTAGGAAACTATATGAAATACATTATGAATTTTGCTTCGTGGCTAACTCTTACATTTTGATGTTTCTAAACTACATCAAGTTTAAAGTCACCTATGATTAACAGACTAACTTTTTACATGGCCTCATTGTCTCTTAATTTATTTCCTGTCCTACAGTACAGATACTGTAAAGGGATCAACCAGTGTCTTCTTCCCCTTGTTATTTCTTACCTCCACCTATATGGATGCTACATCTTTCAAGCCAAGATTATTTCTTGCTTTGGTACTTATTCCACCTCATGCTACTACACTTGTCTTCCAGTTGTGTCTTTAAAAAGTTACATACCCCTGAATATTTTAGTTCCTAGCTTTGATTTTCTTGCGACCATGCTTCATATGATCATATGTATTCACCTCTATTTGTGCCAATTTTTGATTCATTCATAGGATGTGGGTGACACTGGTGACACCAGTTTATTTTCTGCCTGTCCCTTGTTGCCATTTGAAAAGGTGGTAATGAGCTGCCTTCCTGAACTGCTGCAGTCCATGACCTATAGGTAGACTCACAATGCCCTTAGGGAGGCAATTCCAGGACTTTAACCCAGCATCAGTGAATGACTGAGAATTTATTTCCAAGTCAGGATGGTGAGTGGCTGGAGGGGAACATGCATGTGGTGGTGTTCCCATGTATCTGTTATCATTGCCCTTCCATGGACATGGTCATGGGTTTAGAAGGTGCTGTCTCAGGATCTTTGGTAAATTTATGCAATGCATTCTGTAAATATGTACACATTGCTGCGACTGAATGATGGTGGTAGAGCAAGTGGATCATTGTGGACGTGGTGCTAATCAAGCTGGCTGCTTTGTCCTGGATGGCATCAAGCTTTTTGAGTGTGGTTGGAGCTGCACTTATCCAGGCAAATGGGAAGTGTTACATCACACTCCTGATGTATGCCTTGTAGATGGTGGACAGGCTTTGGGGCGTCAGGAGGTGAGTTACTCACTGCAGTTTGTTCCTGGCTTCGAACCTGCTCTTGTAGTCACTGTGCTTATGTGGTGAGTCTAGTTGAGGTCCTGGTCAAGATAAGCTGCTCAATGTTGATAGTGGGGAATTCAGTAATGGTAACATCATTGAATGTCAATTGGTGGTGGTTAGATTGTCTCTTATGGGAGATTATCATTGCCTGGTATTTGTGTGCTGCAAGTATTGCATGCCACTTGTCAGCCTGGATATTATCCAAATCTTGTTGCGTTTGAACATGGAATGCTTCAGTATCTGAGGAATCACAAATTGTGTTAAACATTGTGCAATCATTGGCAAACATCCCCACTTCCGACCTTATGATGGAGGGAAGGTCATTGAGAAACAACTGAAGATGTTTGTACCTTGGACACTACACTGAGGATCTCCTGCCAAGATCTCCTGGAGCTGAGATGACTGACCTCTAACAACCACGACTATCTTGGTATTTGCCAGGTATGATTCCAATCAGTGAAGTGTTTGCCCCCTGATACTCATTGATTCCAGTTTTTCTGGGGCTCGTTGATGCCACACTGAGTCGAATGCAGCCTTGATGTCAAGGGCCCTCACTCTCATCTCATTTCTGGAATTCAGTTCTTTTGTCCATGTTTGAACTAAGGCTGTAATGAGGTCAGGAGTTGAGTGACACTGGAGGAACCCAAACTGGGCGTCACTGGTGCTGCTTGTTAGCGCTGTTGATGACACTTTCCATCACTTTACTGATAATCAAGAGTAGACTGATGGGTTGGTAATTAGCCAGGTAGGATTTCTCCTGCTTTTTGTGTGCAGGACATACCTGGGCAATTTTCCACATTGTTGGTAGATACCAAAGGAACAGCTTGGCTAGGGGAGCGGTAGGTTCTGGACCACAAGTGTTCAGTCATATTGCTGGAATCTTGTCAGGGCGCATAGCCTTTGCAGTATACAGTACCTCTAACCATTTCTTGATATCACATAGAGTGAATTGAATTGGCTGAAGACTGGGTAAATTTGATGCTGGGGACCACTGGAGGAAGCCAAGATGGATCATCCACTCAGCACTTCCAGCTGAAGATTGCTGTGAATACTTCAGCCTTATCTTTTGCACTGATGTGTTGAGCTTTTCTATCACAGAGGATGGAGATATTTGTGGGGCGTCTCTTCCAGTCAGTTGCTTAGTTGTCCACACCATCCATGACTGATGTGGCAGGACTGCAGTGCTTAGATCTGATCTATTGGTTGTGGATTGCTTAGCTCTATCACTTGCTACTTATACTGTTTGGTTTGCAAGTGGTCCTGTTTGGTAGCTTCACCAGGTTGACACCTCATTTTTTTAAACGTATGCCTGGTGCTGCTCCTGGCATTCCCTCCTGTTCTCTCCATTTGTGTCAAGCTTCCCCTGAAATGCATCTGTTCTATTCACTTCAATCCACCCTGTGGAAGCATGTTTGACCATTTTACCATGTTTTAGCTCAAGACATTTCTTCTGATTTTATTATTGGCATTTTCTGCTGGCTATTATTTATTGATGACCTCTTGTCATGTTTTACAGCACAAAAGTAAATATTCATTCTGAGTCCTCTCTATCACATCTTTACTTAATTTTAAATACCTCTATTAGATCAGCCTTATGTGTTTATTAAATTAAAGACGCTCAGATTGTCAGTCCATTTCTAATATGCATATCCTTGAATTTCTGATATTTTCATAAATCTTCTCTGTGGCCTTTCTATAGTATAGGAGAGGGAGTGGTGCAGTGGCAATATTATTTTTCTATTAACTCAGTGGCCCAGGTTAATGCTCTGGAGATAAAGTCCTGATTTGTGTTTATGGTAACCCTCAATGACAGTGCAATAGCGTTCCCATACTAGACAGATTTTTGAACAGATCTAGCAGCTCAAAACCAAACATTCCTGAGGTAATGTGGGCAACCAGGAACAGAATTTCAACAACAATAACCCAGCATATCCTGCAGTGTACCATTACCATTAAGCTGGGTAGAAAACCTTGCTTCTTTGTGAAAAGCAAGACGACATTTCAAAAACAACAACAGACTAGCCCAGAAATGAGGAGTCACTTGGTGAAGCTACAATACAGGATTATTTCCATGTCAAGCAATGGAAGCACCATGTTGACATGTGATTCCACAAAAACATCAGATCTAAGTTCTGTAATCCTGCCACATCCAGTCATGAATGGTGGTGGACAATCAAACAACTCATATTTCCATGTCCACAATGATGAGGGAGTACACACCAGTGCAAAAGACAAGGATGAAGCATTTGCAAGCATATTCAGTCAGACATTCTGAATGGATGATCCTTCTTAATGTGCTTTCTCCTGAGATCCCCAAAATTACTGATGCCAGTCTTTGGCCAATCTGATTCACTGTATGTAATATCAAGAAATATTTAGTGGAACAGGATACTACAAAGACAACAGGGCTGAAGTTTTGTGCTCCTGAACCAGCACCATCTCTGGCTAAGATAACAAGGTGTAGAGCTGGATGAACACAGCAGGCCAAGCAGCATCAGAGGAGCAGGAAAGCAGTTCCTACTATCTCTTAAACAATTTTAACCCCATTGCGAAGCCTCTTCTAAGGATGCCTACCTTGAAGAAGTTACCCTGCTCCCTCTGGAAAGACCTCAGTGGATCTCTCTCCCACTGAAACTCACTCGTAATCTCTTCGGCCCCGAAACAAGCTTTCCTGCTCCTCTGATGCTGCTTGGCCTGCTATGTTCATCTAGCTCTACACCTTGTTATCTCAGATTCTCCAGCATCTGCAGTTCCTACCATCTCTGGCTAAGCAGTTCCAATACAGTTGAAACATTCACATCTTACCCAGCAATGTGGAAAATTGTTTAGGTATATCCTAATAAAGGACACATCAAACCTGGACTACTTTTGATCATCAGTAAAATTATGAAGGCATCATCAACAGTGCTACCAAGCAGCACTTAATATCCAATAACCCATTTACAGATGCTCAATTTAGGTTTCAGGAATCAGGAAGGTATAGCAACCAATTAGGGAAAAAAATATCAGCTTTTATTATAGGTGAATCGAATTTAAAAGTAGGGGAGTCTTGCTCCAAATGTACAGCAGATTAGAGCAAACCACACCTGGAGTACAGTGTACTGCTTTGGTCTCCTTACCATAGAGTTGTTATTTTTGTATTGGAACCTCCTGTGTCACCCTGGAACCTCTAATCATATCAGCTGATTCTGTGTGGCTGTTAATTTCCCCATTTTGCCCTCTGAATGCATAACAAGGTAGCAATGCATCTCCTGACTCTCTCATCCCCCTCCATCAGAGACAACTTGCACCATAGCACTATGCTTGTAGACCCAGATCTACCAACTCCCGCCAGATCCAATTCCCAACCATAACTGTGAGTATACCCCCCATCACTCAGTACCATCAAACATACCTCTGCAAATGAGATTCCCACAACAAAGACCACAGCCTAAACATCCATCACCCCGTGACACTGTCTCTTCAATTTTGTACCCAAATGTCTCAGGAGAGGACAGCAATTGCTGCATGGTCCACTCTTCTACCCCTGTATATAAAATATCCATCAATTCTACCTCTGCTTTCCCATTTGTGCTTTAGCCTGCCCCTCAGCCACAAACATCCTCCTCCACTTTTACTATTTGCACTTTAATCTGCCCACAGACACAGCAACCACCTCCCCTTTCAACTTGGTCCATGGTTATCTTGAAACTCAATGTAAACATTATTGTAAATTATACCACTGTAAGTTCAAAGCAGCAAGCACTTATTCTGAAGCCCAGGAAGAAATGAAAATCACCAAGTGCACATGTATATGTGGTCAGTTTTCAGAAGGGATGCATTTCTCAATTTGGTAGAAGTTAATTGGAATCAACGACTGAATTCCAGTGAGATGTGATTCTAATGAGATGTTAATGCCTGTCGATAAGCTTCCTGGCACCTTAAGTTAGAAACAAATACAGAGAACGTGGAGCAGGTCTGGTAGCATCTGTGAAGAGAGGAAAAACAGAATTGATGTTTTTAGTCTAGTAGCTGCAGTTGGGAGGTTCAACTCACTTTTTGAGTTCAGAGATCTTAATTGCAAAACTTTACCTTGCTGGTGAGAATTTGAATTTTGGACTCAATTAATTTTGTTCAGCTGTTCACAATTCTCCTTCTCTCCACCAGGACTGAAAGATTCCACCGAAAGACCTGCGGATGCTGTAAATAAGAAACAAAAACAGAAGTTGCTGGAGTAGCTCAGCAGGTCTGGCAGCAAAGGGGAAGAAAAAATCAGAGTTAACGTTTTGGGTCTGGCGACCCTTTCTCAGAACCTCAGAACAGTTCTGAGGAAGGGTCACCGGACCTGAAATTTTAAGTCTGAATTTTTCTTTGGAGATGCTGCCAGACCTGATGAGCTTTTCCAGCAACTTCTGTTTTTGTTCCTGAAAGATTCCATCTTTTGTTTCTAACTTAGCCTTCTTGCTACTCATGGCATCCTGGAATACACCTTGGGGATTTATGTACCTTTGTGCCCACTAAAACATCTAATTCCTCTGCCTTATTAATCTTAACATGTTCCTCACCATCCCAACTGAAAACCACAGCAACATTGTCTTTCTGCTTTGTGAATACAGATGCAAAGTATTTATTTAAGACCTCAGCCATGTTCTCTGGTTCCGTGCACAGATTAGCCTCTCATTACATGGTAACAGTCTTACTCTTAACATACTTATAAAATGCTAAGTTGGGGTAGCCTGCAACATTTGTGTAAGGTATGATTCTGAGAATTTAACTATATCAGGATATTTCTTGACGAGTCTGAGGGACATTGCTCCCAATTTTGGAGCAGATGTTAGTTAGGCAACATTATCACATGAGCTGGCGTGTGTTACTTGTGATTTCTAGTACCTGACTGAATGTCACGTGGTCTATTGTTTTTATTTCCTTTTGTGAGACTTTTCAGTGGTTGACACTTTGGCATTTCAGTTACAAATCAGCTGCATTATTGTAGGTCACATGGGCATTTTCCTTCCCTAAAGGATATTGGTGAATCAAATGAGTTTCTAAAACAGTTGACAATAGTTTCATGATCTTCATTAGGGCCTTGATGTTAGCTTTCTTTTGATTACATTTTCATCATCTTCCATACTGGGATTTGAACTTGGGCCCCCACAGCATTACCTGTGATGATTTTTTTCTAGTTATCGTGCCCAAAGGGAAGTGACTTTCTCTTGCAAAAAGATTTAGAGAAAAAATACAGTTCTATTATGTGCTCGTTTATCATTTAAAATAATTTGTTTTCATAGTGGATCATTAACTGAGAAGACATATGGATAAGTACATGAACAGAAAAGGTTTATGGGGATTTGGGCCAAAGGCAGGCAAGTGGGACTAGTTTAGTTTGGGAAATTTGGTTGGCATGGACTGGTTGAGTTGGACTGAAGGGTCTGTTTCCATGCTATATGATTCTATGACTTTTAACTGTTAGCCAATCCTCTATCTACACCAAGTCTAAGTGGATCAATCTTTTATGCTACAAAGAACAAAGAAAACTTATAGCCCAGGAACAGGCCCTTCGGCCCTCCAAGCCTGCGCCGATCCAAATCCACTGTCTAAACCTATCGCCCAATTCCTAAGGATCTGTATCCCTCTGCTCCCCACCTACTCATGCATCTGTCCAGACGCACCTTAAATGAATCTACCGTGCCTGCCTCTACTACCTCTGCTGGCAACGCTTTCCAGGCACCTACCACCCTCTGTGTAAAGTACTTTCCGCGTGTATCCCCCTTAAACTTTTCTCCTCTCACCTTGAACGCGTGACCCCTTGTTATTGAATCCCTCACCCTGGGAAAAAGCTTATCTCTATCAACCCTGTCTATACCCTTCATGATTTTGAAGACCTCAATCAGGTCCCCCCTCAATCTCCTTTTTTCTAATGCAAACAATCCTAACCTACTCAACCCCTCTTCATAGCTAGCACCTTCCATACCAGGCAACATCCTCGTAAACCTTCTCTGTACCCTCTCCAAAGCTTCCACATCCTTTTGGTAATGTGGCGACCAGAACTGTACACAGTATTCTAAATGCGGCCGAACCAAAGTCTTGTACAATTTTAACATGACCTGCCAGCTCTTATACTCAATACCCTGTCCGATGAAGGCAAGCATACCATATGCCTTCTTGACCACTCTATCCACCTGTGCAGCCACCTTCAGGGTACAATGGACCTGAACTCCCAGATCTCTCTGCTCATCAACTTTTCCCAAGGCTCTTCCGTTTACAGTATAGTTTGCTCTAGAATTAGACCTCCCAAAATGCATCACCTCACACTTGCCCGGATTGAACTCCATCTGCCACTTCTCCGCCCAACTCTCCAGTCTATCTATATTCTCCTGTATTCTTTGACAATCCCCTATGCTTTCTGCTACTCCCCCAATCTTCGTGTCATCTGCAAACTTACTGATCAGACCACTTACACCCTCTTCCAGATCATTTATGTATATCACAAACAACAGTGGCCCCAGCACTGATCCCTGTGGAACACCACTGGTCACCTTTCTCCATTTCGAGAAACTCCCTTCAACTACTACTGCCTGTCTCCTATTGCTCAACCAGTTCTTTATCCACCTAGCTAGAACACCCTGTACACCATGTGACTTCACTTTCTCCATTAGTTTACGATGGGGAACCTTATCAAACGCCTTACTAAAGTCCATGTAGATGACATCTACAGCCCTTCCTTCATCTATCAACTTGGTCACTTCCTCAAAGAACTCTATTAAGTTAGTAAGGCATGATCTCCCCTGCACAAAACCATGTTGCCTATCACTGATAAGCCCATTCTTTTCCAAATATAAATAGATTCTATCCCTCAGTACCTTCTCCAGCAACTTTCCCACCACTGACGTCAGGCTTACTGGTCTGTAGTTACCTGGAATATCCCTACTACCCTTCTTGTACAGGGGGACAACATTAGCAACTCTCCAGTCCTCCGGCACTTCACCTGTGTTTAAGGATGCTACAAAGGCACTTCACCTGTGTTTAAGGATGCTACAAAGGATGCTGCATATTATCAAACCCCTGCTGGAAATCTGAATAAATTACACCGACTATAATCCCTTTATCAACTGTGTTGTTGCATCTTCAATGACCTCCAAGATATTGTAGAAGCGTATGCACTATTGCAGTCTAGGTAATATGATCAGATTTCCAAGAATGTTTCAAACCGAATGAGCAAGACTTTAAAAATTCTCCATCTGCAACTGAACTGGCGATAGGAGATTGGTCTCATCCGGCACATGCGCAGTGGTGAGTTTGAAGGGTGAGAAGGAGAACTACAAATCCCAACATGTTGAGCGGGTGGCGTTGCGCATGTGTATTGGAGATTGCGGCTGGAGACGGGTAGCGGGGCGGTCCGGGGGCCGGGGCCTCGGGAACGGCCGGTGAGAGCGGATCTGGCGCCATGGGTAGCCTGACGGTGGCTCGGGCCGCTCGTAGAGCGGTGCTGCTGCCGACCATGTTGACTTTCGGTGTGATCGTGGCGTCGGGCGGGCTGTTGCTCATGATCCAGAAAGGCATGTTGGCCGAGGTGGACACTCTGAGCGGCCCCTCGTACGGAGCCCGGGGCCCGGCCGGAGCAGGAGCAGGAGCAGGAGGAGGAGTTAAAGCTGCTCCTGGTACCGGGGACAAGTGGAAATGGGGTGAAGACCCGGAGTACCAGGTAAGAACGGCATCGGCTCTTAATATGACCAGTCACTGTTCACTACTAGTTACCATTGGTTATAGTAGTTAAACCACTGCTACTGATTTTAACAATGACAAGTTGCGATTGTTACCAGGGTAGAGTCAGTATTAGATCAGTAGAGCTCCACTACAAAGCAGAAACAAACTAGCCAATATTGACACGTGTATGAAGAAAGAAATGGGGGGAGTTTATTTCTGTGTGTGGTTCATTCATGGGATGTAGATGTCACTGACTGGGCGGCATTTATTGCCCATCCCTAGTTGCCCTTATGAGGGTGGAGTTGAGCTGCCTTCTTGAAACACTGCAGTCCGTGTGTCGTAGGGCTGTGAGGAAGGGAGTTCCAGGATTTCAACCCAGTAACTCTGAAGGAGCACTAATATATTTCTAAGTCAGGGAGGTGAGTGGCTAGGAGGAAGATTTACAAATGGTGGTGTTTCTGTGTCTTTGCTGCCCTTGTCCTTTTATATGGTAGAGATCATGAGTTTGGAAGATGTTCTTCAAGGAATGTAGGTGATTTCCTGCAGTGCATTTTATTAGCTGGTAATACAATACTGCTACTGAGCATCGGTAGTAGAGGGAGTGAATCGTTGGTTCCAGTCAAGTTGGCTATTTTGTTCTGGATGGTACTGAGCTTCGTGAGTATTGTTGGAGCATCAATAATCCAGGCAAGTGAAAAGTATTCCATCACATTACTGCCTTGTACCTAGTCAGTGATTGATTGATTCATTCATTTTGATTTATTGTCACGTGTACTTAAGTACAGTGAAAACCTTTGTTTGCAAGCAGCACAGGCAGATTATAGTAACCAAGGACATACAAGTCATATAGTGAAAAAACACTTGGACAGAGTCATAGAGACATTGAGATTTTTAGCACTGAAATAGACCATTCGTCCAACTCGTCACAAGCCTCCAGTCTGAAAAGCAACCCTCCCTTCACCGCCCTCTGTCTTCTACCTTCAAGCCAGTTCTATATCTAAGATGTAAAGCTTGTAAGATGAAGAGCTTATGCCTGTTACCCATGTAGGGTCGTTCCCATGATTCCTACACCAAACGTCATCCCCTTGAGTAAACTGTCTGTTTTGCTTAGTGGAGTCCTGTGTCTGGGATTGGAGTTCCTGATGCTGTTACACACTTGCACACTGATGCATGCACATAGATACCTTGCAGAATCATGAAATTGCTTCCTGGTCAACAAGCAAGATGGCCTTGGCTCTGCTGATAGTGCCTAGACCTTCCTGAAAATCTTCCAGGTATTTATTTAGGAGACAGCCATTTTCTAATCGCTAAGTTTTGAGCCAATCTAGGTGAATCTTTCTCAACCAATTTCACCCCATCAGGCTTGGGCCCAAGCCTTTTACAACAATTAGTGGTAACTGAATAAGCTGCTTCTCATAAGAGACTAGAACCGAACTTGTATCTTTAGTGTCTGAAGGATCCCTGCTTTAGGTTTTTGGTCTAGCTGAGGTCTTACGCAAACTTAAGGGTTGGAATGCAGAGCGAATTTTCTTAAAGATGGGTTCTGCAATCACTAACACATCCGGTATCAACCTCCATTCGACCTGGGTGACCATTTAACCAGATGTTTAATTTACTTGTTCTCATTTGGATATTGCTAAGCAATTTAACTGTTCCAAACCAGATGTAGATGAACTTTCCAGGGTGTGCACACTCATGGATACTGGCCTGTAAGTTCTCTTACTCAATTTAGGTCTAGTGGGACTCTCTTTTTTTTTTCCTGTTGTCTCAAGTCTGCATACTGGTAGCAACTACAATGTCTTGCTGGCCCAGATCCTGAAGAAAATTTTAACCGTTTGACTGAGGTTTGGCTTTGTTTTGGGGTTTTGCTGTGGGCTGATCCTTCTGTTCAGGATATGTCTTGAATGAGACTATGCAATTACCTGCACTCAAGTGGTGTTCCCCAAACCGTCATGAGATTTATTCGTTGCTTTTCATCTGCCCCAATGCCATTTGTCTTTAAAAGAAAATAACATTCTTTCCACATGCTGGGCCCAGTCTTCAGCAGGATCAAATGAGTCAAGCTTCCCAAATAATGGCATGATGCCAGAAATGTTTGCCCCCAACTCAAAGGCGATTGTTGCAAGCAAATTTATCCAGGTACGTGCCTTGACACTGACCCAGCTCCCTCAGAGCTGGCTCTCGGAGTGAACAGGATGTCTGGCATCCTTGTTCTTATCTGTCAGCCAGGGCTCCCTGATTGGGGCTGTTAATCTGGTTCAGTCGGTAACTCACATTCTATGTTGATGACCTTGCTAATCTTGTTACAATCACTACACTTCCCTGTTTGCTGTTCTCTGTTCTAGCTGAAATACGCTGAACAGCTGTTGACAACCAAGAGTGCAAGTGGTCTTTGTTTCAGTTCTCCATTCTGATTTCCTACTATGAGTCAGTCTGTGAAAGAGAAAAAAATAAAATACAAGCTTTAAATTCAAAATATTGAACTTTTAAACATTGCATGTGATGAAATCATCTGTATTTTCTAAAGTGCGTTGTCCAAATTGTGAAATCCATCCATCATCTTTGCTGGTGTTTACTATCGTTTCAAGTCAGTCCAGCAGAAGCTCCCTTTTTTTTTGGAGAATTTGTACTGCAATCAAGCCTTAGCTTATGAATCCTAATTTAAAGACCTGGTGTAGCCTCTCCAAAGTCATTCTGAATTCCTGCATTGTACATAAAATAAGTAATAAAGAGACTGTCATTAATGGAAGTGCCACTAATCTGGCCAGTTGACCTAGGCAGACTTAGGTCAAGAGAACAAGCAAGTGGTTTGCTGTTTTAAAAACAAAAATCTCTCTGGCATTTTTCTGCAATCGTCTGCTGAGCTATGCAAATCATCAGGAGACCTTGCACAGACACAATTCTTGGATTATTAGGCTGAAAAGCACAAGAACAGTGAGGCCCTGTTTGTTGAAGGATTGCTGTTGGCCAGTATGCCATCACAACTCCCCTGCTCTTTTAAATAATGCCATGAGTTATTTTATGTCTACCTGAAGGGACCCATTAATGGAATCCCTCAGTACAGAACTGATTTGGCAGCCTGTGTGCTGCTCAGAGCTTGAACTTTCTGACTCGAACCCATCTGATTCAATAATGTCCTTTGGTGGGGGGAGGGCTGGGAATCTGCCATCCTTATATGATCTGGCCAATATATGACTCTGGACCCATAGAGATATGGTTGACTTTTCACTGCCCTCTGGGCAAATTAGGAATGGACAATAAATATTGGCCTGACCAGCAAGATCTATGCCCCATAGATGACTATCCTCAGGGATACGATCACTTACAGTGGGAGGGAGGAGAGGGACATCTGTCTTGTTATCCTGAACCAGGAGAAGGCTTTTGGCAGGATATCACACACCTACATAAGGGGACATGCTTGTCAAATGGGCTTTTGGGAGGGAATCGAAATGGATTTGACTGTTTATACCAACGTCATTAGTGAAGTTTCAATCAACAGTTGGGAATCAGAAAGGTTCCTAATTAGATTTGGAGTCAGACAAGGCTGCCCTCTTTCTTGGGTGCCTTGTTTGTGTGTTGTATAGAATCTTTTCCTGAGTCTATCAGGAAGGATGGGAGTCTGAGAGGGGTGACAATTCCATACAGTGGAGGCCTGCCAGTCAAAGCCTCCCTATATGTGGATGACATCACCGTTTTCTGGCTCAGATCAGCTGTTCGTGTGCAGTCTCGTGAGCATCTGCGACCATTTCAAACTGGCATTGAGAGCCAAAGTGAATCAAGGCAGGACCGAGGCCGTGTTCTTTGGGAGCTGCGCTAACAGATCCTTTATCCTCATCACCATCAGGACAGATTATCTAAAGTTATTGTGAATATGGTTCGGTGGGGCTGGGGCGTGCACAAAATCCTGGGAGGAACATACTGCCAAGTGAGACAGAAACTAGGCAGATGCACCTTTGTGCATGGCTGCGTCAAACTGTAGAGACCATCAGTACGCAAACATCAAGTGTCTCTACATACTGAGGTTCTACTTGTCCCCAGTGTTACAAAGGATGGCCTCGTTGCCGTTGACAACTCCAAGTAGTTGGACCTTTCCAACCTGCCCTTCATGGAACAATTTGCAAAGAAAAGCACCTTTGACCATAAGTCCATTGTGAAGTGGTCAGCATGTAGCGTCTTCAAAACACTGCAGGGGGGAAAAGGAGAGCGCTGATCCATCTCAGTCACAGACTGTCAAAGTCATTTGGAAGAATGCCTCATCACCAGAACTTTCCAACAAACACAAGATGCAGCTTGGCTGGTGGTGAGAAGGGCACTGCCTGTCAAATATTTCATGTGTGCCCAAACTCACTATGCCACCATACCCTGTCCTCGAAGCGGCTGCAGGAGATAGAGACTGTCTAGATCTCCTTCTGGAATGTGCGTTTGCAAAAAATGTCTGGAGAGAGATGCAGTGGTTTTTGTCGAGGTTTGCCCTGAGCTGCTCTGTGATGCAGGAATCTGTGCTCCATGGTCTGTTCCCCAGGACACACCGAGACAAACATTGCCTGCACACGGAAGTCCGTCATCTGGGTGAAAGAACGCCTTTAGTCTGCTGAAACTTGTTAGTCTTCTGGTGTAAAAAGTTGACCTTGATCAACTGTTGCAGACCTTTAACATGCATTAAAGTAGATAAATCCCCAGGACCTGATGAAGTATATCCCAAGACTTGGGAGGCTACGGAGGAAATTTCAGGGCCTCAAGCAGAGATATTTGTATCATTGACAGCAATGGGTGAAGTGGCCGAAGATTGAAGGTTGACTAATGTTGTGATGTAATTTAAAAGAGATTGTAGGAAAATGCCTGGGAACCACAGATTGGTGTGTCTAATGTCTTTGGTGGGTAAATTATCAGAGGGGTTTCTGAGAGACAGAATCTGTAGGCATTTGGAGAGGTAAGGACTCTTCTTGGACGGTCAGCATGATGATGTGTGGGAGTTCATGACTGACGAAGTTGGAGTCTTTTTGAAGGAGTGACTAAGAAAGTAGGTGAGGTCAGTGCAATAGATATTGTCTGCATGGACTTTAGCAAGGCCGTTGAAAAGGTACCATATGGTAGGTAGTTGAGTAAGGTTAAATCTCATGGGATCCAGGGAGAGCTTGCCAATTGAATTCAAAAACAGCTTTTTGGTGGAAGACAGTCGGTGGTGGTGGAGGGTTGTTTTTCAGACTGGAGGCCTATGACCAGCGGTGTGCCACAAGGATTGGTGTTGGGTCCACTGTTATTCATCATTTATGTATGAATAATTTGGATGAGAATGTGAGAGGCATGGTGAGTAAGTCTGCACATTACACTAAGGTTGGTGGTATAGTGGACAGTGAAAAAGGTTTATTTCAGAACTCCCTTCCCCTCCGCCATTTCTGAAGAAGGGTCTAGGCCCGAAATGTCAGCCTTCCTGTTCCTCTGATGCTGCTTGGCCTGCTGTGTTCATCCAGCTCTACACCTTGTTATCTCAGTGAAAAAGATTATCTGGGAATACAGCAAAATCTTGATCTACTGGGCCAGTGGGTTGAGGAATGGCAGATGGAGTTTAATTTTGATAAATACAACGTGTTGTATTTTGGTGCGTCTAACCAGGGCAGGACTTAGAGTCAATGGTAGGGCCCTGGGGAGTGTTATAGAACAAAGAGTTCATAGCTTCTTGAAGGTGGAGTCACAGGTAGACGGGGGTGAAGAAGGCTGTTGGCATGCTAGCTTCGTTGGCCTTAGTATAGGAGTTGGGGTGTCTTGTTACAGATGTACAAGACGTTGGTGAGGCCACATTTGGAGTACTGCATGCTGTTCTGGTTGCCCTACTGTAGATAGGATATTATTACATTAGAAAGAGTGCAGAAAAGATTTACTAAGGTGCTACCTGGACTGAAAGGCTTGAGGTATAAGGAGGGGTTGGATAGGCTAGGACTTTTTTCCCGGAAGCGTAGGAGACTGAGGTGTGACCTTATAGAGGTCTATAAAATCATGACAGTCATAGATAAGGTAGATAGCCAACAGCTTTTCCCCATGGTAGGGGAGTCTAAAACTAGAGGGCATAGGTTTAAGGTGAGAGGGGAGAGATACAAAAGGGTTGGGAGGGGCAATTTTTTCATGCACAGGGTGGTGAGTGTCTGGAATGGGCTGCCAGATGTGGTGCTGGAAGTGAGCACAATTTCATTATTTAAGAAACATTTGGATAGCTACATGGATGGGCTAGGCAACGCGTGATATGGACCAAGTGCAGACAAATGGGACTATGTGGCAAGTCCCAGGCCAGGCCAGTGTGGGGAGATGACTGGAGTGGAGACCAGAGCGTGGGCAGCGGTGAGTCCCTTGGGGACTGCAAGTGAAGCCTCCAGGATTGATGCCCAGCATCTCCTATACACTTGGCCTGGAGGTCTGAAGGCTGGCATGGACTTGGTTAAAAGACTACAGTGTGTATACATTTTAAAAGAAAGCTTCTTTATCCTTTATTCTTATGCTGAGCTTTTATTTATGATTCTCTCAAGTCTGTAACAAATACTAAAGTATCCTGTACCTAAGTTGGCACCAAGAGGTGACATTACAAACTTCTCACTGCACTCATTCAAGTGCACTGATAATAAAGGCTAATTCTAATTCTAGATTAATTGTGAAAACCGGGCTGCATGGGCAAATTGGGCTGATGGGCCTGTTTCCATGCTGTAAACCTCTATGACTGGCACATTCCAAGGTCCAAGACTATGTGCTGAGGAATGCAGTAAAGCTTGGGGCAACTGCCACCAACACAGTGGAGAAAGACCACTGTTTGAGGCCTTTCTGCCAAAGTATAACAAGGGTCTTTTCAGTTGTCAGACCCTCTTGTTGCTTAAATGTATGTAAACAGTGTACTGCAAGGGAGGAAATGCCTTTGGTTTTTACAAATACAGGGAATGTGAATTTCCTGGTGTTTTTTACACACAAAGACTGTACCTGCTTTATTACCTGTGAATGTACATTTTTATGAATCAAGTATATTTTTGCAATAAAAATGAATTTTAAAAAGTGACACATGTACCCCTGTGTCAAGGCTGAGTCCTTGAGTAGTTGAAGAAGCAGCAAACATTTTCATACTCTGTAACTTTTTGTTTTAGCATTTGTCTAAGAAAGTTACCGATGTGTACAGAGGTTTGTATGTTCTTTTTTCCTAATTACTTTCATGTTTTCCACGTCTTTTTCCAGATTATTCAAGACATTCGGAATAGGACCATTCAGAGTGTATGCAAACACAAAACAATGCCACATAATATTTTTGATTTAACATCATCTCAGCGACGGAACTTACTGAAACACATCCTGGTCAATGATAAATACAGGTTCTTGTATTGTTATGTGCCCAAAGTTGCATGTTCTAACTGGAAACGTGTTATTAAAGTTCTGAGCGGTGTGCTGGATAACGTGCATGTCCAGATAAAAATGGATCACAAAAATGACTTGGTCTTCCTTGGAGACTTAAAAAACAGTGAAATTAAATACAGATTGAAACATTATTATAAGTTTCTGTTTGTTCGAGACCCAATGGAACGATTGTTGTCAGCTTATAAAAACAAATTTGGGGAAATTGAGGCATACCAGCGGAGATACGGAATGGAGATAGTGAGAAGGTATAGAAAAAATGTGGGACAATCCAGGGGAGATGATGTGACTTTTACAGAATTTCTTCAGTACTTGGTGGATGAAGATGTAGAGTCAATGAATGAACATTGGATGCCAGTTTACAATCTATGCCAGCCATGTGCTGTGACATATGACTACATTGGTTCTTATGAACGATTGCAAAGTGATGCACACCATGTACTTCGAAGTGTTGGGGCCCCGCTTCATGTTGAGTTTCCTCAAAGGCAAGCATGGTATAAACCCATCACTAAAGAGACCTTGCACTACTACTTGTGTAAAGTGCCACAAGGACTTCTCAATGAACTTTTGCCAAAGTATATTCTAGACTTTTCACTCTATGCTTACCCTCTCCCAAATGTTACAAGTGAATATTGCAGACATTGAAGGGCTTTGCTGTCCATGCTGTGTTGGTGGGAATTTTTTTCTATTTATATTCTAAACAGTAAATATGGAGTTATTAGTATTACACCAAGGTTATAACATTATTTTTGTGTGATGTCATTTATATACCTGTACAGCACTGGGTTTGTTACCTTCCTAAGGTGGTAATGATTTCTTGCCTCTAACCCCTCCCTAATCTTAAGTTTAGCCATCATTGATTAGTTTTCAGAAGTGAACATTGAATTAGTTAATTATTGACCAGGACCAGTATTATTGGCACTAATTGCTTTTGTCTTCAGGAAGTCCAGAGAAACATTATTTTAACTTATTATATTTGTATTTTCCCTGTTTAAGAACACTGTCATTTGACTTTTATCTTAAATATCTGGTTGGTTTCCTCTTTTTGTTATCTTTTGCTCTTCAACTACATTTCCACCTATGTTTTCATCAGAAGAATATTCTGCAGTTTCTTGTCCATTTATTAATGATTGCCATTGGGGTAGTTCTTAGTATAATTTAATGATGTTTACTATCCAATCCCACCCAGTGTAAAAGTAAATCTGGGCAGAATAGCAACACACTGAATGTTACTAGAGTGTGAACATATTTTTCCAGATTCAGATCATTTGCTGCCTTTAAATCTCATTTTCTTTTTTAAGAAAAAGAGCAGGTCTCACCTTGAATCATTGATAATTCTAGCCTCCCCCAGTTTTTAATTCTGCCACAATAACAAAAGCCTTAACAATGCAATGGAGAATTAGTTATCTTTGACCATGTATGTGTATTTGATTTGAAACTTATTTTTGTAAATGTGCACTCAGCTCTGAGATGCTCTTTGCTTATTCTACCCCCTGGAATGAAGAGATTGAGTGGAGCAGAATTTACTTTTTTTAATGGGCTTCTATAGGTTGGTGTGGAAGATCAATTGTATTTATATATTCCAAAAGCTGATATCAGTTGAGTGGAATACAAGATATTGGGAGCAAGTCGGGTTGATAGTAGTTCATTTTTTAAATGGGTATATTTTTTATGAAGATATTACAAATCAAATAAAGTATTACTACTTAAAATGAGTTTGTTTCCTTTTATTTGCTAGAAGTGACTGGTGTGAGTTGCTATTTGTTACGTTTCTTCAGTGCCTGTTTTAAAATGTCTCTGTCACCAATGATCTGGATGTTTTTGTGAACTCCTTATAGATATTACATGTAACGCTTGGTTAGGGGAGTTGACGAACCGAATGGTGGCAATTTTCACATTTAGTTATGGAGCCTGAAAGTGCTGGTGTTCATTTTCACAATGAAAGGATTGAAAAGTAGAGAAGTTAAATCTAAGAATTTTGATTCGACCACAGTCAGAGTATTGTGAACAGTCTGGTCTTTTTAGAGAAAGAAAAGACATGGAGGCAATGGAGAAAGATATAAGTAAACTTTGTGTGTAACCTTCGATAATTTTCAGAATGAGCCTTATTAAAGAAGCTGGATTGAAAAAATTTTACCATGTCTTGGAAATTTAGTCCGAAGTTTAATGAGTGTTCTGGCTTATCCCCTGTTTACAGAATGTCAATAACCTTGGAGAGAAGACAAGCAAACCTCTTAGGGAGAGGAGGTGAAACGTATGACTGTTAATTGCTGGATAACCTGTAAAGAAAACTGGGGGTGGGTCCATGTTTATGGTTGCCTTGCAACTCTTCTTGGACTTGGGTTGGTGAAAACACAAAAGTAAGTGGAAGGTAGGTTAGATACAAAAGTAATCTCTCTCCTCAGTTTTCGAATAAAAGTTATGAGTACTATATAAACCATGAAAAGTAGGACTGTGGCTACTTTCCAAAGACTCAGATCCAGCTTGGTTTTAATCTGAATTGAAGATGTTTCATCACTCTACCACTTTCTATCATGACTGATGTAATTCTCAGCCCCATTCTCCTGTCTTCTCCCCATAACTCTTGCTCCCATTACCAATCAAGAATCTATCTATCTCTGTCTTGAAGACACTCAATGACTTGGCCTCCACAGGCTTCTGTGGCATTGAGCCCCACATTTTCACCACCCTCTGGCTGAAGAAATTCCTCCTCATCTCACTTCTAAAGGGTCGTCGCTTCATTTTGATGTTGCAGCCTCAGGTCGTAGCCTCTCTTATAGTAGAAGCATCTCTATTCACACCTCTCAGTACTCTATCCCCTCGTCCTTCTAAACTCCATCAAGTACAGACCTAGGGTCCTCAATTGCTCCTTGTATGTCAAGCCCTTCATCCCTGGGATCATTCTCGTAAGCCTCCTCTGGAACCCCCTTCGATGCCAGCACATCCATCCTTAGATATGGGATCCAAAACTACTTACAATGCAGGCTGAGCGGAGTTTTATACAGCTTCAGCAATACACTTCTGCTCTTGTATTCTATTCCTTTCAAATAAATGCTAACATTACATTGTTCTTAAATGCCAGTTGAACCTGCATGTTAACCTTAAGAATATCCTGAACCAGGACTCCTCCCGAGTCCTTTTGTGCTTCAGATTTCCAAAGCCTGTCTCCATTTTGAAAATAGTTCATGTCTCTGTTCTTCCTTCTAAGGGGTATAACCTCACACTTTCCTAAATTGTATTCCATCTGCCACTTCTTTGCTGATTCTTTTACCCTGTCTAAGTCCTTCTACAGCCTCCTTGCTTCCTCAACACTACCTGCCCCTCCACCTATCTTTGTGTTTACTACAAACATACCAACAATGTCATCGATTCTTTTGTACAGATTGTTAATGTATCTCATGAATAGTTGTAGTCCTAACACTGATCCTTGTGCAACTCCATTAATCATCAGCTGCCATTATGAAAACAATCCCTTTATCCCCACTGTCTGCCTTCTGCCAGATAGCCAATGCTCCATCCATGCCAGTACCTTGCCCCTAACACCATGGGATCTTAATTAGCAGCCTCCTGTGCAGCACCTTGTCAAAGGCCTTCTGGAAATCCAAACAAATTACATCCTGGGACTCTATCAAATTTGTGGCTTAATTCCTCAAAGAATTCTAATAGATTTGTCATAAACTCCCCTTGATGTAGCCATGCTGACTCAATCCTATTTAATCATGCACTTCTAAGTACGCCACAATCTTATCTTTGAGACTTTACAGTCCATTATTCATGACCAAGCTCAGGCTAACTGGCCTACAATTTTACCATCTTCTGCCTCCTTCCCTTGTTAAACAGGGGTGTTTCGTCAGCCATTTTCCAGTAATTCCTGAATGATCCCCACCAATGCCTCCACGATCTCTTCAGATATCTCCTTCAGGACTCTGTGAGGTGTAGTCCATCTGGTCCAGGTGATATATCTACTTTTGGACCTTTCAGCTTCCCGAGCATCATCTCCTTCATGATGGCCACTACACTCACCTTGCTCCCTGACTCTGCCTTGAAGTTCTGTTGTGTTACTGGTGTGTTCCAACATGAAGAATGATGGAAAGTACCTGTTCAGTTCCTTTGCCATTTCTTTGTTCCCCAGTAGTTCTCCAGCCTCATTTTACAGCTGTCCAATATCAACTCTTTCCTCTCGCATACCTTTTTTATATATCTTAAACTCTTGCAGTCTTCCCAACAAGGAATGCTGTTTAAAGTTAATTGAAACCTTAAGTTCAGTTATACAAGTCTGAACGATTCACAACAATCATTAATTCTATTATAGGGCTGGAACATAAACTGTTATACGTTTATATTAGACATGTTTTTGTAAAGTGATTTATGTTAATGATTAATTTAAAACCTTACATACTTTTAGTTAGAACTTGCAAACATAAGTGGCTGCAAATAATGTACTTAAGTAAAGAATAAGGCAAAATCATGGAATCCCTCTAGTGTGCAAGTAAGCCGTTCAGCCTCTCAAGTCTACATCGACTTTTTGAAGAAACCCCATCCACATCCACCCCATCCCCGTAACCCTGCATTTCCCATGGCTAATCTACCTAGTTTGCACATCCCTGGACACAATGGGCAATTAGTGTTGCCAATCCATCCTAACCTGCACCTCTTTGGACTGTGGGAGGAAATCAGAGCATCTGGAGGAAACCCACACAGACACTGGGAGAATGTGCAAACTCCACACAGACAGTTGCCCGAGAATACAATTAAATCTGGGCTCCTGTTGCTGTGAGGCAGTAGTGCTAACGAAAGAGCTACTATGCTGCCCCGAAATTTAGGAACAAATATGCAAAATCAGACTAAGGCAAAAGATTGAGCAGAATGTTCTTTTGTTATCAAGATGAATTACACACAAAACTAAAGACTGTTTAAATTGAATTAAGGAATATGCCAGCCAATCAAATGGTGACAAGCCCCCTTTAACATGTGGAAAGGTGCAAGATTTTGGGGTGTACTGTAACATTAAGATGAAGTCTATTATAATTCTAGACATTTTCTAATCAACCTGTTCAGCGATGTTTTTAAATACTTCTGGAGCGGGTGAGACTTGAACCCAGGTCTCCTGATTAAGAAGTAGAAAAGGACTGTTGTGGTGCGGTGGTAGTATCTCTACCTCTGAGCCTGTGTTCAATTCCCAGCTGCTTCAGAGGTATGTAATAGCATCTCTGAACAGGCGAATATTTCCAGAAGTAGGGATATCAGTTACAATTATAGACTGGCTCTCAAAAGTCAATCCAGAAGTTTACTAGTGTTGATTAATTGCAAGACACATTTTAGACAAATATGTATTGACAAGCGTTGCAGAATTTATAATGTTTAATATAATGAGGTTGGTTGGCTTGCCGAGCTGGTTTATTGTTTCGCAGACGCTTCGTTACTATGCTGGGCAACATCCTCAGTGCAGCTCCGATGAAGCCTCGGTGTGTTTTCCGGCCTGGTTTTTAACTGGGGTTTGTTGAGATGGATTGCCTCACTTCTGGTTTTCCTTCGTAGTGGAATGTATGTGGGGTCGAGTTCAATGCGTTTATTAATTGCATGCTTCGTGGAGTGCCATGCTTTTGGGAATTATCGTGCCTGTCTCTCCCCAGCCTGTCCAGGATCTTGGTGTTGTCCCAGTCGAAGTGGTGGTTCTCCTTGTCCATGTGGATTGAGATGAGTGAGTATTGGTCGTGTCTTTTTGTAGCCAGTTGGTGTTCATGTACTGTTGTTGTTAGTTTCCTTCCTGTTTGTCTGATGTGCTTCTCGCAGTCTCTGCAGGGTATCTTGTAGATGACATTGGTCCTGTCCTTGGCGAGGAGTGGGTCTTTAGTTCAGGTGAGCAGTTGTCGTAGGGCTGTGTGCCCTGCTGATGCCCAGCGGTCATGGGAGTTTTGTGAGTTCCGACATTTTCCTGATATAGGGTAGTGTGATGAGTGTCTCGGGGCGTGTAGTATCTTTCTGATGCTGTTCGTGTAGGCGTCTTCTGACCCAGTTCTTTGGTTATCCATTATCCTTGAAAACCTGGAAGAGGTATTCTTCTTCCTCTTGACATAGTTCCATGTTGCTGCAGTGTGTTGTTGCCCTTTTAAATAGTGTTCGCATGCAGCTTCATGTGTGTGCTGGGATGGTTACTGTTGAAGTTCAGTACCTGGTCTGTGTGTTGGCTTTTTGGTGTACTTTCGTCTGTAATTCCCCATTTGCCTTGCGCACTACCATGACGTCTAAGAATGAGAGCTGTTTGTTCTTCTCCTCCTGTCTGGTTAATTTTATTCCGGTGAGGGTGTTGTTTATAAGTTTGTGTGTCTCCTCTAATTTGGTCCGTTTAATGATGACAAAGGTGTCATCTATGTAGCCTATCCACAGTTTTGGTTGGATTTGCGGAAGGGCAGTCCTTTCTACTCTTTGCATATCTGCTTCTGCTCTGAGTCCACGGATAGGTGATCCCATGGTCCCGTTGATTTGCTCGTATGTTTGGCCGTTGAGTGAAGTGGGTGGTGAGGCATAGGTCCAATAGTTTGAGCATGTTGTCCTTGGAGATGGTTCCACTGGGGTCGTGCTCTTGTTCCAGTAGTGTTGTCATTGTTTCCCTTGCTAGTGGTATGTCTATTGATTGAATAGGGCAGTGACATCAAACGATATCATGGTCTCTTTGTCCTCTATCTTTGTCTTTGATGGAGTTGAGGAATTCTTGGGCTGAGTGGATTGAGTGGGGTGACTTGTTGACTAGGTGCCTGAGTCTCCTTTGTAGTTCTTTGGCTAATCTGTGTGATGGAGTGCTTGGTAGGGAGACTGTGGGTCTACACCTCCCGACACACTCATCACACTACCCTACATCAGCAACACGTCAGAACTCACCACAAGACTTCTACAACTGCTGGGCATCAGAGTGGCACACAAGCCCACATCAACCCTATGCTCCCCTTCATGGACAGGACCAATGTCATCTACAAGATCCCCTGTAGAGACTGTGAGAAACACTACATCGGACAAACAGGAAGGAAACTAACAACAAAAGTACATGAACAACAACTGGCCACAAAAAGACTTACTTACCGGTACTTACTCATCTCAATCCACATGGACAAGGAGAACACCACTTCGACTGGGACAACACCAAGATCCTGGGACAGGCTAGGCAGAGACAAGCACGAGAATTCCCAAAAGCATGGCACTCCATGAAGCATGCTATTAATAAACGCATTGAACTCGACCCCATATACATTCCACTACGAAGGAAAACCAGAAGTGAGGCAATCCATCTCAACAGACCCCAGTTAAAAACCAGGCAGGAAAACACACCGACGCTTCATTGGAGGCTGCACTGAGGATGTTACCCAGCATAGTAACGAAACGTCTGCAAAACAAGAAACCAGCTCGGCGAGCCAACCAACCTCAACACCCATAACCCGAGCTACAAATCTACTCCAAAACCTTAAATGTTTAGTATAATATCCCTGATAATTCTTAAGGCTGTTAGGAGCTGCTATAATTATATTTGCACCATTAAAAAAAACAAACGCAAAAGATCAATTTGGCCAAGGTCATTTGAATTAGTACAGTTGTAAATGGGGTCAGACATGTCCAAGTCATGCAAGCAAATAATCCATATGGCTTTACCTTTTTTGAACAAAAGAAACAGCTTCTCTAAGTTCCAAGACCTTGTATTTCCAATTGTTCTCCTCCTCCACCTCCCCCCCCACCCCAAATTATCCTGTTTCCGCAGTCTAAGCTGAAAAAGTAGTTTCGGTGTTTAAAGTTCCAATTAACAGCATTCAAACTCAACGCAAACTCACTGGTCTGAATTCATGTCTGCATTAAGGTTGCTCATTTTTTTAAAAAAAAATTTTTATTAGAATTGCAATTTTGATTAAATATTTCAACTTGAATTTCATTCAATATTTACTTTGTTTTGGATACTTATTTAATCAGATTTCAGTGAAACATAAGCCATTGGTCTCTGTCAAAGGGACTTTTTCAAATAGCTCAAGGAAAAGTGAATTTTCACGCACACAAAGAAATTAATATAAGACAAAATAACATTAAAATCTATTAATTCAGTGCATAAAGTGCAGTTCACAGACCACAGGTGTGACCAAACAATTCTTTGAGTGTTCACTTCTGGAAGTATCAAAGTGACAAAACCTACAGTGAAAGCAGCACTTTCCTGAGTGCTCTCTGATCAAAAAGCACAATCGTTTCTTCATCACTAACATTCATTCTGTCATAATGTATTCAATAAAACAGACACCGGATACTGGCTTGCAGACACAAAATCAAACAGGACGTATATAAACATAAACACACTATTGTCTTTTTAACTTCAGAATTTATATTTATTAACTTATCTGTGTACACAAACATAACTACAGCTGTAACCTATTCAATTTAAGCACACAGCTTTTAGCTCTTATTGCTGATCTGTACTCTGAATAAATATGAAAAGTTCTCAAACAGAACTCTCAATAAGAACTCAAACTGTTTAGCTTTTCCTGGAATGTTAAAATATTAAACTTCCTTTTCCTCATCCGTCTGTCCTTGGTAGATACAACTACTTCTGCAATGGAAAGTATGTTGCAATTCTCTAAACAATTCCCTGGAAAGGTATTACTATCACGTCTTAACTTGAAATAACTCTCAAAGGCTTTTTTTTTCATTACGCAAAGTTCTGTGCACTTTTGAGAGAATCCACTTCCTTCTATCTCCTCATTCATTCTTTAGCATATCAATCAATTTTTAAGATACTCGCTTTTAAACCAGCTTGTCCCTCTTAGCCTACCAAATCCAAAGATCTTTTCTAAATAAGGTGGCACCAGTAACAAAGAATGTGTTTGCTTCGAGTATGAAGTGTCATCATTTAATGATTTACTACTGTCCCAAATGTCTTCAAAATTGATCAATCTACAAAGAGCAAAACAACAAAACTAATGCAGAAACTAATTTCGCAGCATCCACAGGCCTGTTACATACTTTAATTTAGAAATCTAAACTACTTTAAAACATAATTGTGTCTTTAACTCAAAGCCTTTCATCTTAGAGCATTCTCACAGTCATTAGCCTAACTTTACATTAACTTGAACCATAAAAACAACCATAAAACATTAAATCAATGACCTTACTTTCTTACAAAGTGTTTTACAACTACAGCCAACTTATTAACTATAATTTAAAATACAATATAATAAACTCAATTAGCATAAATTTATCAATTATTAATAATTAACTGAAAGCCACAGAGGGAAGATCTTGAACCTTTGCTGAAAAATAAAAATCCATATCCAGAGACCAAGATAGCTACAGTCAGAAAGGGATACATTTTCATGAAACTTAAGTTTATTGGATTCTATAAGTATATTTCTCCCTCTTTTTGGAGTTATCCTGTTAGAATTAATCTAGTGTAAAAAAAAGACAATGAATTATAGATACCAACTCTGTATGAAAACTTTAATCTCACTTTAAATAAAATTTATTTGAATCTACTTTCATAATATTCTTATCTACTTTTTGGTCTAAATGTCTTACTTGGACCTTTAGAATTAGAAGTAATTTCTGATCAAATTGAGTAATTCCATTGGACATCCAGACAGAAATGATGAAAGAAGTTGCAAAAGAGATTAATGATGGTGATTCTAAAACTCAGAAGTTATTCCAGTCCAGAATGGCTACACTTGATGGCACTCTTTTCTGTAGCAAAAAAAAAACTGGTGTAGGTGACTTGAGAAATTTTTAAAAATGGAAGGGAATGTTGTTTCTGTACTCAGTTTCTTTGATTCCGAGAACAATGGTTTAGAATAATTCCATGTACAAACGTTCCCTCCAGAGTCTTATCTGGGAAGAATGAATTTGGGAAAATGAATTAAATTTCAATCAACATCCTAATATGCAGCCCTGATGTGTCCCAAAACTCTATCGCTTAGCCCCTGTTATTTCTTGACTTCATGCTACCACTTATAACATTAATCAAGGGCATGACTTCAGTTTTCATATGTACGTAGATGATAGCTAACGTTACCTCACTGTCACATCTCTTAACTCTTCCACTGTTGCCAAAGTGTCAGATACTTATCTGATTTCTAGTGCTGGATGAACAGAAATCTCCTCCATTTAAATATTGGAAAGTATGAAACCTTTGTTTTTGGACCCTGTTCCAAACACCAGTCATAGGTACAACCTCCATCCTTCTCCCTGGAAACGTTCTGAGTTATGTCAGTTTGTTTGGAATCTCAGTGTCACAATTATACCCGAGATGACCTTCTGACCTCATGCTTGTGCCGTCGCTAATGGTTCTTTTTTGCAACTATGTATCATTGAAAAAAAAATTCATAGAATCCCAAAGTCTGGAAAGAGGCCATTCAGCCCATTGAGTCCACTCTGATCCTTGAAGAGTTTCCCACCCACCCAGCCAGCCCATCCCTACAACCCCACATGATGAACTCACCTAGCCTGCACACCCTTGTACATTATGGGGCAATTTCCCATGGCCAGTCCACTTAACCTGCACATCTTTGGACTGTGGGAGGAAACTGGAGTACCTGGAGGAAACCCATGGAGGCATGGAGAGAATGTGCAAGCTCCACTCAGATAGTCGCTCAAGGCTGGAATTGAATCCTGGGTCCCTGGCACTGTGAGACAGCATTGAGACTACTGTGGCACCCCAAGGGTAACTTGGCAGTGATGGGATACAAATCCACGCTTCCGAAGAGATTGGAGAAATTCTTTATTTTTCCATTAACTTCTGTTTTGAATGGACTTAGGCACTATTGAGTAACTTCAGTTATAAGGATAGATTGAAGAAGTTGGAGAGGAGAATGCCAATGGGAGATTTGTTAGAGGTTTTCAAAATCATGAGCAGGCTGGATAGAGGATTCAGGGAGAAATTGTTTCCAATTGTAAAAGAATGAGAGGAATGAGAGAACATAGACTTAAAGTGACATGAAAAAGAAGCAAAGGTGTTGTGAGAAAAATCTTTTTCACACAGCAATTAGTAAGGGTATGGAATGCACTCCCCAGAAATGTGGTGGAAGCAGGTTTAAATGAAGTATTTAAGAGGTCATTGATAGAAATAATGTTCAGGGATATGAGGAAATGGCAGGAGATTGGGACTGGATAATAGAACTGGTGCAAACACAAAAGGCTGAATGGCCCCTTTCTGCACTGTATCACTTCTGTGATTCTGTGAAGAAATAACAGAAATGAGAAGAGTTCTGAATAGATCCATAATGAGGATTGTGTTCAATCAATGAGGAAGTCAGTATGGACCATATTTATGGAACTGAATGGGCAGAATTTCTGACTGTCCATTCCCTCAAATTCTGGTAAAAATGTATGCATATGAACAAATTTTTAACTAAGGTGTTTGAAATTACCTTTTAAAAACAGACAAAAAGAAAGAGCAGAAACAGAAGTTGCTGAAAAGCTCAGCAGGTCTGGCAATGTCTTTTTCTGAGTTCCTCAGTTCTGAGGCAGGGTCACTGGACCCAAAACGTTAACTCTGTTTTTTCTTCACAGATGCTGCCAGATCTGCTGAGCTTTTCTAGCAACTTTGTTTTTGTTCCTGATTTACAGCATCCGCAGTTCTTTCGGTTTTTGCAAAAAGAAAGAAAACCAGTGAGAATTCCACAATCCCTTTGACTTTCTAATACCATTATACAGCAACTTTCACCTTTTTAAATAACATGCTCACAGAGTATTTCAACCTTTCACTGCATTTTGTGATATTAAGTGGCATATCTAAATCTCGAAATTTTCCCTACCTCGAATTCCTTGTGCTTAATATTATGTTTATGTACTGATGAAGAATCTACATACAGTCAGAATCATACAGCATGGAAACAACTAGATTGCAGTGACCAGACATCCCAGTCTGACCTAGTCCCATTTCCCACTATGTGGCTCATATCCCTCTAAGCCCTTCCTATTCATATACTCATCCAGATGCCTTTTAAATGTCTTAATTATACCCATCTTCACCACTTCTTCTGGCAACTCATTCCATACGCGCAACACACTCTGCGTGAAAGTTACCCCTCAGGTCCCTTTTAAATCTTTCCCCACTAACCTTAAACTGATGCCCTCTCGGTTTGGCCTCCCCATTTTAGGAAAAAGACCTTGGCTATTCACCCTAGCCATGCCACTTATGACTTTATAAACCTCTATAAGATCATTCCCCAGCCTCTGATGCTCCAGGGACAAAGGCCCCAGCCTATTCAGCCTTTCCTATAGCTCAAACCCTCCAACCCTGACAATGTGCTTGCGCATCATTTCTGTATGCTGTCAAGTTCAACACCATCTTTCCTATAGCAGGGTGACCAGAATTGTACACAGCGTAACCAAAAGTGGCCTCAACAGTGACCTGTATAGCCTCAACATGACATCCTAACTCCTATACTCAACCCAGCATGCCAAACACCTCCTTCATCACCCTGTCTACCTGTGACTCCATTTTCAACCAACAATGCACCTGCACCCCTAGACGTCTTTGATTGACAACACTCTCTAGGGCCTTACCATTAATTGTATAAGTCCTGCCCTGAATTGCTTTGCCAACATTCAATACCTCAGTTATCCAAATTAAATTCCACCTGTCACTCCTTGGCTCATTGCCCCACCTGATCAAGGTCCCATTGTTCTCTGAGATAATCTTCACTGTCCACTACACCACCTATTTTGTCATCTGCAATCTTACTAACCGTGCCTCCTATATTCTCATCCAAACTATTTATAAAAGTGATGAAAAGCAGTTGACCCAGCACTAATACTTGAGGCACACTGCTGGTCACAGGCCTACAGTCCGAAAAGCAACATTCCACCACCATCTGTCTCCTACCTGCAAGCCAATTTTTTATTCAATTGGCTAACTCCTGCTGGATCCCATGTGATCTAACCTTACTAACCAGTCTACCATGCAGAACCTTATCAAATGCTTTGCTGAAGTCCACATAGTCAGAAGTCACACAACACCAGGTTATATTCCAACAGGTATATTTGAAATCATAAGATTTTGGAACACTGCTCCTTCGTTAGGAGATGTGATGTCAGGACTTCTCCTGATGAAGAAACAGCACTCCAAAAGCTTGTGATTTCACATAAACCTGTTGGACTATAACCTGGTGTCGTGTGACTTCTGACATTGTCCACCCCAGTCCAACACCGGCACTTCCACATCACGAAGTCCATATAGACAACCATCCACCGCTGTGCCTTCATCAATCTTCTTTGTCACTTCAAAAAACTCAATCAAGTTAGTGAGACACAATTTCCCATGACCATGAGATAGTAGGAACTGCAGATGCCGGAGAATGTGAGATAACAAGGTATAGAGCTGAAACGTCAGCCTTCCTGCTCCTCTGATGCTGCTTGGCCTGCTGTGTTCATCCAGCTCTGCACCTTGTTTTCCCATGACCATGTTGACTATCCCTGATTAGTCCTTGCATCCCCAAATTTATATAAATCCTGTCCCTCAGAATCCCCTCTAACAATTTATCCACCATTGACATAAGGCTTACCAGTCCATAGTTCCCTGGCTTTTCCTTACAGTCTTTCTTAAATAATGGTACCCCATTAGCCAACTTCCAGTCTTCCAGCTCCTCACTTGTGGTTATCATCTGAAAAAAAATTACAGTCTCACTTTTCGAGGAACTGATGTTCAATCATTTTTGAAAACCTAATGTTTGAATTTAGCAAATTAATCAAGTTGCTTTTGAGGATACAAGAAATAAGAGATGGAGTAGGTGTTCTGGCTTGTGAAGCCTGCTCCATTATTCAAAAGGAACATAGAAATGGGAGTCGAATAAGGCTAGATCAGCTCATGGAGCTCACTCTATATTATCGTTTCTTGATCTTGGGCTTCAACTACACTTTCCCACCTCCTCCCATTTCCCTTGATTTCTCCCAATGGAATTCTGAAGATTCACAACACTTTGAGTGAAGAAATTTCTCCTCAGCTCAGTCTAACTGAGATTTGTGCTTGTGTTAGATTTCTCAGCCAGTGAAACAGTGGATGGAATTTTCCCACCCCCTGAATGATGAAGTGAGAAAATTTGGGAAATCACGTGAGAAGTCCAATGAGGAGTTTCTCAACATTGAGACCAAAGAGTCCCATGTTCCAACCAAGTGCTGATTGGTGAGGTGAGATTCTTGCTAGTGAGCAACAAGAGGCCTATTTGCATGCATCAGCATCATTAACATCTCAGTATTAGTTAATCTTGCCTCACTAATATTCAGGTTCCCATGATGACATTCCCTGTTACCTGGTGACAGCAGCTCAAAGTTTGTTCTTCTGGACCAACATCTTGGACACCTGGCACCATCATCTCAGGGCATGCTCATGAATACTGACTAGGCACACCATCCACCATGGATATTGACATCAACACATACCAGCCTCACCACATCATCATGGCACCTCTCAAAACCACTCACAATAGAGCTCCACTTCAAAGCTGCACTTTGGAACAATGTGGAGGTGCCGGTGCTGGACTGGAATGGACAAGGTCAGAAATCACATGACACCAGGTTATAGACCAACAGGTTTATTTGAAAATACAAGCTTTTGGAGCTTCACTCCTTCTTCAGGTGTTAGTGAGGGAGGTGGCGTCAGTCACAGGATTTATAAGATCAAAGGGTCACACCATTGATGATGATGTTCTAAACAAACCTAACATGCTGTTAAATCTTTAATCAGTTAGAAGGTTTTAGTTGATTAAAATGTATATGTAAATCTCCAAATTCCTTCCAAGCCCCTGTCCTGAGAGAACTAAAGGTTTTATCAGTGTAGAGAACAAGTGACAGTTTAGGTCAGACAATGCATGTTGGGTGTGAGACCTTGTTTAGAATCTGTTTTGTGTTTTAGTTTGGAGTCAGACTGGTTTTATTTCTAAAGTAGGAATTTATAAAACACCACATTGACTGACTGTCTATAAGTTGTGTGCTTTTTGAATAAAATAGGATGTATTTGCAAATATAAATTTAACCCATAGATTCACACATGTGTGTGTGCGTGCACCAGCTCCTTTCATCGAAATGCTACTGTATTAGCCACTGAATGCAGGGATGGGTAACACCCATCTCATGGTTTCACCAAGGGAGCAGCTTTAGCACTCACCCACTTTCTGGTTACTTCATTGCTCACAACATCCTTGCCTTGGCTTGCAATTTTCTGCGTTTCTCCCCCAAGCCAGAGTTTAAAGGCTCGTAGTACTTCTACCTTAACATGTTTTTAATACAGACACAAAATGAGGCAGCTTGTTCCGACTGTCAGCAGTGATCAGTCAAAGGGAGCGGACACGTTACTGTGTGATAAACAGGAGCAAAAACAGAAGTTGCTGGAAAAGCGCAGCAGGTCTGGCAGCATCTGTGAAGAAAAGAATCAGAGTTAACATTTCGGGTCTGGTGACCCTTCCTCAGAACAGTTCTGAGGAAGGGTCACCGGAACCGAAATGTTAACTCTGTTTTTTCCTTGATAATAGGTACTGCAGATGCTGGAGAATCCAAGATAACAAGGTGTGGAGCTGGATGAAGACAGCAGGCCAAGCAGCATCATAGGAGCAGGAAAGCTTGACGTTTCGGGCCTAGACCCTTCATCAGAAATTCCTATGATGCTGCCAGACCTGCTGTGTTTTTTCAGCAACTTCTGTTTTTATTCCTGATTTACAACATCCGCAGTTCTTTCGGTTTTTATATTACTGTGTGATGCTAGTCTTACACCTGCACCATGTGCCAGCCAAGTATGCACAGGCAGATGCACTGCACTTACATGAACAGGATGGCCACATTTCAAAGCCTAAGGGGATTTATCCTCAGTTGAGTTCATGGAGATACCCTGCCATCAGACAGACCTGAACCATAAACCTCTGATATCAGTTCTAGGGGCTTTGCCACGGTCAATCATCTATTCAGGGTGTTTACAGTCAGGGGGTCTAACCCTGTACAGTCCTGGGAGTGAGCCCTGTGCATCCAGTCCCTGGGAGACATTGGAAGTCAGTCAGCAAGTTGTACAGATATTAGTCAGTGTCTTATCATTCATCGTTCAGATCTGCCTGGCTAAGACACTTAAAGAAGTGGCCCACATTCAGTCCAAGGGTTCCATCCACTAGATTTCAATGCGGCTTGGCGTTTTTTATTGGGGACATCGCTACAGGAGTTAGGCTGGAGAATTCTGTTGTGTGGATTGGAAATAGCATGCTAGGATATGATGGGGGGCAGCAACTCAATATGTAAGGGAGGAAGAGGATAGAGCATTGAAGAGAAAGAGGTAATGCACCATGGGAGGGGATATCAATTGTCTGTCAAGATTGTCACCCTGGCTTCCATGGGCGGAAATGGACTACTTTATCAAGCATATTGACACTGGATACCAGAGGCTGGAGCTGTAATGTAGAGAGATGAAGCATGGTTAGAGAGGTTGGGTCCACGGACATGGAAGTCTCAGTATCACAACAGCGCTTTTTATTCCCTTGATAATTTTCAAAAAACAATCATTCATGGGATGTATGCTAATTATATCTGCAATCATGGAAACTGGTCAACAATAAAATCCTGTTCATCAGTCACATTTGATTTTGAATCATATTAACAATTATTTTAGTAAGATTCACTTGATGTGTTTTTTTGTCATGTGTCATGCTATCTCCTTCTAAATAAAATGAAAGAAGAAAACAAAATAGTCAGCATTTCTTACCTATTGGGCTTTATGATGTTCATAATGTGGAGGGCCAGCTCAAGCAATTCTTACAACAATTCTACTTATAAACTCTAGAAGGATCCTGAGTTCCTGCAAAGATTTTACTGATTTCCTGCCATCAATCCAGCAGAATCCCTTACGAAATATGAGAATCATTCAGGAGGATTTCAAAGCCCATGTATTTTAAAGATTAGGATGTTTTGGGGAGATTTGTTGTCATTGATGTCAACAACGGGCTCTCTATAGAATCTATTCAATACCAAACAACCCATTGATAATGTAACCAAATGGAAAGTCTTTACTGCTCTCCTCAATCTCAGTTTATTGTTCACTTGCATTTTTTTCCATGTTGTTTGTTTGTGATACTTGAAATTATCAATTTTTTAAAAATTGTGGCCATTATTTTTTGAACCATGTTCCCCCAATCCATGAAGAAGTGGATTTGAGTGAGCATAGAGCATGAAAGGGATTTACCAGGATAGGTTTGACACATGGATAAAAATGATACCTGGTGAACCAAGAGAGTACTGTATTTTAAGATTAACTTTTGAAAGTAATACCATGGTCTCATATAACATAGGTATGCAGGGAAAAAAAATTGTCTAAAATTGATGACTGGTTTGAATGCTTTGTGGCTACTTTTACATTTCACATTTGAACTTCTGAATAGATAAGGTTTTCATGTTTTGTAGCATACTGCAGAAGGGATGGAACCTTTGTCCGTCTGTTCTCAAAGACAAATGCTGTCCGGAGTGGGGATTCTCTTTGCTAAGAGTTCCCACTTTCCTTGTTTATTTGAATGAATATGCTGAGGCTAACGTGATCAGTGAAATTAAGTGAATCATATACATATCACTATCCTGTGCGTTCAGGCTAGATAAGTGCCCCAGATCACTGAAAATAGTTTTTTTTGATAATTTCTTCATAGGCAGTTTTCACAGGAGGTAAAAGGGATATAAATAAGGTACCCTGGGCAATGTACACTAGCAAACAGAATGAGGGAGGAATTGAGGAAAATAAAGCTATGAAGTTAGCAAGTGAAATTGTGTGCAACAATATTGTGTGCAGTTTTGGTCTCCTTTCTTGAGGAAGGATGCTCTTACTCTCCAGGGAGTGCGGTGAAGGTTTACCAGGCTGATTCTGGGGATGGTGGGACTGACATATGAGGAGAGATTGACTAGGTAAGGATTGCTTTTGCTGGAGTTCAGATAAATGAGGGAGGGGGGATCTCATACTTATAAAATTCTGACATGACTGGACAGAATAGATGCAGGGAGGATGTTCCCGATGGTGGGTGTGTCCAGAACCAGGAGTCACAGTGTGAGGATTCAGGTAGACCATTTAGGACGGAGATGAAGAGACATTTCTTCACTGAAAGAGTGGTGAGCCTGTGGAATTCATTACCACAGGAAGTAGTTGATGCCAAAACATTGAATGTATTCAAGAAGCGCCTACATGTAGCAATTGGGGCGAATGGGATCAAAGGTTATGGGGAGAAAGCAGGATGAGACTACTGAGTTGGACGATCAGCCATGATTGTGAAGAATGGTGGAACAGGCTCAAAGGGCCTCCTTCAATGGCCTCCTCCTGCTCCTATCTGCTATGTTCCTATAACTGCATTCTTTCATGCAAGTATTAATCAACTAAATATAACCAAAGAAAATAACAAATAAAATAAACTTTGAGTGGAAGCTAGAGAGCAATAGAAAAATAGGTATTAAGAGCTACCTTAACAATGTAAAATGGAACGGATGCTGTAGTGAACATAAGCCTCATAATGAACTATGGCTTCTGGATTACGAATAATAGGCATCCAGGAAAAGACAAAGGAGTTGAATAAATACTTTGCATCAATTTTCACTGTAGAAAATATTAATAGTATTCCCAAAACAATAAATAAATAAGCAGCAAAAGTGGGGAGGTAGTATGTACAATAACTATTGCTAGAGGAAAGATATTCGGGAAATTAACGGGGTGAAAGACCAAGAAGTCCCCTGGACCTGATGGGATGTAATTTAAGATATTAACGGAAGTAGCTACAGAGATAATAGATTCACTGGTAGCGATTTTCCAAAAATCCATGGATTCTGAAAAAGTCCCAAAGGATTGGCAGTTTTCCAATCTAACGTCCTAATTTAAAAAGTTTGATAAATACAGTTAACTGTAGGACGATTAGTTTAACATCTGTCAATGGAAACGTTGTATACTTTATGATAAAAGCTACAATAGAGCTTTTAGAAATACATAATATAATCAAGCAGGCTTCATGTAAAGGAAATCATGCCTGGCAAATTTATTAGAATCTTTGAGGATGTAATAAGCAGGATAGATAAAAAAGAATGAGTAAATGTTCAGATTTCTAAACAGCTTTTGATGAGGTGCTGTGGATAAGGCTTCTTAAGACCCCATTGAGTTGGGGGTATTTTATTAGTATGGATAGAATATTGACTAATAAATAGAATACAGAAAGTTGGAATAAGGAGGGCTGTTTATAGGATGGCAAACTGTAACTAGTGGAGTGCCACCAGGATCAACATTGGGGCACAATTATTTAAAATATATAGCAATGACTATGGTGATAGAAATGAATGTCTTATCACTAAGTTTACTGATGACATAAAAAATAGGTGGGAAGGCAAATAGGTGGTGAAGTGATACAATCAGTATGTCGAGTAATATAAACAGGGTAAGAGAGTAGGGCAAAACGTAGCAGATGGACTATAATGTGGTAATTTGAGAAGTTTGTGCTTTGGCAGGAAGAATAGAGGGTTGAATACTATTTAAATGGGGAACGACTGCAAAAAGCTGCAGTATCTAAGGATATGGCAGTTCTCATGCGCGAATCACAAAAAGCTAGCATAAAAATTCGGCAGGTAATAGGATAGACAAATGGAATGTTTGCCCTTATTTCAAAGGGAATGGAATAGGAACTCTTGCTAAAATGATACAAGGCACTAGTTAGACCTCACATAGAATACTGTGAAAGGTTTTAGTTTCTTTTACCTAAGAATGGCATTGGAGGCAGCCGAGAGAAAGTCCACCAGGTTGATTCCAGGCACATAGAGATTTTCTTATGAGGACTGGTTGAGTAGGTTGGGTCTGTACTCAGTGGAGGTTAGAAGTGTGACAGGCAACCTTATTGAAACATACAAGATTCTTAGGCAGTTTGACAGGGTGAATGCTCAGAGGTTGTTTCCCCTTATGGGAGAGTCTAGGACCAGAGGGGATAATCTCCAGGTAAGGGGTTAGCCACTTAAGACAGAGACAACGAGAAATTTATTTTCTTGAGGGTAGTAAATTTTGTGGAATTCTTTACTGCAGAGGCAGTAGAGGCTGTGGCATTGAGTATGTTCAGTGCTGAGATTGACAGATTTTTAATAAAGGGTTATGAGGAAAAGGCAATAGAGTTAAGGATCATCGATCAGACACGATCTCTTTGAGTGGTGGAGGAGACTCAATGGATGAATGGCCTGCTTGTGTTCCTGTGTCTTATAGTCTAAATCAGAAACAAAGACCAACTTACTCAAACAGTATAATAACCTCAATTTTTATTAATGTTTATTAAAAATTTTAATAAATAGGTTCTGGGTTAAATACAATTGGCAGAAAAACTCCAAAAGTTGGCATCTAGTCAGTACTAAAACAATTATATAAACAAATCTAAAATCATTTAAATAACAAAGATAAACTGAAGATAATTTAATGCAGTTCAAAATTTGGAATACTAAATAAATCTTACAGGTATGCATCACGAAAATAAATGTCCACTTAAGTGAATCTGTACCATTATCCAAAACTTCACTTTGTAATGACAAACAGCTGTAAAAATTTGAGGCAGCCATATTATATGACATTAGGACCACAGTCCTGGAATATCTAATTGGATAATATGAATAAAAGATTTTATTTTAATGTGAAAACCATCACTTTTTAAATCAGTAACCGGTTTCACTTATTTTCTTCCAGTGGCCTCTCCATGGCATAAGGAAGTCTAAGCAAAATATACTTGATCAAAATATAAAGATGCCATTTAATAGTTACTGTATATAGTTATGAACTATGCTCAAGAAATCAACACTGATTTCTTAGTAGCAATGTTAAAACATTGTTAAATCCAGCCTAAGAAGCTCATTTGCATTTATTAAACATGTTATTAGCCCATTTTACTACAGGTATGCCTCAAGAGAATATCACGATGGTAAAATCTCAGTTTGTATTGTATGGTCAAGTAAGAGATGACACATCAATGACAGTTATTAACAAGAAGAGACAATTTTGGGAATGGTAGCAAAAATACTAGTCACAGTTACTGAGAACAAACATATTAAAAATAGCTTGTATATAAACCTGAAATCCTAATTCAATACAAAAATATCTTTGCAGAATAAAAAAAATCTTCATTATGACCGACAGTATCGTACAGATATTTACAGCATAAAATGGGCATTACATAAGATGGAATAAATCTCAGTGCCACATTTTATTGGGCCTGTTTGAGAGAGTATATAGGAAAATATATAATTAATAACACCATATTTAGATTCAATAATTCAGTAAACTTTAATTCACATTGTTTATAAAGGAGTATTCTTTTTTTCCTATTTGCTTCATATATCATCTTGTAGCTTTACTGTAGCAGGAAAAAAAGCTGTTTTATGGTTCACTTCTCATTATATTAATATGGCAGATTTGATCCTGTGAAATATACGTAAGCTCACGAAAGTAATTATGTACATATGTAAATATATGCTCAATAAAGATGTTAAGAAAATCTATTTGAAAATTGATCAATTGCAATCTCCAATTCGAATGTTGTGCAGTCATTTGAAAATGAGAAAGGGCCTAAATGTTGCTGCTGTTCTGTCACACATCACAGAACAAAAATATAGTTGGGCAAGCTCTTTTTTTTTAATAAGCAGTGTAATGCAGAAGTTCAAACCTACTTTAAGCACAGGCTAGATGTTATCTGAACAATTGGAAAAATGCTGATATTTTAATAACACTAAAATGTTAAACAAGCTGACAAATGTGTATAGAACATTGAAGTGTCATGGAGTTATCATAATTCACTCCAATGACTAGAAATGTAATAAAAAAAATTTGCCTTGAACTTAGATTGCTTCATTTCAAAATTCTGCAAAGAGTGATGAAATCAATACTGCAAAAGATTCAGCTTGCAACTTCAGATACGCTGTTTTGGTGAGAACTGTAGCTCCATTTGTGAAACATTCAACTGGCTTGCGTAAAGGATACTCCTTAAAACAAACTTCTAAAACCAGGAAGAAAAAAAGTCAGAATTTTTAATTACAACATGCAATCAAACAATTTCAAATTTTATAAAATTTCGTATGAACCTGTGTTTGAGACTATTGAACTTTATACATGAGAAAATGACATACTATTTGGCCTTAAATATATGCTGCATCATCCCAACTCCATAAATGCATCCCCTCCCCACTTCATTTCTCCATGCAAATGTTATTTCATTAAACAAAAGCATTCATATGATACAGGATTAGTTGGGAAGGGAGGCATTTATTGCCCATTCCTAATCGCCCTTCAGAAGGTAGTGTTGAATTGCCTTCTTTAGCCATTGAAGGCTACGTGGTGTAATACATCCACAGTGGTGTTGGGGAGTTCAAAATCTTGACTTAGTGATGGCAAAGAAATGGCAATATAGCTCCAAATCAGAATGGTGTTCGATTTGGATGGGAACTTAAAGATGCTGGTGTTCCCATGTATATCTCTGCTGCCTTCTAGGAGTGGCAATTAAAGCACTCCATACATATGTTTAACTGTATCATATTTTTGGAGTTCTTTTCTTCAGCCTATCTTTCTAGTTATCCTTGTTCTGTATGTTAATAATACTGGGCCAGGAGGCAGACACCCATGACACTGTTGAGCTACTAAGATTTAAAAGGTCCTGAGAATTACTTTGAACATTTCTGAAAATGCATCCTGTAGACACATTGAATGCTGGGAAAGAAAAGGGCTAATTAAATGTGAAGCCTAATAAAAACTAATTCCACACCAGGTGTGGAAAATATACCTGCATGGCTATAGATCTCGAGATCATTTCTTTAGGGATGTTAGAACCTTTGTAATTTTTCTTTTTTAAAAATTACTTTTGGTTGAAAATGTGAGCAGCAGTTTGTTAAAAGAAAAAAACAAACAAACTGATATTTGTTTTTAAGACATGGTCTGGAAGTTAAATGCACATTGATTCTTGCTTAAAGAACATTATAGACATTTTGGATCTAGAGATGCATTGTGTTCAAGTGTTGGCAGATGTTTGGATATTAACAGGGCCATCACAGGACAATGCCTAGCACTCTAACAAAATGAATGTTGAAAAAGCACAGAAAGAGAAACCAAAGTTGGCATTGTGTTTCTTTTGTCAGAGGGTTCTGAAAGTTACAGGATGGAGGTTTGATTGCATTCTGGTTATCTTCCCATTAGTGACTTATGGCAGGTTCAGAGAATAGAATCTCAGTTATAAGAATTGAATAAATATTCCTCAGAGCCAATGGAAACTATTTTCATTGACTTGTGCCTTCAGAAATCAAGCAAGATATAATCCCAAATGCCTGTAACACTATGCATCGTGGAAACTGTTCAAGTGATCTGGCCAGTTACATCTCTTATTTATTCTTTCAATTTATCCCTTAGCTGTGTCTGTCTATGTGTGAGCGTGGGCTATAATCAAAAAAGATTGTGTATAAATTACAGAAACTCATTAGATTACCTTGTTATTTAACTTTACTCAGCTAAAGCTACTGCACTAACAATAAGTTAATTCTTTCTTTTAAGCTACAAACACTTGGTAACTCGTAATAGTAATTCAAAATATATGGTTTGAAACCATTGAGGCAATTTTGATGGCAATTAAATGCTTTAATTTTACAGTGTTCCAAAGACAGGGATGGGTTGGGGGGGGAACTAGAGGTGGGGATGGGGATATTTAATTTGGCTGTTGGTCTCTGTGTCGTAACAGAGGACATAAAGGTATTATGCCTTATCTGTACCACAGCTTTGTTATCAAAAACCAGAAAGCCAGACAGTAATGAGTAAACAGAGATAACAAGGTATAGAGCTGAATGAACACAGCAGGTCAAGCAGCATCAGAGGAGCAGGAAAGCTGATGTTTCGGGTCTGGACCCTTCTTCAGAAATGGGGGCGGGAACAGGACTCTGAAATAAAGAGAGAAAGAGGGGGAGGCAGATGGAAGATGGATAAAGGAGCAGATAGGTGGACAGGAGACGGACAGGTCAAGGAGCAGGGGATGGAGCCAGTAAAGGTGAGTGTAGGTGGTGAGTTAGGATGGGGGCTGGTCAGTCAAGGGAAGACGGACAGGTCCAGGAGGCAGGGATGAGGCTGGTAGGTAGGAGGTGGGGGTGGGGTTGGGGGTTGAGGTGGGAGGAGCGGATAGGTGGGAGAAAAGATGGACAGGTCAGGGAGGCAGGGACGAGCAGGGCTGGTTTTGGAATGAGGGCATGTGGGGAGATTTTGAAGCTTGTGAAGTCCACATTGATACCATTGGTCTGCACGGTTCCCAAGCGAAATATGAGGTGCTGTTCCTGCAACCTTTGGGTGGCATTGTTGTGGCACTGGAGGAGGCCCAGGATGGACATGTCGTCCAAAGAGTGGGAGGGGGAGTTGAAGTGATTCGTGACTGGGAGGTGCAGTCATCTGACGCGAACCTAGCATAGGTGTTCCACAAAGTGGTCTCCAAGCCTCTGCTTGGTTTCCCTGATGTAGAGGAGGCCACAATGGGAACAGCAAGATACAGTATACCACATTAGCAGATATGCAGGTGAACATCTGTTTAACGTGGAAGGTTTTCTTGGGGCCTGGGATGGAGGTGAGGGGGAAAGTTGCGGAGACAGCGGTACCTCTGGAAGGCAGATAAGGGTGGGGAGGGAAAAATGTCCTTGGTAGTGGGGTCAGATAGCAGGTGGTGGAAGTGGCGGAGGATGCTGCGTTGAATCTGGAGGTTGGTGGGGTGGCACGTGAGAACCTCTACATTGCTGAGGCCAGGCGCCAGCTCTCTAGCACCTCCTCCTACTGCCCCCTTGATCATGACCCCACCCCTGACCACCAAAACATCATCTCCCAGAAACCTCCAGTGCCACAACAATGCCACCCGAAGGTTGCAGGAACAGCATCTCATATTTCGTTTGGGAACCTTGGAGCCCAATGGTACCAATGTGGACTTCACAAGCTTCAAAATCTCCCCACCCCCGACCTCATCCCAAAAGCAGCCCAGCTTGTCCCCGCCTCCCTAAACTGTCCTTCCTTTCTCCCACTTATCCACTCCTCCCACCTCAAACCCTGCCCCCACCTCCTACCTACCAGCCTCATCCCCGCCTCCTTGACCTGTCCTTCTTCCCTAGACTGACCAACCTCCTCCCTAACTCCCCACCTGCATTCACGTTTACTGGCTCCATCCCTGCCTCCTTTATCCATTTTCCATCCGCCTCCCCTCCTCTCTTTATTTATTTCAGAATCCCCTTTCTCTCCCCCATTTCTGAAGAAGGGTCTGGACTCAAAACATCAGCTTTCCTGCTCCTCTGATGCTGCCTGGCCTGCTGTGTTCATCCAGCTCTACATCTTGTTATCTCAGATTCTCCAGCATCAGCAGTTCCTTCTATTTCCGAGTAAATGAGTAACCTGTGTTTCATTGAATTAGAGGTCATTAGGAAGAACAATAGGGGTCTTTTGCAAATGTGATTTTGTGTAAAAATTCTTTATCTTGTCTACACTGAAGAATCCCTCTGTGAAATTGGAAGATGCATCACTGACAGATGATGACGTTTAGAAAATTACATTATAATGCTATAATAGAATTTAGCTGGATAGAAATGGGCACTTAAGCCCCTGAATTCAGGGAAGTGGTATTTCATTTAGCTGGTTTAGACGGTGCCATCAGATGAAAAGTTAATTCACCAAGATACAAAGATTCTAGGAGGAATGAACACCACCCACGCCCTCCACTTCCTCCAGAACTTCCAATTCCCCGGTCCCCAACACCTCATTTTAACTATGGACGTCCAGTCCCTGTACACCTGTATTCCCCATGCAGATGGCCTAAAGGCCCTCCGCTTCTTCCTGTCCTGCAGAACTGACCAATCCCCCTCCACCGACACCTTCATCTGCTCAGCCGAACTTGCCCTCACCCTCAACAACTTCTCTTTCAATTCTTCCCACTTCCTACAGACAAAGGGGGTGGCCATGGGTACCCGCATGGGCCCAAGCTATGCCTGCCTCTTTGTAGGTTATGTGGAACAATCCCTCTTCCGTACCTAAACCCCACCTCTTCCTCCGTTACGTTGATGACTGTATCAGCGCCGTCTCGCGCTCCCATGAGGAGCTCAAACAGTTCATCCACTTCACCAACACCTTCCACCCCAACCTGAAGTTCACCTGGACCATCTCCAACACTTCTCTCTCCTTCCTGGACCTCTCTGTCTCCATCTTGGGTAACCTCTTAGAAACCAATATCCATTTCAAGCCCACCGACTCCCACAGCTACCTGGAATACACCTCCTCCCACCTACCTTCCTGCAAAAATGCCATCCCCTATTCCCAATTCCTTCGCCTCCACCGCATCTGCTCCCAGGATGAGACATTCCACTCCCGTACATCTCAGATGTCCTCATTCTTCAAGGACCGCAACTTCCCCCCCGTAGTGGTCGAGAACGCCCTCGACCGTGTCTCCCGCATTTCCCGTAACTCATCCCTCACACCCCATCCCCGCAATAATAACCAAAAAAGAATCCCCCTCGTCCTCACGTACCACCCCACCAACCTCCGGATCCAACGCATCATCCTCCGATACTTCCGTCATCTGCAATCTGACCCCACCACCAAAGACATTTTTCCCTCCCCACCCTTATCTGCTTTCCGGAAGGACCACTCCCTCCGCGACTCCCTTGTCCGCTCCACACTCCCCTCCAGCCCCACCACACCCGGCACTTTTCCCTGCAACCGCAGGAAGTGCTACACCTGCCCCCACACCTCCTCCCTCACCCCAATCCCAGGCCCCAAGAAGACTTTCCACATCAGGCAGATGTTCACCTGCACATCTGCCAATGTGGTGTACGGCATCCGCTGTACCCGTTGTGGCCTCCTCTACATCGGGGAAACCAAGCGGAGGCTTGGGGACTGCTTTGCAGAACACCTGCGCTCAGCTCGCAACAAACAACTGCACCTCCCAGTCGCGAACCATTTCACCTCCCCCTCCCATTCCTCAGACGACATGTTCATCCTGGGCCTCCTGCAATGCCACCCGAAGGCTGCAGGAACAGCAAATCATATTCAGCCTGGGAACCCTGCAGCCCAGTGGTATCAATGTGGATTTCACAAGCTTCAAAATCTCCCTTTCCCCAACCACATCCCAAAACCAGCCCAGCTCATCTCCGCCTCCCTAACCTGTCCTTCCTCTCACCTATCCCCTCCTCACACCTCAAGCCCCACCCCCATCTCCTATCTACTAACCTCATCCTGCCCCCTTGACCTGTCCGTCCTCCCTGGACTGACCTATCTCCTCCCTACCCCCCCACCTACACTCACCTTTACTGGCTCCATCCCCGCCTCTTTGACTTGTCTGCCTCCTCTCCACCTATCCTCTCCTCTATCCATCTTCTATCCACCTCCCCCTCTCTCCCTATTTATTTCAGAACCCTCTTCCCCTCCCCCATTTCTGATGAAGGGTCTAGGCCCGAAACGTCAAGCTTTCCTGCTCCTATGATGCTGCTTGGTCTGCAGTGTTCATCCAGCCCCACACCTTGTTATCTCAGCATCTCAACAGGGTTTAGACCCCAGTGTTCTCACTGAGGTTAATGAGTAGGGTCTGGCGATGACACTTTGCTTCGTTGAGGAATATCTGCTAACTGATCAAAATGTGTGCAAAACTTGCAAGCATAATACTATACTATTAACGTGTAAAAGAGTAAATAAAACATTAAATTGCAACGAGATATTTTGATTAACTAGCCCATCTCATATACCACGAGACTGTTAGATTTTATTCAGGGTTTATAAACTACTCACTTGTCATTTAACAGTCAGTTCAATAGTCTGATACTTTTTTAGGTGAGCCCATATCGTGTGAATGTGAAACAGGGCTCACTGATGTTCTAAGCGGAGATAAGGAGCTGATGGTAGTAGAAAGGCCATGCCGACGCATCTCTTGAATTGCACGCTCTCTGTGGAATGAACAATTTGACAGACAAAAATATCCCTTATTTCTGAACATGTCTTCTGGAAACTGGTGACTTCAGTAACTTCATTTTGTGAAACCAACAGCACATGCTAAGCAAATAATTACTACAATACAAAGTAACATCTTGTCAAAATGGTAATGTATAGCTTTTGGAAACGTAGAATCCCTACAGTGAGGAAGCATTTGGCCAATCGAGTCCACAATGACCAATGAAGAGCATCCCACCTTGACCCACCTCCCTACCTTGTCACTGTAACCCTGCATTTCCCATGGCTAATCCACCTAGCTTGCACATCCCTGGACACTATGGGCAATTTAGCATGGCCAATCCATCTAACGTGCACATCTCTGGACTGTGGGACGAAACCGGAGCACCCAGAGGAAATCCAGGCAGACACAGGGAGGATGTGCAAACTTCACACAGACAGTCACCCGAGGGTGGAATTGAACCTGGGTCCCTAGTGCCTGTGAGGCAGCAGTGCTAATCACTGAGCCACCATGCTATGGTGGTAATTTTTCTCAGCTACACAAACCGATGATGGATCATTAAAGGGCAATGCAACTGTGAAAACACAATAATCTGTTCTCTGCAAGTTAACACATTTTAAAATCCTCAAGTAGTTCAATATAATCATTAAATCTACTTTGTATTTTAAACATTACCTTTCAAAACGTTCTGTTGTTAGTTGACGTTTGATGAGGTCAAGCTCCGCTTGAAGTTGTGAAGACTTAGCACGAAGCTGAGCTATTTCTCTATTCTGGCTTGATCTGAGAGGAATTATTAGTTACATGAGATATAAGTTATGCATCAAAACTTTACAAACAAATCATCAAACAGAGTAACAATTTCAGATTCAGTCGTCCAGATTTTTCATGAGTTATGCCTATACTCAGGCATAATAGAAGTGGACTTGTATAACTGCATTAGAAGCAATTCATCAGACCTTCCTCATTCTATCATTTTCAGGATTTACTAATAAAGCATTACATACTCGATCTTATATATAAAATTGCACAGGAATTACAACACAGCCACAAGCTCTTCAGCCCAGCCTTTCATTGCTTTTGTCTTCTGGGCAAACAGTCATTATAACCTCATTTGCTCACCCTGTACTTTGTCTTTCATGAAGGTATCAGTTATGGTTCAGTGGTAACATTCTGCCATCCAAGACAGAAGATGGCAGGCTCAAGCCCCACTAAGAATTGACACAAAGCATAAATACATACAACATTCCAGTACAGCTCTGAGGCAGTGCTGCACTGTGTAGTGCCAACTTCTAGTTGGTTCATTAATCAGAGTTTCTATCAGTCTTCAGGTGAACGTCAAGTACATCATATAATTCACAGTTTTGTTTTTAGATGTTATCTATTCCTAGACTATAAATTTAAAAACTTCGACTAAAAATGCAGATATATAAATCAGTTGGAGACTGATTTATTTCTATTTAATACTTCTCATTTGTTTTAAAAAGCCTGAAGTGATGTACTTCAATTGTCTAACTTGTCCTCCAGCAAAGTTCTCTGTACATAACACTAGAACAAAAAGGATTCTTCCTGACAGTGTATGCAGATGTGACTGAGTTACAATTTCTGTACAATTTTATGTATAAGGAGGTCTGGTGTATTGTGCTTCAGGAGTAAATTGTGAAACTGATGGAATGAGCAAAGTCTGTACAGGTAGGGTAGGGTAAAAAAAGAAAAGAGTACACTTGAACTGAAAACTCTTTGCGTAGCACTCACATTAAACAAAGAATTAATGCTGTTGAATTGAGATTAATTGCTCATTGCCTTATCACCCTATTGACAAAAAAGTCATACTCAGTGCACAGAAACAGACCCTTCGGTCCAACTTGTCCGTGTCAACCAGTTATGAGAGAACATAGAACAGCATAGCACAGGAACGGGCTCTTTGGCCCATGTTGTTGTGTAGGAAACTTGCCCCTCACATCTCCATTGAACATTCCCTCTCTCACCTTAACTGCATGTCCCTTGGTATTACACATTTCAACTCTTGGGAAAAACACTGTCAATCCTACCTATGCATCTTAATTTTATAGTCCTCTATCAAGTCTCCCCTCAGCCTCTCCTGACCCAGGGAATACAACCAGAGATTTTCCTATCCTTGTAACCCATACACTTTAAACCGGGCAGCATCCTGGTAAACCCCTTCTGCACCCTCGCCAAAGCCTCCACATCCTTCCTGTAATGCAGTGACCAGAACTGAACGTTCTAAGTCTAGCCTAACCAAAGTCTTATAAAGCTGCAACATGACATCCTGACTCTTGTAAAAACCGAAAGAACTGTGGATGCTGTAAATCAGAAACAAAAACAGGAATGGCTAGAAAAGCTTGGCAGGTCTGGCAGCATCCATGAAGAGAAATCGGAGTTAACATTTTGGGCCCCGTGACCCTTCCTCAGAAGTTCTGAGGAAGGGTCATCGGACCTGAAACATTAACTCTGATTTCTCTTCACAGATACTGCCACACCTGCTAAGCTTTTCCAGCAACTTCTGTTTTTGATCCCGACTCTTGCACTCAATTCCCTGACCAATAAAGACCAATAGTACCCTAAACAGATCTAGTCCCTTTTGCCAGCATTTGGACCATATCCCTCTAAACCCTTTCTAATCATATACCCATCCAGATGCTTTTTACAACGTTGTAATTGTACCAGCCTCCACCACTTCCTCTCGCACCAGCCTCTATGTAAAGAAGTTACTCCTCAGGTCCCTTTTAAATCTTTCCCCTCTCCCCTTGAACCTATCCTGGACTCCCCACGCCAGGAAAAAGACATTGTCTATTCATCATATCCATGCCCCTCATGATTTTATAAATATCTATAAGGTCACCTCTCAGCCTCCAAAGTTAGCCTCCAGCCTATTCAGCCTCTCCCTACAACTCAAACCCTCTATTCCCAGTAACATCCTTATAAATCTTTTCTGCACGTTCTCAAGTTTGCCAACATCATTCTAATGGAAGAGTGACTAGAATTTTACACAGTATTTGAAAAGAGGCCTCACCAATGTCCTGTACAGCTTCAACATGACATCTCAACTCCTTTACTCAATATTCTGACCAATGAAGGCAAGCATGCCAAACGCTTTCTTCACCACCCTGTCTACCTGTGACTCCACTTTCAAGGAATTATGCACCTTCACCCCTAGGTCTCTTTGTTCGGCAATACCTACCAAGGCCCTACCATTAATTTTGTAAGTCCTGCCCTAGTTAGCCTTTCCAAAATGTTACATTTCACATTTATCTTCTGGCCAATTGGGCCCATCTGATCAAGGTCCCATTGCGCTCTGAGGAAATCTTCTTCACTGACCACTCTAACATCTATTCTGGTGTCATCTGCAAACTTACTAACCATTCACATCCATACCCATTTATATAAGTGATGAAATGCAGTGGATGCAGCACCGATTCCTGTAGTACACATTGGAAATTAAGATTCCAGACAAATTCTAAGAAGTTACAGTAAAATATTGAATGACTTAGCAGATCTCTACAAAATTTCCATGAGGTAAACAAGACACATTACTCAAACAATAACAGACACAGGAATGGACAAAGAAGTGAGAGACAAATGCAATGGAAAAGGCGGTTGAGGGGGGAGGGGGAAAAGGGGAAAAGAGTGCGCAAGAGAGAGAGAAAGAGAGATGCGCGCACGAGAGTGAGCGCAGCCATGAAAGTCTGTGTTTAAGAGATATTGGTGAGTGTTATGGAATTTACATTTATACACTATTTTTGTTATATTCATAATTTATTTTATGAATTACTTACACTAAGAATGCACAGTAATACATCTGTGATACAGTATCTCAAACAATAGCATCTGGGTCTTTTTATTTTCCTAGCTCTGATAGAATCATAGAGTCATACAGAAGCAAAACAGATCCTTTGGTCCAACTTGTTCATGTCGATCAAATTTCCCTAACTAAACTACTCCCAATTGCCTGTGTTTGGCCCATATCCCTCTAAACCTTTCCTATTCACGTATCCATCTAAATGCTCTCGTTACCAATTACAAAAGATCTGATCTATCACAACAGAATCCATTCTTGGCAGGTGCTGCACATGTCTGCTTCAGTCTGAAAACTTCTAATCAGTATTTTTCTCGTAGCTGAACTCTGGCTTCAACACTGACTCCTATGGGAAACAAAGCTGTTTTGCATAGAATACTGTTTTAAAAGAACGCAATACCAACTTCGAGTGAATACTATCTATCTTGCAGTTATACTTTGATTTAATGCAAATCTGTATTTTTTTAAGAGACAGAATTCAGATTGCCCAAGTTCATTCACACACACGACATGGCAGGTAGGAAGATTGCAATGTAAGTCACTATAATTATTCTGGACTGATTTTGAATTCAAGAGCTTGAGGTGAAAGGCTAGTTTCTAATCCACTTGTTACAGATCCTGCTTTTTGAAATGATTTGAAGAGAAGACTACTCTAACTACATTGTGTCCTTCCACAGCCATACAGGGGTTGAGCAGATCTTACAACTTAAAGGCTGGTAAGTAATCACTTTATAATTATCTCACTGCTAAAATTCAATTCAAAATCTATTTCATTTTGAATTTTTGAGGATTGCGTACTTTTCTTTTGCAAAGCTGAATGTAATCAATTGTAAAACTTCAGCATCTCTAACAGAATAAACCCAATTCAGAGATTGCTGAAATCAGTAGGTAAGTAATTTCTTTTCTCCCACATTCTCCCCTGCCCCATCATCAAAGTAGTCATAATCATACAGTCATACAGTATAGAAATCTGAGATAACAAGCATGGGGCTGGATGAACACAGCAGGTCAAGCAGCATCATAGGAGCAGGAAAACTTGACGTTTCGGGCCTAAACCCTTATGATGCTGCTTGACCTGCTGTGTTCATCCAGCCC
>JAHRHZ010000249.1:74163093-74176687 GCA_024137785.1 Ginglymostoma cirratum
TGGTCAAGCAGCATCATAGGAGCAGGAAAACTTGACGTTTCGGGCCTAAACCCTTATGATGCTGCTTGACCTGCTGTGTTCATCCAGCCCCATGCTTGTTATCTCGGATTCTCCAGCATCTGCAGTACCTTTTATCTCAGTATAGCAATCTGTACTGGTTTCCTCCTCACTATCAACAACACCACCAAATTTTGTGTCATCTACAAACTCATACCTTTTACATTCACATCCAAGTTGTTAAATCTACATAACAAAAGGAATGGGTCCCAACACTGATTCCACCGCTGGTCACAGACATCCAGACATGAAGAAAACAACCATTTTTCTCCTTTTTGCAAGCCAATTTTGATTGGTCAGCTTGCATTGGATGCCATGGGCTCTCACCTTTTAGAATCATAGAATCCCTCCAGTGCAGAAAGAGGCCATTTGGCCTATTGAGTCTGCACTGACCCTCCAAAGAGGATACCTCCCACATGGGTTTTGTAAAAAAAAAATGACAGCTAACTCACCTAATCCACCCTGCATACCCCTGGACACTACAGGGGAATTTAAGCATGGCCAATCCACCTAATCTGCACATCTTTGGACTGTAGGAAGAAACCAGAGTACTCAGCAAAAACCCACAGAGACATGGGGAGGACGTGCAAACTCCACACGGACAGTCACTCGAGGGTGGAACTGACCTTGGTCTCTGGCACTGTGCAGTAACAGTGCTAACCACTGTGTTATGCTACCCTTTTGGACCAGCTTTCCATATGGGACCTTGTCAAAAGCCTTACTGAAGTCTGTGTGAACCTTCATCATCAGTATATTTGGTCATCTTTTCACAAAACTCAACTAAATTAGTCAGGCAGGATCTCTTTCCAACAAATCTGTGCTGACCATCCCTGATTGCTCCCTGCCTTTCCAAGTGTTGGTTAATCCTGTTCTTCAGAAATTTTCCAATAATTTCCCTACCATTGATGAGAGACTAACTAATTACCTGGCCTAAAGTGGTGAACTTCTTGAACAAAAGAACCACATTAACTGACATCCAGTCATCTGGCACATCACCTGTGGCCAGTAAATATCAAATATCAGCACCAAGGCCCCAGCAATCTTCTCTGTTGCCTCCCATAGCAGCCTGTGTTACATCTCATTGGCCACTGGGGATTTAGGTACCTTTATGCCCACTAAAACATCCAATACCTCCTCCTTATTGACCTTAACATGCTCTAGAATGTCACCATCCCAACTGAAATGTCCAGTTACAATGTGCTTCTCCTCTGTCGACATAGGTAAGAAATATTCATTTAAGACCAATATCCTCTGGCACATATTGCCACTTTGGTCTCTAATAGGTCTCGCACTTTCCCCAGTAATCCTTATGATCTTAATATATTTATGAAATGCCTTGGGGCTTTCCTTAATCCCATTTGCCAAAGATATTTCATGCTTTTCTTTGCCCACCTAATTCCCCTTTAAAACAACACCTTACACTCTTAAGTTTTGGGAGGCCTGTAGTATAATCCCAGCAAAAGGACTGCCTTTTTTTTTATTTCTAGGTTCTACCCAGATGGCCTCATCTGAAGGTCATTCATAGACATCCTCTACCATTATTGCAGCTGGTGTTCTTTATCAATAATGTAATGGTCCCACTTCTCTTATACCACTCCCAGTCATGTCTAAGATTTCTATACCCAGGAATGTTGATCTGCCAGTCCTGCCCTTCCTTCAACCATGTCTCAGTGATTGCAACAATATCGTATTTCCATGTGCTGACCAATGCTCAAAGTTCATCCAACTTGCCAGTCACTCCTTGCTTTAAAATACATACAACTTGGTTTTCCTGTCCTCCTATGTGCCTTATTATGCCCATGTCTACTCCACCTATTGGACTGTCTTTGTATTCCTTCTGAACGTTGCTCCTGACTTTATACCTACTTTGTGCCCCATTCCCCTGCCATATTAGTTTAAAACCTCCCTAAACACATGAGCAAACCTCCCACCAAAGATACTGGACCCATTCCAGTTCAGGTACAACTCATCCACGTCCCACCTAGCCCAGAAGCTGTCCCCACAGCACATGACATTCTAACTTCAGTAGTCCTTCTCTTTAATCAACTACCAACTCTCTAAATTTCTATTTGTAGTGATTGGAAGGAGGGCCAGGTGGATGTCATTGACTACAAGATCCTTGATTGGGGTGTTAACCTGGGCCAATCAGGGAGCCCTAGCTGACAGACATAAACAGGAGATTAGGGGCTCTTGTGGTGCAGAGGTAGAGTCTCTACCCCTGGACAAGGTGGCCTGAGTTCACATCCACCTCCTCCTGAGTTGTATAATAACATCTCTTAAACAGGTTGATTAGTAAAGAAATAAACAGGGGAGATTCAGAGAGTCTCCTCATTTTAGTGACTGGCTCAGAGCTGGCTGTTCAGAACCCTTGCGCTGCGCACATGTAAATAAGGGGTGACTTGGTGATAGGATACCTGCCTCTGTACAGTTTTTTCACTATTGCAGGATCTTTCCTTTTCTTAATCCATATTGTTGGTACGGACATGCACCATGATTGCTCTCTGTTTAGCTTGCTCTTTCAGAATGCCCTGCAGCTGTTCTAAGGTATCCCAGAGTCCAGCACCAGGGAGTATTTGACAGAGTATAGCATTAAGGAGCCTGAGAAAATCTAGAGTGATTTGGAATTGAGGGGTGAGAATTCTCTACTGGATGAAGTCATACCAGACACAAAGGCAGTGGTTGTTGAAGGTCCATCATCTCAACATCAAGACATCACAGCAGGAGCTCCTTAGCGTAATGTCCTAGGTCTAAGCAACTGCCTTTGCTTCAGCTACGATATCCATTCCATTATAAGGACAAAAGTGGGGATGTTCACTAATGATTGCACAATGTTCAGCACTATTTGTGATTTCTCAGATGCTGCGGTAGTCCATATACCAGAAGACCTAGACAACATCCAAGCTTGAGCTGACAAGGTGCATTAAAAACATTCATGCCAGACAATTGTCAGGCAATTGACATCTTCAACAAGAGAGAATCAAACTTTTGCCCTTTACATTCAATAGTATTACCACCACTATCAATGTCCTGTGGGTACCATTGACCAAAAATAGAACTGGACTAGCCACATACATACTATGGGTACAACAGCAGATTAGGGGTGAAAGTTCTGCAGCAAATACCTCACCTCAGAGCTCTCCAATTCCTGGATGAGTGCAGCTCCAACAACACTCAAGAAGCTTGACACCATCCAGGATAAAGCAGTCCTGCTAACTGGCACCCCATGCACCACCTTGAACACCAATGTTATGTACAACAATGTATACCATCTATTAGCTGCACTGCTAACTCACCAAAATTCCTACAACATCTTCCAAACTCATAACTTGTAAGACTTAGAAACATGGCAATGCCACCACTTTCAAGTTCTCTCTCAAACCATATGCCATCCTGACTTAGTAATACATAGACACTCCTTCACTGTTGCTGGGCAAAATCCTGGAATGCTCTTCCTAACAGCGTTGTGACTGACCCTATAGCCCAGGAATTGCTGCAGTTCAAGAAGTCTCCTTATTTCTGAAGGGAAATGAAGGGGTGGGCAATAAATGTTGGCCTAAATATTGACACCCACTTTATATGAACTAATTAAAAATAAAGAGATAACATGTATTCTTGTAATTTCCTTAGCAATCCTGTACTCAAGCTGTACAAAGCTTTTGATATTGACATCAAATAAATGCAAATACTATTCAATTTTCCTGCCAGGGCATGCAACAAATTTTGTCAGATATAGTATAAAACTAGCTATATACATGATGTGTCTTTTTTCAGCCTATTTTTCTTTTAATATAAAATTGTTGAATGCTTTCTATATAAATGTAGTCAACATTTTAAGGCAGAAGTAGATGGATTCTTGATTATCAAGGGATGAAAGATAATTGAAGAGGAATGTAGAGTTGAGATTAAATAACTTCAGTCAAGATCCTGTTGAATAGTGTAGGCTCGAAGGGCCAAGTGGCCTAGTTTTGCTCCTTGCTCATATGTTGAGGAAAAATCAGGATTCTTTTTCTGGTAGTTTCTATAGTTAGAAAGAAGCACTGATATAATAGGTACTAATACTAATAAATAATTACCACTCACACTTTGCTCTCTGCTAGAGTCAGCTTGTCTCCAAGAAGCTGTATCTCTGACTCTTTTTCATTCTTTGACAGATGACACTGAAACTCCTTTTCTCGAGTTGATGTCAACAATGTCTCAAGGTTCTTTACTGTGACCCGTTCAGTACACATCTGTTTCTTTAAAACTTCAACTTCGGACTTCAAATCTTCCAGTTCACTTAAGGTCTAGACAGACATGAGGAAGAGTTTTAAGTAGATTCAAAACATGCACCACTTGTCAAATTCTGACTCATAAGAGAAGACTAAATAAATCAATCAATCTTCTACACTGTTCTAATGAAGTTCATTGAAAGTTCGAGGATAGCTTTGAATCAGTGCTTTACAGTCTTTCGCAACACTGTGTGAAACTGGTCCCATCTTCTTTCAGTGGTAGCGGTTGGCGATGATTCTGATATTCCTATAGTCATGGACCAGACCAAACCCCCTCAAAATATATTAAGAGGATAGCCTAGACGCTAACTTTTCCTTATTTTAAACACAAGTGCCAGGTGTTGTGTTCCAGATGCAATTCGATTGGTCAAACTACAAGTTTCATATACTCTCGTTAAAATACAATGAAAGAAAGAAGAAACTGGAGCAACAACTCTATCGGAAAACTTAACAGAATAATACATTATTTAACTACTAAACAATAACTGTTCCAAAATAGTAACATGCCATAAATACATCCTTGGCAAAGGCAAATACAGTTAAATAGATTTGTCTCATATGTAATTCTCTAGTCCAGGAGGGAAAACATCAAGAGAAAACTCTGAGGGAGAGAGAAGCAGGGAGAGATGTACTGCAGCTTCTAAACCCAGCTACAAGACCACAGTAACTGCTACTGAAATACTAAAACTAAAAATTCTGGTTCTGTGGGAGCTTGGCCCCATCCACGCAGGCTGCTTCTTTTGTTCCAACTTTTAATAAAAATCCATGGCCTCACAAGCTGTTTACTTTATCAGCTTTGGAGCAGACTGCCAGGTACCCCCGTCACAACCTTTCTTCTGAAAAAAAAAACCAGGACAAATTATACCTCTTAAAGCCATAGTACCATCATACTATTTATAACTCCTGTGGCACACCTTTTGTGTCATTATTTTCCCACCACCATCTCTTTATACCACTATTCCTTTGTCAGTTTATTGTCCTCCCTTTCACCCTTCCATGTAATTTCTCTTTTGTTCTTTTCAAACAACTTCTTTGCCTTTGGATTTGTTTAAAAACTGTTTTGCTTTTCTTTGTATTTCTGTTCTGACAAAATATCATTAATTTGAAATGTAAACACCCTGTTTCATTCTCTAGATATTCTGCCCAACCTACTAAGAATTTCCTTCACTTTCTGTTTTTATTTCAGATTTCTTGCATCTTATATTTTGCTAATGTAGATGTAAGTCATGCTGACAAAGTATGAGGTACTATACATTAGTAGGATAAATAGGTGCCACATGTATTCCATGATTAATGCTAAACTAATTCAAGGACAAAACAGAATGAGATCTTAAATAAAATAGACAGTTTACTTTCTGGAGAAACCCAGCAGTTTCAGCAGCATCTGTGGAGACAGCAACAGAGTAAACGTTTTGAGCCCCATGACATTTCTTCAGTATCCACCCAGCAAAATGGAAAATTGCCCCAACACTGTATTGTGCACACAAAATGCAAGACAAATCAAACCTGGTCAAATACAGCCCTATCTGTCTATCCCCAAACATCAGTAGAGTGATGGAAAGTGTATTTGACAGGGCTATCATGCAGATTTAATCACTGATGCCCAATTTAGCCTTGCAGTTCGTGACCGCATTACACTCAGTATGAAAATAGGCAAAAGAGCTCAACTCCCTAGGTGAGGCAAAAGTGACTGGCCTTCACAGCAAAGTTGCATTTGACCAATTGTGATATCAAGGAGCCCTACCAAAATTAAAATCAATTTGAAAATATTAGAGAATATTTCACCCCCAGGGCATCACTGCAGGACATCCTCAAGGTAGTATTCCAGGCCCCGTTATCTTCAACTACTTCATTAATAACCATAATAAGAGTCCAAAATGGGAATGTTTATTGATAACTGCACAATATTCAAAAACATTTGCAATTCCATCTATTGAAGCAAATTGTGTCCATATGCATCAAACATAGACAACATGAGGGTTTGGACTGGTAAGTGGCAAGTAACATTTCCTTCACACAAATCTCAAGCTATGACCATCTCCTCTTGACGTTCAATCGCATTACCATCACCGGATTCCCCACTAACAATATTCTAAGATTACACTGACCAGAAGTTGAATTGTCCATTTAAATATTGTTGCTACAGCAACTATCCCTCTGAGGGTCCTGCCAAGGCTATAACTTTGCTAACGCTTTTTGCAGCACTGACTTGGAGTTCCGCGAAGAAGACAAAAAATTAACAGGAACTCTACTTAGGTCATTAATGTATCGTAAATGAGTAGTGGTTCCAATGCTGATATTGGAGGAATGCTGCTGGAGAGCAAATTCTATTCTGAAAATCAACTATTCATTACTACTCTCTAATTTACAGCTCTACTTCTTTTAACCCCATGGGTTTAATGTTAACAAGTCTATTAGGTTGTACTTCATTAAGTGCCTTCTGAAAGTCTATATAGGCAGTTTGAAGGAGGCAGTGGCATAGTGGTTATATCAATGGTATGCAGATTTACAGACATGGATTCAAATCCCATCATAGTGGATGGTGAAATTTGAATTCAATAAAAAAAAAACTGGAATTTAATAAGCTAGTCTAATGGGGACTTTATATCCTTTAGGAAAGAAAATCTGCTGCCCTTATCTGGTCTGGGCTATATGTCACTCCAGCGCCACAGAGATGTGGTTGACTCTTAACTGCCCTCTGGGCAATTAGGGATGGACAATAAATTCCGGCCTTGACATTAATACCCACATCCCACAAACAAATTAAAATTAAATTTCAACTAAATTACCCTCATCAATACTCAGTCACTTCAAAGAAATTTATTTGTCTTGAATAAATTTCCATATAATAGCCTATATTTTTCCAAATCCTAACTAATTTAATTCTGGATTACTGTCTCTAAAAACTTTACCATCACTGTTGGGTTCAATGACTATTTCACTTTTTTAAAAACTGGACTGTGGTATTTGCAGGGGAGGCTAAACAGCAGTGGATGCAATATATAGAGGAACTTCAAAACAGATCCTTAATGTCTGGACTATAAGTTAAAATTCTAAAAACAGCAGACTTTCAGTCTGGAAATAAGGTGTCTTATACATCATTATATAGAAATTTATTAAACTCATGGAAAAAATTAATCCTTATGTTACTTTATATTTTAAGAGGAAAATGGAAGCATATAAAGATCCAAGGCAATAAAAGATAAACAACTTATTTATATGAGGGAGCTATAATTCACGAAGAACGTGGGGAACAAATTTAGAATAGAACAGAGGGGGCATTGATAGTGGAATCGCTTATAAAATGACTGGATGCTATCATGAGACGACCTTTAGGATTTTTCTGGATGAATGAATTATGATGTACTGAACGGCCTCTCTCACTTGTAATTATTTTGTGAAAACAGTAAAAATCTATGCAAAAAGGATTTATGTTGTAAACGTGAGGAAATCTGGAACTATACAAAATGCAATCCAAGATTAGGTAACTATAGAAAACTTGGACCTTGAGTACATATGAAGTAGAAGCCCTCACTGTTTAATATCACCAGTACCATCAAGACAGGAGATCAACCCTGTTTCAGTGGAGGGCATGCTCAGCACCAGAGAGCAGCACCAGGCATAACTAAACATGAGGTATCAACCTGATGAAGCTGCCTAGTAGGACTGCTTGCATGCCAAACAGCATAAGCAGCAATTGATTGACAGAGCTAAGCGATCCTACAACCAATGGATCAGATCCAAGCTCTGCAGTCCTGCCACATACCATTGTAAATGGCTGGTGACTATTAAACAATCATTGGAGAAAGAGGTTCCACAAACATTCCCATGTTCAATAATGGAAGAGCCTAGCACATCAGTGGAAAAGAGATGGCTGAAGCATTCTCAGCAATCTTCAACCAGCATGGATGATCCATCTCGGTCTCCTCCAGTGGTCCTCAGCATGACAGCTGGCACACCATGTCATATCAAAAAAACAGTTGTGGATCCTGACAACATTTCAGCATTTGTACTGAAAACATGTGCTCACGACTTGCTGCTCTCCTACCCAAGGTGTTCCTGTACAGCTACAACACTAGCAAAAGTCCGGCGAGACGGCAGCAGGGTACGTTGCTTCATTCGGAGCTCCACTCTGCTCGCCAGTTCTCTTTCTTTCTTTGCCCTCCCTTTTCTTTTCTCCCTTCTTCTCTCTCTGTCTGTAGTAATACTATTCCTCCCCCATCCCTTCTAACCACATGTCTAAGGAGTCAGAAAGAAGCTGGGTCACGACAGGGAACCACATGGAGGGAGCTGAAAGCGTGGGTTATGACCTGCAGCAACAGCAGATCGCGTGTGAGCCGGAGCAACGGCGGCAGATCAAGACTGGGCTGGCAAGACCGGGCTGGTGAGGCAGCAGTAGCGAGATCAGGCCAGTGAGGCAGCTAAGAGTAGGATGCTGGCAGAGGCATGGCGTGGGCTGGACCATAACACATAAGAGCAGAAATTAGGCCAGTCCGTCCATCGAGTCTGCTCCGCCATTCAATCATGGCTGATAAGTTCCTCAACCCCATTCTCCTGCTTTCTCCCCAAAACCCTTGATCCCCTTGATAATCAAGAACCTATCTGTCTCTGTCTTAAATATACTCAATGACCTGGCCTCCAAAGCCTTCTGTGGCAGTGAATTCTGTAGATTCACCACTCTCTGCTGAAGAAGTTTCTCCTTATCTCCATTCTAAAAGGTCTTCTCTTTACTCTAAGGCTGTGCTCTTGGGTCCTACCAATGGAAGCATCTTCCCAACATCCACTCTGTCCACGCCATTCAGTATTCTGTAAGTTTCAATTAGATTCCCCCGCATCCTTCTAAACTCCAATGAGTAGAGTCCCAGAGTCCTCGAACATTCCTCATATGTTAAGCTTTCCATTCCTGGGACCATTCTCGTGAACCTCCTCTGAACCCGTTCCAGGGCCAGTACATCCTTCCTGAGATATGCGGCCCAGAAGAAGCACTGAGTGGGACTGCAGCAGTGGAAAGGCAAGTTAGACTCTCTTAAGTTATCCTTTTTTTCTTATCTTATTCTAAGTTAATGTGAATGGCGCCATATATGTACAGCAAAGGCACACACTTTTCTCTGTATTTTTACATTGAATACATGTGACAATAAATGATTCAAAAATAAATCTACCTGACAATGTGGAGAATTGCCTAGGTATGTTCTGCATGCAAAAAGCAGGACAAATCCAATACGGCCAATTATCACCCGATCAGTCTATTCTCGTTTGTCAGTAAAATGATGGAAAGTGCCATCAACAATGGCACAAGGAGCACCTATTCAGCAATAACCTACTCATTGGCGCCCAGTTTGGCCTCCACAAGGGCCACTCTGCTCCTGACCTCATTACAGCCTTGGTTTAAACACGGACAAAAGAGCTGAATTCCAGAGGTGAGGTAAGGTAAGAATGACGCCCCTTGACATCAAGGCCACATTTGAACGGATGTGGCATCAAGGAACTGGAATCGGGTGCAAATTCTCCACTGGTTGGAGTCATACGTAGAATCACAGAATTCCTATAGTGTGGAAGCAGGCCATTTGGCTCATCAAATCCACATTGCCCTCTGAAGAGCATCCCACTGAGACCCTCCTGCTACCCTATCATTGCATTTCCCATCCTAGATACGATGGGCCCTAGATACTAGATACTACTACAATTTAGCATGGCATATCCACCTAACCTGCACGTCTTTGGATTGTGGGAGGAAACTGGAACACTTGGAGCAAACCCACGCAGACACAGGGAGAATGTGCAAACTCCACACAGACAGTCACCCGAAGCTGGAATCGAACCTGGGCACCTGCCACTGTAAGGCAGCAGTGCTAACCACTGAGCCACTGTGCCGCTGTACCTGGTACATAGAACAATGTTCATGGCTGTTGGAGGTCAGTCAATTCAGCTCCAGGACGTCTTTGCAGGAATTCTTCAAGGTAGTTCCCTAGGCCCAACCATCTTCAGCTGCTTCATCAATGACTTTCCCTCCATCGTAAGGTCAGAAGTGGGGATGTTTGCCGATGATTGCAAAATGTTCAGCACCATTTACGAGTCCTCAGACACTGACGCAGTCCACATTTAAATGGAACAAGATCGGGGCAATATCTAGATACAGTAAGACAATATCTAGGCTTGAGCTGACAAGCAGCAAACAATATTTACACCATACAAATGCCAGGCAATGACCATCTCCAATAAAAGACCATCATTGCCTCTTGACATTCAATGGTGACATTCAACCATTATTGAATCCCTCATTGTCAACATCCTGGGAGTTATCATTAACCAGAAACTCACCTGAATGTACCATATAAATACAGTGACTACGAGCAGGTCAGATGCTAGGAATAATGTAGCAAATAATTCACCTCCTGATTCCCCAAAGCCTGTCCATCATCTGCAAGGCACAAGTCAGGAGTATGATGGAATACTCTCTGCTTGGATGACTGCACCTCCGATAACACTTAAGAAGTTTGACACCATCTAGGACAAAGCAGCCTGCTTGATTGGCAGCACATCCACAAGCATCCACTCCCTCCACAAGTAACGCTCAGTAGCTGCAGTGTGTACCAGCTACAAGATGCATAGCAGAAATTCACCAAACCCACTGCCACTTCTATCTTTAAGGACAAGGGCAGCAGAAAAATAGGAATACCATCACTTGCAATTTCCCCTCCAAGCCACTCACCATCCTGACTGGGAAATATATCGCTATTTCTTCATTGTTGCTGGGTCAGAATCTTGGAATTGCCTCCTGAGGGGTAATTTAGGGCCTACCTACAGAACATGGGGAGGTGATTGCCTCGTGGTATTGTCACTGGACTGTTAATCCAGAAACTCAGAAAGTGTTCTGGGGACCTGGGTTGGAATCCCGCCATGGCAGATGGTGGAATTGGAATTTAATGAATATTTGGAATTAAGAGTCTAATGATGACCATTGTCGATTGTCAGAAAAACCCATCTGGTTCACTAAGGTCCTTTAGGGAAGGAAACTGCCATCCTTACTTGGACTGGCCTACATGTGACTCCAGACCCACAGCAATGTGGTTGACTCTGAACTGCCCTCTGGGTAAATAGGGATGGGCAATAAATACTGCCCAGCCAGCGACACCCATGTCACATGAATGAATTTAAAAAAATGCCTGTATTTTGAACAAGAATTTAAGTTTGTACTGTGTCCTTCATTGCTAAAGCGCTTTACAGGCAACTGTGTATTTTTTGTAGTGTAGTCACTGTTAGAAAATGGGAAACAGCTGTTAATTTGCACAAATCAAGTTCTCACAGCCAGCGAGAAGGTAACAACTGGATAGTCATCAACTGAAGGAATCAAAAATGGCCAGGACACAAAAAGTAGCTTCTTTGTTCTTCATCAGAAACTACCAGGGGAACTTTTCCATTCCTTTGAAGGCAATTATCTAGATGTTGACACCTCATCTGGAAGGCAGAACCTCTAACAGTTCAAAACCGTTCAATACTACACTGGAATATCATCTCCGGGTATACACTCAAGTCTTTGAAACAAATGTATTCGAGGCCAATGTTAAAGCACCAGCTGTGTAAATATTTATTCTGTTCTGGATCAGGTAAATCCAGGATGAAGAATGTTAAACCCTATAAGGAATAATCGTCATTTAAAGCTCCATAATGGTTTTCATCTAGAAGGTCTCACAGTTCAATCCTATGTTACTACAAAGGATAACATGGTGTAATAACAATATCTTCACAATCCATCCTGTTAAACGCTCTATAGGAATACCACACATAAAATTACTGCAAACATCCAATATATGATGAAGGCTCTAGTAATGATGTTACGTTTGCTGAGTGAATGTATAATTTAAAAAGATAATTGTGAAGGTGATTTGTTTTGTAAAGTGCCCTCGACTGACCATTCCAAAGTCCAAGTAATACAATGTTGTCATCTGGGCTCACATTCTTGAAATCAAAATTATAGTCAGCATGTAGGAAGTGGTCCACAGAAGTGGGAAATACAAACCTACAATTTCTAATCACTACATAGATCATTTTTTATCGTTATACAATCATTTTAATCTAACATTTCAAATGTTGCTTTAAATTAAGCATAGAGAGTATTTCATCTAACCATACCTTTTCATGTTCCATATTCTTAGAAGTAAGTTGCCGTGAAAGTAATTCCTTATTCGAATCCAGTTGGGCACACAGTTCTCTGACTGAAGCCAGGTCCCCTAAAACATGGCATTTCTCAGCCTGCGTCTGCCGCAACTCTTCTTCCAGTTTGCTCATGCTTTTAGATATACAGGAAATCTCTTTCTCATATGCTTGTTGGGCAGCTAGGTGCTAAATTAAAGAAGGAGTTACAGTCAGGCACCCAGAAACATGTATATATTTGGGACATTACATTGAAACAAAGTTTACAATAATAGGCAAGTTAATTGATGGTGCAATCCAGTAGTAAATATGGAATAAACAATATTTGACGGTTTTCCTTACTCTTTAATTGAATTTTGACTTCTGCATACAACAGTACATTTTCAAGACATCATAAGGTGTAATCACCTGGGACATTGCTTTTAAGGAAATTCCAGCTGCAGTGGTCTGTAATCTTCCTACACCAGGCTGTATAATGGTTTAGGCTGTACTTATAAGACTTTTATCCAGCAAAATTGGGGCAGTCAGTTCCCTCAAAAGATGGCGATTGATTTTTCACTCTTTTACTACCAGTGATGATCCGCAACCAGAAGCAGAAAAACAGGAAGCCAAAATAGAAGACAGCTAAGCAAAGGCAGGCATCAAATAGGATTAGAATAACGGTAAAAAGGCAGAATTAAAGGCACTATATCTGAATGCTTGTGCTTTCACAAAATGATCGACAACTTGAATGCATAAATTGCAGGTGAATGGATATGATTTAACTGCCATTATGGAGACATTGCTACACAGTGACCATGACTGGGAACTGACCATCCAGGGATATTTGGCATTTATGCAAAAGGAATATGAGATGGGGTCGCAGTCTTGAATAAGGGATAGATCAGTGCAGGAGTAAGGGAGAATCGAAGCGTCAACTTAGGTGGGGCTAAGAAACAGCAAGTTTGGGAGCAATTGAAAACTCAGCAAGTAGGTTGAAGAGATAAAAGGTACTGCAGATGCTGGAGAATCCGAGATAACAAGCATGGGGCTGGATGAGCACAGCAGGTCAAGCAGCATCATAGGAGCAGGAAAACTCGACGTTTCGGGCCTAAACCCTTCATCAGAAATGGGGG
>JAHRHZ010000249.1:74177087-74297888 GCA_024137785.1 Ginglymostoma cirratum
TTGTCTGCCTCCTCTCCACCTATCCTCTCCTCTATCCATCTTCTATCCGCCTCCCCCTCTCTCCCTATTTATTTCAGAACCCTCTTCCCCTCCCCCATTTCTGATGAAGGGTTTAGGCCCGAAACGTCGAGTTTTCCTGCTCCTATGATGCTGCTTGACCTGCTGTGCTCATCCAGCCCCATGCTTGTTAAGTAGGTTGAAGAAACTGATTAAGAAAGGGAAAAGAGAATACAAACGCAAACCAGTGAGGAGCATAAAGATGGACAATGAAAGGTTCTTTAGCTATGTGAAAAGGAAAAGCTGAGACAAACGTAGCCTTATTACAAGTAAGGACAGGAAAATATATAGTGGAGAAACTAAACAGCATTTTTTTCCTCTTTTCAAGAAGATACAGAATATCGCCTAGAAATACTAGGCAACCAAGAGCCTTGTGAAACTGAGGAACTAAAAGAAATCAGTATTAGTGGAGAGGTAGCACCTGGAATGTTAACTGGATTGCAGATTCATAAATCCCCTAGACTGGATGATATTCATTCCAGTGAGCTTAACTGATAGGCTATATAGAGAGTGAATGCATTGGTGGTTATCTTTTAAAATTCTATGGATTCTGGAAAGAGTCCCATGGCAAATGTAACCCCACTATATACGAAGAGAGGAAGAACAAAGAACAAAGAAAATTACAGCACAGGAACAGGCCCTGCAGCCCTCCAAGCCTGTGCCGATCCAGATCCTCTTTCTAAACCTGTCGCCTATTTTCCAAGGATCTGTATCCCTCTGCTCCCTGCTCATTCATGTATCTGTCCAAATACATCTTAAATGATGCTATCGTGTCCGCTTCTACCACCTCCACTGGCAACGTGTTCCAGGCACCCACCACCCTCTGTGTAAAGAACTTTCCACGCATATCTCCCTTAAAGGAGAGTGGAGAACTACTGGCCTGTTGCTTGATATCAGGAGGGAAAATGTTAAAACCTAACAATAAAGGCTATGATAACTGAATATTTAGAAAAGAATAGTAAAATTGGGCAGTCTCAAAATTGATTTATGAAAGAGAAATCATATTTGACATAATCTTTGGGAGACTTTTGAGAACAACACGTGTAACATTGATAAAGTGACCACACAAAATACGAAGACAAGTAGGCCAGTCAGCCGATTGAGTCTGATCCATCTTTCAGTTAGGTGATCGCTAATCAGAATCTCCAACTCCCCTTTCCTGCTTGTTCCCCATATGCTAGATTCCTTTATAGATTAAAACCCTGTCTGTTTTCAACCTTGAATACACTTAATGACCCAGCTTCTATAGACTGCTGTAGTAAAGAATTCCATAGACTCACTACCCTCAGAAGAAGATTTCCATCTTTATCTGAACGGGATGATCTCTTACCCTGAGATTTTGCCCTTGGGTCATAGACTTTCCCACGAGGGGAACCACATCGCAGCATCTACCCTGTCAAGCCCTCTAAGAGTCTTTGATAATACCTTACATAATAATCTTTAATGAGGTTGTCTCACATTCTCCAAAGGCTCCAATGAGTACAGGCCCAACCTACTCATCCTCAAATCCTTCCATACCCGGATAAACCTAGTGAACCTTCTCTGGACTACCTACAATGCCTATATCTCTTGCTTTACAACTTAGGGGGCAATATTTAAAAGCAAAGGTTGCCCCATTTTAAACAGAGCTGAGATTTCTTTTTCCCTCTGAGGGCCATGAGTCTTTTGTACTTTCTTCCTGAAAAAGTGGTGGAAACAGATTATTGAATGTTATTAAGGCAAAGATAAATAGGTTGTTGTTGAACAAGGCAGTGAAAGGAAAGCAGGAGTAGGTGGGAATGTGGATCTGAAGTTAGAACCAGATCAGCCATAACATTATTGAATGGTGGAGCAGGCTGTAGGGGCTGAATGGCCTACTCCTGCTCATTGTTTGTAAGTTAGTACATAGAATTGAAGCAAAGGTAAGGTCATCATTTGGATCTGAAAAGGCGAGAAAAAGAGTCTTTCCTAACAGTGATTTTTGGGGATCTAGGAACATGGATCATTCAATACCATGAAAATGCCCAAAAATCTTGATCCATTTATATCTAAGACTGGAAGTCATGCACCATCTATACATGACCATTGTTAAACCTCACCTTCTGAGCATAGTGAGCAGTCTGGTCACCATACCTTAGGAAGATATATTAGACTTGGAACAAGCACAAAATAATTTATTCGATGCTATCTGGACTCAAATTAAGGACGAAATCATAAGGAGAGATGACAGAAGCTAGTGTAGTATCACCTGGAATTTTCAATCTTAAGGTGTGATTTGTTCAGTGTTTTCAAGATTTGAGGGAAATAGATAGAGTAAATAAAGGAGAACTGTTCCTGCTGGTTGGAGAGTGCAAGGTATAGAAATTAAAGTCAGAGCTCTGTGGAATATTATTAGAAAATATATCGAGACACAAAGGTTGGTGGAGTTCTCTCCCTCAAACAGCATGTAATGCTAGAGCACTGGTAAATTTTAAAACCAGAATTTGACAAATGCTTGTTATCCAAAGGATTAAGGAATGTGCGACAAAGGTAGGAACATGGAGCTTATTTGCTGATTAGCCATGATTTCACTGAATTTCTAAACAGGCTGAAGACACCAAATTGGCCTACACCTATTCCTATATTGCTTGAAATGACCAATTAGATACTAGACTTTATGTATATTATAGTTTTATAGACTTTGTTGATAAATAATACCTCCTCTATTTCCTTTTCAAGCTTGCCGACTCTTTCCTCAAGATGCTGTCTCTCTGTGTCTACAGACAGGAGCTCTAATCGAATTGAGCTACTTTCGCCCTCTGCCTGATGGGCCTTGTTCTCCCAGTTCTCGGCCTGATTACTCGCCATCCGGAATTGCTCCAGCATATGATGGAGTTCTTGTTCCTATTGTTAACAAAAAAAAGTATATGTCTTAAAGACTGAAGAATACTCGCAGCACATAGACAACAATCCTTATTCTCCTTTCATCATCACCTTTAGGTGTTGATCCATCAGCAAGTATAACAACGGTTCACTTGGTTGAGGGAATGATTCAATGAGGGGACTTTGAGTAGAATAGGTCTACATTCCCTGGAAATTAGAGACAAAAAGTGACCTCACTACAGCATAAAAAGCTTATGGGGTTTAATATGGTAAATGTTGAGAGGACATTTCCTCTGAACATGTAGTCTCAGACTGCAGGTCACAGTCTCAGAAAAATATCAGGACTGGTAGGAGAAGAAATTTCTTCATGCAAAAGCATGCTAGAGCTTTAAAACTGTCTATCATAGCTAGGTGCTCAGGCATTAACAATATCCCAGACAAGGGTCAATATACTTTTTTTTTAAACTAATGAAGAAAACTAAGAGATATATTGAGATAGAATGTCATTTAATGTCAAAAGAGGTTTGAATGGCCAATTCTGCTCCCATTTGTTAGGTTCTAATTGAACAGATATGTGTAGCTGTTACCACTGACAGCCAATGAATAGGGTAGACTGAGTTTTGGATGTGCATTGTACAAATATAAAAGTATTGCTATGTGACCTCCAGCTGCATTACAGAAAACAAACTTATCATTAATGGAACTGGTCACTTCATACAAATCCAGCAGAAGCAATCTTCTTCTGCCAATAATTAGGGAATAGTACATGGGAAGTGCATCCTGTGGGGCTCAGAAGGTGGATTTCCAAACTTCTTTTAGGATGTCAACCTAATTTTGTAGAAACATCTGGACTTAGTAATGCCTACAGCGACATAGAAAGGAAGAGCTCTGGATGCATTTTAAATCTTAAAGTGATATTACATTTTAAAGGCCACAAACACTGGAAACCTTAGAAGAGAGAAAATGTTTCAAGATCTACTGGTGGTCCAAACAACAATTATCTAAAATGACAACTGGAAGTTATTTTTGGTCATTTTTTAAGGTAGGTCACATACATCAAAAGTTCTCTTCTTTCATTGCCATGGTCTTCTCCTTTAATAAATGCTGTGACTTGTTTGAATATTTTTGCACTTCTGGGCTATAGCAGGGCTGGGACAACAGCACGTCAAGTGTTGGTCCAGTTGCTACTAAAGACTACTCAGAGAAAATGGTACGAGACAAGCACCATTGCTTTAGAAAACGTTTGTCGTCTTGATCCTTCATATCATCCTTGCAATTTTGCAAGGAATTATGAAATCCCAAGGCCGTTTGCAGAGGAAATTTGCTTCCTTATCTGGTCTTGCTTAGATCTGACTCCAGACTATGAACAATTTGATTGACTCTTAATGCCCTTAGCAAGCTGCCGAGTTGAATCAACTGCTACAGAAAATTTGAGTAAGCATAAAACCAGAAGGCAACACAACATTGACCTAGGTGCTGGAAACAGTGAAAGTACACCCTGTCCAGTGAATGCAAAAATGTTCTTCTCACTTACGCACAAAAATTGGAAGAACTGTCCGAATGGCTAGTTAACAGTCTGAAATAACCATGCTCACTGAATTATACATTACAGCCAATGTTTCATCCTCCACCATTACCAACCTTAGATAGGCCTTTAGATACAGGCAGTACAGATTCACCAGAGGTGGCTGTTTAAGGCCACGAGAAGGTGGCCATGAGACTCCTCAACATTGACTCCGCACCCCATGAACTCTCATTGCATCAGGTCAAACATGGATAAGGGAACCTCCTGCTGATCATCACATCTTGCTCTGCATTAGCCAATGAATCAGTGACCTTCTATATTGAGATAACAAGGTGCAGAGCTGGATGAACACAGCAGGCCAAGCAGCATCATAGGAGCAGAAAAGCTTGACGTTGCGGGCCTAGACCCTTCATCAGAAATGGGGAAGGGGAAGAGGATTCTGAAATAAATAGGGAGAGAGGGGGAGGCGGATAGAAGATGGATAGAGGAGAAGATAGGTGGAGAGGAGACAGACAAGTCAAAGAGGCGGGGATGGAGCCAGTAAAGGTGAGTGTAGGTGGGGAGGTAGGGAGGAGATAGGTCAGTCCAGGGAGGACGGACAGGTCAAGGGGGCGGGATGAGGTTAGTAGGTAGGAGATGGGGGTGCAGCTTGAGGTGGGAGGAGGGGATAAGTGAGAGGAAGAACAGGTTAGGGAGGAGGGGACAAGCTGGGCTGGTTTTGGGATGCGGTTGGGGGAGTGGAGATTTTGAAGTTTGTGAAATCCACATTGATACCATTGGGCTGCAGGGTTCCCAAGCCGAATATGAGTTGCTGTTCCTGCAGCCTTCGGGTGGCATCCTTGTGGCACTGCAGGAGGCCCAGGATGGACATGTCGTCTGAGGAATGGGAGGGGGAGTTCAAATGGTTCGCGACTGGGAGGTGCAGTTGTTTATTGCGAACCGAGCGCAGGTGTTCTGCAAAGCGGTCCCCAAGCCTCCGCTTGGTTTCCCCGATGTAGAGGAGGCCACAACGGGTACAGCAGATGCAGTATACCACATTGGCAGATGTGCAGGTGAACATCTGCTTGATGTGGAAAGTCTTCCTGGGGCCTGGGATGGGGGTGAGGGAGGAGATGTGGGGGCAGGTGTAGCACTTCCTGCGGTTGCAGGGAAAAGTGCCGGGTGTGGTGGGGCTGGAGGGGAGTGTGGAGCGCACAAGGGAGTCATGGAGAGACTGGTCCCTCTGGAAAGCAGTCAAGGGTGGGAGGGGAAAAATGTCTTTGGTGGTGGGGTCGGACTGCAGATGGCAGAAGTGTTGGAGGATGATGCATTGGATCTGGAGGTTGGTGGGGTGGTACGTGAGGACGAGGGGGATTCTTTTTTGGTTGTTATTGCGAGGACAGGGTGTGAGGGGAGAGTTGCGGGAAATGCGGGAGACACGGTCAAGGGCGTTCTCGACCACTGCGGGGGGGAAGTTGCGGTCCTTGAAGAATAAGGACATCTGAAATGTACGGGAGTGGAATGCCTCATCCTGGGAGCAGATGCGGCGGAGGTGAAGGAATTGGGAATAGGGGATGGCATTTTTGCAAGAAGGTGGGTGGGAGGAGGTGTATTCTCGGTAGCTGTGGGAGTTGGTGGGCTTGAAATGGATATCGGTTTCCAGGTGGTTACCCGAGATGGAGACAGAGAGGTCCAGGAGGGTGAGAGAGGTGTTAGAGATGGTCCAGGTGAACTTAAGGTTGGGGTGGAAGGTGTTGGTGAAGTGGATGAACTGTTCGAGCTCCTCATGGGAGCACGAGGCGGCGCCAATACAGTCATCAATGTAACAGAGGAAGAGGTGGGGTTTAGGGCCAGTGTAGGTACGGAAGAGGGACTATTCCACGTAATCTACAAAGAGGCAGGGATAGCTTAGGCCCATGCGGGTACCCATGGCCACCCCCTTTGTCCCGGCGGACAAACCTCAGGGGATCTCTCCCTCCGGACACACCTTCTATATTGAACAAGTTTGTAAGAAGTAGCAATGTTGGGGGACTTCAATACTCACTGGCCTGTGGCACATAATAGGAGAACCAACAAGAGGAAAAATCCTACTTGTTTTTGTCCTCACAAATTTACTTTTCAGTGATGCATCTGACCATGATAACAGTAGCAGGAATGATCTCTGCACAATCCTTGTGGAGACTGAAGTGTAATGGAATATGCAAATAATTTTGACATAATTGATATTAATCTGACATCAACAAACTGATCAGCGGAAGAGATTAGACTGGAAGAAGCATGTAAAGAGAGAGGTCTTAGACACTACACCAAACAGCTGTATTTAGTAACCTGTAATGTTCAAATGTGAATAAAGAGTGTTAAAGTACTCAAGAAAGCGAGACTCTCATCCTAGGATAAGGATCCATCACCATTTAACAGTGTATATATGAGCACTCAGCCCAGGGATACTAATGAGACATATCTAACAATGCTGGCAGCAAGGTATTCTATCAGTAAAGACTAAGCTCTGTCTTCACATAGCATGACTAAAAGCTGATCTAGCAGGCTCAAAGCTCAACATCCATGAAGCAGGCGGCTGTCAACATCAAAATTGTATTCCTCAACAAGCTTCCACTCATTCCAGCAAACTCCTACTCAGCTTTTACTATCAAGCCAAGGCACTAACCCTAGTTCAATGAAGAATGCAAGAGGACATGCCAGGAGCAGCACCAGAGATACCTAAAAATAAAGCGTCAACCTAGTGAAGTGACAACACAGGATTACCTGCATTCCAAATAAGCAATTCCACAACTATAGATCAGATCAAAGCTTTGCAAACCTGCCACATCCAGTGGTGAAGAGTTGTATACAATTAAACAATAAACAACAGGTGGAGGTTTCAGAAACAGCCCATCCTCATTATCTTTAATTAGAAGTACTGAATGGATGATCTGCCTCTACCTACTGCTGTGGCGCTACCGTTACAAATGCCAATTTTCAGACAATTCAATTCATTTCATGCATTATCAAGATATGGCAAAGGAACTGGATACTGCTAAAGGGCTAAGGCCCTGACAACATCATAGCAAAATCAGAAGTCACATGACACCTGGATATACTCCAACAGGTTCTGACTTCTGCCTTTGTCCACCCCAGTCCAACACTGGCATCTCCACATCATAATATCATTGCGATTATACTGAAGAATAGAACTTTTCCAGAGCTAACCATACCCTGAGATGTGCGAGTACAGCTGTAACAATGGAACCTTCCCAACAATGTGGAACATTACCTGAGTAAGCCCTGTTCACTAATAGGAGGATAAATTCAATCCACCCAAATACAGTTCCAGGCATCAATACCACGTTGGTCTAAACATGGACAAAACTGCTTAACAGCAGAGGTGAGATGAGAGTGACTATCTTGATATTGAGGCATCAATTGATCAAGTAGAGCATTAGAGAGCCCTAAGAAAACCGAAATCACATTTTTGAAGGCAATGAAGGATAACAGGATGCAACAGGAAAGGACAGCAATGATATCTTCATATGGTGGAGCAGGATCCTATTTTTGTTTCTAAGTCTTCGTTCCAATGAAATCAATGGGGATCAGGGAGAAAACTCTCCAATTCACACAATGGTGGGTTGATCAGGTTGTTGGAAATCAATCATCTCTGCTTCAGAATACTACTGCAGGGAACTGTCCTGTCTCCAAACATCTTCAGCTGCTTCAACAATGAGCTTCCCTCCAATACAAGGTCAAATGTTTCCTAATGACTGCACAGTGTTTAGTACCATTCTGAACTCAAGGACTAAAATAGTCCATGCTATATGCAGCAATAGCTATACAACATATAGGCTTCAGCCCCTAAGTACACTTGTGGGTCACATGGTGCAGACAATGACCATTTCCAAACAGAATCTAGCCATACGCCCTAGTCATTTAAAGACATTAACATCAGTGAGAATCAATACGCCTAGAAATGCGTACTTTAGAAAATCAGGACTGACATTTGAAATGGAGTCTCTTCTCATCTAAGGCTATTTGAAAATTTGCTCTCAACTGGTTTAAACCGCAAAATTCTAATAAGGTTTTTCTCATGTGTTCTAAATTTTAACTAGATCCATAGCAATCTTGTAGTTTTACAATCGGGTATTGTACAAATTTAATTAAATACTCCACAGAGATTTTCAATACATTCATAAAACATCACTCTTACCAAAATGAGCATTCATAATTTTATACAAAATGTATTAAAATTGCAGTGACTTATTTGGATACTTTAACTGGTCAACGCTAAATAAAGAAAAAAAGCCTTCGTATTAAAGGTCAAGTGAAGCATTTCACTGTGTTTTATCATTAACATATCACAATTCTTCAGTCAGCAGGATTTGTGCAAATAACCTAATGTGTACCTACTTCCAAATTATATTCAAGCCAAACAACAAACAAATAGATAACAAATAATTTGGTGCAGAATAATCAGAGAACGGTTTAAAAGCTTACATTGAGAAGCCAGCTGTAAGAAAGAACAACATGCAAATATACTTGACTTCTGTTCAACTTTTACCACCCTTACCTTGGCAACCATTAAGCTTTCAATTCTTGCCACTTCATTGATGTAGTTATGCACTCTTGATTTTAACTCATCCTTTTCATGCAAAGCTTGTTCCAACTCATTTGTGACTGCCTATTAGGAAAATCAGTGAAGGTTGCCATCAAATTCTTTATTAATTAGTATAATATTTATAGAATTACTAAACTGCCTAGTATAAAATGAGCCAAACATCACAATTATCAAAGGCACAACTTTCTAACCACTGTATTCATTGTTTCTACAGAAAATAAGTAGAAGATGGAACCTAATGGCAACTAGTACGAAAGACCAGATATGAAAGAAAAGAAATAAGAAGTAACAAAAACAGAAGTTGCTGGAAAAACTCAGCAGGTCTGGGAGTATTTGTGAAGAAAGAATCAGAGTTAACGTTTGGGGTCTGATGACCCTTCCTCAGAACTGGACCTGAAATGTTAACTCTGATTTTTTCTTCACAGATGCTGCCAGACCTGCTGAGGTCTTCTGTTTTTGTTCCAGGTTTACAGCATCCGCAGTTCTTTCAGTTTTTATTAAGAAATAATAAGAGTTGCATGAATTGCAAAATAACACTGGAGACCACCATCAAGAGTTTGAAAAACATACTGAATTTGGAAATGTTCTAAGAATTTTTAAAAAATGCTCAAATTTAAAATCAAAATTGAAATACAGCTTTGCATGGTGAAGAGAACATTTCCTTATAATATATATGGATAGAGAAGGGACAATTTGCAGGATGATTAAATGTCAAACAAATAATTCATATTCAATAAATGTGGAGCTGGACAAACACAGCAGGTCAGACAGCATTGGAGAAGGAGGAAAGTCAACGTTTTGGGCCAAAACCCTTTGTCAGAACTGCCCGAAATGTTGACTTTCCTGCTCTTCTGATACTGTCTGACCTGCTGTGTTCAGCCTCACGTTCGTTGACTGTGGCTTCCAGCATCTGCAGTCCTTACTGTCTCCAAATAATTCATTTTACCTGATTTTCCCTCGTCATTTGAGCCAAGTCATCTCGCAAACAACGATTTTCTTTAAATGCAGCATCTCGACACTGTTCTAATTCCTCTGAATCCTTATGAATAGAATCTAGTTGCCGACGTAAGGAATTTATTTCCCGATCTCGGTTACTTAGGGTGTCATTCAAAAGGCTGATTGAAATTAAAGTTTAAAAACAAATCAAATTTTCAGAAGAAACAAAGTGTGATGTGACTATAGCTTTAAGAGATGTATTTTGTCCTGGGGCTTTTTTTTTTGAAGAGAAGTTTTAAGACAGAGGTAGCAAGCTGTCTATTTGAATCGAGTAAAGTAAACAGCTTGTGAGGCCTTGGGATTTTCTTTGGAAGTGGAACAATAGAAGCAGCCTGAATGGGTGGGATCAAGCACCCACAGAAACAGAATTTTTAGTTTTAATGTTACAGTAGCAGCTGTTGGAGTCATGCAGCTGGCTATAGAAGCTATTTTTCTTCTCTTTGTTACAGCTAAAAGCTGTGGCTTCTCTTCCTGTTGTTAGAATTGCATGTGAGATAATCTGTTTTACTGAATTTGTCTTTTTGCCATGGGTGCATTGATGAGATGTTACTAAACTGGAACAGTTACTGTTTAGTAGTTAATTAACCTATTATTCTGTTAAACTTTCCAATCTCTGTTTTCTTTTGTTGTATTTTAAATAGAGTGTATGAATAAAGTATGTTTTGCTTCAAATCTGATAGTTTGGCCAACTGAATTGCATCCGGGACAAAGTTAGGATCTAGGCTATCTTCTTAATATATTTTGAGGGGGTTAGTCTGGCCCGTAACAAAAATTATCTATGTTCTGTTGTGTTACTGTTATACTTACTCTAATGCAGATTCTAGTTCAGTCACAGTAATTTTCATATTTGTTATCGCCTTTTCCTATATATGGAGGCAATATGAAGTGTATCAGTCATTTTCAGAAGCGAAAGATATAAAAAATATCATTAGTACTCCATTAGTGTTCAAGAATGGGTATATATATGCAGTTTGAGCCTCCTGCAATCCCGTGGGAAGCCTGCCACTTTCCCTTTCATATCCTATTAGGATAATTGTTCATATCCCATCTACAGCGCCAATTGCTTGACCAGAATTTTAAGTTGATCAACAACGCTAATTTAATAATACTTAAGTGACTATAGAGTATGAAAATGCTTTCACTGGTGGTCTAATACGCTCGTTCTCTAATGCTAAGATTAAATTCCCTCTCTCCTCGTACTAGGATGTCAGGCAGAACTACTGTTGCTAAATATCTGTGGATTTCTCTAACCAAAAATTAAAAGATTTTTCACAAGACAATGTAAATCTAACGTAACAAAAACAGGAAATACTGAAAATAATCAGTAACTCAGATAGCATCTGCAGAGAAACAAAGATTTTCAAGTGCCAAGTCCCACACTCAATTCCCTGGTATTTTTCAACACAACAGGAATGAATAACAACTGTCAGACATAATAATCTACTTACTGTTTGCTCAACACACAACAGAAAGGTTAACTTAAGACTGGAATGGTCAGATTAGTGTATTCACCCGATTGGCAAGGTTCTCTTCTAAAGTAGCAATTTTTTCCGTTTTGTCATCTACAGCGTCCTGCAGGCAATCCTTTTCCTGGTCTAGAGCAGATACCGTAGTTTTTAATAAGTTGATTTCTTCTCGTAGAGCAGAATTCTGTCGGCTGAACTCATCTAAGCAAAAAAAACCACATTATACATGTTTGACCACTTGTAATGCACCTTGACTGTCTACATAATAACTTTATCCTTGTAGGTACCTGCTTTTATAACTATGAAAGCATATAAAACACTGTCACTCACAACGTTCAACACAATAGGTTCTTAATATTTTCCAATTTATGGCTCCATCAGCCTCACTTGAAGGTTGTCGCTTCCAATACCCATGCCCCAGGAACTAGAATATACTGCTATTCTGCCTCTCTCCAGCTACTCATTTATGACTCTGTACTTTGGCTACTGACCTGATATCTCCACAAATTAAAATCACTTTTCCAATTCTGCCTTTGGGGAGTGATTTGTACAATATTTTATGCTGAAAGTGCCAAATAAATAATAAAACAGTAAAATAGTAAAAAATAATAAAAGGGGTTGTGTGTCTTTGCACCATTTTAAACCACAAGACACATTTTTAAAGTCTGGACTTAACCTGCATGATTTTGTACGCAACTGTTTTCAAACCTGATAAACTTGGCTTAGTAGATGCAATGTTAAATTGCTATTACCTAGTCTCTCCTCTTGTCTGTCAATTCTGTCCTGCGATGTTTGAAGCTCCTTGGTTTTCGCACTCAACCGATGCTGTAAGTCTGCAAGAGACTTCTCCAGGTGTTCATTCAGCAACCTGAAGCAGTAGTACAAAGCAGTCATTTCTTGGTTAGGATAATTTATTGTTTAATATTTAAAAGTGAGAAGTATTCATAAACACAACTTGATTTATCTTGGAATTTATCTTTGAGTCTGACCCATGAAATTACGGTGGCATCTTTAAGTGACAAACTTGACGTACTGTCCTTTGTTCCAGTATGTTTCCCTGAATGTGTTCATTAGTAGAGTGTCTGGAGCTTGTTATGGACCAGACCAAAACCCCTTAAAATACATCAAGGAGACAGCCTTGACCCTAACTTTTAACTTATTTAAAGGCAAGTGTAAGGCAGTGTTCCAGATGTGATTCAATTAGTCAAACTACCAGGCTTTAAGCAAAATACACTTTGTTCTTACAACACAGTGAAAATACACACATAAAAAATGGCATAACTTTAACTCTACTTAAATATTTAATATAACAATGCATATTTTCACTCCTAATCATCAACTGTTTCAGTATAGCAGCATCCCACAAACACACTGTTGGCAAAGGCAAATTCAGGAAAACAGATTTTTTTACTTACTGTCTCCAGTCCCGGAGAAAGAAACACCAAAATAACGAATCTGACGCAGTGAGAGAACTCAAGCTTTTAGCTGCAGCAGAGGGAGCTGTATCTAGCCACTTCAATTACAAAAACACCAATTTAAACTTGAAGCCAAACTAAAGCGTTGGGTCTGTGTGAGATTGACTCCATACACTTGTGTTTTTTTGTCTAAAAAAGAAACACTCAGGGAGCTCAAAGCTGTTTACCCACTGCTTTTGAAGCAGACATTCCTTCACCAATGGTAACACCTCTCTGTAAGAGAAATGGCACAGAACAAATCCCTTTTAAAGGCACAGTACCGTCACTAGCTCCAAACCTTTTACAGGTTCTGTCTATCCTCAAACCACATCAATGAATAAGCCATACAGCATGTTGAGTGTACACCACGCCCAACACATTCATTTGCTTCTTCAAAAAAACATTTCCACATTTATTGTACACTTATTTTTCGGATGGCTGATGCTCTGGATTAGCTGCAACCTGATGTTAACCAGTACCTTCCATTGCCTGGACTGACAAGGAAAGCTGTAGTGCCACCCATGGCCTTGCCTGATCTGTTACAGCATTGCTTGCTAATGTTTGATCTATTCATTTTAACAGCTTCACTTCTCACAGCGTGCTGTGATCCTCTTTCTCAAGTTCATGGTTCACTTAATATGACCTGTCTTACATTAGCTCTCCAATAGAATTGGTATTTCTTCCACTGTTGCTTTCAGTGCTTTAAGCTTAATAGCTTGTAGTTAAGAAAAGGATACTCCATTGGGAATACTGTTCTAGGATTATAGAGGGCTTTAAACACCAGAGGGTGGAGCAATGATGTGGTAAATTAGAAGGAAAGGATGAGATAATAAAGGAAGATAGCAATAAGAGTGACTAGGATCTCAGCGTGGTGGAAAGGGATACACCATACAAACTTTACAGTGTACCAGCAGATATAAGGCCAGGGTTTCCAAAAACAGCAATTCAACAGAACTATAGACCCTGTAGCTGAATGCATATAGCATTTGTAACAAAACATGTGGATTATGTTCATAAATAAGAAGAGCAACCTGATAGCAACTGGATTCCAAATATTTGAAGGTAATTATTATTTTAGGAAGTTAGGAATGGAGATGAGGTATCTTTATTAATTAAATATGATATTAGCGTAGTGGGGAGACATGATCTTAGCTCTACAGGTAAGATGTAAAATCAGTTTGGGTAGAGGTAATAAATAGAAAGGGTATTAAATCACTTGTGGAAACAGGTTTCAGTCCCCAACAGTAACTACACTGCATGATGGATTATACAGGAGGAGATAATAGGGGTGAAATAAAGGTATAGCAATAATCATGGGTGATTTTAATCTACATATAGATTGGATGAAGTAGATTGGCAAATATAATCTGGAGAATGAATTCACTGGGTGTAGCTCAGACAATTTCTTAGAGCAGAATGTACTTGAACTAACCAGACAGCAGGGTATTTTCGACCTGATAGCATGCAATGAGACATCATTTGTGTTAACGATAAACAACAAAGGCCCCAATACTGACTGCGGAACGCCACTGGATTCTGACTTACAGTTAGAAAAACACCCCTCATCACCTCCTGCTTCCTGTCCCTCAGCCAGCTGTGGATCCAATTGGCAAATTTTCTTGGATCCCAAAAGACTCTTCCCTTTGCAATCAGTATCCTAAGCAGAACCTTATCAAAAGCCTTGCTGACATCCAAGTCTACTGCATCAAAAACACTGCCCTCATCTGCAAACTTGCTCACCTCTTCGAAAAATTCAATCAAGTTGGTCAGGCATGACTTCTCCTTAGTAAAACCATTCTGACTGTTCTTGCTTAATCCCTGCCTTTCCAAATGCAGATTTATGCTATCCAGCAGAATTGCTTCCAATAGTTTCCCGACCACTGAGGTTAGACTGACCGGTCTGCAGCTTCCTGGTTTATCCCTGCACCCCTCTTGAACAACGGTACCAAATTAGTTGCCCCCCAGTGCTTCTCCTTAGTCAGGCAGAACTGAGAATTTTTGCAAGAATCTCTGCTATTACCTCCCTTGCCTCACTCAACAACTTGGGTACATTTCATTCAGCCTTGGAGATTTAGCTACTTTAAAGCCTGTAACTACTCAGAATGTTTTCTCTGTCTATGCTAATTTCTTTAATTGTATCACAGACGTTCTCCCTGATTTCTACATCCATATCAGCCCTCTTACTAGTGAACACTCACCCAATGTAATTTAGAAACCTATCTTTATCCTTTGGCTCCATACACAAATTACCACTGTGGTTCTAAATGCGCCCTTCTCTTTCCCTTGTTATCCTTTTACCCTTAATGTACCTGTAAAACAACTTAGAATTTTCCTTTCTTTTACCTGTCAGTATCCTTTCATATCCCCTTTTAGCTCTCCTAATCTCTCATTTAAGTTCTCTCTTGCGTATTCTATGCTCCTCTAGGGCTTCTGCTGTTTTGAGCTCTCAGTATTTGTCATAAGCTTCCATTTTTCTCTTAATCCTTTCTCTTAGGCTTACTTAGGTTAAGTGAATATCCAAGAAATTGTCAGATGGAGGATAATGTGGCCGGAAGAATAATAAAATAGCCCATTACTTAAACTGAGAGAGATTGCAGAGAGATTGGGAGAAAGTCTGTCATTCAAAGTTGTGGGTGTACTGGTACATGAATCACAAATAGTTAATTATGCAGGTACGATAGGTGATAAGAAAGACAATTAGAACATTGCCATTTATTGCAAGAATTGAATATAAAATTAAGGAAGTTTTGTTACAGTTGCATAAACATTGGTGAGACCAGATCTGGAATAGTGTGTACTGAATGATATAATTCTATTAAAAGAGGTTTAGAGGAGGTTCACTTGACTGATTTCTGGGACAAAGAGTTATCTTAGGAGATATACTGGACAGGATGGGGTTGTGAAGAATAAGAGGTGACCTTATTGAAACTTAAGATCCTCAAGGGGCTTGACAAGTTTAATCCAGAGAGGCCTTTTTTACTTTTTGGAAGTACTAGAACTAGGCAACGCAGTTTAAAGATAAGGGGTCTTCCATTTAAGACAGGGATGAGGAGAAACTTTTTCTCTCAGAGTGTCTCTAATCTTTGGAATGTTCTTTCCCAAACAGCAGTGGAGGCAGGGTTATCGAATATCTTAAAGGCTGATTTAGATAGATTCTTTATCAACATGGGAGTCGAAAAGGATAAGGAGCAGACAGGAGAGTAGAGTTAAAGACAATCAGTTCAGCCAAGACATATCAAATCATGCAGCAGATTTGAGGGGCTGAACAGCCTAATCCTGCTCCAAATTGTTGTACCCAATGTGTGCCAAAACCATCATAAAAAACAGCTTGTATTTAAAGTCTTTAACATAGTAAAATGTCCTAAAGAGCTTTATGGGAGCATTATTGAATAAAATTTGATGTTAGGTCAAATACCAGGAGGTATGAAGACAAATGATCAAAAGCTTCGTCAAAATGCCAAGTTTTATGGACCATCTTAAAAGAGGCAGGAGGACAAGAGACAGTAAGATTTAGGTAGACAATTCCAGAGTTTAGGATTTAAGCAGGTAAAGGTGGTGGAACTATTAAAATCAAGATTTGCAAGAGACCAGAATTAGAGTATTCTTAGCGTGCTGTGGATTGGTGAAGTTTAAAGAAAGAAAAAGTCTTCTTTACTTTTGTATAGGATGACACTGTTGCTGGTAAGACAAGTATTTGTTGTCTATCCATAACTACCTTTGAACTGATTGGCTTCCTGGATCAGTTAGGAGGGCAGTTTGGAGTAACGCCCGTGGCTACGAATCAGGAGTTAAATGAAGGCCATACGAGGATAGCAGATTTCCTTCCCCAAAGAAGTGAACCAGGCAGATTTTTTTTATTATGAACAGTGGTGACATGACTGCCATCAGGCTAGCTACTTTTTCTGGATTTTTTTTTATTGAATTCAAATTTCACTATCTGCCGTGGTGGGATTCGCATCCATGCCTCCAGGACATTTGCCTGAGGCTCTTCACAGAGTCAAGAGACAAGTGCAGTGATAAAGAGGGCACAAGAAATGGAGGGAAAACACGGATGAAAATTTTAAAATCAAGATATTGCTTGATCTGGAGCCAGGTGAGCATCGAGGTGATAGAGGAACAGGCTTTGCTGTTGGTTAGGATGCAGACTGCAGGGTACCAAGTGGGAGACTAGCCAGCACTGAAATGGAACAAGCAGTCTGTTAATTTAGAGAGTCAGGGGATTGAGAGGTGGTGAGGTAGATTAGAGTGCTATTAGTGGGCTTGTAGAACCTGACTTTGTGTTAATCAGAAATAGGATTGAGCCAAAGAAAGATCCTTGGGAAATATCAAAGGGAACGATATAGGTTCAGGAAGAGGAGCCATTGCAGGTTATCACTCTGACAATGACTAAATAATTAAGATTGGAACTAGATGAAATCAGTCCCACCCAGATGGATGACAGTGAAGAGGTACTGGAGGAGGATGGTGTGGGCCAATGTGTCAAAGGCTGCAGGCAAGTTGAAAAGAACAAGGAGCGTTAGTTTACTTTTGTAAGTCACACAAGATGTTATCTGTGACTTTGAATAATGTAGTTTTGGTACAGTGTAAGGTGGAAACCTGACTGTAAGGATCTAAACATTCGGCTCCAGGCAAGCTTGACACAGATTTACTGAAATACATTCATGTGCTTTGGGGAGAAAAGGATGGTTGTAAAAATAGTGCTGGTTTTTAAGGATTGATAGATTGATTTACTATCAAGTGTACTTGTTACATGTATTTGTTACAAAGACAATGGAAAATGTTGTATAATTTCGACACTCTCCTGCGCCATCTTAAAACACAGAAATAAACCAAGACATAGAATTATAAAGGTTGAAAAATAAAGAAATAAAGTTAAAAGTTTAACATTACAGTCCTTCTTGTTAAGTGGTTAGCCAAAGGGCCTGGATCCAGGTCTTCCAGCCTGATACTGAGACCAACACCAGCACAAAGCAGTCAGTCAGCCAGCCTGCTGGGACAGTCGCCATTCTTAGGTGCCATTTTGCCTCCACCACCCGAGTCCGTGCTACGCCGAAGTCAGAAACGCAGCCGCTGCTGAAGCTGCTGGGTCCCACACCGGGCACTGGGCCCAAACTTCGCCCTCTGCCAATGCTGGGAACACACCTTACCTCCAACACGCTGGACCACTCGCCACTGCCAATGCCGTCTGAGCTCCCCCCAAGAAGATAAGTAAAATTTAGAGTAAAAGCAAATCAAGAAAGAGGAAAATAAAGAAAAAAGTGGATGGAGAAGGCAAGCCACAGGCTCGCAGGGTCAGGAGCCCAAATGCTGGTCTGCCTTCTCCGTTCCCATCCCTGAGTCATAAATTGGTGTTCAGATCACCTTGCAGGATGACCTCAAGGAGTCCTGAGGCTTTGAAGGCTTGCTTGCAGTAAGACAACAGCAGAGACACCGGTAGAGTGGTTGTAATGGGAGCAGAAATGTTGACAAATGGAGAACATATCAGCTTCATGTTCATAGAGCCACGATAACTTTCCCCAGGAAGCACCTCAGTAGTTGTCATAATTTACGAGAGTTTTTAGATTGCTGGATTATCATGACAATTTTCAAGATTCCTCAGGCACTGGTACAATGACAAGAGCAGTATGACTACATAGCAGCATTCTGGGCTGCAGTAACCCAATGTGAGGTGGCTATTGCCTGCAATGACAGCTAAGACATTGACCACTTGATGTCACATCACAACTGAGAAAGCAAGTGCTGTTCTGTAGTTGGCTACTAGTTCCACACTAGAAAGAAGATGAATATACATTTGAATTAGAAACACGACTAGGCCATTCTGTCCCTCTAGTCTGCTCTGTCACTCAATAACACCAGGCTTTATCTGACCGTGGCCTCAATTCCACATTTCCATTAACTTCCAGGAGTCTTCAAATCACTTGTTAGTCGAGAATCTACTTACTTTTGCATTATAAATATTCAATGACCCTGTCTCCACCACTCTCCAGAGAAACATGTTCCATAGCCCTTAGAGAAAAATACCCTCGCCACATCCATCTTAAACTGTATCTCGTTCCTCCCATAAGGGGAAACATTATTCAGCGTCTATTCTGTCAAGAACCCTCAGCATCTTGTATGCTTCAGTAAGATCAACTCTCGTTCTTCTAAACTCCAACTGATATATACTTTCCTGATAAAGTAGTGCCCTTAGTGTCAGGAGATGGACTTAAAGCTGTGTGTGAAGCTGTGTCAAGAATTCAAGCAGGACACAGAAGTTGCCAAACAACTACTGAATCAGCAAGACGGAAGAGGTCCTAGCTCCAATGAATATTAAAAAAAAAGTTGGAGAAGCTGGACAGTTATGAGAACAGGTTATGAAAGAGAAAATAGGCTGGACCAACAGATTGCTAAAACTGCAAAACCGGAAACTTCAAAACAAGCTGATATCTTTTTAGTGACAAGACAGTGAATGTCAAGACGAATTGAACCACTTAAAACAGCTTAAGGGACGGGTTACTCATCTGAAGTAAAACTTGGCTGTAGTGTATCAGGATGAACAAATTCTGAGACAGTAACTAGAGCCCATTAAAGAAACAGATTCAACACAGACAAGAACAATAGACAATATCATTGGTAATTGTGGCAATTAATGGCAACTTCAGACCAAGTCATCATATGATCTGCTGCATCTGCAAATTAGAGAGGTTACAGAGGCTCAGAGGCTGACTTGTTATTTTAAACGGTTAAACTTTCGTCTGGAAAGCAGAGGATGTTATTTGTGTATCTTGTCTTCAAGACAGTTTACCGTTAATGCATTGTTAACAATACTGCAACTCTATCTGCAAGTTCACTTGTGTGTTTGTAAGGTGCCCTCACAAAAATCAGTTGCTTTGCTGTAATGCTTGGAGCTTCTTATTGTTTTACTGTCAAAAGCTAACTAACTTACACAGTTAACCAATTCCAGATGCTCAGTTGATTGTTGGATTATTATTGTTAACATGTTAGCCTTCTTATTCTTTCTACCAAAATTATTTTCTTTACATTTGTATCGTTTAAATTTACTTGTCAAACATGTACTAATTCTGCATTTTTATCAATGTTTTCTATATTTTGATAGAATCCTCTGACTTGCCACCACTGGTAATCCTCTTACTCTTCATATACTTATAAAACCTCTTGGAGCTTGTCCTTTATCCCATCTGCCAAAGATATTTTCTGGCTCCTCTTTGTCCTCTATTTATTTTTTAAGCAACCTCCTATACTCTCCATACTTGTGAAGGGCTTCCTGTGTTTTAAATGCACAGGACCTGACATATACTTCTCTCTCTTTATAAAACTCTTGACATTCATTGACATCCAGGGTTCCCTGAGTTGCTGTCCTTGCCCTTCACTCTTAGAGGTACACACCTGCCCTGAATTCTCACTGTACTACTTTAAAAGACTCCCACTTTGCAAATATAGACTTACCTGCAAATAGTTGCTCCCAGTTTATGTTTGCCAAATCCTGTCTAATGATATTGAAATCGGCCGTCTCCCAATTTAGACACTTAACTTCTGCAATATTCCTATCCCTTTCCATAATGACTTTGAAACTTACAAGAGTTATGGATACTACCTACAAAGTGCTCACCCACAGGAAGTTCAACCACTTGACCATCTTCATTCCCCAGGATTAAGTCTAGCACTGCACAATGTACTGGCACAAAATGGTCTCTTGGATGCACTTTAAAAATTCCGCTGCTAATCCTTTCACGCTAAAGCGATCCCAGTTAAAATTAGCAAAGTTGAAGACCTCTACAACTATAACGGTGTTTCCCTCACACCTTTCTGTCATTTGCCGAAATATCTGATTCTTCTATCTCCCTTTGGCTGATGAGGGGGCTGTTGTATAATCACAGCGAGCTAACTCTCATTTTTTTATTTCTAGGCTGTACCCAGATGGCCTGATTTGAAGGCCTTTCTAGGATGTCCTCCCTCTTTCTGCAGTGATAGCTTCCTTTATCAATAATGCAATGCCCCTATCTATCTTATTTCACCCCTTATCGCGTCTGACGCTTCTATATCCTGGATTGTTGAGATGCCAGTCCTGTCCATGCTTCAGCCATGTTTCAACGATTGCAACAATATCACATTCCCATGTGGTGATGAACTCTAAGCTCATCCGCCTTACCAGTCAAGCTTCTTGCAAAACATAGATATGACTTGATCCCCTCCCCCCAACCCCCCAAAACCAACAGCATGATCAAACTTCCCAGCAAGGATATTGCACCCGTTCTGGTTCAGATGCAAACTGTCTAGCTTGTACAGGTCCCACCTACCTCAGATGTTGTCCCAATGTTCCAAAAATCTGAAGTCTCTCCTACTACACCATCCATTTCGCCACACATTCATCTGACCCATCTTCCTAAACCTATACTCAGTAGTGCATTGCATCAAAAGTAATCCAGAGTTTACAACTTTAGTAGTCCTCCTTTTAATCTACTACCTTACTCTCTCAAATTTTGCTGCAGAATGTCATTTCTTTTTTTTAAACCTATGTCATTGACTGCTGGCTGTTCACATTCCCCCTTCAGAAATGCTCTGCAGTCACTCTGAGACATCCCTGACCCTGGCACCAGGAAGGGAACACCTCACCCTCAACAACTTCTCTTTCAATTTCTCTCACTTCCTACAGACAAAGGGGGTGGCCATGGGTACCCGCATGGGCCCAAGCTATGCCTGCCTCTTTGTAGGCTATGTGGAACAATCCCTCTTCCGTACCTACACTGGCCCTAAACCCCACCTCTTCCTCCGTTACATTCATGACTGTATCGGCGCTGGCTCGTGCTCCCACGAGGAGCTTGAATGGTTCATCCACTTCACCAACACCTTCCACCCCAACCTGAAGTTCACCTGGGCCATCTCTAATACCTCTCTCTCCTTTCTGGACCCCTCTGTCTCCATCTCTGGCATCCACCTGGAAACTGATATCCATTTTGAGCCTACCGATTCCCACAACTACCTAGAATACACCTCCTCCCACCCACCTTCCTGTAAAAAGGCCATCCCCTATTCCCAATTCCGTCGCCTCTGCCACATCTGCTCCTGAGATGAGGCAGTCCACTCCTGAACGTCCCAGATGTCCTCGTTTTTCAAGGACTGCAACTTCCCTCCACAGTGATTGAAAATGCCCTCGACCGTGTCTCCCGCATTTCCCGCAACTCATCCCTCACACTCCTTACCCGCTTTAATAACCAAAACAGAATCCCTCTTGTCCTCACGTACCACCCCACCAACCTCTGAATCCAACGCATCATCCTCTGACATTTCCGCCATCTGCAATCTGACCCCACTACTAAAGACAATTTTCCCTCCCCACTCGTATCTGCTTTCCGGAGGGATCACTCTCTCCGTGACTCCCTTGTCCGCTCCACACTCCCCTCCAGCCCTACCACCCCTGGCACTTTTCCCTGCAACCGAAGCAAGTGCTACACCTGCCCCTACACCTCCTCCCTCACCCCCATCCCAGGCCCCAAGAAGACTTTCCACATCAAACAGATGTTCACCTGCACATCTGCTAATGTGGTATACTGTATCCGCTGTTCCCGTTGTGGCCTCCTCTACATCGGGGAAACCAAGTGGAGGCTTGGGGACCGCTTTGCGGAACACCTACGCTCTGTTCGCAACAAACAACTGCAGCTCCCAGTCACGAACCATTTCAACTTGCACCCCCCACTCCTCGGACGACATGTCCATCCTGGGCCTCCTGAATTGCCACAATGATGCCACCCGAAAGCTGCAGGAACAGCATCTCATATTTCGCTTGGGAACCCTGCAGCCCAAGGGTATCAATGTGGACTTCACAAGCTTCAAAATCTCCCCTCCCCCGACAACATCCCAAAACCAGCCCAGCTAGTCCCCACCTCCCTAACCATTCCTCCCACCTCAAGCCCCACCCCCATCTCCTACACACTAATCTCATCCCGCCTCCTTGACCCCTGTCCGTCCTCCCTGGACTGACCTAACCCCACCTAAAACCCACCTACATTCACCTTCACTGGTTCTAACCCCGCCTCTTTGACCTGTCTGTCTCCTCTCAACCTATCTTCTCCTTTATCCATCTTCTGTCCGCCTCCCCCTCTCTCCCTATTTATTTCAGAATCCCCTTCCCCTCCCCCATTTCTGAAGAAGGGCCTCGACCCGAAACGTCAGCTTTCCTGCTCCTCTGATGCTGCTCGGCCTGCTGTGTTCATCCAGCTCCACAACGTTTTATCTCAGGGAACATACTAGTTTTGTTCTGGTGGAGAAGTCTGTAAAATGGTTTGATTATTATTCTCTTTAGCTGAATGAAAGCAAGATGAAAGAATGAGTTACAGACTTGCAGAAATAGCCAGTTACTGATACTGTTCTGGTGAAGTTCACAATGTAGAAAATAAAATTGTTATCACTACAGGTTTCTAGGTGTCAGATTGGTGATTGGTTGAATGGGAGGGAACAATGCATAGGTGTGGCAGCCAAGGAACATGCAGTCTTGGCTAAATCACCTCAGAAAATTAAAATCTTTTTGAGCTGATCCCACAATCATATAACGTACATCGTCATTCATTTTAAAAACATTACATGTCGGTAAATACAAAAGATAAAAAGTTACTCTATTACAATATAACCATTAGCTATTGAGTCCACCCTGAGTAAATATTCTTATCCATAGATCAGCTTCTGTTAAACATTTTTATGGAGAAGGTACAAATTTTTTCAAGAGAGAACTATTCAGCTTCTGAGAGGCTTCTCTGAACTCCACCAACAGGATTACTGACACTGATTTGTGACTTTCTACTTTTGCCAAAATTCTTCAAGCAGATTTCATCAAGAAAGATCAGCTCATCAAATATTCTAATAAAAGCAAAATGCTGGGGATGGTGGAAATCTGAAACACAACCAGAAAGTGCTGGAGAAACTCAGCAGGTCTAGCAGCATCTCTGTGGACAGAGAAACAGAGTTTAACCTTTCAAGTCTGATATGACTCTTGTTGGTTGAAGAACAGTCATATTGGACTCGAAATGTTAACTGTTTTTTCTCTGCATGGATGCTGCCGGACTTGCCGAGTTTCTTTAGCATGTTCTGTTTTTGTTTCATCAAATATCTTTCCTGCCTAGTTTAAAAATACCTGTTCCTTTAAAGTTGTTTTCTCAAGACAGTCATGCCAGGAAAGACTTCAACTATATTTCTGAAAGTGTTTCATGCAGAAATTACTTTTAGATTAACCCCCAACACAGATATTGTTCAGCAGGCATAAAGGTCATAAAAAGACAATGAAATAAAAGGCTGAACCAACTGATTTAACACATTTGTTTCCACAAGCTATATATCATCTACCTAAGAATGAGTTCATTCAACTCATTCTGCCTTCTGAGAAAGGGTTCTGAAATGTAACCATATGCTGTACATTACTCATACTTAACCTCTCTCTCCCTAGTCATGATATTTCAATGGCACCAGCAGCTTAAAACCAGGCAGCCATTGTGTAGGCTACCATTATTTTTCATAACACTTCAATCTCAAACAAGATACAATATTCAGGGTTATTTTTAAAAACAAAAGATATTGAATAAGACTGGAGATTGAAAGAACTGATGAACACATGGAATAATCTCTCATCAACAGCAGTTAATGCTGTTTGTTGCTTCTGTATGTCAGCCTTCTGGAATTGTAACTACAACGACAACTTTGAAATTATGTATCAGGTCTCCCTTTAATCTTCTTTACTCCAATGAAGACAATTTGAGGTTTTTCTGAACCTTTTACTTAAAATATCTGACCTATAATTCTTAAAATCTCTTATGTTAACAGATAGATGTAAGAATAGTCAAACATTTCCTATTAGCATTTAAATAGCAAGTGGATAGTGAGAGATGGGGTGGATTCTATTAGAAAAAAAAAGGTATGTCTAGAGGTGATGATATTTAATGAGATTTTTGGGAGGGAGTAGGTTGCTGAGCAACTGGTAAAGACTAGGAGCTTGCTGCCTATAATGGAGGTGGAATGAAGATGCTTTCAAAAAGCTCCTTAGATGTGTGAGCAGAAGTAGACCATTTGATCCATCAAGTCTACTCAATCTCCAAAGGAAGTTGCACAGCACTATAGGACAGTTGTAGGACTAAGCATAGGGCAAGGTAATGGGATTGATTAAATTGTTACAAAGAGAGCCAACATGACTTAATAGGTTGAATGGCCTCCTTCTATGCCACAAAATCTCTTAAGAAAAGTTAGACAAAATACTGGCAGAGGTAATTGATGGAGTGAAAGTTGGACACAGAATTATGCTGGAAAGGCTAGCTATACACTTCAGAGTGAATAAATCACACAGTCCAGATGATTCTTTCTTAATGAGTCTTAAATCTGTACTCAATGCTTACTCATGCTAGCTTGAAACAATTTCTCTCACTTTTTTACCTTGACAACTCTTTTATTGATTTTGAACCAACCTCTACCAAATCGCTCATCTTTCTCAGCTTCAAGAAGGACTGTCCCTGTAGCTACTGAAAGTCTTTTATCCCTGAGGTCATTCTGGTAAATCTCTTCTGTATTCTTTAAAAAAAAACTTCCTAAAGTGCTGTTCCCCAAACAGAAGCAGGACCATTGCATTAAGAAGGCTTAACATGAATTCCTTACTTTTGTGCTCTATATTGCTGCTAACAAATGCAAGGATTCATTGGCATTTTTAATAATCTCACTTGTCAAAGAACTGTACAGCAGAAAGAGGCCATTCAGCCTGTAATCCTCATGACAGTAGTTTGAATGAGCAACTTACATTAGTATCACACTTCAGCGTTTTCCCCTATAATTCCCCAGTTAATCCTCTTCAGAAGTAAGGCCAATTGCCTTCAGAATTTGATTTCACAATCCTTTCAGGTAGTATATTCCAGATCTTTAACACACCTCTTTATGAAAAAAAAATTCATTTTCTATTTCTGTAAATTACTTTACATCTTTAACCTTTGCTAATGACACACTTATCAGTGGAAAGTTTCCAGCTTCAAATACGTATGCACACATATGCCCAGATCTCAATGTTTCTGCAGCACCTTTAAAACTGCATCAGAGATAAAAGGTACTGCAGATGCTGGAGAATCCGAGATAACAAGCATGGGGCTGGATGAACACAGCAGGTCAAGCAGCATCATAGGAGCAGGAAAACTTGACGTTTCGGGCCTAAACCCTTCATCAGAAAAAGACCTTTGTTTAGTTTACAAAAACCAACTAAAATGCCAGAAATACTCAACACATCAGCAACATATCTGGTGAGGGCAACAATTATTGGGTAGAATTTAGTGTAGGTGATGCAGGTTAAACACACCAATGAGAAACAAGCACCAACACACCCCCAACCCCACCCCCACCCCCACCCCCACCCCCCTTGCCCCATTAACTCTCCACAGGACATGCAACGAGTAATTTGATTGTAATAAAAAATAGAAAATGGTGACAATGGCAGAGTTGAAAATGTGGGTATTGAGCAACCGAGCAATATTCGTGATAGATAAAGAAGTGCTGAAAAGGTTGGCAGCACACCAGGTAGAGAAGTTGCCAGGCCTGGATGGGATGCATCCTAGATTACTAAGAGAGCTAAGCGAACAAATTGCAGTCATTGACAGAAATTTTTCAGGCCTCTCTGAACAAATGATTAGTTCTAGGCGACTGGAGGATTGCAAATGTGATGCTGTTGTTTAATAAGCGGGCAAAGGATGGCTCATGAAACTACAGACCTGTCAGTTTGACATCAATAATGAGAAAACTGATGAAGGCCGTAAGATGGGATAAAATAAATATACACTTAGAGAAAAATAAGTTATTACTAAACAGTCAACATAATTTTGTCAAGGGCAGGATGTGTGTCAAATTTAACGGAGTTCTTTGATGAGGTGACATAGGCAATCGATGAGGGTAGTGCTGTGGATGTTGTATAGTTGGACTCTCAGAAAGTATTTGATACGGTGCCACATAGCAGGTTGGTTAGCAAATTAGAAATGTTTGGGATTGATGGGTCCTTGGCAGCATGGATTAGAAGTTGGCTAAAGGATAGAAAAGAGAGGATAGGTATAGGTGAGCATTTTTCAGGTTGGAGAAAGTTGTAAGTGGTATTCCACACAGATGGTGTTAGGGCCCTTGCTTTTTCTAATTAGTATGAATGATTTGGAGATGGCTGTTGAGGATGAAATCTTTTAATTTGCAAATGATACTAAGCTAGGGAGAATAGTGAATTGTGATGATGACACTGAGTGACTTCAGAGGGTCACTGACAAGTTGACCAAATGGGCAGATGAATTTCAATGCAGAGAAATGAGAGATACTGCATACAGGCTCAATGGTACAACTTTGAGGAGAGTACATTGAGGAGCAGTGGGACTTTGGGATTCAAGTGCATAATTCTCTGAAGGTGGCTAGGCATGTTGAAACAGTTGTTTAGAAAGCTTATAGGATCCTTGGGTTGATAATACAGGCACAGAGTATCAAAGCAAGGAAATGATGTTACACCAACAAATCATTGGTCAGACCACATTTGGAGTGTTGTGTTCAGTTCTAGGCACCCTATTTAAGGAAAGATGTTAAAGTCACAGGCAGAGTGCAAAGGAGATTTACTAGAATGATACCAGGAATGAGGGATTTTAGATACAAGGAAAGATTAGAGAAATTGGGCTTATTCTCTTTGAACAAGAGAATATTAAGAGATGATCTTATTGAGGTGTTCAAAATTATGAACAATTTTGACAAGGTAAAGAAGGACATTCTGTCTCCATTAGTTGGTATGTAAAGAAATAGGAGGTCACAATTTCAAGATTTTCAGCAAAAAAGGTTATCTAAGATTACAAAGGGATCTTGATCAATTAGGTCAATGGGCCAAGAGGTGGCAGATGGAATATAATTTGGATAAATGCATTGTGTTGCATTTTGGTAAGACGATCAAGGACAGGACTTATACAGTTAATAGTAGAGCCTTGGGGAGTGTTGTCAAACAGAGAGACTAGGGGTTCAGGTACATAGTTCTCTGATAATTGTGTCACCAGCAGACAGGGTAAACTCAGGAAGGATGTTCCTAATGATCAGGGAATCCAGAACTAGGGTCACAGCCTACGGATGTGGGGCAGCCCATTTATGACTTGGCTGAAGAGTAATTTCTTCATCCAGAGAGTGGTGAGCCTGTGGTCTGCCACAGAAAGTGGTTGAGGCCAAAATATTGAATATTTTCAAGTTAGAGTTAGATATAGTTCTTAGGGCTAAAGGGAGCAAAGTGTAGACGGAAAAAGTGGGAACAGATTGCAGAGTTGGATAATCAGCCACAATCATGCTGAATTGCACATCAGGCTTGAAGGGCCAAAAGGCCTACTTCTGCTCCTATTTTCTATGTTTATATCCACAGATTCTTAACATTTTTTTTAGTATTCTTCAACCATCAATGTCAGTATGAAGATTCAAACAGTTCTGCGACAGAGTTCTATCCTGTTGCATTTTTATGCTTGCCAGAAGTGAGGTCATTTTAAATTGGTTACAGTACTGTTGCATACAGCCAATCTCAACAGAGCATACAAATCTGGAACCATACTCTTACCACCTGTGCCTCTCACATCTATGGAGATCGTTGACATGGTGTTTCCTTTCTCAACAACTTTAATGATACCTGAAAGCAAGGACATATAACTATGTTCCCCTGCAGACAGCAGAAATTTCCTCTTCTCATGAGTTCACTTATGACTTAACTAGATTGTACAAACAACAATATTCCACATGAATTACAGGAGGCCCTTGAGATCCACTGAGTGATTCTATCTGGCTCAACATTTCTGTTTTGTCCAGTTAAAGGGTATTCTAAGGGAAAGGAATGTGTAGCTTTGAAGTATGTTTGGTTGATTATATTGTAGTCACATGATACTGGTAATAGACATGGCTTATGTTAGTGCCCTGTCTATGTCCAACTGAGAGTTAAAGTCAATGGAGAGCTCCTGGGATATTTCAGTCTGATCCAAAATATTTCAGCACAGACATGGTCTAAATTAGGAGTTTACTCCTTAGGTCTTTGACAGTTGTTACGAAACAAGAGTTTATCTTTTTATAACTGTCTTTGCCAGTGGCAGTCCTACATATATTTTAACACTTTAACTGATTCGTAAAGACATTCCAGCATTTTTCAGTCATTTTTCTGGGCTTGAAGATCTGGTCAGAACTTACATGATTTTCAGGAGCTACGCTAACTTTCCATAAGATTTCCACAGAGGTCTTTGTATCCAATTCAGGAATTCAACAGTAAACACCTTCTTTGGCACATTCACACTTGCATTTTTACATTCCTTTCTGGTTCTGCTCGCATAATGGAGTTATTGTTAGTTTCCCAATTAAGTCCTTTCTTGTTTGTCCAGAATCGTTGGATAATACAACAAAGTTTTTTCACCAATTTTGTCCATCCCATCTTCATCATTGATTTTTCAGGAACAATCTGTATAAACCTGAGGTTTTCCCTTTTCTTATCTGCCATACCTCATTCCAGAAGATGAATAAATACCATTCTGGAGAACAGAAATATATTATGATATGCGAAAAAGGTAGCTTATGAAGCTACAGTCTGGTTCACATTTTGTGGTGCTATGAACTGGTTACAGCCAAGGATACAGACAACAGATTGGGTGCTTTTGCAGTGGGCTTTGGACAAAAAATGCAGGGCATCAGTGTGAAAAACTTTGCAGTAATTATCATGTGGAGGGATTAAACATTTTTCAAGAATGTGCTGATAACATGGTATAGTTGAAAATTTCCACTGTGGGCAGGTAAAAAACTGAATTTCAGCTGATAAAATAGTACATGCAAACCCAAAGTTGTGAAGGGGGAATCATGAGAGAATATGTTTTCAAGACTGGCAATAGGAATGGGTTCTTGGGATACCCCAGGCTGTTTAAACTAGGCTAGAGGACAAACTCAGCATACAGCTGATTGTAGTAATCAAAGTGTTTGTGAATTAGTAAGGGATATTTAATGAGCCAGCTGGTTGTGGTTAGTGAGGGCCAATCATTTTATCTCCAGTGCACTGCTACAGGACTTCTGTAGGGAACTGAGTTAGGTCCGACTGTCTTGAGCTGTTTAATTCATGACCTTCTCACCATGATAATGTCCAGAAGCATGTCTGTTGATGATTGCACAATGTTTGGTATCAGTTACACTCCTCAAATAATGATCACACTGTGCATGCATACAGAAGACTGGATAACATTTGGGTTTAAACTGGTATACAAAATTACATTCATGCCACACAAGTGCCAGGCAACACAAAATTTTAACAAGAGAAAAACTAAGCATCTTTGCATGACAATCAATTGTAACAGTGTTAATATCTTGAAGATCACCACAGACTAGAAATTTAATTGAACCAGCTGCACATACATCCTATGGCAACAATAGTAGGTCAGAGTTTGTTAATTCTGTGGCGAGTTATTCAGCTCTTGACTCCTGAGAGCCTTTCAACCATCTACAGGGCACAAGGAATGTGATGGATATTCTACACTTGCCTGGGTGAATGCTTTTCCAAAAGCAGTCAAGAAGTCTGACAGTATCCAAAATGAAGTAATCTTTTGGTTGGACTACCTCAAGAAAAAAGTGCACTGTGGCTGCAATGTATGCCATTTATACTGTAGTAACTAACCAAAGCAGATTTGTCAGCTCTTCCCAAACTTGTTATGTCTACAACCCAGAACATCAAGGACAGCAGCCATTTCAGAAAAGCATTACCTCCAAGTTCTTCTCAAAGTCATACAATATCCTGACTAAAAACTATATCACCAATCGTTCATTATCGCTAGATCAAAATTCTTGTATTTCTTTTCCAATATCATGAGGGGTGGGGGGGAGGTGTACCTTCATCACATGGATTGCAGATGTCCAAGGCAGTGGCTCATCATCATCTTCTCAAGGAAAACTGGGGATGTGCAATAAATGCTGGCCTTGACAGTGGAACCCACACCCCATGAACAAATTTCAAAATAAACAGTGATTATAACTATTGATTAGTAGTATCATGAACAGTACCACTGGCATCCGTATGCTTCATTTAAGGTTGAAGGATTATTAGGCTCAAACTCCCCACATTAATATTTATTTCCATGAGCAGTGGAATTGATTAACTGGCAAGCTGAAACTCCAGTTGTCTGTTACATCTGCATGAACATAATGCAGCCCCTTTGATCAGCGTGGCTAACACAAGATTTCACAGGGTTGAACATACTAAGCTTGATCCACTATACCAGTATACTAAACAGGACATCAACTGTTGAGCTTTGTCACAATACCATTCCACATCCGTACAATTTTATACGTTATATACAGACATCAGTTTTTCAAACCAACATATGAAGATCAGTGCAAAACAAAAACCAACCTAACTGAACTCAGCTCTGCCTTTTGCTGTGCAATATCATCACTGGCCTGCGAGAGTTTTTGTGATTGACACTTGTTTTTTTCTTCAAGTGCTGCAATTTCTTCCTTTTGTTTTGCTACTTTCTTCTTGAGGTTGAAGCATTCATCATCAAGCTGTACAATAACAAAAACAGAAAGTACACAGTAGAAATCTGCAATTATATTATTCTTGCAATTAAAGAAAAAACCCAGAAGGCAGCTCATGCGGATAACAGGCTGGAGGAATAGCTTTAGGAATCAGGGAGCTGTAGCGCTGAACAAGATTATAAAGATAAAGAGGGGCACGATTATGAAGGGATTTAAAAGCTGCCAGAGTCTTAAATTTTGAACTCAAGGCATCATTGTAGGTTATTGAGGACAAAAGTGAATAAAAAATGGCATATGGCGTAGGATAGGACACAGGCAGCAAAATTTCCAATAAGTAGAAGTTTACATGGACTGGAGGATTGATGCTATCAATGTTCCATCTAAGCTGCCTGGTTGCACACGCAAATGGTCACTCCAAAGTTCATGACATTGACTTTCGGTTCTGGAAGTCACTGCCACATAGATCCCTTGGAGGCCTGAACAACAGGAAAGAAAGTTTGAGGGAATATGCATTGTGGTTACTTTAATCAGGGCAGTTTTGGTGCTGTGGCAGGATCAAGCTCTTTAACAGATTCAAATGAGGAAAGACATGTGAGGATATAAACCGAAAGCAGAAATAAAACATTTGGTCCTTTGAGGCTGTTCTGTCCTTCTAGAAGGTCATGAAAGGTCAGTTTGTCTTGAATTCCATATTCCGATCTATCCTCAATAACCGTTTATTCCCTTGTCTAATAGGAATCTATTTACCTTTGCCTTAAAAATATTCAATGACCCTAACTCCACTGTCTTCTGGGGTCGAGAGCTGCTGCACAAACCTGGTAAAAAAAATTCTCATCTCCATCCTGACCCCTAATTTTAAAACAGTGCTTGTTAGTTCTACGCTGACTCCACATCTTTTCTAAATCGACCTTGTCAAGACCCACTGAGGCTCTTAGACACTTCAATCACATCACCTTCAGCTCTTTGACCTCCAAGGAAAACAAGCCCAGTCTGTCCTACCTTTCCTTAGAAGATAAACTGTTCATTCTAGATATCGATCTAGTAACGTCCTGTAACCACCTCCAACACATTTACAGCTTTCCTTAAAAAAGCACAAAACTACACACCGTATGAGAGACATTGTCTCACCAATGCCCTATATAACTGAAACATAACATCCTCACTTTTCTGTTCAATTTGTCTCATAATGGATAGTATTCCATTCTTAATTACTTTCTGTACCTGCATACTAATTTTGTGACTCATGCATTAGAACACTTAGATCCCTCTGTGCTTGAGGAAGGTATTTGAAGAGGAAAGGCCCTGGAGATGGGGCCACATTTTGCAAGGTGGAAGATGTCATGTTTGATTTTTAATTGACAACAGGGAAAATGATGACAGTTTTGAAAAGACGAGAGGTAGTACACTAGGAGAGGAAACCACTTACAACATGAACTGGTATGGGGTTAGCAAATGAGGTTGGATAGTAAGCAGTGAAAGAAATGAGACAACAAACAGGAGTCAAGTTTCACAGGCAAAATAAGCTTGCAGAGGGCATGAGCAGAGACTGACTTCAAGTTTAGAACAGAAAATAACTGTTGCCATATTGTATCTGTTGCTTTCAATGCTTGGACCACACTATTAATAAAATGGTTTAAATACATCACCATTTGGTGTCTAGGACCAATGTTCCCTGCAAGATGCATGGTCACAAGCAAAGGTCCCGTGGAGGCCACACACAAATCAACCCCTTTGAAATCTGCGCACAGAGCCACACAACAAACAGAGACTAAAAGTGCTCCACACTGGGAAAAAAAAATCACCTACCATTCTAAAATCAAAATCAAATGATTGTTGAAGAATTTTAAAAATCTGCACCTGCTGCCAATAGCTTGGCCTCCTGGGGTTCAGCTGTTCTAGATAAATTCCTTCATTCTACTAAAGTTTCATCACATGGTTTGCAAAAGAGCTACACTAAGAGGCTTGAGGCTGTTCGCTGTTGGGATTACCCCCAAGTAGTTGAACAGTAAAGGTATAACCAATCTCGGATAACAAGCATGGGGCTGGATGAACACAGCAGGTCAAGCAGCATCATAGGAGCAGGAAAACTTGACGTTTCGGACCTAAATCCTTCATCAGAAATGGGGGAGGGGAAGAGGGTTCTGAAATAAATAGGGAGAGAGGGGGAGGTGGATAGAGGATGGATAGAGGAGAGGATAGGTGGAGAGGAGGCAGACAAGTCGAAGAGGCGGGGATGGAGCCAGTAAAGGTGAGTGTAGGTAGGGGGGTAGGGAGGAGATAGGTCAGTCCAGGGAGGACGGACAGGTCAAGGGGGCGGGATGATGTTAGTAGATAGGAGATGGGGGTGTGGCTTGAGGTGACAGGAAAAACAGGTTAGGGAGGTGGAGATGAGCTGGGCTGGTTTTGGGATGCGGTTAGGGGAGTGTTCATCCAGCCCCATGCTTGTTATCTCGGATTCTCCAGCATCTGCAGTACCTTTTATCTATAACCAATCTCGTTTTTTTAACGCCAGCAATAAAATTTAATGATTCAACAAAATCTAAAACAAAATGGTATATCACTTTTCTATCACATTCAATTAGGAAACAGAGTTCAAATAGAAAATAATGATGTTTGTCTAATGAGACTGAAAATGAGCTCCCCCAATTTAGACACTTAACTTCTACACTGTCCTTATCCCTTTCCATATCCTTCATGTCACTATCCCCAAAATGCTCACTCACTGAAACTTTAACCACTTGACTAGCTTCATTCCCTAGAATCAGGTCTATCACTATCCCACCTCTAGTTGGACTATCTATGTACTGGCACAGAAAGCTCTCCTGGGTGCACTTAAAAAATTCAACCCATCTAATCCTTTCACACTAAGGGAATCCCAATTAATGTCAGCAAAGTTGAAGTCCCCTACAACTATAACCCTGTTTCTCTTACGTTTTCTGTGATTTGACAACATATCTGCTCCTCTGTCTCCCTCTGACTGTTGGGATGCCTTTGGCATAACCCCAATAAGGCAATCACCTCTTTTTCATTTCTGAGCTCTACCCAGATGGCCTCAATTGAAGACTCTTCTAGGACGTCCTCCCTCATTACTGCAGCGATGGTTTCCTTTATCAATAATGCAATGGCCCCAGCTATTTTACATCACGCCTCTCTCTCTAATTGTGCCTGAAACTTTTAAAGCTTGAAATGTTGAGATATGAATCCTGTCCTTCCTTCAACCATGTCTCAGTGATTGCAACAATATCACACTCCCAAGTGCTGATCAATGCACCACGTTCATCCGCCTTACCAGTCAAGCTCTTTGCAGTAAACGAGATATAATTTCACATTCTAGACCTTCCATGTGCCTTATCCTGCCCAGGTCTCCTCTACCTACTGGACTTTCCCAGCATTCATTCTATGTCTGATTGGACCTTGCTCCCGACTTAAAATTTCTCTGCGCCCCTTCCATATCAGGTTCATTTTCAATCATCTAATGAGTTATAAAATTCCGACTTTAGATCTTATCTGAATTGATATCAATTTGAACTCAACTAATGTGAATCATCAAAAGGTTTGTGCATTTTAAAGGTTACACTCTTAAAAAGCAATGAATAAAATGTTGCAACTTAATCTCAAAGATTTTCAAAGAACATCTAACAGTTTTGCTGTTATATTCATTGTGAATTTGAAATCAGCTTTAGTAATTCTCAACCAGCCACAACTTTACATTCAACAGATGTTTTGCTAAGGGCCCCTTTGGAGTATATGTTCTATGTTGACGTATTCAGACCACAAAATGTATGCAGGCAATCCTTGAAACTTTTATTAATACTATTTGCCTTGAGATACTTACTTCACATGTTTTATTTTCTAACTGTGATATCGTCTGTTCCATCCGTTTTGAGTTGAGATCAGCTGTTTCAAGGATGCTCTAGTAAGGAAATTGCAAATTAAATACTAGGAAATCATTCTTTAATTATTCTATTTCAGAATAAGTTAATTGTTGAAATCTCAGTCATTAAAAGATACATGCACTTCAAATCATTTCTATTTTCAATATCTTTTTGGTATCAAATTCTGTGCAATTCAGGGAATGTACAACTGATAAGGCATGTGACCCTCCCTTTAATTTGCCACAGTTATATGCTTCTGTCTCAAAACTGCATTGATATGAATCACAAAGAGTTAGGGAGCAGGAACAGCACATGCTTAAAAGAGAATGTTGAGATTTATTACGGACAGAATGGAGTTTAAAAGAAGAATAACAACCGAAAGAACTGCGGATGGTGTAAATCAGGAACAAAAATAAAGCTGCTGGAAAAGCTCCGTAGGTCTGGCATACCTTCACAGATGCTGCCAGACCTGCTGAGCTTTTCCAGCAACTTTGTTTCGGTGTTTAAAAGAAGAATGTTTTCCTCTCATTGTCTAGGCCACTGATGAGACCATGGGCAGTGCAGGTTGGTCTCCTCACTTGAGGGAAAAGATGTAATAGCAGTAGAAGCAGTTTGGAAGAAGTTCCTTCAACTGATTCCTGGGAGAAGTGATTGTCCTATGAAGAAACATCGAACAGGGTACATCCGACTTCATTGGAATTTAGAATATAAATATTCTTGAAATGTGCAGGATTCTGAGGAGAACTGACAGGGTGGGTCCTGAGTGGATATCTCCTCTTCTAAAAGTCACAAGAACAAGGGAGCACAGTTTAAAATTAAGGAGTCTCCTATTTAAGACAAAAATAAGGAACAATTTGTTCAGTCGGAGGGCTGTTGGGCTGTGGAATTCTCTTTCCCACAGGACTGGAGACAGGATCATTGAATATTTTTAAGGCTGAGTTAACAGCTTCTTGACTGGCAAGTGAGTCAAAACATTCAGGGGCAGACAGAGAGATTAGAACTGAGGCCACAATGGTATCAAATCAAATCTTATCAAATGGCATAGTGGGTTCAATGGGTTGAATGGCTTACTGCAATTCATTTGTCTGTATAACACTTAATATTCTTCAGATATTTGTTATATTCTTCAGAGGGAGAAAGTCAATCAGTACAAAATTAGGAGAAAATTTTTAAAGGATCCACAACCACTAGGAACTACTACACCCTTAAATCTCAGGATACTTGAATTTAATTACTCTAGTTTGAATTTTAACTCTACTTGTTTTACTGCATAGTCCAGAATGCCAGTTGGGATTTCTAATTCCTGATGGGCAACAGAGTTTCAGCTCCCAAAATGTCAATAATGTCCCTCAAATCAGAAAATACAGTGAGAAGTGTTACCCAACCACAAACATCTATGAAATTTGAGAAAATGTATCGGAGATAACTTGAAAATAAAACAAAAACTGTTAGAGATACATTCAATAAAACAGACAACTCAAATTTCAATAGATGAAATCAAAAGTTGGCAATTAAAAAAACTGTTGTATGCTATGAGAGGATAGGTCCCTCTGGTGGCAGTAAACATTTTGTCATTAAACAGCTTTTAAAAAAATGCAATGATCATGTTGTGTCAGAATTTGAGAGATTAAAATGTTATGTCTTAAGTAAGAAAGGGAGACAATGGCATAGTGGCACTGTTGCTAAAACAGAAATCCAGAAGAACAGGCTAATGCTGATGATTGGGTTAAATCCCATTATGGCAGCTAGTGGCATTTCAATTCAAATAAATCTGGGATTAAAAGCTAGTCCTAGTAATAGCGACCGTGAAGCTAACATTGATTGTCATTAAAATTCATCATATTCATTAAGTGTCCTTTAGGGAATGAAATCTGCCATCCTTACCTAGTCTGATCTACATGAGGCTGCAGATCCAGAGCAATGTGGCAGATTCTTAAATGCCCAAGGAAGCCACTCAAGTCAGCGCAATTAAGGATGGGCATCAAATGCTGCTTGTCAACGATGACCACATCCCACAAAAGAACAAAAAAAGTTTGTTTGACACACACTCTGTTTTAATAATAATAACAAAATACCTTCATTCTCTCTCTCAAACTCTCCTTCTCAGCTGACATTCTTTTCAGATCTGCTTTAGCTTCATCTCTTTCCTCTTCCACACGCATTTGGCAGATCGGTGATATTAGCACTTCCTTTTTCAATTTGTTCAACTCATCTTGATTCTATAAGAAATCCCCATTTAAGACATGCAGGAAAATTACTTTTAAATTATTTAAATTATGCTCATAGACAGGATAGCATTATAATTGATAATTATGAGGGCATCCAAAACTGTTGTCTTTGTCGGAACTTGCACCAAATCCTATTCCCCTATCTATGTGATCGCTGATCTAATCAGTTCACAGTTAAGCATCTTGACTATAAAATTTATATCCTTGTTTTAAAATCCCTCCGTAGCTTTGCCAACCCTATCTTTGTAATCTCCTCTCAAGTACTCTAGCACAGCACGAATCACATAAAACTAGCATCCAATTTCAGCAGGTAATAGGGAAGGCAGATGGACTCATGCCAAAATACTGTCAGAAATCTGAAATGAGGAAAAAAAAACTTGTTCCAGGAACTTTCCATTTTTATTTATTGCCAACGGACCCTTGGCCTTTATTTCAAAAGGAATGGAACACAAAAATAGGGGGCAGTTGCTAAAACTATACATGGCACTAGTTAGATCACACCTGGAATACTTAGATTAGTTTTGAGTATCTTCTCAGCAGCCAACTCTGTGAAACCTGTGCACTCTGTTGGCAGTGTGATTGGGGTCAAGGAAATCAGATTGACATGGCTGAACTACATAGAACTATGGTGAAATATGGGAAGCTTGTGCAATTCAAAAGTGCAGAATAGTTACCAGATTGCTGACTATTCCCTCATTTTAAACTTTAGCTAGCTGACATTGAAAAGCTTTAAGATGCATTGTAATCATCATCACTGTATAATTTGGCAACATGTAACTTTTGGAAGGCAAACAATTTTCTTTACACCCTAGAATTGCTCCATGCTCCCTTACGCTTGTTCTTGTCTAAAGAATGGGTCCAAAAAGGTCAATTTTATTTGCTTCCCTGGGGATTGAAGCAGTCTTAACTTGTATCTTTGTTGGCTATTTGACATTTCTGCACAGAACAGCTTAAAATGACCTTAAAAAAAATCTGTCCTTAAAGAGGTGATTTTGGACAACCCACCCTTTGACTTGTGTACATTTCCAACATGTGCACAACTCACTGGAACATCTCAGAATTACATTAATGAACTTGGCATGAACATCCTGTATTTTAAGGTGTATAGTGGCTGATACTGTACTAGTCGACAGTGAGAGAACACACAGCAACAGGCGCATTAATTATCTGAACATGGGACCGTATGCAAATTAAGATGTGTTTTCTAGAGATTTGACTGCGAAAATTCTGACTGCAATGTTCTTGTAGTCCCAAAAAGGGGAAATCAAATGCATTCCACATGTTTTATTTTATCAATTGTATTCAAAATTCAGTTTGGAGATATTCACGCTGTTTATTTTAACAGAGCTAACCAAAACATAATTAAATACATTTAATAAAGACAGCAAAATCTATTTTTTTTAACCTGTTTTATATTTGTTAATATTCTGTACAACCTTCTTCAATCTATATTACTTTGTACATATATGCACATTAATTTTAATTCCACATAGCCTTAAAACTGTCTGTTGTTGTGATTTAGACTATTTTGCGGAGAATCTTTTTCCACGCAGCCAAGAGAAAAGGAACGCAACATGAAAAAATAACATTAAAAAAAGGCATATATTTAAGATAGATACTTGATTTGCCTTGAAAGTGGAACAGTCTAGTAAATGCCTTTTACAAGGCTGGACCTGCTGACACTAAGGTGTTTGCACATTAGCAGTGCTTTCTCTCAAAAATATGGTAGTAAATAGCAATAAAAACCAATTAACAATTGGTTACCCAAAAAAAGAATTTTAATTTAAAATTATTTCAGGTAAGAGAAATAAAGTGGGAAACAAAGTAGAACCACAAGAGATACTTGTTTGATGTTTTTCAAAACTATTTGAAAATAGTCTTATAACAAATCCTCTAAGGAATATGGGCATTGAATAGATACCTTTCTATATAATGCACCAAATGAAGAATTCACAATTCATTCTTACTCCATCAATACCTGTTCATAAATCACAAGTAACCTGTCTCGTTCAGCTGTCACCATCTTGACATTGGATTGGATTTCTGCCATGTGTTGCTCAAAATTATCCAACACTGCTTGTAACTCATCTCGCTCTCTGATAGCCTGTAACAGCTCAGTGCTGAGGCTACTAGTCTGTGGGAAGTAACATCATAAATCTTTAATGGATTAAGCCTAATATTCCATCAGCATGGTTTGTAAAAGAAGTTTTTAAACAAAGCAGATGGACAGCGAACATATAGCATCGTAATTACCAAGTCATGAGTTATGGAGCTCTATAAACAAACACTTTCCCTTCCTAAAACCACGCGAGTGTACCTACACCACATGGACTGCTCTGTCCAAGAAGCAGGCTTGCCAACTTCTTGAGGGTTATTAGCAATGAGCAATAAATGCCTAACCAACAACATCCATATCCTATGAAAAACAGACATCTAGGTTCTGAAGCTACAGCAGGTGGCAGTAGTTGTTCCTACAATTTTCTTGTATTCTTTTCATTACATTCTTTTGTAAAGGTTTCTGAAGTACATACATACTTCTATTTTAACTGTACTTCAAAATGTTCCTCTTTGGTTATTCTTCCCATGTAACTCATGTACTTCCAGTGCTCTGGGATAACAATTTGTATCTTCAAGCTCCGGTTGGGGCAGTCCTCAACAGTTCATCACACAAGAGTTGCTTCTCACTGCTCCCTAATATTTCTAGACTCTATTCATTTATCCCGTGCCCACCACATCTAAATCAGTATTTTCAGAACCAGGATTATAGTGCTACCATTAATTGTTTTTGTTTCACCCTCAGGACTTCACATACCTCCTTGCCTACACGTAACCTCAAACACCTTCTCGACCATTTCCCATGTATTGTGGACTTAAAAACATTGATTGCATACAACTAACTATTACCAAGGCATTTTCATCATGCAATTCAAATCTGACAATGCTAACACTGTCAGAATACTGTGGTATAAAAATATGATTTGACTTCCTTATTTACAGATCAGCAGCCTTGATAATACTTTACAGGTTATATTAGATGATCATTAAATCTTGTGAGAAGTTATTTTACAAAAATCAAAGGTTTCAAAACTTTACTAGTTTAATAAAGCATATCAAGATTGGCAAGTGAAGAATAGTAAACATAAATGCGCAAGTTACACTTAAGTAAATATAGTTAGTGAAGACTAAAACCACTTTCTAAAGCAAATATTCATCAATGTTCTCAGTACCTTCACAGGTGAAACTCGCACTGGGCTTCGTCCACGTCTTGGAGAACAGACTGGACTACCCTTTGCAGATATCATGTCCTGCAGGTATTCCACTTCACCTTTGTAATAATCCCGCTCTTCTTCTAATGTCTTTACAAATTTATCTAGGCGTGATGGTGATGTGTCTCCTTTGAGAACACCATGCTTTGTTCGCATTCTCTCCAATTCCAACACTATTTCTCGTTCTGAAGATGGTTAAAAGCACAAAAAGCCAAATTAACCAAAGCAATAATTTTGAAGCAACAAGATTACTGCAGGAACCATCATATCCGATTAATCCTTGGTATTTCAATATATATGAATTACTTCAAAACTGAAACAAACTATTCCAAATAAACAAATGCAATTTTTTTTGTTCACATTCGGAACTGATAAAACAAATCAACAGTTGTTGATGGCCAGTCTAACATGCATTAAAACTGAATACATTGCAAATTTTCCAATAAAACAACTCATTTTCTTCCTGTTCTCCCAAACCACCACAGGAATAAATGTAGAACAATGATTGGAGGTGAGGTGGGGAGGAATATCATGCCTCTACCTAAAAATGTTCTGTATCTCAGCTTAGGTCCTGGCCACGAATAAATCTCATTTGTTGCAGATAATCCTACATATCAGAGCCTCATTTTCTTATTGTCTCCCATGTTTGTTGACAGACTCTTCTCTTCTTTGCAAGATAGATTGCCTGTCCCTTAAGATTCATACTTGTGAAGATCGTATTCCTCACTGGGGTCTTTGAGGATTTTGCCCAGGGACAGCATGTTCTTTTTTTCTCTTGTGATATCTGTTAATTACTATCTCTAGCTTTTGTATGAAGTTGCGGTCAAGGAGGAAATTATTGTGGAGTCACAGTGAGTATATTTCCTGTCATCTGTAAAGGACTTATTGTGAAGAAGTTCAGTATATTAGAAATTCATCACCAGCCACTTGCAACATTGTCTTTCACAAAGCAATAACTTTAAGTTTGATATCATGCGTCATGAAGAACAGTGGGTAATAATCCTGCATTGTGGGATAATATAACCTCCTTCTATCATCTGTTGACCCCCCCCACCCCCCCAAACACAAACTTTTTTTCAAGAATGCACAAGGTTAAACCACCATCTACAATTAATTGAACTTTGGGCAGCTATCAAACGCCTCATCTCCAGGAATTGTGTTTAAACAGGATTAGGGAGACATGTCAAAATCAAAAGGCTACCCACACAAAAGAATCTGACCATTTAATGTATAATGGCTGTCATCTGGGTCCCTCTTACAGTCTTCCACTGGGACCTGAATATATTTATGATAAAATATTGTCACAATCTATTTTCTTGCAGTAAACAAAATTTTGACTATTTGCCCTACCCATGAAATCTTAAGGTTAAATTCTTTCTTTTTCAATATAGCTTCTGTAAAAAGTCTGAAGTCTTCACTTTGTTTAAATGCTTCATAACTTTTGACTGGATTATAGATTTTTTTCACCGTTAAGACACCACTGATTATATTTCTCCCCAAATTGCACTTACAAACTTTTATCTCCGCTTGAATACAACATTGGTGTCCAAGAGAAAGATCAAAATCACTTGTAGTAATAAGTAAACTCAGATCTGTTATCCCCATCAGTTCATATTCTCTCTCCCCGCAAAATTACTGTTGAGGGTAGTTAAAGTCCAGCTTCCCTGTGAGCGTCTGTATGAAAACTAGATTACTATAGTGAGTTAACAGGTCTCAGCTGCCAGGCAGCCGCACTTCATTTTTTACTGCTCTTTGTGCGTCTTGTTCAAAGCAAGGTTACATTCTGATTGGTCATTTGTTCATGAATTTTGAAGATCAATAGCTTTTAAAAACAAGAGATAAATCTCCAGTGAGTCACTGTTGTAAGCAAGTCATGGGACCATATCAGTTTCATGCCTGGGTATTTGTCTTTAGGCTATGTCTTTATTTTGCTTGAAATACAGCAGTTTTCATCATTGCAAGGTTTCTTCAAATGAAATTGAGTTATATTTTTAGAAGAGGCCAATCAGAGACACATTAATGTGCTATCATTCCAGCACTTCACCCATAATTTTTTAAGAAGTTTTTTTGCATGTATTTCTCGTCTGCTTTTGCACTTCTGACCTTCCCAATTTATTTAACCCCCCAAACCATTTTTCCTTCTCCATCATTTTCATCTGCTTTTACCCTCTTTAATTCACTGTCATGCGGGCGGTGCTTTGGAAGGTCATTGTTTCTGCTTTGAAATAAAAACAAAAAAAACCAGCCACATCTGAAAACATCTCAGTTGTTCAGAAGGACGCTACAATATGAACAGGGATGCCTTGAACATCAGATGTGCTCTGCTAAATGCTGGAATGGGGCATGGGTAAAGGGGGCATAGCAGCTCAGGTAATTAGAGGAGCCAACTGGAGTCAAGTTCCATAGTTGGTAATATACATAATAAAATAGGTGATATTTTGCTGATGGATGTAACTGATATTCACAGCCAAGATTTTCTTCCCTATTTGTCTGATGTCTGATTTGCCACACCATGAGTTCAACAGCCAGAACTAGATTGCATAAATTCTTTCTAATTAAATGCTGGGAAGATCAAAGTCAATGATTTTCATACTAACCAAAAACCTTGCTCCTTGACCACCATTTCCAACCCTCACCCGGTTAACTGAAGCTGAATCTGGCCATTTTCAACTGTAAGGTATTATGTTTGTGACTACAAATCAACTCCATTGCCAAGACTGCGCAATTCCAACTCTGTAATATTGTTGACTTCTAACCTGCCTTACCCAATTTGCTGCTGAAACCCTCATATTACGTCTAGGCATGACTGTTTTAGAGCTTTCCAGGCTGGCCTCTCATTTTGCATGCCAAATAAATCTGTGCTCATCCAAATCTCTGCTGTCCTATCCCAATTCACACAAAAGTTCAATTCACCCATCACCACTGTTTTCACTAGCTTACAATGGGTCCCAACTAAACAATACATGAATTTAAAGATTCTCAACATTGTTTCCAAGTTCATGGTCTTCTCTTTCCCATTTCCTGCAACCTACTCCAGCCCAACAAGCCTTTAAGATCTCTGCATTCTTCAAATTCTGGCACCTTGTGCATTCCCAGTTTTAATTGTTTTAGCATTGGTGGCCATTTTTTCAACTGCCAAAGCTCTAAAGTCATAGCATTTCCACCCAAACTCTGGATTATTTAGTAAATCACACCTAGTTATCAAACACAAGGTGGTTCAGCACAGTTAGCACATTTCCTGTTGTGGACAGTCAGAAGGATGTGTTGTTTGATACAATCTGTCAGTTGTTCAGACATACAGCTTATGGACCTGGGGTCTCATTGGCACTGAAAGGTATATGCAATGGTACTCACTGTATAATGGCAGAATGTCTTTTTGATTTATGGCAGCATCTTGGTAGTGAAGAATATGACTAGTGCATTTACTACAAAATGACAGCATGAAATGGCTAGATTCACTTCTTGCTTAAATTGTTGAGACTCTCCTCTTACAGGGTTATCCAGAAATCAACTCAGTATCATCAAGCAGGCTTTCAGTACAAGATAGTACTACATATATTCAGACACAGTCCTCTGATCTGCATAGGCTAAAAGAGTTTCATTGAGAAACGGTTATGATAACTGCCAACCCTTGTTGCATTCCTCCTGGCAGTGCTTGAACAATCAGAGTCTACCTGCCTGTTCTGAGGTAAATCAGCTAGCAAAGATTGACAGTTAATAGACACAGCTGCATCTGCATGCCAACAATGGTCCAACCAATCAGCAACCTCTTAGCATGCAAAATAATTTGGTGTTCCCTTTCAAGAGTGGTTTCTTGCATCCCAGTCTTGATGAATGCGAGATAAAAAGATTGATTTTGTGTCTCTTTTTCGTAATGTTTAATCTCTGTGCTACTAAGCAATTACAAGTACAGGTCATTGCTGGAAGTTCTAAGATACGTAGTAATATGAGAGTGAAAATGTTAACTTCGAGTATATTAACTATAGTACGATGAGACGAGTATGATACAAAATATAATTCATATATAAATGCTTTTTAAAAAAAAACTTCATGGTTATAAACAACAAATTTCAAGCTATTAGAGGGACAGGAGTAATAAAATTGTTTTTCTTTAAGCCAACTAAGTCAATTTTCACTCAACACCATTTCTATATATATTTACTGCACAAAGCAATTTCTGTGAAAATAAACTAGATTAAAACCAACACCTACATCAAATTAAAACAAAAAAAATAGCTTTTAGTGATTACAGAAACTCAAGAAAGAATCAATATTTCCAATTCAGATGTACGGTGATATTGTATTGTTTCATGGCAGATCTATGATTACCTGTTGCTACTTGTTTATCAACTCTTTCAATCAGCCTTTGTTTTTCCTGTTTTACTTGATTTAACAAATCACTGAGAGTTTTGGTTTCTTCCACTTTACACTGTAACTCTTCTTGAAGCTTGGTGTTGTCAACATGTGTTGCAGTAAGTTCCTGGAACAGTATTATAATTACACATTTAGAAAAATAATTTAAAACACAGTATTTGGCAAGAAACATCAAGTATTTCGTTGGAGCATTCATTAGACTGCTACAATTATAATGTGAAACATCCCCTTCTCAAATTAGTGTTAACATTCAGACGTAGCTTTGTTGTAGCAATTCTCCCAAGAAACAGATTTTAGCTGAAGAAAGTCCCAGCAGTTCATTAATACACACTTGTTGCATGATGCCTTCGAAGAGAGGCAATTTTAGGATTTAGATCAGTTTAGGATATCTGGTTGGCATGGACGAGTTGGACCAAAAGGTCTGTTTCTGTGCTGTATAACTCTATGTCTCTGTGATTTATTCAGATTGAGGATACTGGCAGGATGTCTGGGAGTAAGGAGACAGTCCAGTTGGGTGGATTCCAGCAAAACCAATTTCTTCATAAGAACCTACATACAGCAGTGGAGGATTTAAACTAGTGAATGAGGGGAGAGAAAATCTTGAATGTACAATTAGGGACTACAGATAATTACATTCAGGGAGCCACAAAATCAAAACTAGAAAGATAAAAAAAAAACAGATTGGGGGTTAAAAAGCAACATACTCTGGGGCAGATGGAAAAGGTTAGAAAAAGACAACGAGAATGAGAGTGAAGAAAAACATAAGATAATTTAAGAGGTATCACAGCTGCTTGTTAATCACTTCTGAATTCTGAAGTTTTTGAATCCAGAGAGTTGTATAATGTACATTGGTATGTACATGTAAAACTAGTTAAGCTGACTACTGAACAAAGATGGTAATAGATATCCTTGCTACAGAAATCCCCAGTGAAGCCAAGCATCCAGAAAAAAAGGACAGATTTACCCAAAGCTACAGCAGCCAACTTACAGAAGGGAAGAGGTTGTTTTTTAAAGTTCATACTAGAGAGGTGAATCAAGCCCCATTCTTTTGAAACAAGAATTATTCATTTAATTTTCACTGTCGTAAGGGTTACTGTAATTGTGGACAAGAAATATTATGTTGAGGGGTCGGTTAACTCAGTTGGCTGGATGGCTGGTGTGCGACACAGTGATGCAGACAATACATGGTCAGTTCCAGCTGAGACAAACTTGCACCTTGCCTAATGCATGGTGATCTTCCATTTAAACTCACCATCAGGTGTATCTCTCTAAGGAGACAGCAGCCTATGGCAAATTTCACTTGCGTTTAACATTACAACACTAAACAAAACCCAGCCAGTGGTAATGTCACTGAATAGTAACCAAAAGGTTTAGACTAGTGCTCTGGGGACATATTGGAATTGAAATGAGATCAATTGGTTAAAATCTAAAATTAAAATTGTGGTAATAAAGACTTCAGAATTCTAATAACTATTTAGGGACTGAGTGAATCAACAAATGATAAATTAATACATACAGCAATAACTGTCTGGAATAAACTGTTTAAAAACAAAGACAGCTGTTACACAGAGACTCAAGCAATTAGTCATGTTTGCTGTGATTACATAAACAAAACTGCTTTGACACTTGCCTGATAAATTGGATGCTTCATTGCAACATGGACAACTGATTACCTTGAAGAATTTAAGCAGTTAATCACAAGAAAGCTTTGCCTTCAAAGGTACTCTTAAGGCCAAACGTAACAAGAAACGAAGAAATTGGTTTTGATAAGGAAGCCAGCTGCAGACCTGCGTAACTCGAATGAAAGTACTCTGAAGAAATCATATTGATATCACCTCACAGACTGAAGGATGAAAATCCGTGTAAGAATCAAACACCAGAACAACTCAAGAGCAGAACTTCAAAGAACAACACTGCAGACGGTCCGAACCCTGGGGACTCCTCCCAGAGACAGATCACTGTTGGTTGAAGTCCTGGCCAGGTTTCACCATTAATCGGCTAATAGCTAAATTGGCTCGCAGACTTATACTTGCTTACTTGAAGGATCTAATATTTGGTTGCTACATGCAATAAAGTTTGAATTGTTATTTCAGTGTTTGATTGTCTCTGAGACTTCTTACAAAGTAGCCAAATTAAAGGTAAAGGGTATTAGGAACGGCCGATGCTGGAGAATCTGAGATAACAAGGTGTGGAGCTGGATGAGCACAGCAAGCCAAGCAGCATCAGAGGAGCAGGAAAGGTGATGTTTCAGGTTTGGACCCTTCTTCAGAAATGGAGGTCCAGACCCGAAACGTCAGCTTTCCTGCTCCTCTGATGCTGCTTGGCCTGCTGTGTTCATCCAGCTCTACGAATTAAAGGTAACTTGTGGTGACCACAACAAAATAGTTTCATGATGCCATAAAACAGACTATAACAGTCATAAAAACACCATCTGATTTATTAACATACTTCAGGGAAGAAACCTACCATATCTAGTCTGGCTACATGTAACTCTAGACCCACAGCAAGGGTGACTTTTAAATACCTTTTAAATAGGCTAGCAAGTCATTCAATTCAAGGTTTATTAGGAACAGGCAACAAATGTTGGGCTTGCCAGAGTCATCCACACACAATGAAATTTTTCTAAAGAAGTTCCACCTCTCTTTATACGACCTCATCAGCATATTTTTCTAATCTTTTCTTCTTTGTGTGTTTACTACTTTTCCCTTAAATGGATTTACACTATTCAGATTGCCTATTCCTGTGATAACAAATATCACATTTTAACCACACTCCTCCAATTCTGATCTCCTGCACATCTCCAACTTTAATTGTCTTACTATTAGAGGCAATGGTGCCAAGCTGCCAATGGCCTGAGTTCTAGAATTTCCTCCTTTTGGCCTCTCTTTTCTCTTTGAAAATGTCCCTTAAAAGCCATCCCTTTTTCCACCCTCTGGTCATCTGCTGTAACATTATTTTATATGTTTCTATGTCACACTTGTTTGGTAACATTCCTACAAAGTACCATGGGTAGTTTTGCAGTGTTAAACACTCTAAATAAATGCAAGTTATTGAAAATAATGATTCTGTGATATGTGTATGCTAAAGTTGTGACTATAGTTAGATTTTTGTGAACTAATAAAAATATTTGACCAAGTACACATTGAAATATGTCATTTTATCAGTTCAGTTACCATTGATGTTGTAAATAAAGTATTATTAGCCAGCACATTTGCTATACAACTATCAATCATGACATTGCCCACTCCAAGTTAATTATGCTCCAGTCTGTATGTTCAGCATGTTGGAGTAACTGGTTTCTCCAATAATTGGTTTCAGAAGATTGATGAGTTCATATCAGCAAAATCCTCTGTGTGGACTCAATGGGCTGAATGGCCTGCTTCCACAATGTAGAGCTTCTACGATTTTCAGATAGCTGTCTAACTCTCTTCTGAAAACCTTAATCGAACTTGTTTCCATCTAACCCTCAGGCAGTGTATAGTCCAGAACCTAATCACAAGATACATGGAAAGGATTTTCCTCATGTCCCTTCTGCTTCTTTCACGAAAAATTTAAATCTGCGCCCTCTTGCTATTGATCCTTTCACGAGTTGGAATTTGTCTCTCTCCACTTCGTCAAAATGCATTGTGAATTTGAATGCCTCTGTCAAATCTCCTCTAAGTCTTCTTTTCACTAAGGAAAATGGTCTTAATGTCTTCAATCTATTTTCACAACGAAGTTCCCCATCCCTGGAGCCATTCAATCTTTTCTGCATACTCCAGAATGTTTTCGAGTACAATATTCAGCCAATTCAAATTACACTTTCCAAACATTTAACCAATTCAGAATCCAAGATTCTCCCCAACTCCAAAAATAACACGGGATTATAAATGAAGAAAGTGACTTACTTTGGTCAGTCTAGCAATCGTTTCTTCAAATCCTTCCAGTTCTTTGTGCTGCTTCTGGATTTCATCCTGCAAGGATAAAGATAGATTACTTAATTCTTAGTAATGTCATTCTTCACGCTCCATGGCAAATTGGGCAACTTCATCTTGTTTGTTAACCGACGGTGAAAGACCAAGTCTCCAAACCGAACAAATGAATTTGAGAAAATGATGAGAATGTTGAGGTTTCTCACACCAAAGGTTAAATAAAGGGAGGGGAGACCAAAATCTGGAGATGACTGTAAAGGTTAGTGTGGAGGTATTATCAAGTAATTTATGATTGAAGTAATGGGAGGGCTTGCAAATTATGATTCTGGACTTGATGTATGAGATGACAGTGGCTTAGTCGTTGGAGACAGAGGGTGATGGTAGAAGTATGTTAGTGTGACTATGGCCAGCGTCCAGTTCCATACCATGGGGGTCAGTGCTGGGTCTTTCATTGCTCTTGATATAATTATGAAAATGTGGGTGAATGATAAGTAAGTTTGCAGATGACACGAAGATTGGTTGGGTAATTTATAGTGAGAAAGAAGGTTTTGGGTTACAGGAGGATAAAGACAGATTGGTCTGATCAGTAGCAGATGGAATTTAACCCTAAAAACGTGAGGTAATGCACTTTAGAAGAAGTAACAAGATGAAGGAGTACTCAATGAATGGCAACATACTAGGAAGCTCGGAGGAACAGAGGGACCATGGGGTGTCCTCAGATTCCTGTAGGTGGTAGGGCAGGTTAGTAGGTTAATTAAGGAGGCATAGAGGTCACTTGCCTTTATCAGTCATGGCATAGATTATCAGAGAATGGAAGTTGCATTGGGGCTGTACAAAACATTGGTTGAGCCATAGCTGGAGTACTATGTGCAATTCTGGACACTACACTACAGGAAGGATGTGAATGCACTGGAGTGGCGCACAGGACAGCCACCGGGATGTTGCCTAGGTTGGAGCATTTTAGTTATAAAGAGAGGTTGAATAGCCTCAGATTGCTTTCTTTGGAGCAGCGAAGGCTGATAGGGGACCAGTTTGAGATGTATAAGATCAGAGGGGCATGGACAGGCTGGATAGAAAGCAGCTGTTCCCTTTAGTTGAAGGATCAATAACAAGAAGGCATATTTTTATGGTGAAGTGCAAGAGGTTTATCGGGAATTTCAGGAGAAATATTTTCACTCATAGGTCAGTAGGAACCTGGAATGCACTGCCTGGGAGAGTGATTGAGGCAGCAAACCTTACAACTTTTCAAAGTACATGGATGAACACTTGAAATGTCATAACATTCAAGGCTATGGGCCAAGTGCTGGACAGTTGGATTAATGTAGATAGGTGAGCAGAGAGTAAATGGGCCAGAAGCTTCTTCTGTGCTGTATGACTCTGCAATAGAAATAGAGATCAATAGGTGAGCAAAACAGGATACAGGAAGTTGATTTTTGGGAGGAGTTTGTAAAGGGTAGGCCAGGAAGACATTGTGAAGTTGAATCTAACGGCAGTGAAAAATTTTCAATAATAGGGTGGAGGTTGCAATTGCCATGGTGGTCATAACGAAGTAATTATGGTGTTAACACAAGATCTGGAGCTTGAAACTTAGTTCTAGATTGAGCAGATCATTTAAACAGTGCAGTGTCTATTTCAGAATGGACATGGAGCCTCAGAGATTGTAATCAGTTTTGAAAGTACTATGTATTAGGTGATAGCAGAATGCAATGGCTGATGTTCAAATGGAGGAAGTTTTCATCTGTAAATTGCTGTTACACAGGCAGTTAAATTATGGAGACAAAGAATAGAGTGTGTTCAGTGCGGAGCTACCAGGTGTTTTAATTTCAATGTGCAAATGAGAAAAGTGAGACCAAGAATGAAACTTTGCAGCCTTCTGAAGATATCTATATGATGGCAGAAGAAGTCATTGCTAGAGACCCACTGGCTGAAGTAGGAGTGGAACCATAGAACAGTCTTGGTGAGATAGCCTATGGAGGAAAGGTGCTGAAATATTAATTTGGTTGAGCATTAATGGTGCTTTACACAAAGGAGAAACTCAGTTAAGTGATTATAAATAGGAATTGTGGTTGAAAGGAGCACAGTATGATATTTATGGAAAGTAGTGTATGGGGAGTTGTTGTGTATGTATGTAGTGGTTGGGGAGTTTGCAATCAAGGATGAGCTTCTTGAGCAAAGCAATGGTGCCTGAGCAAAAAAAAAAAATCATGTCTAAGTACTGGAACAAAAAAATGGATGAATGATAAGGAATTGGTTCTGGAGGGACTGTGACAAAAAGAGTACCTAATACAGTGTAGGTGCTCAACCGGAGTCCATGAGAAGCTTTCAAAAATATGAAAAGGGTTGACTAATAGACCCATCAATATTTGAGTTGAGACAAGATGTCCTCTTAATCAAAGAAGACTGTCCAGTAATTTAGTCAAAACCTTGAATGCCTCAAAGTTTGTGTGGTCTTTTGGTTAAACTTGGGGAGACAAAGAGAGAATCAAACCAGTCTATGTTTAGTGGTGGTAGTTGCTGGTTGGGCACTGCACTGAGGGAGACATTGGTCAAAGGGGATGGTGGTGGTGGGACAGGGCATGGCACTTAAATTTTGCGTTTACACTTTTGTGCAGTTCACAAAGCAGCAGCTGACAACAGTTAGAACTGAATAGGTTGGCTACAGCCATTGCATTTCAGATGAAAAATGGGACAAGTGATTATATGCCTTTGTAGTCAATGTATACAATTGCTGAGTGGGAAACAGATATGTATTATGATTTTGGAATTCTAAGAGTAAATTCACAAGAGTGAGAAAGTTGTAACTGAGTCATTGTTTGCTGCACCAATGGACATTAGACCTGAGTCCACATGAATCCATTCTTATCTGATCATACAGACAATCACGTGAAGTAACTTATATTCCTGCTTTGCACATTACCTCATGTTCTCCAACAATCTGTTCTTAGCCCCTCCTATTTTTCAGCTTGGTGAAATCATCTAGAAAGCTGGCAACAATTTCCACATATTCTCTGAAAGTAGCTAGTTCTACCTCACCATCAGCTTGCTTGACACATCCACTGTCTATTTTGTCAGAACAGTACCAGATGAACAGAAAATTTCTCCATTTAAACACTGGCAAGAGCAATGCTATTGTCTCCAGTCCCAGAAGCAAAATCCATTCCCTAGTTCTGACTCCAGCTTTCTACCTAGGACTTAGAGAACAAAGAACAGTGCAGCACAGGAACAAGCCCACCAAGACTGAGGCAACAAATGATGCCTTCTAAACTAAATAACCTTTCGACTCTGAACAGTTTTGTGACTGTACAGCTGCAACATGACTTGCCAATTCTTATATGCTATGCCCCAACCGATGAAGGCAAGCATGTCATATGCCTTTTTGACCTTATCCACTTGTGTGTTGCCACTTTCAACGAACTGTGGACCTACACACCTAGATCACTTGTATATTGATGCTACTAAAGGTTCTACTATCTGCTGTATACTTCCCTCTTGCATTAGAGTTTCGAAAATGTATCACCTTGCCCTTATCCGGATTAAACTTCGTCTGCAATTTCTCTGGCTAAGTCTCTAGGCTATCTATATCCTGCTGTATCCTCCGGCAATCCTCCTCACTATCTGCAGTTTCCACAATCTTTGTGTCATCCACAAACTTACTAATCAGGCCACCTACATTCTCCTCCAAATCATTTATAATTACGAACAAATTGGGTCCCAGCTCTGGACTCGATAGAATACCTCTGGGTCACAGATCTCCAGTCAGAAAAACACCCTTCCACTACTACTCTCTGTCTTCTATGACTAAACCAGTTCAGTATCAATCTTACCAGCTCACTACAGATCCCATGCGACTTCAGTTTGTATCAGCCTGCGATAGGACAATCTGGGTACAGAAATTATTGGAGAAGATTCTTATGGATAAGATTTACTCACATTTGAAAAAATATGGACTTACTGGTAATAGGCAGCACAGGTTTTTTTTGCAGTGAAGGTCAGGTCTCACAAACTTGATTAAAATTTTTCAGGATGTGACAAAGATGATTGATGAGGCCAGGGTGGTCGATGTTGTGTAATTGTGCTTTAGCAAGGCCTTTGACAAGCCCATTTCAACATCGACCACCCTGCCCTCATCAATCATCTTTGTCACACCTTCAAAAATTTCAATCAAGTTTGTGAGACCCGACCTTCACTGCACAAAACTATGCTGCCTATCACTAGTGGTCCATATTTTTCAAAATGTGAGTAAATCTTATCCCTAAGAATCTTCTACAATAATTTCCCTACCACTGACATAAGGCCATTGGTCTTTAATTTCCTAGACTGTCCTATTGCACTTCTTAAACAAAGGAATAATGCTGGGTACAATGTTTGAGACCTTGCCTGTGGCTAAAGAGGTTAGCAAAGGTTTCGTACAAAACCCCAGCAATTTCCTCACCTGTCTCCCTTAGCATTCTGGGATAGATCCCATCAGGTGCTGGGTACTTGTCTACCTTAATGCTTTTTAAAACACCAGTTCCTCCTCCTTTTGTATACTGACATGCTCCAGAATATCAACATTCTCCTCCCCACTCACCATCTATCATGTCGTTCTCCTTCGTGAATACCGACCCAAAATATTCATTGAGGACCTTCCCCACTTCCTCCGGCTCCATGTATAAATTCCCTCTTCTGTCCTTGACTGGACCTACACTTAGCTAACCTCTTGCTCCTAATATATGTATAAAATGCCTTGGGATTTTCCTTAATCCTAAGGAAATGTCAAAGACATTTCATGGCCCCTTTTAGGCCTTCTAATTCCTTATATGCCTTCTCCTACCAGAGGCTGAGCTGGACTTTGGTGCTAAACCTGACCCTGAAATTAGCTTCCAATCACATATCTGCACATCTCAATTTCCATCTCGGTAAAACCAACCAACTCTGCCAATATCTCAACTTACCTGCTGTTGAAACCCATATCAATGTCTTTGTCACCTTTAGACTCAACTATTCACAAGTATTCAGTGCAGCCTCTGACGTTCTACCCTCTGTAGACTTGGTTGATCCTGAATTCTTCTGCTAAATTTTGAAGACCTACTCGTCTGTCAACCCCTTTGATCTCTGTCCTACATTGGTTCCTGGTTAAAATTTGTTTTGAAAATGTACATCCTTGTTTTTAAACTGCTCCATGGGCTCATTCTCTCTATGACGTTAGCTCCTCCAGCCCCACAATGCTCCAAGATTTCTGAACTCTTTGAATTTTCACTTTTTGAGCATCTTAATTTTCACTCTATTGGTGACTGTGCCTTCAGCTGCCTAGATCCTAAGCTTTGTTTGCAACTCCCAAACTAACCATCCCTTTCTCTGCCCTCAGTTGAGACACTTATTAGAACTTTGACTTAGCTTTTGGTTTTTTATATATATATATATAAAAAAAAAATAGATAGAATAGAATCCCTACAGTGTGGAAACAGGCCATTTGGCCCAACAGGTCCACACTGACTCACTGAAGAGCTCAGACACATCCCCCTACCCTTTCCCTGTAATCCTACATTTCCCATGGCTCACACACCTAACCGACACATCCCTGAACCCAGGGGGCAATTTAGCATAGCCAATCCACCAAACTTGCACATCTTTGGGCTGTGGGAGGAAACTGGAGCACCTGGCAGAAACCCACGAAGACACGGGCAGAATGTGCCAACTCCACACAGGCAGTCACCCGAGGGCAGAATCGAACCTGGGTCCCTGGCGCTGTGAGACAGCAGTGCTAAACACTGAGCCACCATGCCACCCCAACTTAACATCTCCTCATATAGCTCAGTGATTGATAATTTATTTGATAACACTTTTGTGAAAGCATTTTTTGTTTTGAGCCTTTTTGCTGACTGAATATGCTATATAATTCCAGTTAAATAAAATCTAGTGCATTAAATTAAGGTATCATCAGTTGTAGGACAATTATAAAACAGTATGCAAGATTAAAGATAAAATTTCCTCTTGCAATTTTAGATATCTTAAACAAGACAATGTTACAGCATTCTCACTGAACAAACTCCAGATGGTAATTCGACTTTTATGTGCTTAATACCAGAAGTAAACAGAATTAATTTGTGGGATTAGTCACAATTAAACTTTATTTAAATAGCTTTTTTGTATTTTCATCTTCTTAATGACAGAGAAATCTGACTTACAACCCTGAACTTAGCTAACTGTTCGCGGAGTTCTTCTATTTCTCTACACTGCCTCTTGGTTTCATTCTGGAAAACAAGTAATAAATCCTTGTGAATATCTGTAAACAATGAGTATACCAACAGACATTGTTTTGTAAAATAACAGACAACTAGAGATCTGTCAAATATATAATAGTGAAATGTAATACACTGATCTAAAACCAAGCATGATAAACAGCTCATTGCTTACCCAACTTTGGTTCTCAAAAATGGTTAATTCTCTTAACTGTGCATATCTGCCTTGCAACAAACACTGTTCATCTCTTTGATTGCTGATCTCTTTACCCAAACTTACTCATTATATATATTTTTTGTACCACACATATTGTCTTTACGTGGTCAATCTCCAAATTATTTCCTCCCTTTTCTCTCTCCATTTGTGTGGCTATACCATCAGTATCAACAGATATCTAAGTCCACTGACTCCCATAGCTTCCTCCCACTCTGTTTCCGGTAAGACCCTGTTTCACTCACATGGTTTCACCATGTCAGTCAAACCTGCTTTGACCTTGAAACCTTACACATAAATGTTTCCAATATCTCTTCCTTTTACTCCAACTGAGAATTCCTATTTGGTGTGTCTGACAAGATTTTTGGTTATGCTTTTCTGTTTCCACCAATTCCTCTCACCCTTCCAAAAACACAATGGGTTTTACCGTTACCTATAGCAGCCTCTACGTTCAATAGATCCTTTGGTATTTCTCCCATTTCCAGCATGATGCTACCATTAGAAACATCTTTACCTCGATCAAATGAACTACATTGGTTCAATAAGGGAGCTCATCACCACTTTCTCAAGGGCAATTAGAACTGACTAACAAATGTTGGCCCCTTGCCAAAGACTCTCATATTCTATGAAAAAAAAACAAAAAAGGATAATTACATCCATAAACAGAAGAGAGAGCATCCAATGCAGAAAACTCTTTTTTCTGAAAATAATAACGCTCAATAGCCTCTCTGGAAGCCTGTTGATCACTCTTTTATCTCAAGAAATTGCTCAAATCCATCTTGAATCAATGTTTTGCTGTGGCTTCCTATAATACTTTCATAAGTTTTTCTTAAGGTTTTTCCACATAATCCTTTTGCATTCTTTTTACTATTAGGTACAACTCTAAACTTGCCTCTCAGATACCTTTTCAGACTGAAAAATAGTATTTACTCTGGGTCATTCATCATTCATAGCAAAACAAGTCACCACTTTAGATCAAAACAAAATCCATTTGCATGCTTGCTATTGAAAAAGAAAACAACTATGCTGTATTAATTAATATAACAAAGCAGTAAAAGCATGACTTTTGAGTTTCCAGATACAAGTACCTTTGCTTCTTGAATTTCTTTATCAGCAATCTCTAGTGCAATTTCTTTGTCTCTTTCCAACTGCTGTGCCAAATGGTCAATCTCATTCAATTCATTGCACAAGTGTTCATTTTTCGTGCTCAGATTTACAACCTCATTTGCTGCATCACTTTTTTTCTCCATAAGTTCTTTCAACTGCTTCTCCAGATCGCAGTTAGTTCGCTGAAGATATTCAACCTGCAATTATTTTTTGAGGGGGAAAATGATCCTGATATTGTCATGTACAACATGCCATTTCAAAACATGAATGCAAGGTTAGATTAACAAAAGATTAATGAACAAAAGTGTTATACTACAAATTCTATTATCCCCAAAGCTGTGCAGCTATAATTACTATATTGATTGGGTTACAATAACTTCAACTATATTAGCTACTTCTTCCTATACATATTGTTGTCTTGTGACAGACATCAAACATTTGGACATTAATTGATCTCGAACCTAACTACTTCAAGTCTGCCTGGCAAATTTGATCCTTAAATCAAAAACAAATAATCCTCTCAGATATTCGTATTCACAATGGCCTTTCATTTATTCTGAGAGGGCAAACTTACACTTAAAGCCTTACATTTGATTAATCTTCTGTGTGAGACACACTGAATTTTCAATTAAGATTTACTAACTGTTTTAAATTGTGTACTTTCTAAAGTCACAATTGAATACATTTCAGTTCAACAGCACCTGACATCTCTCAGCTATTTTGCCATCATTCTCAACAATTTCCACACCCCCTCCACCACATTCTTAATTGTACAATTAAAAAGACACACTGCAACTCCTGTTTTTCCCTGGTGAATGAACCATCAGCACCAGGAATGAGTGGAAGGATTGCCCTGGCTATTGTGTATTCCTAAACAAAGTCAGGGGACAAACTTATTCACCAGCTCCAGAAACATCTTCAGGGCCACTTTGTATCAGCCGTAGAGAGTGGTGATCAACAGAGATAAGACCAACATTTTCATCCCTAAAGATGTGGGCTTATTGGGGAAAGGGCTTTTGCTGATCTTACAAAAGCTGAAAGGCAAGTACAGCACTTTACCTCTCTCAAACATTTCTTTTCTTTATTCATTCACGGGAACAGGGTGTTGCTAGCCAGGCAGCATTTATTGCCCATCCTTATTGCCCAGAGGACAGTTAAGAGCCAACTACATTGCTGTAGGTCTGGAGTCGCATGTAGGCCAGACCAGGTAAGGATGGCAGTTTCCTTCACTAAAGGACATTAGTGAACCAGATGGGCTTTTCCCCTGACAATCAGCAATGGATTCATGGTCATCATTAGATTCTTAATTCCAGATATTTATTGAACTCAATTTCCACCATCTCCCATGTCGAGATTTGATCCTAGGTCCCCAGAATATTATCTGGGTCTCTGGATTAACAGTCCAGTGATAATACCACTAGGCCGTTGCCTCCCCTGGCAAATGTAAGAACATATTCCTCTTATTCATTCTCCTCAACTACCAGCCACTCCTTTCTCCTCTATCATATCCTACCACGCAGAATTACAAAGGCACGCTGCAACTTCTGTTTTTCTCTGTCCAAACATGCACACTTCCTCCTTTGTTCTCTTTATATCATCCAGAAATCTCTAGCCATGAACACTCCAAGGATTCCACATAAGCACCAGTATCCATCCAATCGACTTGCAGAAGTCCTGGTCATAATTTTCAAATTTCCCAGCCACAGGTGATGTGCCAGAGGCCTGCTAATTTTGTCCTTTTATTTAAAAAGTGACGAAGCTTTTAGACCAGGAAATTACAGGCCAAATTACAGGCCTCAGTAATCGGAAAGTTACTAGAAATAATCCTGAGGGACAGAATATATCTGTACTTGGGACAGGCATTAATGAGGGATAATCAGCATGGATTTGTTAAAGGAAGGCTGTGTTTGACAATTTTGAGAGACCTTTCTGAGGAGGTAGTCCGAGTATAGATGAGAGTAATACATTTGATGTAGTTTATATGGACATTAGAAAGACTTTTGATAGGTATCCTCATGATAGACTGAACAAGAAAGTAAGACTCCATGGGATCCAAGGAAAAGTGGCATATTAGATTCAAAATGGCTGACAGGCAGGAAGCAGAGGGTGATGGTGGAAGGATGTTTCTGTGACTAGAAGTGTTTCCAGTGGGGCTCTGCAGCACTCAGAACTGTATACAATTCTGATTTGGCCACCACTGGAGTACTGCATGCTATTCTGGTCACTACATAATAGGAATGATGTGTTTGCAATAGAGCGAGTATAGAGGAGATTTACGAAGAGTCTGCTTGGACTGAAGAGATTGAGATACAAGATAATCTATAGGCTGGTGTTGTTTTCCTTGGAGCATACAACGTTGAAGAGGGGCCTGACAGAGGTGTTTCGGATTATAAGAAGGCTCCTTTATCCATTATTAGAGAGGTCAGTAAACAGGAGGCACAGACCTAAGGTAAGAAGTAAAAGGCTAAGAGGGGAGTCGAGGAGAACTTCTGCATGCAGAGGGTGATGGGAGTCTGGAACTCATTGATCGAAAGGGTGATTGTTTCAGAAACTCTCGTAACATTTAAGTAGTGTTTAAATATTCATTTGTGCTGCCACACCCTCCAGGGCTATGGGCCAAAAGCTGCAAAATGAAATTAGTGTAGTCAGATCTTTGTTGACCAGTGTGGATACAATGGGCCAAATGTTTGCTTTCTATGCTGTAAATGAGTTTTTCTATTAGGTGACCATATTAAAAGAGTACTGGGATGAGCTCACCTTCTTTTAAGAAAAGAAGTAGATTTGATCACTTAGGTGAAAAATAAACAGAATACAATTACTTTTGCTACTAAATGTGGGGAGTTGGTAGCATAGCGATAATGCTATTGGGCTAGCAATCCTAAAACCCAGACTAATGTTCTGGGACATGAGTTCCCACCTGGTGGCATTTAAATACATTGCTAAATCTGGGATTGCAAAATTAATCTCAGGAATGATAATAATGAAAATATAATCAATTGTCTCAGAAACTAATGTTGTTCCTGGGAAGGAAATCTGCTTTCTTTACATGGACTGGCGTAAGTGTAATCCAGGTCCACAGAAATGTGGTTGACTCTCAACAGCCTTCTGAAACAGTCTTATTAAAATACTCAGTTCAAGAACAATTTGGGGTGACCTTGCATGATCTTGTGCTTATTGTTTTCTATTGGCAAATAACATTAGCTATTTTGCAGAATACTTGAAAGCAAAACATGAATAATGAGCATGGATCTGGACAAGCAAAGTCAACCACTGATTCAAATCCCTAAGCTCTATCATGTTTCAGGTGAGCTGGGAGGTAATGTACTGCTCAGCCCTGGTGAACAGTGTCATCAACCTGTTTAATACAGATGCGTCCTGCAGACTGGGAGATGTGGTTGAAAGGAGCAATTTCACATCTACTGGCAAAATTTGTCTTCCTGGTCCAGAAGGCAGCAGGTCCTATTGCAGGACGTTCCAAAGATCTATTGAGGAACACATCTTCCTGAGCTCTCCTCTTATGACTCATGCCCTGTATAATCTGTGCATTGGGTATTCTAATCAGATAAAGTACAGAAGGCATACTGCAGCTGATGAAGCAATAAAGTGGTAGCATAGAAAGTGCAAAATACTTAGGAGAACCAGGTGATTTCAGATCTTATATTCCCAAAGCTTTATAATATGTTGATTTTCTTTACCTTAATTTCTAGGTCTTTGTTAAGATTGATTGCTATGACCTAATCAAAAAATAGTATTGTAGTTTGTGACTAGCAGGATGATAGCAGGCAAACAAAAAGGATATAGTTTTTCTTTTCTCTATTACGAGAAAGTAGTAAGCTAAAAATTAGAAGTTCTCCTGCAAAATCAAACATCAACATGATCCAATGGTTTACTTACTGGAAACTTACTCTGCACTAACAACTGAACATTACTGGTTCTGAGACATTAACCCAATCAGGTCTGTCACAATGTTTTGGTTAAAATAGAATCCAGTTCACAATAGCACAATTTACATATATTAACAAATATGCTAACTTCCTGTGGAGAATGCCAGCTTCAAATCCAGGGGTGCATGATTAAAACTAACTGTAGAAAGGAAGTCATAGGAAATGAAGTGGTAGTTTCAAGTCTTCCTGCTCCAGAGGAGTTTCATAACATATCTGAGCAAGTCCATTAAAAACATCTACAACTGTTATTATAATTACCTCCCAACTGCAATTTCATCAGTCAGAATTAATATCAGACATTTAGTCACAGTGGTTATCAAATACCCCTCACATTGTAATCTTGTGATGTCCAAGACCCAGAAATAAGAAACAGCACTTCTCCATTTTTTTCAAATTAGAGGATCAAAGTCACTTTCCTCAGCAATGTGGTATACTCTTTATCACAGATGAAGGTCAATACGAACACTGGCTACAACAAACAGATTAGGCAATTATCTGTTATTTCACAAATCCTTCAAGAAATGTACCTTAAAGGTTTTTTGTCCTAGTAATGGATTACTTATGCATTAATATCACAAACAAGTAATATTAACTCGCACCTGTAGGTTTAAGTGTGCTATAAGACGTTCATTACTTTTGCTTTTAGCTTCTAGAGAGATAACATCATGAGGACGACCACCTTCCAGAGTCCGGTTCAAGCGTTCTATTTCCTCATCTCTTACTTCAATCTGTAAAAGAATGGTCATTGAGAAAAGAAGGAAAGTGATTAGGATGAAAGTAAATATTTTATGTATCAAAGCATCTGTACCAATGCACGAAAGAATAATGAATTGAAGGAGTCAACACGATGGTCTCTGGAAACTCATATCACTGGCATACACAAATGATAAAAACTCACATGCACTGAGGTTGAAGTTAGCATGCAGAATCTGAATACACATAATCTGAACGAAAGACTCTTAATAAAGATTGACTGATTGACTTATTGTCACGTGTACCTAAGTACAGTCAAAAGCTTTGTTTATAAGCAGTACAGGCAGATCATAGTAAGCAAGGATGTACAGATCAGAAATAACAGTGCGGAGCTGAAGGAACACAGCAGGCCGGGCAGCATCAGAGGAACAGGAAAGCTGACATTTCGGAAGGGTCCCGACGCAAAACGTCAGCTTTCCTGCTCCTCTGATGCTGCCTGGCCTGCTGTGTTCCTCCAGCTCTACACTGTTATCTCAGACTCTAGCACTGGCAGTTCTCACTATCTCTGTACAGATCAGAAGTTCTTCAAAAAAAAACTTTTACAGAGGCATACAGGTTACATTGCATGGAGCACGCGCCATGTAAGATTAACGTTAACAGGATCAGCATTATTTGAAGTTAGAGAGTCCATTCATCAGTCTAATAACGGCTGAGAAGAAGCTGTTCCTGAACCTTCTCGTGCATGTGTTCAAGTTTAAGCATATTCTGCATAATGGAAGAGGTTGTAGGAGGTCATTACCAGGGTGCGATAGATCTCTGATGTTGTTGGCAGCCTTTCCGCGACAGCGAGCCATGTAAATGGAGTCCATGGATGGAAGATTGGCTTTTGTGATGGTCTGGGCTGTGCACACCACCTTCTGTAGTTTCTCATGGTTCTGGGTAGAGCAGTTACCGTACCAGGCCATTATGCACCCGGACAGTATGCTTTCAATGGTGCATCTGTAGAAGTTGGTGAGGGTCCTTATGGACGTACCAAATTTCCTGAGCCACCTGAGGAAGAAGAGGCGTTATTATGCCTTCTTGACCACTGCATCTACATGGGAAGTCCAGGCCAGGTTGTTGATTGTCATCACTCCAAGGAAGTTGATACTCTTCACCCTCTCAACCTCAGCTCCATTGATGTAGATGGGGTGTGTTCTCCTCCTTTCCTTCTGTTCTTCAGTTTTGCCAACATTGAGAGAGAGGTTGTTCTCATTGCACCACGTCACCAAGCCCTCTATCTCCCTTTTGTACATTGACTCATTGTTTTTAGCTATCCATCTTACTACAAGACACATAGCATTTTCATTTTTAATAGCCCTTGGCAACACACTACACAATACACCAAGATGAACAAATAATGCTAAATAACAAGATATAAAATATGGGAAGTGTACTGACACCAACATCCTGCTAAGGTGAGTGCATGTCTGGCTGTGCTTTGATTTAAAGGGACCACACAGTATAAGCTGACAGCACAGAGAAATGAGGGGGAACATTGTCACAATTCTCGGAATTTTCAACACTGGTAAGAGAGTCTCGTGATAATAGGATGCTTTTACAAAGCTTAAACCATAATTAAATCTTTTTATAAAGTGATACAAGTGTTACATAAATTAAAACGCTTTCTATTGAAAATCTATTTGTCCATTATCACTGTTAAATTTCAACATGACACTTCAATGTTGTGACAAACATTGGTAGTTATTTTGATTCATTAATGAGAAATCAAGTGAAGGCACATTTTCAGACATTCTGCCAAGCACGAACTTCTTTTCCAAAATGTAAATAGGAAATAAGTTGCTAATGAATTCATGAAGCAGATAGTATGAGCTGCTCAAAAGACAATTATGCATTCCTTCTTCATGGAACATATGACAGTGGAAGTAGGTAGATTGAACTTGGAAAGAAAGGCTTGCTTATTTCAAAAAATAAACTTCATAAGTTCCTGAAGAGCAATTGAATATTCAGTGCATCTTATGGATATTTTTTCAAAAAGCAACATTTTCTGTCTTAATTTAAAATAATTAACACTACAAAGGTGAAATGAAAGGTAATAACATTAAAAAGAAATTCATGTTTATATATTGTATTATATTCTTCACATAAGGAAACTTGTATTGTAGTCAACCTATGAAATGGGAATTTTAGTGGGAACCCAGGTCTGCTCAGCAGAAACCACTCTCAGGGTTTCTGGTAAATCTTCTAAATCTAGAAATTATTTTCCAAATGCAATACTCTAGATGGTGCCAAGCTGCTTGAGTGTTATTGGAGCTGTACCCATCTAGGTAAACAGACAGTATACAATTACACTCTTGACTTGGGACTTATAAATGATTGGAAGATTTTGGGTTTTCAAGAAGCGAGTCACTTGCTGCAGAATTGCCAGCCTCTGACTAGTTCTTGGTACCACAGTATCAATTTTTCATTTGAGGCCAGACAATATCTTTTTTCCCTAAATTTAAATTTAGTTTCATCTTGTCACCGACATATTGGAAGAATCAGCTTCAGAACTGACCACACAAGGAGGAACCAAAATGCTGAGTTAAGTAACCATGGATGTACTACAGACAGCTTTTTATTTTATTCTTGGTGAACTAACAAATAGCTGATTGGCCTGTAGCTCTTAGACTTTCATCTGCCACCTCAGTACCCATGCCACCAAGTATCAATGTTTTTATGAGTTCCTTTCAAACTCACAGTCTCTACCATCTACAAGAACAAAGGGCATGCGAACACGACCAGCTACAAGTTCTGCTCCAAGCCACACGTCATTCTGACTGGAACTGTATCACATTCCTTCACTCTGCTGGGTCAAAATCCTGGTACCCCCTTTCCTTAAAGCATTGTATGGGTGTCTCTATCCCGAAGACTGCAGAGGTTGAAGAAAGAAGCTGACTACCATGCTCTCCATGGGAATCAGAACTGGGTAATAAATCTGGCTGAACCAGCAAAGCTTACTTTCCATGAACAAACAACATGTTGTGAAAACTGCATTAGCATCACCAAAGCCCCCACCAGCAACATCTTGGGAATTCACAATTAATTACAATCTTAACTGGACCAGTCATACTAATACTCTGGTACCAAGAACTAGTCAGAGGCTGGCAATTCTGCAGCAAGTGACTCGCATCTTGAAAACCCAAAATCTTCCAATCATTTATAATGCTCAAGGCAAGTGTGTGATAGTATACTCTCTGTTTACCTAGATGGGTATGGCTCCAATAACACTCAAGCAGCTTGGCACCATCCAGAGTAAAGCAGCTTGCTTGACTAGCACCCAACGTAACATCTTCAACATTTACTCTCAAGTTGCAATGTGCACAATCTATAAGCTGAATGACAGTGATTTGCTAACATTTCATTTACAGCACCTCCAATGCCATAAAATATTACTGGTGGAGGTGCTAGTGTTGGCTTGGGGTGGACAAAGTCAGAAGTCACGCATCACCAGGTTTTAGTCCAACTGGGTTATTTGGAATCATAAGCTTTCGCAGCACTGCTTCTTGGTCAAGTGAAGTCTTTCTGTGTCGATATGAGCAATCTTCTTGATTTTCCCAGGTACTGACCTCGTTAATAGCCAACGTCTGCTACCTTTTTAAACACAATGCTCTTCCCAGCTTTGCTGTGATGGTTGGAACCCCTTTAAGAAAGAATCGGCCTACAATTAGCATTTGGGCCTGGCTCACACACAGTGAAGCTTGTTTGGTTTGCTCTTTACCTTTCACCAAAAGCTGCCATAAAACCCACCAGTCATTTTTAGCTCACAATTAAAAATTGAAAGAAGAATAAAAATAAATTCAATGAAAATTCAGTGAAGGTTCTAACACTATGTGCTCTGACCTTTTAAACTTCTCATTTCCCTGTTAGTCTTTTGACCAATCATAATTTATTAAAATTGTAAATGTTTTTAATCTATATTAGTTTAACTGACAATAGCTAACTTATCACCCCTTACTTCAATATTTTTGCTTTTGCAACTGCACTGATGACTTACTTCCTGCTTAGTGGATTACTCCTCACTTAATTCCGGAATTTATTAATGGGAAGGCAATGGCCTCGTGGTATTATTGCCAAACTATTAATCCAGAAACTCTGTTAATGTTCTTGCCATAGCAGATATTGGAATTTGAATTCAATAAAAACAAAAATTTGGAATTAAGAATCTATTGATGACCATGAAACCATTGTCAACTGTCAATTTTCAGGAAAACCCATTTGGTTCACCAACGTCCTTCAGGATAGGGAATCTACCATCGTCACCTGGTCTGGTCTACATGTGACTTCAGACCCACAGCAATGTGGTTGACTCTCAACTGCCCTCTGAAATGGAGCCATTCAGTTGTACCAATCGCTGAAAAGTCTCAAAGAAATGAAACAAGATGGGTCGTCTGGCATCAACAGAGACCGGAAAAGGCAACAGCAGAAACAGGCATGTCAACCCTGAAAAATCCTCCTTACTAACATCTGGGTCCAGTGCTAAAATTGGGAGAGCTGTTTCACAGATTAGTCAAGCAACATCCTGACATAGTCATATTCACAGAATCATACTTTACAGTTATTGTCCCAGATACCACCATCACCATCACCATCACCATCACTGGATATATCCTGTCCCAGTGGCAGAACAGGCCCAGCAGAGGGGGCGGCAAGTGGTATACAGTCAGGAGGGAGTTGCTCTGGGAGTCCTCAACATCAACTCCAGACCCCACGAAGTCTTGTGGCTTCAGGATAAACATGGACAAGAAATCTCCTGCTGATTACCATGTACCATCCTCCCTCAGCTTACATATCAGTACTCTCCACGTCGACAATCACTTTGAGGAAGTCCTCACTGAGGATGGCAAAGGCACAAAATGTACTCTGGGATTTCAATGTCCACCACTAAAAGTGGCTTGGCAATAGTATTACTGATTGAGCTAGTTGGGTCCTAAAGGGCATAGCTGCTAGACTGGGTCTGTAGCTGGTGGTGAGGGAACCAACAAGACGGAAAATCATACTTGACCTCATCCTTACCAATCTTCCAGCTGCAAATGTTACTGCCCATGACAGTATTGGTATGAGCGACCACCGCACAGTCCATGTGGAGATGAAGTACCATTGAGATTAATCTCCATCGTGTTATGTGGCACTATCACCATGCTGAATGGGACAGATTTTGAACAGATCTAGCAACTCAAGGCTGAACATCCATGAGGCACAGTGGGCCATCAGCAGCAGCAGAATTGTACTCCAGCATAATCTGTAACCTTGTGGCCCGGCATATCCCCCACTCAACCATTACCATCAAGCCAGGGGATCAACCCTGGTTCAATGGAGAGTGCAGGAGGGCATGCCAGGAGCAGCACCAAGCATACTTGAAGATGGGGCGTAGACCTAGAGCAACCAGCAAACAGGACTACTTGCACGCCAAACAGCAAAAGCAGCAAGTGATAGACAGAGCTAAGTGATCCCACAACTAATGGATCATATCCGTCCTGCTACATCCAGTTGTGAATTGTAGAGGGCGATTGAACAACTCACTGCAGAAGGAAGCTCCACAAATATCCCCATCCTTACTGATGGAAGATCCCTGCACATTACTGCAAAAGATCAGAAGTCTTCAGCCTGAAGTACCGAGTGGATGATCCGACTCAGTCTTCACCAGTGGTCCCCGGCATTATAGATACCAGTCTTTGGCCGATTCGATTCACTCCACGCGACATCAAAGAAAGCAGTAGCAGCAGTGTGTACTACCTACAAGATGCACTGCAGAAATTGACCAAAGATCCTTATACAGCACCTTCCAAACCCACGACCACTTCCATCTAGAAGGACAAGGGCATCAGATATATGGGAACACTACCACCTCCAAGTAACTCACTATCCTGACTAGGAAATATACTGACATTCCTTCACTGTTGCTGGATCAAAATCCTGGAATTTCCTCCCTAATGGCATTGTGGGTTAACTCATAGCAGGTGGACTGCAGCGGTCCAAGAAGGCAGCTCACCACCACCTTCTCAACTGCAACGAGGGATGGGTGATTACTGCTGGCCAGCCAGTGACGGCTATATCCCACAAAATGAATAAAGAAAAAAATTCAGCAAAGCTACATTGTATGTATCACGCATTTACAGAACTTTGACATTAACCCCACGCTGTTAGAGGATGGCTCTGCATTTAAGGTACCCCAAGTAAGGATTTGATGTCCTCTAAAAGGGAGAGAAAGTATGGACAATAACACCTTTAGATGCCAACTTACACAACACTGATGTTCCCAGCATTGTCCTACACATATCTTGCAGGCCACTCATCCTTCTCTCTGCCGGCATCACCTTACATCATTGTCTGAACATGGACTCACCCTCATTTTGCCATATTGCACCCAACTTTTGCAGTCACCCTCCATACATTTTCTCACTTTATTATCTTCATACATTCTACCTGTCACACTTGTGGCTCTGTTTTCTCTCACTGTATGGGGAAAGAGTGCCAAACTCTGGACAGCAGCAGAGAACTGAGGATGGATTGCAGTCATTTCCAAATTGACCAGTGTAGAGGAATAGGCATTAGACATCAGCAGGGTGGATCAGGCCATGGGCACTGAAGACAGAGAGAGGAGGGTCTCCCATATACCTGGTGACAACATTAGGCATCACATTGCCACTTGGCACATAACAATTATTTAGGCTGAGTTGATGTCACAACTAACTAAAATTACATGGTGTACACAACGTAGAGTTTGAACCCTTTCCCCATATCAATAATGATTCAGGTCTTTTGTCTCTTGTAAGATGAAAGAGGAGTGGAATGGAGTGAGACCATGAGACCAGAAGAAGGAAAGTACTGTGAGATTGTAATGTCATACGAATCATTTGCACCACCACAAACACCAGCAGAGATGCTCACTTCAATGGATACTTCAATAGAAATACTGAAGTGACACATGCTGAAACATACAAGTTAAGCAGGATCAGAGCTGGAAACAGAATTCCCAGAGGATGCAGGTCACACCAAGTGATGATCAGTTAGACATTTACCACCCAGATAAACAAGGGCTGTTGTTCCACACGAACACCACCACCTACAATTTGCCTTGCAAATTACATATCATCCTGACTTGTAACTCTATCACTGTTTCTTCCGCATCGCTGGGGTAACACCCTGGAACTCCCCTCTTAACAGCATTGTGTGTATACACAGGCTACATGGACCTCAACTGCTCAAGGAAGTGACTCACCACCAACTTCCCAAGGACAATTAGGGAAGGGGAATAAATGTTGATCTTTCCCATGATGATGTCCAGATCCCAGACGAATGTATTTAAAAAAAGATAACAAGCCTTGAGAGTCATCCACAAAAGGGAAACTTGTGCATACTGCATGAGTGCCAAGATTTCTGCCTCAGTTTACCTCCATGTAAAGAGAAGCCACCTGTATATGGTATCAGAAGTGGCAGGCAGTATGCCTGGATCAATGGTCTACTTAGTATGTCTCCTGTAAGGTAGCAGAGAAGTGGAGGCGAGCAAAGACAGGGAAAGACAGGAAAGATGGAGTAGGAGCATATCTCCTGATTGGATGAAGAACTGACCGAGAGGGAGGAAGTAGAGGGTGCAGTGGTATTTTCGTGACCGGAAGGCCGAGACCAGTGGGATCAGTGTTGGTGCCCCAGCTATTTTTGGTATACATTAATCATTTAAACTGAACGTAACAGGGTCAATCAATAAGTTTGTGCATGATACAAAAGATGATGGGCTGTATTCCTTGAAGAAGAGAACACTGAGGGGGTGCGGGGGGAACATGACTGAGATGTATAAAATTGAGGGGTACAGATAGGGTAGAAAGGAAGAGACATTTCCCCTTGATGGAGAGATTAATGACCAGCGAGCATATTTTTAAAGTAAGGGCCAAGAGCTATTGAGGGTATGTGAGGAAAAGGCTTTTCACCCAGAGGGTCGTAGGAGTCTGGAACTCACTGCCTGACAGGATGGTACAGGCATAAATCTTGATTTAAGAAGTATTTAAATGAGCACTTGCGATGCCAAGGCATACAAAGCAATGGGCCAAGACCTGGAAAATGGGATCGGAGTAGTTAGATGCTTATTTTTGACTGTTGCAGACTCAATGGGTCAAAGGGCTCTTTTCTGTGCTGTAGATGTCTAAGACTCTAACAATCAGTATTAGGTTATTTACTGAACAGTATAAATTAACCACCACGTTGTTCTACGAGACATTAAGTAAGTAGTCCTTTGACTTTGTGTTATCCTGGGCTACAGACACCACCATATGAATGTAAGTCTTTTTCCTTACTTCACAAACAAGTTCCATCTACATCACTTCAATGCAAAAAAAACTCTTAACGTTCTGCAGAAAAGTGAAAGAGACTTAGATGGGAGAAGTTAAAACATAAATGGCTGGTGACTGTGGTACACCACTTAAAAAGGAGGTACTGTTCTCATAACTACGGTTAATTCATCACAGGATCGTTCAAAGAAAGGTAATTCTTAATCTTACAGCTGAGATCATCAGAATTATAGGGAACAAAGTACAATTACACAAAGTGCTGAAAAAAAAATCTTGAAAGACAAAGTGGTGCTTTTGCAGACAAATCACATGACTGAAATATATTAGAATCGTGAAGAGTTACAATTAAACATAAACAGAAAATGCTGGAGAAATTCAGCAAGTCTGACAGCATCCGTGGAGAGAGGAACAGTCAAAATTTCGAGTTTTCTTCAGAACAGACTTCATATTGGACTCAAAACCTAACTCTGTTTCTCGCTCCACGGATGTCACTGGACTTGCTGAGTTTCCCTTGAATCTTCTGTTCTGGTTTCTCATTTCCACCATCTGCAGCGTTTTTCTCTTATCACAATCAAATATCATGTGCAACACCAGCACGTTTTTCTAATAAAACATTTCAACATTTATTTGAATGCTTTACAGCATTTAAATAAATACTTCCCAATTTCAAAAGTATTAGACACAATACATGTTCTTTTCTCCAATAATATTCATAAACAAAATCAAATCCCTATCTATTAAGAAACATTTTAAAAACCAAACATTCATCTAATGTTAATAAAACCCCATATTTGAGAATCCAAATACTAAGTATTTCAAAACCTGTTGCAAAAATTGCGAGCCACCAGATCTTGGCTTGCTTTTTTTCCTAGTAGACTGTGTTTCCAAACTTGATAAAAATTTCTCTACTATCACCTACAATCCTATTGCTTAGCCTGACCTGCTCCAGCATTGCCTGGTCTATGCTGGTAGCCACCCAATACCACAGACTGTTTTGAAGGGATAAAAATGCATTTTGAACCATCCAAACCTGGATGGTTGGCAAAGGCTACTCTCTGTTTGGTGGTAAGAAGCTTCCCCCTGAAGTGATGTCCACTAACGTTGTGAGATAACATGGTGTAGAACTAGATGAACACAGCAGGCCAAGCAGCATCATAGCAGCAGCAAAGCTTGACGTTTCGGGCCTAGACCCTTCATCATAAAATTTTCTGATCCAGCTAAATCCAGCTCTACACCTTGTTACCTCGGATTCTCCAGCATGTGCAGTTCCTATTATCTCCACTAATGCTGCAGCAGTTTTTTTTCCCATTTTCAAACTGCAGAAGTTCAAAAAAATGTACCCAATGTGTCCACTGTCTGCACAGTAAACATAGTGGCTCGGCTTTGATTGCTGAAAAATGAGGCTCGAGTGCTGGATCTGGCATGTGGAGCACTTTGGCCACTTCTAATTGGAGGATAATTTAACATTTTTTGCCTTTGGACTTAGCTTCAAGCCGTGAAGGCATTTTACGTAAAATACTTGCCTAAAGTATTTGTGACCAACATTTGAGAAGGAGGTCTTTAGTAAATAATCAGTTTGACTGAATGATATTTAGATGCATACTTGCCATTATCAAAATGTTCCCATTAATCTTTATAGAAAAAAAGTCAAAAAGTTTGTTTCCAGATTTAACCATCTCACCTGCCTCCGGAATTTTCTCATCCCACGATCTGATTTTTCCAGTTCACATTTCAGCTCATCAACTGTAGCTTGCAGATCCAGTATTCTGGAAGAATTATCACAAAAAGTGATTAGTTAAGTTACAATAGAGAATACTGATCTCTCAGACGGACAGGAATTTACAGTAGAAAGAACAAACTTATTAGAAGTAAATCAGCAATGAGAACAGGGCTTCCAGAACAAAGGAACATAACCTTACAATTGATTGCTGGTGAAACTCAGCACATCTGGCAGCAACTGTGGGAAGAAAGCAGAGTAAACGTTTCGAGTCTGGTGACTGTTCATCAGAACTGTAAACAGCTAGGAGAAGGCAGAGTCTGGTGACTGTTCATCAGAACTGTAAACAGCTAGGAGAAGGCAGTATTCATGCTGAAGATTAAGTTGGGAGGTGGGTGAAGAGCTCAGCAGATAGGGGAGATGGAGCCCAGAGAGAGAGCAAGAGAGATATGAAAGAGGTATTGTAAACAAGATGATTATGGACAGCAGGACAGGGCAGAAGAAAAGCTGAATAAGTGATAGTAAGAGCTAAGAGTAGGAGAGAATGGGTGACTATGTTAAAAGCAACCCATGTTATAACAGGACCGAGTGTGGGGTGGATAAAAAACACGGAAGGATGGTATAATTTATTGAACTTTATGTTGAGTCCTACAGGCTGCTAGGCCCCCAAGCAGAAAATGAGATATTGTTCTTTGAGATTATGCTGAGGCTTGTTGGAATATTGCAGCGGGCCTGCAACAGAAATATTGGCATGGGCACATGGTGGTGTGTTGATGTGGCAGGTAATTGAAAACTGGTGCACTCCTTCCCAACACCTCCTCACACGCCCATGGCACCTTCACATTCAATCACATAAGGTGTAACACTTGCTTATTTACCTCCTCGCTTTTCACTGTCCAAGGCCCCAGACACATCCAACGTGAAGCAGTGATTTACCTGTACTTGATTCAATTTAATACGATTACTGTATTCACTATTCACAGTGCGGTCTCCTCTACACTGGGGAAACAAAATGCAGACCGGGTGATTGCTTTGCAGAACACCATCACTCAGTCTGCAAAAATGGCCCAAAGCTTCCAGTTGTCTGCCACTTCAACACACCACTGTGTTCCCACACCAACATTTTTGTGGCATGCCTGCTGCAATGTTCCAGCAATCAAGTGTTCAATGTTTCAGTGCAAGCTCGAAGAACAATATTGGGGACCTTGCAGACTCTAGGACTCAACACCAAACTCCAAATGCAAAACATTACCTCTGTTTTCTTCCCACAGATGCTGCCAGGCCTGCTGAGTTTCACATGCAATTTCTATTTTTGTTTTAGATCTCCAGCATCTGCTGTTCTTTATCCTACAATTGACGCGGGGTGAGTTAGTAAAGCTTTTATTGACAAGTTTGTTGAAATGTGAAATTCTCCCTCACTAGGGTAGAAAGAATTGTTATTGAAACACTTGTTGTCAACAACATGAAAACAATAATTTTCCAGCTCTTCTCCATTCCGAAGAAAAGGCTGTGGACTTGAAAAGTTGGCTGTACTTGTTTCTCCACAGATGCTGGCAGGCTAGCTGTGTTTCTCCGGCATTTTCTATTTTTACTGGTGAAAATGGTATCAGGTAAGGGTACAAGACATCATGAATTAAAGGCATGCAGATAGATGCAGGGAATTGATCTGATTGGATCCCCTTGAATGGAATAGGATTGTGGGGTTGAATGGCTTAACCACACTGTGAAGATTGTTCTGAAGTCAATGTCTGAAACAATGAATTAGAGTAACATTGCTGTACAACCAAATCTAACTAAACTACTGAAACGTGAGCAAATGGGTGTCTTGGCAGATTTTTTCTATTAACATTAAAATATATGCTTGTATATTTATATATTGAGGTTTTTATGTCAAAAATCTATAGAAAAAGCATTATGCATAATATTTTAAAAATTAACTTTTAGAATCATAGAGTCATACAGCACAGAAACAGACCCTTCAATCCAACTTGTCAATGCCTATCAGTTTTCTCAAACTAAACTAGTTCAGCTCCACACCTTGTTAACTCTCTCAAACTAGTCCCATTTGCCTGCTTTTGGCCCATGTCCCTCTAAACCTTTCCTATTCATGTACCTGTTCAAATGTTTTTTTAAATGTTGTAACTGAACCTGCATCTACTCCTCAGCACCACATTTGGTAAGGTATTACAGGTTGTCACTTCCACCTCACCTCTAGTCTTCGGTTGCGTCTAAATTTGGAACAAGGTTACGACACAGTCTGGAGCCACGAGTGGGTTATTGGTGAGCATCTGATGCTTAATAATACTGCTGATTGCTAATGTTGCAAATGCTGTGTATACGAGTGTGTATATGTGCATCCTCAGATTGGCAATATTTTTGGGGTATGAGGATCATATGGTGCAGTGGTAGTATTTCTGCCTTTGGGCCAGAAGGCCTAGTTTAAGTCCCTCCTGCCCTCAAGGTATGCCATAACATGTCCAAATAATTGATTATAAATAATTGTAAGAGCCAGTTTCCAACTGGGAGGAGTCTACAGAAAGAAATAGTAGTAGCAGAGGGTGATAGATGAGGGGTGCTTTTGTGTCTGAAAGTTTGTATCCAGTGGGGTCCTGCAGGGATCAGTGTTGGAAACTTTTCTACTTGTGGTATATAAAGATGATTTAAACTTGAATGTAGAAACAGTAAAGGAATTAAGGCTTATGGTGTGCGGGCGGGTAAGTGGAGCTGAGTCTCAAAAAGATCAGCCATGATCTCGTTGAATGGCGGGGCAGGCTCAAGGGGCCGGATGGCCTACTCCTGCTCCTAGTTCTTATGTTCTTATGACTGATCATGGATGATACAAAAATTGGTGAGGTGGTAAATAGTGAGGAGGATAGCCTTGGAATACAGATGGATAGATAAGCTGATTACTGGCAAATGGAATTCAATCTGGGTAAGTGTGAAGTGATGCATTTCAGCAGGACAAACCAGACAAGGGAATACATGATAAAGGGTTGGATCTTGTAAAAGCACAGAGGATCAGAGGGACCTTTGTACGCATGTCCGCTGACTCCTTAAGATAGCGGTACAGGTAGATAAAATGGTTAAGAGGCCATACGGGATATTTGCCTTTGTTAGCTGAGGTATGGAGTTTAAGAACAGGGAGATTATGCTGAAACTAAACACAACATTGCTTAGAGTATTGTCTTCAGTTCTAGCATCCACCTTAAAGGAGGGATGTGATTGCAGTGGAGAGGGTGCAGAGGAGATTTACCAGAATGTTGTCCAGGGAGTGTTTTCAATATGAAGACAGATTGGGCAGATTAGGGTTTTCCTTGAAGCAGAGGAGACGGAGGGGGAGCATAACTGAGATATATAAAATTATGGGGAGGCATAGATAGGGTAGACAGGAATACACATTTCCCCATGGTGGAAGGATCAATGACCAGGGGACATAGATTTAACGTAAGGGCCAGGAGGTTCAGACGGGATGTGAGGCAATATTTTTTTCACCTCAAAGTGGTGGGCATCTGGGATTCACTGCTTGAAAAGGTGGTGGAGGCAGAAACCCTCATAACATTAAAGTATTTCAATGTGCACTGTAATTCTAAGGCATACAAGACTTAAAATCAAGTGCTGGAAAATGGGATTGGAATAGATAGGTGTTTGTTTTTTTTTCTAGCACAGACTTGACGGCCTGAAGGACCTTTTTCTGTGCCGTAGATTTCTATGGATCTATGATTAATGAGTAGTGTGCATTTATGCTATATTGAACATTGTGAATAAATCAATATGGAAGACAGGCCATCTCCCTTTTCTTCCTTCACAGAACAGCTGTCTACTACACTATCACTAATTGCTTTCATTATATTACTGATGAATTGAAGTACAGGTAGTTCTGCTACAACCTGTGTTTCGTTAATGTGAATTGGCTGCAACACGATTGATGAACAGAGGACGCTATTTGGATAATGTGAACTTTCTGCTGTACATGTATAGCGATTTCCCTATGATGCAATTTTCTATAGTGTGATTTTCTACAGCGCAAGGTCATGCAAGAACACAGCTATCATATTATAGGAGAACTACCTGTGAGTTAGTCGAGCAGTAATTGGTCAGATTCTATCTGTCTTTTTTTTGACAGTGCCAGCCAGTTTTGCAATTGGACAGATGCTGGTAAGTATTTTCAAAAAGCTTAATACTTGAATGATTCATTCTGGAGCACAGTTATACAAAATAAAACTATCAGTGTCCCTTGCCCTTGCTTGTACCGAGTACAAACAGATGTTTACTAATGGGATGAGGGGTGAAATTTGAAAGTTGAAGACTGTCAGATAGAGATCATCGGATTAAATTGAAGCGAAGTATAAAAATTCAAAAGAGAGCTGAAGTGCAGAGCAGTGAAGAGGTAAGCAATAATCAAAATGTGACAGAAAGAGACAGAAAATATGGAGTTCATCAAAAATTAGAAACAGAAATTAATAATGATTAAAACTTCAAAGTTTATCTGAATTCATGCAGCATTTGTAACAAGATAGATTGGTTGATGGGACAAATATAAACAAAATAAAATGACTTGATAGCTATTATGGAGATGTGGTTATAGGATAATCAAGATTGGGAACTCAATATTCAAGGCTTTTTGTGTTCCAGAAGAATAGGCAAAAGAGAAAAGAAAGTGGGGTAGCTTTGATCAATAAAGGAAGCTATCAGTGTAACGGACATAGGTGCAACAGGTCATGATGTGGCATCAGGTTATGTGGAAATAAGGAATGGCAAGAATTAAAAATCACGGGTGGGAATTGTCTATAGGCCCCTGAAGAATTGCATTACTGTAGAACAAAGTATAAATTGGGAAATAATGGCACACTGTAAGAAAGGCTTGACAGTTGTCATGGGTGATTTTAATCTGCATGTGACTTGACAAATCAGATGGGCAATTGGGTGACAGGGAAGACCAATTTCTAGAGTGGATCAGGAATTGCTTCTTAGGCAGTATGTTACAGAGCCTACCCAGGAACAGGTTATTTTAGGTCCAGCAATGTGCAAATGAGGGAGGATTAACAAGAGATCTCATAATTAGGGATCCTCTAGGTGTGTAGCAATCAAAACATAGGAGAATTTCAAATTTAGTTTGAGGGAGAGCAACTCGGGTCTCAATCCAACGTTCTCAACTTCAATACGGGAAATTCCACAGGCATGAAGAAAGAATTGGGAAAATAGTCGAAGGGGAGAATGTTGGGTGAGCAGTGGCAGACATTTAAGAAGATATTTCATAATGCTCAGTGAAAAAACATGCCATCCAAAAAAAAGAACTTGATGAGGACTTGACCTGTAGTCAACAAAAACGATTAGGAACGGTATCCAATCAGAAACTAAGACTTATGAAGTGACAAAAACTACAAAAGTATGAGTTCATGCATTTTGGTAGGAAGAGTCAAAGGCAGTTTTTTTTTCATTCATGGGATGCAGGCATCACTGGCTGGACAGCATTTATTGCTCGTCCCTACTTGCCTTTGAGAAGTTGGTGATGAGCAGCTTGCTTGAAAGTTCACAAGCAGTAGGTTGACACACAATGCCCTCAGGGAAACAATTCCAGGATTTTGACCCATTGACAGTGAAGGAACGGTGATATATTTCCAAGTCAGGATGGAAATAGACTGGAGGGAAACTTGAAGATGGGGGCGTTCCCATGTATCTGCTGCTCTGGTCCTTCTAGATGGAAGTGGTCGTGGGTTTGGAAGGTGCTGTCTAAGGCTGTTTGGTGAATTTCTGCAATGCATCTTGTAGATGGTACTGAGCATCAGTCGAGGGAGTGAATGCTTGTAGATGTGATCCAAATCAAGTGAGCTGCTTTGTCCTGGTTGATTTCAAGTTTATTAAGTGTTGTTGGAGCTGCATACATCCAGGTAAGTGGAGAGTATTCTGTCACACACTTGAGTGATGCCTTGGAGATGATGGACACGCTTTGGGAGTAAGGAGGTGAGTTACTTGCTGAAGTGTTCCTAGCTTCTGACCTGCTCTTGTAGTCACTGCGTTTACATGTTTAGTTCAGTTTCTGGTCAATGATAACCCCAAGGATGTTGATAGTGGAGGATTCAGTGATTGGAACACCACTGAATGCCAAGGGGTGGTGGTTAGCTTGTCTCTCATGCATTTGCATGGCAAGAATGTTACTTGCTATTTGTCAGCCCAAGCCTGAATATTGTTCAGGTCCTGTTACATTTGAACGTGGACTGCTTCTGTATCTGAGGAGCCATGAATAGTGCTGCACGTTATGCAATCATCAGCGAAGATCCCCACTTCCCAGGTTTGGACTTAATCGCTAAGGAGTTGGAGTTTAAAAACAGGAAAGTCTTTTTATAACTGTACAGGTGTTGATGAGGCTGCACCTGGATGGTTTTGGTCTTGTATTTAAGAAAGTATTTATTAATATTGGAGATTCACTAGGTTGATTCGTGAGTTGGAAGAATAGATTTATCAAGAACAACTCAACAGGTTAGGCTTTTACTCATTAGAGATTAGAAGAAGGGATGAGCTTATTGAAACATACAAAATTCTGAATGGTTTGATAGGGTAGAAGTTGTGAAGATGTTTCCACTAGTGGGGAATTGTGAACTACGGGACACAGTTACAGAATAAAAGATCATCTATTTAAAACTGGAATTTCTTCTCCCAGTAGGTAATGAATATCTGAAATCTGCTACCCAAGAGAACTGTGGAGACTATTTCACTCGAAGTATTTAAAGAAGAGGTAGGAAGATCTTTGGAATATCAGGGAGTTGATACCAGGGCTATGGTCAATTGGTATAAGAGAGGAGTTTAGGCCTGGGGCAGATCAGCCATTATTCTGTTGAATGATGGGATAGGATTGAGGGGCTGGATGCTCTATTCCTGCTCTGATTTCTTATGTTCTTATGTTGCTCTTCTCTATTATTGACCTCAGCCATATGATACAATGATCAATCTTAATTGAATGTCACAACACAGACACTTGAATCTCTAATCCCAATCAAACAATGCCTTCTTTCTGTTGAACTGAGAACACACTGATCATCAAAGTTCATATGTACACAGTCCAGAAATTCCTCCCATTTATCATTTCGATGATTTCAATCAATATTAGCTAACTTAATTCCCTCAAGATCATCATACTATAGTTCTTACACGTCTCAGTGATCTTTCTGTAATATTATTGCTCATTATTTGGAGTCCTAAAGATCACCCCTGCTGAATCAGAGAAAATCTACCAGCATAGAAACACCTAAACCATAATAATGAAACTTAGAAATTACTTATCTTTCTGAAAGCATGAAAGCAAGAATTTCTTAATTCATGAACAAAAATAAAGTTTCTGGAAAAGCTCAGTAGGTCTGGCAGCATCTGTGAAGGGAAGAACAGAGTGAACGTTTTGGTTCCGGTGACCCTTCCTTAGAACTGTTCTGAGGAAGGGTCACCGGACCCGAAACGTTAACTATGTTTTCTCCTTCACAGATGCTGCCAGACCTGCTGAGCTTTTCCGGCAACTTTGTTTTTGTTCCTGATTTACAGCATCTGCAGTTCTTTTAGTTTTTATCCATTAATTCATATTGTTTTGGGCAATTTGTAGAAAATTTTCTCCATCTTGTGACAACACTGTGTCTTCAACAGGTGCGATTTATCCTGGTTTCTTTCGGAGAGAGACTGGGGAACAGATACAGAGCAGTCTGAGAAGATAAACAACTTGTGAAGCCTTAGTTTTTTTTAAGTTGAAAAAAATAGAAGCAGCCTGAATGGGTGTGGTCAAGCTCCCAGCCACAGAACCAGAATTTTAGTTTTAGCATTCAGCAGAAGCTGCTGGGGTTATGAAAAGCTGCCATCTCTCTCTCTCTGCTGCAGCTGAAAACTGGAGCATTTATCTCTCAGAATTGTCTTTTCTTCTCTTTCTTTCTTCTGTTAGAGATATTCTTTCCTTTTCTTTTTCCTCTTCCAGAGCTATTATCTCTTTCTGTTCTTCCTCTGCTTTCAATTGTAATTCAAACTGTTTCATTTCCTTTTCAAGTTCGAACTGCTTCATTTTCAATTGAATTTTAGCCATTTCTAAAGATTCCAATGGCATTCCTGGCAATTATAAATGCTGCATGATTGCCACATCTATTTCCCTTCTTCTCACAGACACAGGCAGCTCCAACTCCAGCTTTTTTGCCAATTTGGAAAGCTTTGCCTTGCTCACTTTCTCTCAAACTCCTGAAGTGACTTCGTCTACCCTCCACAAAACTCTTAGTGACTAAAAAAGCCATTATTACATAAGGCACACGAAATTCAACAACCGAAATAAAAGACACCAACACTTACCACTTGCTGCCTTTGAATCCAATAATCCTACACCCAACCTGGAATTAGAGACTTTGATCTCGACAAGAGCCCCAAATTTGTTACGGACCATTCCAAACTCCCTCCAAACATTCCAAACAATACATTAAGAAGGTAGCCTAGACTCTAATTTTTTTGCGTTATTTAAAGGTAAATGTGAGGCATTTTGTTCCAGATGCAATTCGATTAGCCAAACTACTCAATGTTAAGCAAAACACAATTTAATCAAACACTACAGTTAAAATAAAACAAAATAAAGAGGAGCTTGGAATAATTTAACTCTACTGTCATCTAAAATTATACGTGTCCAAAGAAGTAGAATTGATTAATTTAACATCTTACAAAACAGGAAATTGGTCTTAATGTTTAAATGTGTACAAGTATCTGTAATGCTGAATTAATTACAAAGGGCTATTTAGCCCCCAGCAGGTAGAAGACAATGTTCTAAAGCAATTCAAATCAGTACAGATTCTAAAGGATAATCTGCAGGTACAGAATTACAGAAATGGGAGTCGGTTAGCTCAGCTGGCTGGTTTGTGATGCTAACAGTGTGAAATCAGTTCCCACACTGCCTGAGATCATCATGAAGGTTCTGCCTTCTCAACCATACCCCTCACCTGAGGTGTAGTAACCCTCAGGTCAAACTCACCTTCAGTCGTCTCTCTCTAATGAAAGAGTAGCTATGTTGTCCTCTGAGACTTTGACAATGGCTATTACAGAATCATTAAAATATTAAGCCATAAAGTCAAACTGTTTAAATTCTAAATCCTCAGTGGTTAGCACTACTGCCTCAGAGCGCCAGGAATCCGGGTTTGATTCCAACCTCAGGCGGCTATATGTGTGGAATCTGTACATTCTCCCGAATCTGTGACGGTTTCCTGTGATTCCTCTGGTTTCTTCTCACAGTCCAAAGATGTGCAGGTTTGTTGGATTGGCCATGCTAGATTGCCCACAGTGTTCAGGGATTAGCCATGGTAACTGCAGGGTTACAGGGATAGGGTTAGAGGGTGAGTCCAGGTGGGATGCTCTTCAGAGGGTCAGTGTGGACTTGATGGGCCACATGGTCTGCTTCCACACAGAAGTGATTCTATAATTCTATTTTATATATTTTAAGCTGATCAAATCCACTGGCTTGACATAGTTTGTGACTTCATGAACTGAAAGTCATTTATGGTTTTGGTTTCCTGAATATACAATTCTATTGGAAGACTTAACAGAATTGTAGTAATCGGAATCATGGCCAGGTGGATCTCATTGACTATTGACTGGGGTTGTTAACCTGGACCAATCAGGGAGTCAGATATAAACAGGAGATTTGGAAGGTCTCCTTGGTCTAGGGACTGACTTTGAGCTGCCTGGTCAGAGCCCATGTGCTGTGCACATAAAGGGTGGCTTGGTGACAGGGTACCGGCCTCTATGCAGTTATTTCAAGAATAATAGATTATTTTACTACTAAACTGGTACAATATAGTAATATCCCATAAACACATCCTTGACAAAAGGCAAATTCAGAAAACAGAATTGTCTTGCATGCAGTTCTCCAATTTGGGACGAAAGAACGTGAAAAGACAGTTCTGACAGATGGAGAACTCCAGCTTTCAGCTTTAACATAGACAGAGATGTGGCAGCTTTTCACAACCCCAGTAGGTCCTGCTGAATGCTAAAACTAAAAAATCTGTGGGTGGGAGCTTGACCACATCCATTCAGGCTGCTTCCCTTATTCCAAATTTAAAACAAAACACCCAAGGCTTCACAAGTTGTTTATCTTCCCACAGACTGCTCAGTGCCTGTCCCCTAGTCTCACTGTAAAAACCCCAGGACAAAACACACCTCTTAAAGCCACAGTATTGTCAACAACCTATACCCACATAGTTTTAAACAGAAGCAGAAGTTGCTGGAAAAGCTCAGCAGGTGTGGCAGCATCTGTGAAGATAAAATCAGAGTTAACATTTTGGGTCCGGTGACCCTTCTTCAGAACTTCTTCACAGATGCTGCCACACCTGCTGAGCTTTTCCAGAAACTCTGTTTTTGTTCCTGATATACAGCATTCGCAGTTGTTTTGGTTTTTATCCACATAGTTTTACTTGCTCCACCATCCAAAATCCTGTGGAGCTTTTGCCAGCAAGTCATTTCTGAACAGTCCACTCCGTTGAGCTGCTCTGCTGAACTGAGCCCATGTATGCTTAGAATCCTTACTTTTGCATTTGGAAATATACTTATCCATTTTTGTCTAATAACTATTACTTAAGCTTTGATCCAAAAAATTGTCTTGGACAACCACAGGCTTCAGTTTAAACCTTCGTTCTAATTTCCTATTTTATTCCGTAATAATAAAGCTGTATCTTCTATATAAATTCAGCTGATCTGTTCAGTTATGAATTATAAATACCTATTATCAGCCACACTCAAGAGGTCCATGAAATAAGGATCTTCTGTATGAATTTGTGGTGCTGATGCAATTCCAGATGGAGGAACTGGCTGATCAATTTGCATTCGCTGTCGACGAAATGGGATAGTGCGCTTTCTACCACCTGCGTAAGAAAAATGGAGTTTTGTTTTGCAATAGATCGGAAATCTTTGAGTTTTATTTTCAATAGCCATTTATCATATTGTGCTATACATACGTTCCATGTTGGACACTGCACTATGATTGATTTGTCAGATCCTATTCCTTTAATTTAAGGTGCAGCTTTGAAATAACCCTGTTGTTTAAATAAAATAAACTAATCCAACACTGATTACTCTTCACATCTCTACATTTTGACAACATTCCGACTCCAGTATCAGTAACCTTCCTCCATGCAGGTGTATACAAAATTCTTGGTAACTGGGTAACACAGGTCTATTTGTTCTATGATGTCATTTTGTGACCTAACCTTCTGTGATGCAATATTATTTGCTGATCATTAACATGACATTGGTGTGATTGTGATGGTGTTATTGCAACCACATATTTTGTTTGTCTTTCTGATCCATACACAGTGAAATCATGATGAGTTAAATTTGGATAACCTGGACCCCAGGTGTGATGAAACTGTCAGCCATTCAAGTCAGCAGATTAGAAATCATGTAGAAAGATGCCCATCGTAAGGTGAAGTTTAGGGTTGCTAGCTCTGGATCAACCAAACTCATATATGCTTCCCATTTGACCTCACCAACCAACTTGGTTGGTGTTCGGTCACATTAGAGCATGAGATTATGGCAGGTCATCATTCAACATCATGCCCTCTGTGTGAAAGGGCATTCATACCTTGCAGGTTAGGCTAAACTGAAAGAAAGTTAGAACTACGAGTGATTGGAGGTAAAGTGAAATTAATACAGCAAATGAAAAATCATGGCACAAAGCAAATAGCATACATCATTAAAGAATGGCAAACTCCATCATACATCTGTTAACAATTCTTATGCACAACGTGACATCTTGGAACAGTTTAACAAGCAGGCATTCCTTCCAACAAAGATGATGATGAGAACAACTGGCTATCTCATCATCAATTCTGCTCTGCTAACATGATTCAAGAACATTCTCAGCTCCACTCCAATCCTGTAGGACAGATGCTTTGCCTTGGCAAAGAGGCTGGACCACAATGAGTTCATTTGCACCAAAGGATGGCTGTACAAGAATCTCTAGCATTTTTGTAGCATGAATCAGGAAAGCTGATAAAGTGCACCAACTGAAGAAAATGAAAATTATCATTACAAACAACTACCCATGCAACCTGAAAACCCACTATCTACAGCAGCTAATCTCTCAGGTTTTGAGGGCCATCATAAGAAGCAAAAGTACAGCTCAAATGATCTAGAGACTAAATTTGTGACAAGGAACTTGTCAAAATTGTGATGGAAAGCACAATTGCCAACTATGTCCGCCATGTAGGGTTCAAATGACTGTTCAAGATGGATAGAATGAGGAGGAGCTGGGTGAGGCCAATCTAATCACAAGGCTCATTGCAGTAGTCTGTGAAAGTTAGTATGAAAATCCTAGCAAAGTCAATTAAAAAAACTAACACTTATATGTACAACATCATAAGCTGCACAATAGAACAGACAGATAAGGCAATCACAGATGCAATACATTCTTCAACCTGGGAGCCCAATGATGCTAAAATAGAGTTCAATGAATGCTCACCGATCTACCCATTTCCCAAAATAAAGCTGCAAGACTGTAGAGACGCTCTGGATTTTGCAATACAGACCCAAGGACATGTTTGACTGCATCAATGGCATGGGAGACTGCATCACACTGATCTAAAGACATTATTTGAAGCATAAAAAGATACAGAGATTTTCCAAATCAAATTCCCAATGTTTTATAATGTTGTTTAATTTATGACGTCAGTCATAGAGTCAGAGAGATATACAGCATGGAAACAGTCCCTTCGGTCCAACTCGTCCATGCCGACCGGATATCCTATGTACATCTAGTCCCATTTGCCAGCATTTGATCCACATCCCTCTAAACCATTCCTTTTCACATACACAACCAGATGCTTTTTAAATGTTGTAATCATACCAGCCTCCACCACTTCTTCTGGCAGCTCATTCTATACACAGACCACCCGCTGTGTGAAACAGTTGTTCCTTGGGTCTCTATTATATCTTTCCCATCTCACCTTAAACCTATGCCCTCTAGTTTTGGACTCCCCCACCCCAGGGAAAATACCTTGCCTGTTTACCTTATCCATGCCCCTCATGATTTTATAAACTTCTATTAAGGCCAGCCCTCAGCTTACGATGCTCCAGGGAAAATAGCCCCAGCCTATTTAGCCTCTTTCTGTAGCTCAAATCCTCCAACCCTGGCAACGGCCTTGTAAATTTTTTCTGAACCTTTTCAAGTTTCACAACATCCTTTCCTATAGCAGGGAGATCAGAATAGTGCACAATACTCCAAAAGTGGCCAAAAAGCCGCAACATGACCTCCCAACTCCTAAACTCAATGCACTGACCAATGAAAGAGAGGATACCAAACACCTTCGTTATTATCCTGTCTACCTGCAACTCCACTTTCAAGAAACTATGAAAATGCACTCCAAGGTTTCTTTGTTCAGCAACACTTCCCAGAACCTTACCATTACCTATATAAGTCCTGCCCTGAACTGCCTTTCCAAAATGCATCACCTCATTTATCTAAATTAAACTTCATCTGCCACTCATCGGCCCATTAGCCCATCTGATCAAGATCCCGTTGTACTCGGAGGTAGATATCTTTGCTCTCCACTACACCTGTAATTTTAGTGTCATCTGCAAATTTACTAATCATACCCCGAGATGTTCACATCCAAATCATTTATATAATGACAAAAGCAGTGGACCCCGCACTGATCCTGGTGGCACACTGCTGGTCACAGGTCTCCAGTCTGATAAGCGACCCTCCACCAACACCATCTGTCTTCTACCTTCGAGCCAGGTCTGGATCCAAATAGCTAGTTCTCCCAGTATTCCACCTGATCAAACCTTGGTAACCAGTCTACCATGAGGAACCTTATTGAATGCCTTACTGAAGTCCATATAGATCATGTCCACTGCTCTACCCTCATCAATCCTCCTCACTATTTCTTCAAAAAACTCAATCTAGTTAGTGAGACACGACTTCCCATGCACAAAGCCATGTTGACTATCCCTAATCAGTCATTGTTTTTCCAAATGCATGTAAATCCTGTCCCTCAGGATTCCCTCCAACAACTTGCCCACCAAAGATGTCAGGCTCAACAGTCTATTATTCCCTGGCTTTTCCTTACCACCTTTGTTAAATAGTGGTACAACATTAAACAACCTCCAGTCTTCTGGTACCTCACCTGTACCTATTAATGATACAAACATCTCAGCAAGGGGCCCTCGCTTCCCACAGAGTTCTAGGGTACACCTGATCAGGTCCTGGAGATTTATCCACCTTAATGCAATTTAAGAGATATAGCACCTCCTCCTCTGTAATGTGGACATTTTTCAGATGTTGCTATTTATTTCCCGACATTCTATATCTTCCATATGCTTCTCCACAGTAAACAATGACGCAAAATACTTTTTTAGTATCTCTCCCATTTTCTATGGCTCCACACATAGGTGGCTTTGCTGATCTTTAAGGGGCCCTATTCTCTCCTTAGTTACGCTCTTGTCCTTAATGTATTTGTACAATCCCTTTGGATTCTCCTTAACCTTATTTGCCAGAGCTAGCTCATGTCCCCTTTTTGCCCTCCTGATTTCCCTCTTAAGTTTACTCCTACTACCTTTATACTCTTCTAGGGATTCACTCGATCCCTGTTGTCAATACCTGACATTTGCTTACTTCTTATTCTTGACCAAAACTTCAATTTCACTAGTCATCCAGCATTCCCTACACCTACGAGCCTTGCCCTTCATCCTAACAAGAACATACTGTCTCTGGACTCTTGTTACCTCATTTTTGAAAGCTCCCATTTTCCAGCCATCCCCTTACCTGCGAACATCTCCTACCAATCAACTTTTGGAAGTTCTTGCTTAATACCATCAAAATTGGCCTTCCTTCAATTTAGAACTTTAACTTTTAGATCTGGTCTATCCTTTTCCATCACTACTTTAAAATCATTGGGATCTCCTTACACATTTGTTTCTCAATTTCCTGCTGACTCTTGGGCGGGTCCATAGTATAATCCCAATAAGATGTTCATCCCTTTATTTCTCAGTTCCACAAATAACTTCCCTGGACGTACTCCCAGGAATATCCTCCCTAATTACAGCCATAATGTTATCCTTAATCAGAAACATCACTCCGCTGCTCTCTTGCTCCCCTTTCTATCCTTCCGGTAACATCTATACTGTGGAATATTAAGCTGCCAGTCCTGTCCCTCCCTGGGCCATGTTTCTGTAACTGCTATGATATCCCAGTCCCATGTTCCCAACCATGCCCTCAGTTCATCTGCCTTATCTGTTAGGCCTCTTGCATTGAAATAAATGCAGTTTATCAGCCCAATCTCACTCTAGGCCTGCCTTGACTGTTTGATTTACTCCTTTCCCCAACTGTATCAGTCTCAGACTGCTCTCTTTCCTCATAATATCTCTGGGTCTCACTCCTCCCTATATGAGCATAAATCTTCCCACCAGTATATTAGTCCCCTTCCAATTCAGGTGCAATCCATCCTTCTAATACAGACGACTTCTACCCAAGATGTGCATTCATTCCAAATAAAGACATTTTTCATGTGATAGAGATAATAGGTACTGCAGATGCTGGAGAATCCGAGATAACAAGGTGTGGGGCTGGATGAACACAGCAGGCCAAGCAGCATCATTGGAGCAGGAAAGCTTGACGTTTCGGGCCTAAACCATCAATAGTGGATTTCTGATGAAGGGTCTAGGCCCGAAACGTCAAGCTTTCCTGCTCCTATGATGCTGCTTAGCCTGCTGTGTTCATCCAGTTCCACATTTTTCATGTATTTGTTGTTTCAGTATGTTTTCACTTAATATGGTATTTTGACCTAGAGCATGTTTGTAGACAAATTGGAAACATTCAGGCCTCCTCAGCTATTTCAAAACTCCTTTAACACAAACTTATGGGTGCAAGTCCTGCCATTTGACTCATCATGATTTTACTTTATTTGAAAGTGAAACAAGAAAATTCTTCACACGTAAAATACTCTTTAAAAAATAGCTGCACAATGGAATTTAATTAAATTCCTGGAAATATTTTCAAATAGTAATTTAAATTACTATTTTTTTGCATATTCTTTGTAGTTTCTCTATATTCAATTTCTTTGCACATGGAAACATAAGACATTTCAATATGCCAAAACTATTAAAATTTTTAAATGGTGGTTAACACTAGTGATTTTCATTCTTAGAAAAACGACCCCATGCACATGCTGCAGTGTACACCTCAACACAGCTGGCTCTGAATTGTTTCAGGCACGGTATTAGGATACTGACTGCTATTAAAATGAATGAAACTGGTCCTGGACTGATAACAGACATCACACAGTGGAGGGCAGGATTCCAAATGGTATGTCTGTTCAGTGCACGCATTGATATTTAATTATCAGTCCCATATCTATTTACCATTTTAGATGAAAGAATACTTTTACTTTAATTTCTCTACATACAAGATCTTGTACTGATACAATGATAGCCATATAACAGAGCCTAGAACAGATTTTAAATTGTATTTTACTGTGTTTCTAGCCGTAATTTTAATTCAATATACTTTTGGTACATTCTACAATTGCCAAACAGCATAACTGTATTAAGCAAATTACTTCAACATAATTACATTCATGCTTCTTTCGAAGAAAATAAACAAAACTGAAAAGTAGTATTCTTACCTGGAGTCTGCACAACAGCTTGCAGGTTTTTCTCTTGTAGTTGCTGGATCTTATCAGTCTTTGCTTTACTTTCCTTTTCTAGGGATCGTACTTTATGCACGTACTGATTATTTAAAAACTTCAAATCTGCAGTGTCATGTTCCAACTTTCTTATGGTATGTTTTAAATCTAAAAATAATTGTAATCAAATCACACTTTGTAACACAATAGCCAGTAAAGTTGGTCACAATATTAGAAAGAACCAAATGCAGACATGGCCCAACAATTTGTAACAATTAACCAATTATTCTGAAAACAACACTTTGTTTTTAGTATGACAAATTGTTAACCAAAATTTGAGAAAGGAGTGAGAACAGGATGGCTATCTGAAGTTGCACACCAAGCCAGGTTAACAATCCCTATTCTGGCCTCAGCCAAATAAAACAAAACAGATGAATATCTCGTACTGCACCTAGACCGGAAGCAGCAAAGGATTCCACATGTAAAAATGTTCTTTGAAGGACAGGCAATGGTCTAGAAGAGTTGGTCATCATCTTATGTCTACATATACCTGAGGTTTTAAACATCTAATTTGTATGGCTAGGTAATGAAAAGAGCACTAAACTGACAGAATAAGAGAAAATGCAGTGTATAAAGTTTCTTTGACCTTGATAATCACTTCCTCACTCCATTGCAATTACACAGGAAAAGCAATAGACCATTTAACCTTTCCAATCATTACTGTTCTTTGATATCCAAACTGAACTCATCATAGAAGATAATCATAGAATTCCTGCAGTGTGGAAACAGACCCTTCAGCCCAACAAACCCACACTGAACCTCACAGCATCCCACCCAGACCCATCCCCCTGTAACCCACCTAACCTACACATCCCTGAACACTGGCCAATCCACCTAACCTGCACATCTTTGGACTGCGGGAGGAAACCGCAGCACTCAGAGGAAACCCACGCAGACAAGGGGAGAATGTGCAAACTCCACACAGTCGCCTGAGGGTGGAATCGAACCTAAGTTGCTGGTGCTAAGAGGCAGCAATGCTAACCACTAAGCCACCAGGCCACCCACTGCAACTGTGGTCTAACATTTTTTTACTCATGTTTGGATGTGGGCATCGTTGGTTGACCAGCATTTATTGCCTGCCCCTAGTTGTCCTTGAGAAGATGGTGGTGAAATGACTTCTTGAACTGCTGCAGTCCACGTGCTGTAGGTTGACCCATTATGCCGTTAGTGAGAGAATTCCAGGATTTTTGGCTCAGTGACAGTGAATGGTGATATTTTTCCAAGTCAGAATGGTGAATTGCTTGGAGGGGAACTTTCAGGTGATAGTGTTCCCATATATCTGCTGCTCTCGTCCTTCCAGATGGAAGTGGTTGTAGATTTTTGAGGTACTGTCTGAGATTCTTTGGTGAATTTCCACCATGCATCTTGTAGATAGTGCACACTGTTGCTACTGAGCGTCAGTGGTAGTGGGAGTGGATGTTTGTGGACATGGTGCCAATCAAGTGGTGTCAAGCCTATTGAATGTTGTTGGAGCTGCACCCACCCAGGCAAGTGGGGAGTATGACATCACACTCATCATTTGTGCCTTGTAGATGATGGACAGACTTTGGGGAGTCATGAGATGAGTTACTCATCAAAGTATTCCTAGCATCAGACCTCTCTTGCAGCCATTAGCGAGTCCAGTTCAGTATCTGGTGAATAGTAACTCCAAGGATGTTGATAGTTGGGGATTCTGTGATGGTAACACCATTGGATATCAAGGGGCAGTGATTAGATTGTCTCTCTTTGGAGATGGTCATTGCCTGGCATTTGTGTGGTATGATTGTTACTTGTCATTTATCATCCCAAGTCTGGATATTGTCAGATCTTGTTGCATTTGAACATGGACTGGGTCAGTATCTAAGGAGTCGCAAAAGGTCCTGAACATTTTGCAATCATCACTGAACATTATGATGGAGGGTAGGTCATTGATGAAGCAGCTGAGGATGGTTGGATCTAGGCCACTACCCTGAGGAACTAGTGAAGAAATGTACTGGAGCTGAGATGACTGACCTACAACAAACACAGCCACATTTGTATGCATCAATCAGTGGAGAGTTTGCCCCTGATACCCATTGATTCCAATTTTGCTATGGCTCCTTGATGCTACACTGGGTCGAATGTAGCCATGATGTCAAGGGCTATCATTCTCATCTCAACACTGGAATTCACTTCTTTTGTCCATAGAGCATAGAACAGTACAGCACAGGAAGGGGCCCTTCGTCCCACGATGTTGTGTCGAACATGACATCAAATTAAACTAATTCCTCCTCCGTGCCCTTGGTCCATATCCCTCCATTCCTTGCATGTTCACTTGCTTATCTAAAAGTCTCTTAAACACACCTATTGTATCTGCCTCCACAACCACCCCTGGCAGTGCATTCTAGACTCCCACCTCTCTGCATAAGAATCTGTCCCTCGCATCTCCTTTGAACTTTCCTCCTCTCACCTTAAATGTATGGCCCCTAGTATTTGACATTTCAACTCTGGAAAAAGGATTCTGACCATTAACCCTATCTAAGCATCTCATAACTTATAGACTTTTATCACGTTGCCCCTCAGCCTCTGCTGCTCCAGAGAAAACAACACAAGTTTTTCTCGCCTCTCCTTATAGCTCATTTCCTCCAATCCAGGCAGCATCCTGGCAAACCTCATCTGCACCCTCATCCTTCCGGTAATGTGGCAACCAGAAGTGAATACAATACTCTAAATGTGGCCTAACCAAAGTATTACAAAGCTGCAACATGACAACATGACTCTTGTATTGAATTTCCTGACCAATAAAGAGAAGCATTCCATACGCCTTCTTTCCCACCGTATCTACTTATGTGGCCACTTTCAGGGAGCTATGGACTTGAACCCTAAGATCCCTCTGTATATCAATGCTGTTCAGCGTCCTGCCACGAACTGTATACTTTTCCATAACATTTGATCTCCTAAAGTGCAGCACCTCACACTTATCTGGATTAAATTCCATCTGCTATTTCTCTACCCATATCTACATCTGATCTATATCCGCTGTATCCTTTGACAACCTCTACACTACCCACAACTCCATCGATCTTTGTGTCATCTGCAAACTTACTAATTCACCCATCTTCATTTCTACATTTATATATATATGTATATCACAAACAGCAGAGGACCCAGTACGGATTCCTGTGCAACACCAGTAGTCACGGACTTCCAGCTAGAAAAACACTCTTCCACCATTAACCCCTGCCTTCTTTGGATAAGCCAATTCTGAATGCAAGCAGCCAAGTCACCATGGATCTCATTCACCTTAATCTTCTGGTTAAGCCTGCCTTGAGGGACTTTGTTGAAAGCCTTACTAAAATCCATATAGGCAACATCCATTGCTCTACCCTCATCGATCACCTTCATCACCTCCTCAAAAAATTCAATCAAGTCTGCAAGACATGACCCGCCCCACATAAAGCCATGCTCAGTGTCCCTAATTAGGCTGGTTTTCAAAAATCAATATTTGTTTCTGAGTTCTCTAGCTTCCATTTCTTCCTCCACTGTAAAAACAGATTTAAAATCTCTCCCATCTCCTGAGATTTAACACAAAGATGACTTTCTTGACCTTAAAAGGCCTTACTCTCTCCCTAGTTGCTCCTTTGCTCTTAACGTAGTTGCAGAATCTATTTGGCTTATTCTTAACCTTGTGTGCCAAGGCTATTTCATAAGTCCTCTTTGCCTTCCTGATTTCCCTCTTAAGAATAGCCCTACACTCTTTATACTCTTCAAGAAATTCATATGATCCCAGTTGTTGATATCTAATAAACAATTCTTTTTTATTCTTGACTAGAATCTCAATATCTTTATTCATTCATTGTTCCCTAATCTTCCCAGCCATACCTTTCACTCTAACAGAGACATAAGGCCTCTGAACTCTGGTTATCTCATGTGTAAAAGCCTCTCACTTGTCAGTCAGCCCTTTACCTGCAAACAGTCTACTCTAATTAACGTTTGAAAATTCTTCGAGAGTTAACTACTGCAATACATTCCTGGCCGACTCCCACATTCTCCCCTCTGCATCTTAAATCCTTATTTGTAGCAAGTCTTGCTCACCCTAAACCGCCATACGCACCTTAATGAATTTCGGGCACGACATGATGTCAAACTCTTCTTCCGCTGTCTTCACCTCCATGCCCATTTCTTTGGACAAGAGTCCTCTTCCCATCCCAAAGACTCCTTTGCCCAACTCCAACACTCTCCCTCCACCTGGACCCCTCCCTCTGGCCTTTTACCTGCACTCGATCTGTTCATTGAGATCTGTCGAAGTGACATTAGCTGCCTCAATTTCTCTGCCCCTCTTACCAAATCCAACCTATTTCTCTCCGAACTGACTGCAACTCCGTGCACTCAGATCTAATCCTGACTTTGTCATTAAGCCTGCCGATAAGGGTGGTGCTATTTTAGTGTGGCGTACTGACCTCTACCATACAGAGGCTGAACGCCAACTCTCGGATACCTCCTCCTATCTTTCCCTGGAACATGGCTCCACCATGGCACATCAGGCCATTGTACCCACTACCGTAACTGATCCCATTTCATCCAGTGATCTCCCCCCATCCGCTTCCAAGCTAATAGTCCCCCAACACCGCACAGCTTGTTTCTACCTCCTGCCAAAAATCCACGAACAGGACTGTCCGGGCAGACCCATTGTTTCAGCCTGTTTCTGCCCCACTGAACTCATCTCTTTCTACCTTGACTCAGTCTTCTCTCCCCTGGTCTAAGCCCTACCCACGTACATCCATAATTCCTCCGATGCCTTACGCCGGTTTCAAAACTTCCAGTTTGCATGTTCCAGCCACCTCCTCTTTACCATGGATGTACAATCCCTTTACACATCCATTTCCCCCCAGGAGGATCTTAGGGATCTGCGCTTCTTCCTGGAGGAAAGACCTGAACTATCCCCACCCACCACCACCCTCCTCTGCTTGGCCGAGCTTGTCCTCACCCTCAACAACTTCTCTTTTGACTCCTCTCATTTCCTACAGGTAAGAAGGGTGGCCATGGGTACCCGCATGGGCCCTAGTTATGCCTGTCTCTTCGTGGGGCCCATGAAATATTCCTTGTTCTAGACCTATTCTGGCCCCCACCCACAACTCTTAGAACATAGAACAGTACAGCACAGTACAGGCCCTTCGGTCCACGATGTTGTGCCAAACACTTTGTCCAATACATCAATGATTTCATCGGAGATAAAAGGTACTGCAGATGCTGGAGAATCCGAGATAACAAGCATGGGGCTGGATGAACACAGCAGGTCAAGCAGCATCATAGGAGCAGGAAAACTTGACGTTTCGGGCGTAAACCCTTCATCAGAAATGGGGGAGGGGAAGAGGGTTCTGAAATAAATAGGGAGAGAGGGGGAGGCGGATAGAAGATGGATAGAGGAGAGGATAGGTGGAGAGGAGGCAGACAAGTCGAAGAGGCGGGGATGGAACCAGTAAAGGTGAGTGTAGGTAGGGGGGTAGGGAGGAGATGGGTCAGTCCAGGGAGGACGGACAGGTCAAGGGGGCGGGATGATGTTAGTAGATAGGAGATGGGGGTGTGGCTTGGGGTGAGAGGAAAAACAGGTTAGGGAGGTGGAGATGAGCTGGGCTGGTTTTGGGATGCGGTTGGGGGAGGGGAGATTTTGAAGCTTGTGAAATCCACATTGATGCCATTGGGCTGCAGGGTTCCCAGGCTGAATATGATTTGCTGTTCCTGCAGCCTTCGGGTGGCATCACTGTGGCATTGTAGGAGGCCGAGGATGGACATGTCATCTGAGGAATGGGAGGGGGAGTTGAAATGGTTCGCGACTGGGAGGTGCAGTTGTTTGTTGCAAACTGAGCACAGGTGTTCTGCAAAGCGGTCCCCAAGCCTCCGCTTGGTTTCCCCGATGTAGAGGAAGCCACAACGGGTACAGCGGATGCAGTATACCACATTGGCAGATGTGCAGGTGAACCTCTGCCTGATGTGGAAAGTCTTCTTGGGGCCTGGGATTGGGGTGAGGGAGGTGGTGTGGGGGCAGGTGTAGCACTTCCTGCGGTTACAAGGAAAAGTGCCGGGTGTGGTGGGGCTGGAGGGGAGTGTGGAGCGGACAAGGGAGTCGCGGAGGGAGTGGTCCCTCCGGAAGGCAGATAAGGGTGGGGAGGGAAAGATGTCTTTGGTGGTGGGGTCTGACTGCAGATGGCGGAAGTGTCGGAGGATGATGCGTTGGATCCGGAGGTTGGTGGGGTGGTATGTGAGGACGAGGGGGATTCTTTTTTGGTTATTGTTGCGGGGACGGGGCGTGAGGGATGTGTTCCGGGAAATGCGGGAGACACGGTCAAGGGCGTTCTCGACCACTGTGGGGGGGAAGTTGCGGTCCTTGAAGAATGAGGACATTTGAGATGTGCGGGATTGGAATGTCTCATCCTGGGAGCAGATGCGGCGGAGGCGAAGGAATTGGGAATAGGGGCCTATCTACTAACATCATCCCGCCCCCTTGACCTGTCCGTACTCCCTGGACTGACCTATCTCCTCCCTACCCCCCTACCTACACTCACCTTTACTGGCTCCATCCCCGCCTCTTCGACTTGTCTGCCTCCTCTCCACCTATCCTCTCCTCTATCCATCCTCTATCTGCCTCCCCCTCTCTCTCTATTTATTTCAGAACCCTCTTCCCCTCCCCCATTTCTGATGAAGGGTTTAGGCCCGAAACGTCAAGTTTTCCTGCTTCTATAATGATTTCATCGGTGCTGCTTCCCTCTCTCATCTGGAAATGGAAAACTTCATCAATTTCACCTCCAATTTCCACCCTGCCCTCACTTTCACCTGTTCTATCTCTGACTCCTCCCTTCCCTTCCTCGACATTTCTGTTTCCATTCCTGGGGATAGACTGGCCACTAATTATGATGTGGTAGGCATCACAGAGACGTGGTTGCAGGGGGTTCAGGACTGGCAGTTAAACATCCAAGGATTTACAACTTATCAAAATAACAGGGAGGTGGGCAGAGGGGGTGGGGTTGCCTTGTTAGTTAAGAATGAAATCAAATCAATAGCACTGAATGACAGAGGGTCAGATGATGTGGAGTCTGTGTGGGTGGAGTTGAGGAACCACAAAGGCAAAAAAACCATAATGGGAGTTATGTACAGACCTCCTAACGGTGGTCAGAACCAGGGGTACAAGATGCACTGGGAAATAGGTAGGGCATGTCAGAAAGGCAAGGTCACTGTGATCATGGGGGACTTCAATATGCAGGTGGACTGGGTGAATAATACTGCTGGTGGATCCAAAGAAAGGGAATTCATGGAATACCTACAGGATGGCTTTTTGGAACAGCTTGTGATGGAGCCCACAAGGGAGCAGGCTATTCTGGACTGAGTGCTATGTAATGAGCCAGACTTTATAAAAGATCTTAAAGTAAGGGAACACTTAGGAGGCAGCAATCATAATATGGTAGAGTTCAGTCTGCGGTTTGAAAGAGAGAAGGCAAAATCGGATGTAATGGTGTTACAGTTAAATAAAGGTAATTACAGGGGCATGAGAGAGGAACTGACGAAAATCGACTGGAAACAGAGCCTAGCGGGGAAGACAGTAGAGCAACAATGGCAGGAGTTTCTGGGTGTAATTGAGGACACAATACAAAGGTTCATCCCAAAGAAAAGAAAGATTATCCGGGGGAGGATTAGACAGCCATGGCTGACAAAGGAAGTCAAGAAATGTATCAAAGAAAAAGAGACAGCCTATATAGTGGCCAAGAGCACTGGGAAATCAGAAGATTGGGAAGGGTACAAGGACAAACAGAGGATAACAAAGAGAGAAATAAGGGAGGAGAGGATCAAATACGAAGGTAGGCTAGCCAGTAATATTAGAAATGATAGTAAAAGTTTCTTTCAATACATAAGAAACAAACGAGAGGCAAAAGTAGACATTGGGCTGCTCCAAATTGATGCTGGAAGGCTAGTGATGGGAGATAAGGAAATAGCTGAAGAACTTAATAAGTATTTTGCGTCAGTCTTCACAGTGGAAGATGCGAGTAATATCCCAACAATTAAGGAGAGTCAGGGGACAGAGTTGAGTATGGTAGGCATTACAAAAGAGAAAGTGCTAGAAAAGCTAAAAGGTCTAAAAATTGATAAATCTCCTGGCCCCGATGGGCTACATCCTAGAGTTCTGAGGGAGGTGGCTGAGGAAATGGCGGAGGCGCTGGTTGTGATCTTTCAAAAGTCACTGGAGTCAGGGGAAGTCCCAGATGATTGGAAAATCGCTGTTGTAACCCCCTTGTTTAAGAAAGGATCAAGACAAAAGATGGAAAATTATAGGCCGATTAGCCTGACGTCGGTTGTTGGTAAAATTCTGGAATCTATCATTAAGGATGAGATTTCTAAATTCTTGGAAGTGCAGGGTCGGATGAGAACAAGTCAGCATGGATTTAGTAAGGGGAGGTCGTGTCTGACAAACCTGTTAGAATTTTTTGAAGAAGTAACAAGTAGGTTAGACCAAGGAAACCCAGTGGATGTTATCTATCTAGACATCCAGAAGGCCTTCGATAAGGTGCCTCACGGGAGGCTGCTGAGTAAGGTGAGGGCCCATGGTGTTCAAGGTGAGTTACTGGCATGGATTGAGGATTGGCTGTCTGACAGAAGGCAGAGAGTTGGGATAAAAGGCTCTTTTTCGGAATGGCAACCGGTGACAAGTGGTGTCCCACAGGGTTCAGTGTTGGGGCCACAGCTGTTCACTTTATATATTAATGATCTAGATGAAGGGACTGGGGGCATTCTGGTGAAGTTTGCCGATGATACGAAGTTGGGTGGACAGGCAGGTAGTACGGAGGAGGTGGGGAGGCTGCAGAATGATTTAGGCAGTTGAGGGAGTGGTCCAGGAAATGGCTGATGAAATTCAACGTGAGCAAATGCGAGGTCTTGCACCTTGGAAAAAAGAATACAGGCATGGACTATTTTCTGAATGGTGAGAAAATTCATAAAGCCGAAGTACAAAGGGATCTGGGAGTGCTAGTACGGGATTCTCTAAAGGTTAACTTGCAGGTTGAGTCCGTGATTAAGAAAGCGAATGGAATGTTGTCATTTATCTCAAGAGGGTTGGAATATAAAAGCAGCGATGTGCTTCTGAGACTTTATAAAGCTCTAGTTAGGCCCCATTTAGAATACTGTGTCCAATTTTGGGCCCCACACCTCAGGAAGGACATACTGGCACTGGAGCGTGTCCAGCGGAGATTCACACGGATGATCCCTGGAATGGTAGGCCTAACATATGATGAACCGCTGAGGATCCTGGGATTGTATTCATTAGAGTTTAGAAGGTTGAGGGGAGATCTAATAGAAACTTACAAGATAATGCATGGTCTAGAAAGGGTGGACGCTGGGAAGTTGTTTCCGTTAGGTGGAGATACTAGGACCAGTGGGCACAGCCTTAGAATTAGAAGGGGTCAATTTAGAATGGAAATGAGGAGACATTTCTTCAGCCAGAGAGTGGTCGGCCTGTGGAATTCACTGCCACGGAGTGCAGTGGAGGCTGGGACGTTGAATGTCTTCAAGGCAGAGATTGATAAATTCTTGATCTCGCAAGGAATCAAGGGCTATGGGGAGAGTGCGGGTAAGTGGAGTTGAAATGTCCATCAGCCATGATTAAATGGCGGAGTGGACTCGATGGGCCGAATGGCCTTACTTCCACTCCTATGTCTTATGGTCTTAATATCCATTACAAACTCACTGACTCCCACAGCTACCTGGACAATACATCCTCACACCCCACTTCCTGTAAAGACTCCATCCCATTCTCTCAGTTCCTCCGTCTCCTTCGCATATGTTCAGATGAGGCCAACTTCGACAAGGGAGCCTCCAAAATGTCCACCTTCTTCATCAACCGAGGATTCCCCAGCTCCGTTGTCGACAGGGCCCTCAACCAGGTCTGACCTATCTCCCGTACTTCCGCCCTCACCCCTTTTCTTCCCTCCCGCAACAGTGACAGGGTTCCCCTTATCCTTACATACCATCCCGCCAGCATCCATATCCAGATCATCAGATGCCATTTCTGCCACCTCAAGTGAGATGTCACCACCAGACACATATTCCTCTCCCCTCCCCTTTCTTGTTAGCCTTCCGCAGGGACCGTTCCCTCTGGGACACCCTGGTCCACACTTCTTTAACTCCCAATACCTCTCCACAGCCCCCGGGCACCATCCCTTGTAACCAGTGAAGGTGCAACACCTGCCCATTTACCTCCTCCCTCCCCAGTATCCAAGGGCCCAAATATACTTTCCAGGTGAAGCATGCAGTCTTCTCTACACTGGGGAAACGAACTGTAGACTTGGCGACCGCTTCACAGAACATCTACGTTCTGCTCGCAAAAAAGACCCTGAACTACCTGTTGCCTGCCACAATAACGCACCACCCTGCTCCCTGGCCAACATCTCTTTCTCTGGCTTGCTGCAGTGTTCCAGCGAGACCCAATGCAAACTGGAGGAACAACACCTTATTTTCTGCTTGAGGACCCTACAGCCCTCCGGACTCAATACTGAGTTCAATAATTTTAGGGCCTAAACTCTCCCATGTCGCAGCCCACTACTCCACACACCAGGCCTTGTTACCACATAGCCTGCCATTACACACCCACTGTTGTTAGTCACTAACAGTCCCCATTAACAACTACTCACCCTCACAGCCTGATCGTTAGCAACTCCTTTGTCTATCCAACTGTCTTTCTCTCTCTTTGGGCTCAATCCTATCGTTTACTCCCTACCCCAACAACCTCCCTATTTTCTGCATATAAACTGATGTTTTCCCAGCCACCATCAATTTTGGGGAAGGGTCACCGGGCCTGAAGCGTTGACTCTGTTTTTTCCTTCACAGCTGCTGCCAGACATGCTGGGCTTTTCCAGCAACTTTGGTTTTGTTCGCTGCCCTCACTGATCTGGTTCAACAACGCTCCAGTTTCAAAATTCTCATCTTGTTTTCATAATCCTCCATAATTTCACGTGTCTTCATTTCTGTAACCTCCTTTGGCACCACAAATCTCTGTGATATCTGCACTCTTACAATTCTGACCATATTATCATCTAATTGCTCCTCCATTGATAGCTATGCTACTACCTAGGCCTCAACTCTAGAATTCCCTTCCACATCGTTCCACCTCTCTACTCCGCATTCCTCCTTTCTGACACTTCGTAAAAACCTACCTCTTTGATAAAGCTTTTGGTCATCTACTCTAATATTATACAGCTTGACGCAGCTTTTGCTTCATAACACTCAGTGAAACACCATGAGATACTTTATTACAATAAAAATGCTCAATAAACGCAGATTATTGACATTGAGAAGAGTGCTCTTAAAACCCACCTCATTGGCGATGCTTTGGTCACACTCCCAGATAAAAAATACTACGGCTCCTTTGGTTTGGTATCTAATTTTATCTAATTAGCCTTTGCTTCATTCATTCATGGTTTGTGGGCATTCCTGGCTCAGGCCAGCATTTATTGCCCAACCCTTGTTGTCCTTGAGAAGGTGGCAGTGAACTGCCTTCTTGAATTGCTGAAATCTATTAACGGTGCCTTTGACATTTGCTTTGTTATAGGTGTAATTCAAATGCAAGTTGTGCAAAGAATATTTAAAAATACATGAAGACAAAATTAGTCTCATTTGTTTGCAAATGAAACATTAATATTATTCTGTCACTACTTCGAGAATTTGCTATAAACTGCACACTTATCTCGTTAATACCTTTGGCATGTTGATCTGACTCTTCCTTTAACCTCAGTAATTCCTGATGGAGCTTGTTATTCTCTTGGACAAGACGGGCATTTTCGACTCTATATGGTTCAAGTACGGAGTCCAAGTTCTTGGTCTCTTTTTCCGTTTTTCCAGATGACAGCTTGGCATTGCGAAGGCTTTCTGTTGTGTGCACCAAATCACTGCAACACGTTAATTATTGTTTAGAACATGGCTGAGTGATGGAGATATGTGCTAAACTCAATTAGTAGTAACTTCCTGAAAATTTACAAAATGCAAGAGATTTATTTTCACATTTAGCTATTTCACCCAAGGCATAAACATTAATTTGATTTCATTTTTTTAACTACAAATGTACTGATGAGAACCAAGCAATAGGGCAGGAGTAGTTAACCTTCTGAAGCAGGGGACCAGATCCATGTGTTAGAATGAGTGAAGCATGAAAACTATATATTGTGTTTGATTTCTGGTTAATTCTCAAGAATTTAAACAAAACATTTACAAAAGCAGAGTGTGTTGCTAACACCAAAATGGACATCAGTACTTTTTTCATGGGCACATGGCTCTGGCGATGTCAACAAAAATAATTTCTTCAAAAGTGCCTCTTACTTCAGTCGGCAGTAGCTCTGCTTAGATTACCTTTACAGCACTTATGAAACATGAAATAATGGGGCCTCAGCAGATTTAGCCCATTTGAAACTATTTTTCCGTCGATTACAGTGAGTGAGTGCTTGCATATTTTTGTCTGCTTCTTCCCTGCTTCTTCATACATGTTACAGCTAATGGAAGGGGCAGAGAGAGAGACAGAAATACATTTATCTCATAAGGCTACATAGGCTGGATTTGAAATCAATGGCACAAGGATGAAGGATCATGTTATTCACTGTATTGTGAATCTTTGTCATAATGAGGGCGTGTTGTGAAAATTTGAGCACACAGTCCTTTAACAGATCTCACATTTTGCTTTCGATGGACCTGAGTTTTCAACTGGCTCAGAGTTTTCAGTATTTCCTACATTTGCTCACGGAATTTTACCTGGTACAGATCCTTAAGAAAGACAGCAGAAACTTAACACATAACCCTAGAAGCTAGAGAAGTGATAGCTGGGCCCCTTGGTGAGATATTTGCATCACTGATAGCCAGAGGTGAGGTGCCATAAGACTGGAGGTTGTCTAACGTGGTGCTACAATATAGGAAAGGTGGTAAGGAAAAGCCAGGGAACTATAGACTGGTGAGCCTAACATCGACGGTGGGCAGGTTGTTGGAAGGGATCCTGAGGGACAGGAGTTACATGTTTTTGGAAAGGCAGGACTAATTAGGGATAGTCAACATCTTTGTGTGTGGGAAATCATGTCTAACTAACTTGATTGAGACTTTTGAAGAAGTAACGAAGAGGATTGATGAAGGCAGAGCGGTGGACGTGATCTATATGGACTTCAGTAAGGTGTTCGACAAGTTTCCTCCTGGTAGACTGGTTACCAAGGTTAGATCACATGGAATACAGGGAGAACTAGCCATTTGGATACAGAACTGGCTCGAAGGTATAAGACAGAGGGTGGTGGTGAAGGTTTGCTTTTCAGACTGGAGGCCTGTGACCAGCAGGGTGCCACCAGGATCGGTGGGGGCTCCACTGATTTTCGTCATTTATAGAAATGATTTGGATGTGAATGAAGGAGTATGGTTAGCAAGTTTGCAGATGACGCTAAAATTGGAGGTGTAGTGCACAGCGAAGAAGGTTACCTTACAGTACAACAGGACCTTGTTCAGATGGGCCAAAGAATGGCAGATGAAGTTTAATTTAGATAAATGAGGTACTGCATTTTGGAAAGGCAAATCAGGGCAGGACTTACATACTTAATGGTAAGGTCCTGGGGAGTGTTGCTGAACAAAGAGACCTTGCAGTGCAGGCTCGTGGTTCCTTGAAAGTGGAGTCACCAGCAGATAGGATAGAGAAAAAGGTATTTGGTATGCTTGCCTTTATTGGTCAGTGCATTGAGTATAGGAATTGAGAGGTCATGTTGCAGCTGTACAGGACATTGGTTAGGCCGCTTTTAGAACAGTGTGTGCAATTCTGGTCTCCCTGCTATAGGATGGATGTTGTGAAACTTGAAAGAGTTCAGACAAGATCTGCCAGGGTTGGAGAGTTTGAGCAAAAAATAGAGGCTGAATAGTCTGGGGCTTTTATCCCTGGAGCACCAGAGGCTGAAAGGTGACCTTATAGAGGTTCATAAAATCATGAGGGGCGGGGATGGGGTAAATAGTCAAGGTCTTTTCCCCAGGGTGGGGAAGTCCAAAACTAAAGGGTATAGGTTTAAGTTGAAAAGGAAAAGATTTAAAAGGGACCTAAGGGGCAACCTTTTCACACGGACGGTGGGTGTGTATATGGAATGAGCTGCTGGAGGAAGTGGTAGAGGCCAGTACAATTACAACATTTAAAAAGCATCTGTATAGGTATATGAATAGGAAGGATTTAGAGTGATACGGGTCAAATGCTGGTAAATGGGACTAGATTTACTTGGGATATCTGGTTGGCACGGATGAGTTGGACTGAAGGATCTGTTTCCGTACTGTACATCTCTATGACTCTAATTAGAAAAGGAATGGGAAGCATAGAGACTATTGACTCTACCAGATGGTGATTCCTACTGTCAGAATAAATGTCACCTCAGGTGATAACTACCTACTGAGATGTGTCACTTCTTTTATAAAAAAAAAGCAAAGATCAAAAACAGGCTTTACCATCCCAGGAATCCAACTGTGGTCATCGCAACATAAAAATAAAGAAATTTGTTGCTTATATAAAAAAATGGTTCTTTTCTGAGCTTTAAAGCAGAACACTGCAAAATCATGGTAATGTAATCTTTGTTGCAGTCAGCTGTTGTGGCATGCCAAAGTTAGTGCTCATTCAAGGTTGCTGTGTTACTCAGTGATGGTCTTGATGCTGAACATACCTTTACAAAAACATAGGACTGGAATGTCCATTGTGATCCCAACTAACATGCATTTGAAGAAAAACAAAACTCAAATACTGGCCTATTGTTTTGGAAACTTTGCATGGTAGCAATAATACAGCAGCTCCCCAGCTAAAAATCTTAATTCAATCTGGGCTCGCAGAGACAGCAATTGGGTTGATAGAGTAACCTCTCCATCCTCTAAGATCACACCCCGCACTGAGGCCAAGGCCCAGTCTTGACCTTGGTCTGTTTGTCTCTCAGTCTTGGAACTTCCATTTCTTCTTCTCAAGACAATCTACAAGGCTGCAACAGCACACCTTCTCAAGTTGAGGGCTCAGCTGTTAGAGTTGCTGTGTGTCCCCACTGTTCACCATCACGTGCATTTGTTTTGGGGTTGGGGGGCCGGGGTGGGGGAAGGGCAGGAAAACAATTACAGTATATACGGGGAAGAGACTGGCAAAAGCTTACAAATATGGAACCCTTAGATTGCTTTGAAATCCAATTTGGCTAATCTTGAAATAACACATAAAATGCTCAGCGAGCTCCACTGTTCCTCCTTGCTGAATTTTTCAAGCTTACAGTGAAAGAAATAGGAGGACCTAAAGTTTGGGCTTTTAGAAAAAAGACAATTCTTGAATGGAAACATTGTGAAAAGTATTTCAAAAGCACCAAATGCCGTTTCAGATGCAAGCTTAACAATTTTCATTGTAAATTTTGTAGTTTATCTTACAAACCTTATTGCTAAAAACATTCTTAACTTGGTGCAGAAAAAAGGGTGTAAAAAATCATTGTTTTACCTCCTCCCTTTGGTTTTTTAGTAGTTCTTGCAATTGTTCATTCCTGATCAGTTATTTTTGTTTGCCCTTAATAGTTTATTTTTATCTACTTGTTGCAAGGTTTGATTGATACACTGCAATTTTTTTCAATATATTCTATGGATTTGAAATTTTAGCCCATCAAGTATAAGCTTGGAACAAAGTTTACAGCTAGCAAAATGTGACATGCAAGTGCACTGGAGAAAGATGGGCATATATTCAGACTGGTAGTAAAATTACAAACCTATCGATAATTTTCCTGCCAACAACACAATGTTACAAAATAACTGTTAAATCAACTAAGGAAATTACAGAAAAATTCTTTGAAATGTAACAAACATAGTGTTTTTCTCCATAAAAGAAAACTTTCAGCCTGACTGAAGAATATGATAGAGCAACACTGGAATAAAAGATTTACTGATTTCTTTCCTTTAAATACCTGAAGAGTTTTTCCACCAGTGGGAGAGTCTCGATTCCAAGGGGTTGCCTGTAGCCAAGTTGATCTAAACGCTTCCGCAGGTTTATAAACTTTCTCTCCGAGGTGGTAGTCATTTTAAGAAACAGTTCACCACAAATGTATGCATAGTCCTAGATTTTAAAACAAATAGGAAGTATAATATGAAATGATAAAAACAGAATTAGGCATAACCGTAAAGGAATACGACTCTCAAAGGGGTATTCCTGAGCCCTGCCCAATTTCCCCAATCCAATCCAAGGGCCACAGAGAACATGACAACAAAGATCTTAGAACAAACAGAAAAGTTTATACCACAATGGAAGATAATCACTGTAGAATGTTGGTACCTATAACAAATGAATACAAAATTCTATAGAAAAGTACATTTATTTGTTGAGCTCTTGTTGACCAGCACTCTGTAAAGGGAGACTTGTAGATTTTATGCTCAAAGGAACCATCAGAAATAGGATTATATTGGCTACTATGTAGATCACTGACATTAGGAAAATATCAGGGCCGAGGGATTTCAGTTATACATGGCTGGAAGCTCAAGCTTTTTTTACTAGAGCAGAGAAAATTCAATGATTTGGTAAATACAGGTCTTCAAGAATGAGAGAATTACAGTATGGTAATTAGTGACCAATTCTTTCCATTTATCAGAAGAGTATTCAGAAGGATCAATGACCAAAGATCACAAACCCAGATCATCCATGGACAAGAAGTGCAACATGCATTATTTAAAAACAGGCAATACAATCAAGAGATAACTGCTGACGTAAGTTTAGTAACTGTCTAGGGAGGGATTCTGAAAATCACACCTGAAGTGGTCAAGGAAGCTTGAAAAGGGGAAACACAGTCCAAATGTAACTGCAACCCCCTCGGAGCATCTCAGATTGTGAACGTTGTGGGAGAAAAGACAGTATTCTGGGGAAGAATTGTTTGCATTTTCCTCTTTCAAGAATATTGATGGATAGGTTAAAAAAACAAGTTTCAACACTGGTCCGAGTGTGCCAATAGGTTTAGGTGTTCATGTGTGCTAGCCTGGCCTCAGAATCAACTGCCAGTATGTACTGAAAGTCACACATGAAGAACCATCCACTAATCACCGTTGCGGTACTGGTAAATGACTCTATCGTTTTGAGTGCCGGGTGTCAGGCAAAAGGAAATGGAATTTAAAAGAACTCTGAGCGCTGGATCCCAGTCAGCAAGCCAGTTTAAATGGAAACACCAAAGAATTTTAGCAAACCTGCAAAGCTAAGAATCACAAAACCGAATATTCAACAATCAATACTCCACTGTCTACTCTTCACAAATGACCCAGAGACTGATCCATGTATCTTTTAATGTTTATCTTTTTTGACTCACTTCCTATTTTTAATCTGTGTATATGGGTTCCGTTATTATTTCTTCTTGCATTTAATAACCAATACAATCACTCTTCTATTAACTCAAGAAAGCCTTACTAAATTGTCTTTTTTTCAGAACATAAATGTAATCTGGTTTGGGGGAAAGGTTATCCAGAATGGAGACGATAACTTTTGCAACCAGCCAAGGGGGCATGTAAACATAGAAGGGAAGCCAGTCATTCCCAAGGTATCCTGTCAGGAATCATAATAAATTGGGGAACATCAACCAGAGATTGTCAGAACAGAAGATGCATCAAGTTTTAAAAAAGGGAGTTCAGGAGAAATTTTGGTGTCAAACTTTACTTCCAGTACGCCCAAGATCACAGGATTTGATGGTCCTGTACACTAAGTCACAAAAGGTTAGCACACAGCTACAGTGCATAATTAAAAGGCTAACTGGATGCTCTCCTTTATCATGAGAAGAATTGAATATAATAATAAGGATGTTATGCTTCAGTCATTCAGTGCATTGTTGAGATCACATCTTGAATATTATATGAAGTTATGGTTAAGGATGGTGCTGTGTTCGTGGTTCACTAGAACTAGAAACAGAGCATGAGGTAGAGAGAGGGTAAACTTGAACGGGGAATACTTTATTATGTACCCTCTCAGCTCCACATTAAGTCCTAGGCTGCCTCCCCCCTCCGGGTCACATGACCCACTCCCTTAAAGGGCAACACACACTACATAGATAACAGATGGATGTAAATACATTCGTGGTGGTTCAGAGGAGGTTTACTTGTTTGATACCTGGAATTAGCAGGTGACGATATAAGGAAGATAGGTTGGACAGACTGAACCAATTACCACTGGACTTTAGTATAGTGAGGAATGACTTAAATGAACATAAGAACCTGAGAGGTCTTGACAAGGTGGATGCAGAAAGAATGTTTCCTGTAATATGGTGATTAAGACCATACATACATTCTCAGCTGTGATCTAGCCAATGACTTATGCAGTTCCTGTGTTATATCCCAGCTCTTATATTCAATACCTCACCCAATGAAGGAAAGCATTCCATATTTGTTCTTTACCACCTTACCTACTTAGCCTGCCACCTTTAGGAACCTGTGGACATGCACTCCAAGGTCTCTCACTTTCTCTATCCCTTTCAATAACTTCCAATTTATTGTGTATTCCTTCGTATGTTTGCCTTCCCCAAATACACTACCTCACATTTCTCCAGACTGAATTCCATTTACCACTTTTCTGCCCACTCAACCAAACCATTGATATCTTCTTGCAGTCAACAGCTATGCTTTTCGCTTATCAACTACACAGTCAAATTTTGTGTGATCTGCAAATTTCCCAATCAATGCCTCCCACCTTTAAATCTAAACATTGATACATAACACAAACAGCAAGGGTATCAAAATTAAGCACTGGCAGATCGCCACATCCTATTTGCAAAAACACCTATTTCCACACTCCCCACCAGCCCTACCACCCCCGGCACTTTTCCCTGCATCCGCAGGAAGTGCTACACCTGCCCCTACACCACCTCCCTCACCCCCATCTCAGGCTCCAAGAAAACCTACCACATCAAACAGACGTTCACCTGCACATCTAGTAATGTGGTATACTGTATCCGCTGCTCCCGTTGTGGCCTCCTATACATCCGGGAAATCAAGCGGAAGCTTGGAGACCGCTTTGTGGAACACCTACGCTCGGTTCGCGACAAACGACTGCACCTCCCAGTCGCGAACCACTTCAACTCCCCCTCCCACACCTTGGACGACATGTCCATCCTGGGCCTCCTCCAATGCCACAATGATGCCACCTGAAGGTTGCAGGAACAGCACCTCATATTTCGCTTGGGAACCCTGCAGCCCAATGATATCAATGTGGACTTCACAAGTTTCAAAATCTCCCCTCCCCCGACTGCATCCCAAAAGCAATCCAGCTCGTCCCTGCCTCCCTAACCTGTCCGTCCTTTCTCCCAACTATCCACTCCTCCCACCTCAAGCCCCAGCCCCACCTCCTACCTACCAACCTCATCCCGCCTCCTTGACCTGTCCGTCTTCCCTGGACTGACCAACTCCCACCCTAACTCCCCACCTACACTCACTTTTACTGGCTCCATCCCCGCCTCTTTGACCTGTCTGTCTCCTGTCCACCTATCTGCTCTGTTATCCATCTTCCATCCGCCTTCCTCTCTCTCTCTATTTCAGAATCCCCTTCCGTTCCCCCATTTCTGAAGAAAGGTCCAGACCCGAAACGTCAGCTTTCCTGCTCCTCTGATGCTGTTTGGCCTGCTGTGTTCATCCAGCTCTACACCTTGTTATCTCTCTGTGTGTCTCTCTCTCTATTGACCATTACCCTTTGTTTCCTGTTACTGAGTCAATTTTAGAACCAGTTATGACTGATCCTGTTAGGTTTCTGACCAACGCCAACCCTCTCAGAAAGTTGATAGTGGGGATTCAATGATGGTAATGTCACTGACTATCAACAGGGCATGATCTTATTCTTAGATGAGCAATGCCTGAGAATTGTGTGGTATGAATGTTACCTATCAGCCCAAGCCTAAGTGTTTTGCTGCACGCAGCCATGGATCAGTATCTTAGTCTTGAGTCATTATAGCAGAGGAGGAAGCCATTTGGCCTAGCAAGTCAATGCTAGCAGTCTGTTGAACAACCCATTCAATCCCGTACTCTCTGTTAGTTTGTTTCTTTCAAATATCCATCCAATTTACTTTTCAAATTATGTCATCTTCACTTCCACACCCTCATGGGCAGTGTGCTCCAGGTTATTCCCATCCATTGCACAAGAAATTTTTTCCTTACAAAACAACTGCCAAGTATTATTTGCCCAAAATTATGAAGCTGTGTTCATTAGTCCCTGTACCACCAGCTAATGGGAATAGCTCTTCTTTATCTACCTTATCTAAACCTGTCGTAATCCTGTACACATCCATCACATTTCACCTTAATTATCTTTCTTCGAAGGACAACCTCAGCTGATCCAAAAGAGCTCACAGAACCACAGAACCACTCTGTTAAATTTACTGTGTACATTCTCAAGGACCTTTTTAAAAATCTGGTGATCAGAACCGGATGGTAAACCCCACTGGGGCCCAACTGAAGTATAATAAAAGTTCAGCACAACTTCCCTATTTCTGTGTTCAGTACCCTTTTTTAAAAGCCTAACATTCCACATGCAGTACGAACTACTCTGCCCATTTGATTTTTTACTTGCAAAGCTCAATGCACTGCTGCTGCACAATTCTTAAGAATAATTCCACTAAAGCATATATTTTCCAGTTCTATCCTGCTGCCAAATACAACGCCTAACATGTTTCTGTTTTAACTTCTACCTTCTACTCGTCTTTCAAATCTGTTAGCTAATCTACACCCTGTCACAGTAGATCGGTGTCATTCTCACTTTTGTCACACCTTCAAATTTGTACCATCAGCAAATGTTGAAACTTTATTCCAACATCAAATTCAAAACAACAGCGGTGCCCATAATTAATGCTAGGGAACACCTCTCGTTTTCAGACTGGAGGATGGTAAATAATCATTTATTATAACTCTTGTGGTTTTGGTCATATAGCATGGAAAAAGACCCTTCGGTCCAACTCGTCCATGCCGACCAGGTTTCCCAAAATAAACTAGTCCCATTTGCCTGCATTTGGCCCATATCCCTCTAAACCTTTCCTATTCATGTACCTGTCCAAATGTCTTTTGAATGTTGTAACTGTACCTGCATGTACCACTTCCTCTGGCAGTTCATTCCTTACATGAATCACCCTATGTGGGAAAAACGTTGTCCCTCAAGTCCCTTTTAAATCTTTCGCCTCTCACCTTAAAATTATGCCCTCTAGATAGATTCCATCACCTTAAGGAAAAGACCTTTGCTATTCACCTTATCTATGCCCATCATGATTTTATAAACCTCTTTAAGGTCACCCCTCAAGCTCTGACGCTCAAAGTTATCCAGCCTCTCCTTATAACTCAAACCCTCCAGTGTAGGTAACATGCTTGTAAATCTTTTCTGCACCCTCTCCAATTTAATAATATTCTTCCGAAAGCAGGGTGACCAGAACTGTATGCAGTACTCCAAAAGTGACCTCACCAATATCCTGTACAGCCACAAATATGACATCCCAACTCCTATACACAATGCTCCGATCAATGAAGGCAAGCGTTCCAAATGCCTTCTTCACTACCCTGTCTACCTGTGACGCCTCTTTCAAGGAACTATGTGCCTGAACCCCTAGATCTCTCTGTTTGAGAACACTTCCCTGGGCCTTACCACTAATTGTGTAAATCCTGCCCTGATTTGCCTTCCAAAAGCAACGCCTCATATTTATCTAAACTCCATCTACCAGTCCTCAGCCCATTGGCCCAAATGGTCAAGATCCCACTGTACTCTTAGATAACCTTCTTCACTGTCCACTGTACCACCGATTTTGGTGTTATTCACAAATTTACTAACTATGCTTCCTGTATTTGCATCCAAATCATTTAAATAAATGACAAATACACCCTCACCCCTCCCTGAATCTCCAGTCTCCTTTCACTTTGCACTTCCCTGACCACCCCATCTGTGTGGAAACCCACCACATTAAATTTTGCTTCCAACAATCCTCCTTGTTCCTGAATACCAACATTACACATTAATGACGCCCGCCTTGCTCCTCTACACTCTCCCTGTGGACACTACAGTGGTGGTCATTGCCAATAACCCCTCACATAGCCTACCATGTCCCTGATCTGTTCTGCATAACCCCCTTGCACCTTGAGATCCCACACCCCCCATTTCACCGTCCTTATTCCCATCTCCACAAATCCCTCTGATTTCCCCTCAGGTCTTGATTCCTCCACCCCTTTTGGCAATAACACCCCACTGCTGCCACTACACTATGCCCTTGCGCCCTCCTTAATGACCGACTCATTGATAATGATGACAATGTTAACTCTGATTTCTCTTCACAGATGCTGCCAGACCTGCTGAGCTTTTCCAACAACTTCTGTTTTGGTTTTGGTTCAATTGAATCTCTTAATCAATCTAAAGTGTGTAGGGGCGTTCTTAAAAAAGAAATCAGGAAGGGAAAGAGGGGATATGAGATAGCATTGACAGATAAGGTTAAGGATAATCCAAAGACATTCTACAAATACATTAAGAGCAAGAGGTAACTAGGGAGACGGTAGGGACTCTTAAATATCAAGGAGGAAGTAAGGGAAGAAATTGTGTGACCTTTGTTTAAGAAAGGTTGTAAACAGAGGCAGAAATTGATTAGCGATAGCATGGTTTTGCGCAAGGAAAATCTTGTCTTCCAAACCGATTGAGTTTTTTGAGGAAGTTACCAAAAAATTGATGATGGCAGTGCAGCAGACATTGTTTATTTGGATTTTTGTAAAGCCTTTGATGAGGTTCTGCATGGTAGACTAATTAGTAAAGTTAGGTCACATGGGATTCAGGGTGAGCTTGCCAATTGAATGCCCAATTGGCTATTGCTTAACGTCAGGAGACAGAGAGTAATAGTGAAGAGTTGCTCTTGGGACTGGAGGCCTACGACCAATGGTGTTCCACAGGGATTGGTTCTGAGTCCTCTTTTGTTTGTGATTTGTACAAATGATTTTAATGAGAATATAGAAGGTATGGTTAGTAAGTTTACAAATGACACCAAAATCAGTGACATAGTAGACAGAGAAGAAGGTTTTCTAAGATTACAAAGGGATTTTGATCAAATGGGTCAGTAGACTGAAAAATGGCAGATGGAATTCAATATGAATAAATGTGAGGTATTGTATTTTGGTACAACAAACAAGGGGCGGGCTTATACAATTAATGGTAGGGCCTGGGATAGTGTTGTAGAACAGAGGGACCTAGGGGTGCAGGTACATCATTCTTTGAAGATTGCGTCATATATAGACAGGGTGGTTAAAAAGGCATTTGGCACGCTTGCCTTCATTGCTCAGTCCTTTGAGTATACGAGTTAGGAAGTAATATTGAGGTTGTACAAGACATTGGTGAAGCCTCTTCTGGAATACTGTGTCCAGTTCTGGTCACCCAGTTATGGGAAGGATATTATCAAGCTGAAGAGGATTCAGAAGAGATTTACCAGGATGTTACAAAAACAGAAGTTGCTGGAAAAGCTCAGCAGGTCTGGGAGCATTTGTGAAGAAAAAATCAGAGTTAACGTTTCGGGTTCCAGTGACCCTTCCTCAGAACTGTTTCTGTTTTTGTTCCTGATTTACAGCATCCGCAGTTCTTTCGGTTTTTACCAGCTTGGTTGCCAGGTATAGAGGATTTGAGTTATAGAAAGTCTGGATAGGCTAGGACTTTTTCCACTGATGCATAGGAGGTTGACAGGCGACCTGATAGAAGTTTATAAAATAATGAGAGGTATAAGTTAATGGTTGTTGTCTTATCCCTAGGATGGGGAATTTCAAGACCACGGGACACAATTTTAAGGTGAGACAAGAGAGATTCAAAAAAGACATGAGAAGCAAATTTTTTCACACAAAGGGTGGTTCGCGTGTGCAATGAACTTCCTGAGGAAGTGGTGAATGTGGGTACAATTACAATGTTTAAAAGACATTGGATAGATATGTGAATAGAAAAGGTTTGGAGGAATATGGGCCAGGAGCAGGCAGGTGGGACTAGTTTAGTTTGGGATTATGTTTGGCACGGACTGGTTAAACTGAAGTGTCTGTTTCCGTGTTGTGTGACTCTAAGACTTGGGAAAAGCATAAACACTGGAACGAGTTACTCCTGACAATCTCTTGTTCATTTCTGCCACAAATTCCACCTTCGCTCACAGTCACTCATTCTCCTCTAAGATTCTGCCCGACATTTCAAAAGCACTTCATTGGCTGTGAAATGCTTTGAGGTATCCAGAGATCATGAAAGGTGTGTAAAATAAATGTAAGTTTTATTTTCTTTCAAACAACACCTTCAAAGCAGGATTGCTATTAATTGAATTAGTGACGACTTGCAGTTTTTTGCATCCCCACCAATAGCACATTAGCACATTCACCATCTATCAGCAGTGTTCTTACATCATCCAGGAGCTGAGGAGCAGAACAGAATAGAAATGGGAGCAGTGTTTAGATCTTGCTCAGAGGATTTGCACGTCTAATGTGTGATGCCTCCACAGCTAATAGCTGTTCAGACCCATGAGTAAAGATAGGGCTCTCAGGCAAGGTCCTTGAAAGAAGGGTCAGCAATGGAACTATCTCCATGGCAACACTCAGAAGGACAAATTAAAATAAATAGAGCTTCCAATTTTTTTAACAAAAAGGTTTCACTTACTTGTAACCCTATGTAATTATGGTACGATTTATGTTGCCAACATTGTTCTGACAATTGTTCTTGTCAAAGATGAAAAATAGTCCAGATTACACTGCAGGTAGATACAAGAACAGTGAAAAGATCCATGATTGGAAACAAGACACTTAGTGACAAGAAAGATCTGGGACTGCTGGGCCACTGTATTTTTTTAAAATCGATATTCCAATTCCATGAACCTAATCTTTCATATACGTTGTTAAATGTCTTAAAATCCATATTCACAATATCCACTGCATTCCCTTCATTCATTGTTATTTCATCAAAAAAATTCAATTATGTTAGTCAAACAAAATTTGACATTAACAAAATAGGTCTAGGAGACATGGACTACAATGAACAGTTTGCTGATAGTCCTTGTGGATCCTCCAGCTGCATTGATGATGCAGTTGAAGTCTCTGGCCAGAATGACTGGCTGGGAGACAGTAGGAACTGCAGATGCTGGAGAATCTGAGATAACAAGATGTAGCGCTGGATGAACACAGCAGGCCAAGCTGCATCAGAGGAGCAGGAAGACTGACGTTTCGGGCCTAGATCCTTCTTCAGAAATGGGGGAGGGCACGGAGGTTCTGAAATAAATAGGGAGAGAGGGAAAGGCGGATAGAAGATGGATAGAAGAGAAGATAGGTGGAGAGGAGAGTTGCAGTGGGAGAGAGATCCCCTGAGGTTTGTCCGGAGGGAGGAGGGTAACTTCTTCAGGGTCGGCATCCTTAGAAGAGGTTTCGCAGTGGGGTTAAGATTATTTCAGAGATAGTAGGAACTGCAGATGCTGGAGAATGTGAGATAACAAGGCGTAGAGCTGGATGAACACAGCAGGCCAAGCAGCATCAGAGGAGCAGGAAGACGTCGCCAACAGCAGTGGAAGCAGCTCACTCTTTACAGCTGGAGTGTACATATTAATTAGTCTCAGGAGAGCGTTTCTGTACATAACATCTGTTACAAGGCGGCCGCCCATGGCGTTCTTAACCTCGGGGATGGTGAAGTTGCTTCCTTGCAGCAGAACACCACGGCTGGAGGAACGATAATCATTGCCCCCCAACCCCCACCCCCGACCAAATTGAAGGGCCGTGAGCCTGCAAGCTCAACCATTTCCTGCAGAAACAGGAGGTCTACTTTAACATTGCCCAGGAAATCCAATGTAGTAACACATCATAAAGTGGCTTTAATGCTACGCACGTTAATGCTGGCAATTTTAAAACCCATTGGGGAGATATTTTAGGTTATCCATTGTCCAAACTCCATTCATCCATTATATTTTCACTGGATAAATTCCTGCACCCCCTTGGTGTGGGCAAATGGATGCCCCCCTCGTGGGGCTGAGGGAGCTGTCCTGTTCCTCCTCGGGCTGCTGCCCCGATCTGGTGTCATCAGGACGAAGCCAGGAAGGTCTGGTTCTGAAATGGTATAGGATTGAGCAAAAATCCCCTTCATCTGAAATACTGGAGCAAAATCCTGGACTTTTAAAAGCAAAGGGGGCAGGTGGGCTGAGCTCTGGGAAAATTACATAGACATAGGGATGGATGCTTGGAACCATTGTTTAGCCTGGAATTCCAATTTACATCTCTACTCAAACTCAAACAACAATTGAGAACAATCAACCAAACCTAATACTCTAGACTGAAACCAACTTTTACACGTCAGGCTACCCAGTACAGCCTACACAGATACTGAACATTCAACTTCAATCAAAATGCATTTACACATAATCTTAACAAATGGGAAGCCAGTTAATTTCAGAAGGAAACACCAGAAACACAATGGACAACACGGATTTGTGTGGAGATAATGGAGCACAGAGTCTGCATAACGGCTAACCCTGATCTGACCTGAGGGAGAGAGCCTTTTTCAACAACAAGCTTCTGCAAAAACTTTCTCCCCACAGGCTTCCAGCCCCAACAAGCAGCTTCGGAACTGTAGAACAGAAATCACACGACACCAGGCTAGAGTCCAACAGGTTTATTTGCAAACACAAGCTTTCAGAGCCTCAGCCCTTCTTCAGATGTTAGTGACTAAACTTGTGTTTTCAAATAAACCTGCGGGGAAGCTGTTTTTGCAGAAGCTTGTTGTTGAAAAAGGCTCTCTCCCTCAGGTCAGATCAGGGTTAGCAGTTATGCAGACTGTGTGCATAACACAAGTTTAGTCACTAACACCTGAAGAACGACTGAGGCTCTGAAAGCTTGTGTTTTCAAATAAACCTGTTGGACTATAACTTGGTGTCATGTGATTTCTGAACTTGTCCACCCAAGTCCAGCACCAGCACCTCCACATCATGGGAACCAAGAACCACAGAGGCCAAACAGAGAACCTGAATCGAGAAACCAAACCAAGGGTATCATTGCAACAAAAGATATCCGAGAGGAGAAAAGCCAGCCAAGTGCTATCTGAAAAACAGCTTCCAGACACAGGCCTGTTCCAAACCAAGAGAACCGACGGCAAGAACCTCCGCAATTGATGCACTTTAAAATTGTGTTTTCCTCATTGGTGAAATGAAACTCCCAAGACTCCAAAGTTTGCAAATTGGCTAGCAGGGAGGGGAAGGCAGGTGGTGACAGTGCATGGGACCCCAAGGGTAGGAAGCCTGAGTAAAGTTTCTGTGATTAAAACTATTGCTTAGGTTCTAATAGTGTTTAATCTGTGTTTAATTTAATAGTGTATTTAATTACTGTCCTATGTACAGTTGATGGTTTCAATTTCACTGTTTTATTGCATTTGCCTTTATTTCTTGTATTATACTTACCTTTTGTATTTAAATAAATGCAGAGATTCTTTTGCCCTGAAACACCTGTCTACTGCCTTCTTCATTTCACATTCCCGAAATAGGTCCAGTGTCTGAACCCAGGGATCTAGTGGTGATTTGAACCGTCTAAAATCTGCAAATTACTGAGTACAAACCAGAATCCTACATTGGTCAGAGCTGCTGTCACACTCCGCTCCTTGCTTGGAGCACTCACTCCTCCTGTTTGCCTGGACCTGTGGTGCAGTATGTACCACATGGTTCCCAATGGCTGGTGAATGCATTTTACCGGGCATCTTGCGACATCTGGCATTTTCAGGCTGGGGTAGGGGGTGTTCCCTTTCTTCTCCCTTGTGGTACTGGGTCTCTTTTTTTGTTGGTAGCCATTTCTCCTCACATCTTCATCATCAGAGGAGCTGTTAGTGTGTCCGCCATGCAGTTGCCTTTCTGTTTTGCTGAGGGCCTATGACAGCCCCATGTGGTTTTCTTTTCTGGTTGTTCTCCAACTTTTCCCACTCCGCTGACTCCTTTGTTTCCTCCTCCTCCACTATCTCTGGCTTCTGAGGTAGAGGCTGAGTCGGTTGTTGTACTGTTGCGATGGTCTCCTTTCACTCCTAGCTGTTCTTTCCCTTCTTCTGGGTGACCCTTGCTTCAGTGCTCCTGGAGAGTGACACCTTACTGTCCTTTTACAATTACTTTTAAATAACTTCTATACCCACAATGTTTCAGCATTACATGAAAGTCTATTTATATTGAAAATCCCAAACTGACTATATTGTGATTCTCTAATGTTTTGTAATCATATGTTACCATGAATCAGCAAGATCCCACCAATCAGTCTACACCAAAGCACAGTCATCAGAGAAAAAAAAATCCCTATTTTTTCTCATTACATAATGGTTCCCTACTCCTCTGTTAAATTTTAACCCTGGGCATCCCACCAACAATGCCTCACAGTGGATCCACCTGGATGGACTCCAAGTGCTGCAGTTTTTGCCCATGAACAGTGGTGCTGCAGACAGGACGTGACACCGACAATACCATCAGGAGGGAATTCAACAATTTGGACATGGTGGTATGTTTCCAAGTCTGGATGGTGGGTGGCTTCAAGGGGAACTTGCAGGTGGTGATATTCTCATGTATCTGCTCTGTTTACCCTTCTAGATAGTGAAAATCATATGTTTGGAAAGCGCTATCCAAGGAGCCTTGGCGAATTTCTGCAGTGCATCTTTTAAGTGGCGCACATTGCTGCCACTGTGGATCTGTGGAGGGAGTGAATGTTTGTGGATATGATGTCAAACAGGAGGGCTGCTTTGTTCTGGATTGTGTTGAGCTGAAGTGTTGTCGCAGATTCTAAGCAAGTGCTGGTTGATAGCACTTTTGATCAACCCCTTCTATCACTTTACTCCTTTTTCCTCAAATACCTTCAGGAGGTGCTCAGGTGTAGGTGGGGAGTTAGGGAGGGGATAGGTCAGTCCAGGGAGGACGGATGAATTTTGAAGCGTCTTCAAAATCTCCCCACCCCCAACTGCACCTCAAAATCAGCCCAGCTTGTCCCCACCCCTGTAACCTGTCCTTCCTCCCACCTATCCCCTCCTCCCACCTCAAGCCCTACCCCCATCTCCTACTCACTAGCCTCATCCTGACCCCTTGACCTGTCCGTTTTCTTTGGACTAATCTATCCCCTCCCTAACTCCCCACCTACACTCACCTTTACTGGCTCCACCCCCGCCTCTTTGACCTGTCTGTCTCCTCTCCACCTATCTTCTCCTTAATCCATCTTCTATCTGACTCCCCCTCTCTCCCTATTTATTTCAGAATCCCCTTCCCCTCCCCCATGTCTGAAGAAGGGTCTAGGCCCGAAATGTCAGCTTTCCTGCTCCTCTGATGCTGCTTGGCCTGCTGTGTTCATCCAGCTCCACACCTTGTTATGTGAAGATTGTTGCAAATGCTTTGGCCTTTTGTACTGATGCCAGGCAGTCCATGTAGTTTCCTTTCTCTTTTGAGACTTTTAGCAGTTATATAAAAGTGAGTGGATTGTTTGGCCATTTCTGAGGGCACACTTTTGTTAGTCTGGAGTCACATGTAGGCCAGACAAGGTAAGAATGGCAGATTTCCTTCCCAAAAGAACATTAACGAACAAGTTGGTTTTTGAGAACCATTTAACCTGTAGTGATTGTAACAAGGTCAGCCAGGTGGACATCCTAGAATATGAGGTAACAAGGTGTAGAGCAGGATGAACACAACAGGCCAGGCAACATCAGAGGAGCAGGAAGGCTGACGTTTCGGGTCTGGACCCTTCTTCAGAAAATGTTTCGGGTCCAGACTCATCCAGCTCTACACCTTGTTATCTCAGACTTCTGCATCGGCAGTTCCTACTAATCTAGAATAGGAGTTTCCTGATTGGGGCTGTTAATCTGGTCCAATCAGGGAGCCCTGGCTGACAATTATAAATGTCAGAGGTTTGGTTCACTCTGAGAGCTGCTCTAAGGAAGCAAGATCAGTGTCAAGGACTCTTCGTGCATAAATAAAGTGTAACTTGGTGACCTGATACCGGTCTCTGTGAAGCTATTTCAGTGTCCATAGTCATCATTAGACATTTAATTCAGCCATCTGCAGTGGTACAATTCAAATCTGAGTCACCAGAACATTTATTGGGTAATTTGACTACTGGTCCAGCAACAATACCAATAAAACCACACATTGCCTAGCCCAGAGGGATCTGTGTATTGCTGTCAATGAATTACAAAATGTCAACATTGAGGTTTAGCAAGTGATTCAGGTGGCAAATGGAATATTCACCCCTTATTGGAAAGGGAATGAAGAGCACACCTAAAGCACTGCAGACAGTCTTGGTCTCCTTAGTTAGGCCACAGTGAAATCAGCAATAATCTTACTGAATGGTAGAGCAGGCTCTAACAGTCCAAAAGGCCTGGTGATGTCATCAGGAATATGAGCAGCAGCAAAGTGCATTGCATCCCCAGTTTGCTTGGATTATTTTGTTTAAACTCTGGAATAGGGCTCAGGATAAATCTGAGGTGGAGCAAATAAAGGGGAAAAAAACTGGGTTCAGGGTTTGTTTACTATGCTTTAGCAATGAATGCTGTAATTGGTGCTAATAATTACAGATAACTACTCTCAGCAAGATCCTAAATATATAAAAAAGGACACATTGAAGATTATTGATATAGTTGCCAAGTACCAACAATGTCAATGTTCCTCCTGTAATGTTAACAATTAAACAATGTTGCTGCTGTCACTCAATGATGGTGAAAGATAGTAAGAACTGCAGATGCTGGAGAATCTGAGATAACAAGGTGTAGAGCTGGATGAACACAGCAGGCCAAGCAGCATCTGAATCAGATTTCTGAAGAAGGGTCTAGGCCCGAAATGTCAAGTTTTCCTGCTCCTCTGATGCTGCTTGGCCTGCTGTGTTCATCCAGCTCTGCACCTTGTTAACTCAACGATGGTACCCAGGACTCAATTACACGCATGCGCAAAATTGTGCTGACAGCCGGTTTCCGGCCTCTCAATTTCTGCCGGCCGAAAGCTCGGCCCTTTAATTAAAGGACCCTCGCCCTGGGCAGTGCCCAGAAGGCCCCATGGCCCTCTCCCCGGAGCCTCCGCTGCCCCTAGGCTTTCCGAAACAGGCCTCACCATTTCCCACACCTCCCGCTTCGCCAGTCTGCACCGTCCCGGTCGCCGTCTCCTTACCGTGAGCTCCCCAGCCCCACCCGCGACTTTCCTAGCGGCTCCGCTGCCTCCTGCCGCTGCCGGAACGAGAACCTCCCGCGGTAAGACGTTTGAAAATGGCGCGCACCTAGTCCCCACTGAGCCGAGCCGCCCGATACCACCCCCAGCGGGGCCAGGGGGAACAACACCGAGAATGCGCTCCACACCACCACCCAGCGGGGCCAGGGGGAACAGCACCGAGAATGCGCTCCACACCACCACCCAGCGGGGTCAGCGGGAACAGCACCGAGACTGCGCTCCACACCACCACCCAGCGGGGCCAGGGGGAACAGCACCGAGAATGCGCTCCACACCACCACCCAGCGGGAACAACACCGAGAATGCGCTCCACACCACCACCCAGCGGGGTCAGCGGGAACAGCACCGAGACTGCGCTCCACACTACCACCCAGCGGGGCCAGGGGGAACAGCACCGAGACAGCGCTCCACACCACCACCCAGCGGGGTCAGGGGGAACAGCACCGAGACTGCGCTCCACACCACCACCCAGCGGGGCCAGGGGGAACAGCACCGAGACAGCGCTCCACACCACCACCCAGCGGGGGCTCATACGGAGACACTGCCCCCAGTGGTGCCATGGGGAATGACACCGTTACACAGTCGCACCACAGCATGGTTGAGGGAATGGCAGTGCCAGTGTAATCGAGATAACACTATCCAGTAGCTATGACACTCAGAGTTGCTGGGATGGATTTTGAGCAGCACTGAGGCACTATCATCCTGCACGGCCAGAGAGAATAATACCTATTGTGGTAATTCTAGGGTGATTAGCCTAACATCTATTTTTTGAAATCAATTATCAAAGAAATAACACCAAGCAGAGTCAGCAAGGCTTCGTGAGTTGGAAATTGTGACTAATTTATCAGAGTTTTTCGAGGCAGTCTCAACCAGAGTGGATAATGGGTAACCTGTGGCTGTGTTTTAATTTGGGCTTCCAGAAGGCATTCAACAATTACCCTTAACAACAGGTCAAGTCATAAGAACCCATGGTGGTATAATGGCATGGACAAACAATTGGCTAAGGCAGGACACGAGTGAGGACAAGGGGTTCTTTTTCAGATTGGAAACCTGTGACGAGTGAGATTCCACACGGACTAATGCTGGGAGCACAACTATTCACAGTATATATTAATGACTTGGAGGAAGGAAATCAATGTACTGTAGTCAAATGTGCAGATAACACAAAAAGGTGGAAGGGCAAATTGCAAGGAATACAGACAGTTCACGGATATCAATAGGTTACGTGAATGTGCAAACAATTGGCAAATGATATATAATGTGGGAAAATGTGAAGTTGTTCACTTTGGAAAGGAGAATATTGAAAAAAAAGTTATTTAAGTAGAGAAAAACTGGAGAAAGCTAGCACCTAGGGTGCAGCAGGTGATCAGGAAGGCTAATGGAACGTTAGCCCTTATTTCAAGAGGGTTGGAGTATAAAAATAGGAAAAAGCCTTACTGCAATTGTACAAGGTGATGGTGAGACCATATCCACAGTATGGAGAGCAGTTTTGTTCCCCTTATCTAAGGGGAGATATGTCATTGAAGGCAGTTCAGAGAAGGTTCACTAAGATGGAGACATTGTCTTATGAGCAAATGCTAAATAGGTTGGGACGCTACTCATTGGAATTTAGAAGAATGAGAGGTGATCTCATTGAAACATATAGGATTCTTTAGGGGCTCGACAGGGTAAATGCTGAGAAATA
>JAHRHZ010000249.1:74298288-74317385 GCA_024137785.1 Ginglymostoma cirratum
GTAAGAGGAGGAAGTTTAAAGGAGATGTGCAAGGAAAGTTTTTTTTTTAAACAAAGGGGATGGTAGGTGCCTGGAACATGCTACCAGGGGAGGTAGGAGTAGTTACGATAGCCAAGTTTGAGGCATTTAGATAGGCAGGGAACAGAGGGAATACAGATTACATGCAGGCTGATAGGATTAGTTTAGAAATACATCATCGTCATTGCATGATGGGTTGGAGGGTCTGTTCCTGTGCTGTAGTATTAAATGTAGGTGTATCAGGACAAAGGCAAGATGAATCAGCACACAGCAAGAAAGGGCAACTTAGCACACGAACAGGAGATTAATTGAGCCTCCTACACTCCAGGGAGAAAAGTTCAGTCTATCCAGCCTCTCCTTATAACTCTAGCCCTCCAGTCTCAATAACATCCTCATAAATCTTTTTTGCACTCTTTCCAGTTTAATAACAGCCTTCCTATAGCAAGACAACCAGAATTTACGCAGTACTCTAAATAGGGCCTTACCAAAGTCTTGTACAACCATAACATGATGTCCCAACTCCTGTCCTCAATGCTCTGACTGATGAAGGAAAGTGTGCCAAAACCTTCTTCACCAGCTTGTCTGCTGTGATGCCACTTTCTAGCTGGTTGATCACTGTTCACTCCTTGTTTGCAGGTCTGTGATGAGATCTTTATACCTAATATATTAACATTCAGAGACTGCTTCTGCCTCAGTTTCAGTGTGAGCAGACTGAGCTAGTGTTTGTCACAGACAGTCATATTGTTGGGCTGTGACAGAGGAAGCTCTATTCATTGCCTCCTTGGGATCTTCACACATTCCTGGAAAAACGTTCCAGACAACCAGTCTGAGAGTCTTCAGTTTGCACTGCCACCTCAGTGTCTTGCTTCAGGCTTTAGAGAGCAGGAGGCAAGTTACTCAATGTAATATTCCTAGCCTCTGACCTGCTCTTGTAGTCACTGTACAAATGAGGTAAGGGTCCTCAATTTGTTACGATTCTGGACGGTATAACCACAAATAGTTATGCCCCTGGAATGAGAAGAGATGAACTGGCTTCCTTTTTTGTTTAATTAACCTATCCCTGGGATGTTGCTAAATTCTGCTTGCTCATAATGCAGGCAAGTTCTCTGTCACTGAAGTGCCTTGACAAAAATAAACTGTACCTGCACAAAGCATGGCACACTAAACCTCCAAATGATTTTTCTGATTTCATCAGAAGTGGAGCCAAAATCATCTCCAGTGAGCATCACTTCATTTATACAGTCGGTTTGCTGCCAAATTTTAAACCATCTTAGCCATATAAAAATGTAACAGAACTAAAAAAACACCAGATCCTCTATTGCACAGGTCATTGAAAAGCATCCAATATCAATATAGGGTTTGATTTGCTTCAATGATATTCATAATCCTAAGCAGGTAAACAATTGTCCTGTACTGTCAGCAGTTAACTCAGCACAATAAACCTCAAAACACCAGCAAGCATTTGTAAATAAAGAAATACACATGTCCAAACAAAAAACAATAAACTATACATCAGAAACAAGCAGCAAATTACGGAAAGACTCATGATTAGTTAACATATATATTAAAGGTAAGTGGATATTTCAGCTCTGACAAGAAGCTGTTTCTGACAAGTTAATAGGGATTTGCTCTTTCCATAGATGTTGGCTACTTCACTGAATATTTCTAGAATTTTCTGTTTGTGCCCTGGTATTGTACTGGGAACTATGGTGTAAAGCATGGGTTAGAATAAAAAACACAAGTACATAGTTTATTATTTTATTTTATTGGTAGTGTTTTAAATGCAGCAATACATTCTTGAGGCCATCAGAATGTTACTGTTTACAAAAGAAATGATGGATCATATCTATTGGCATTGAAACAGGATCCAAGTGGGAAGGTCGAGTTAATTCCTAGAGCTCAAACAAGGATTTTGATCAACAGTAATTTTCCAGAGTAACAGTAATACAAAATTTAAAATGTGTTTAATACCTTTAGGCATATCAGCAGGTACTTGCAGTGATGGCACTGTACACATCTTAGTGAATATACATAGCCTGATACACCTTTTAATGTTAACAAACTTACTATAATGCAATAATGATATAATGCAAATAACATGGAGATTTTCAGAAGTATATGGCGCTAATACATTAGTAAGTGGCTTAGAATCCCATTAAATACGTAAACCTCCTTTTACTAGCAGTTAATAGCCATGAAACTTCATTCAAATGCCTGTAAAACAAAGGTGCTACCTTCATACAAAATACATAGTTATTTAAGTTAATGTATTCAGAAATAATTCTAGACTTCAACAGGATTCACACACGTCCCATACTGAAATATCTTCCGTTCATCTGTTAGCCCCTCCCAAAACTATGACGTAAAGAAAATGCTACAGGTTTGATTTTGGATAGAAGTTTGTTGTAATTTCTGGACTAAGAAGGGAACTACACATTTATAATAAAAGACTGAAATCCTGATTCATGCCTGATGCAAGTGTCATCTCTCGTTTGTTATGATCAAGGAAAATCTCTTTTTGGTGCAGTTTTAACAATTAATTACATACTACTGCAGTTTGTAAGCATTTCAAAACCTAATTCACTCTTTCACAATAATGCATCAGAATATTTAGTAAATTTTATATAGTCATGATTAGTGTTTATAAATAATTAATGCACATGTTAAATCATCATAAAATAGCCCAAATGTTAGGTAAATACCAGTCAAAATAAGTTTCTTTGTTATTTTTCTATTTTGGGAATATCAAATCAAAGTTAAGAAACTTGTAGACTTGTGCGAGAACATCTGTGCTGCGTTGTTTTAGTGTTATATTATTTTGATTTTCTAGAGAAGTTTGCACTGAAATATCACAGTCAACTCAAATTGCTGGTAGCCAAACATACAAAATTAAAAGTTGTTTTCTGAAAAGCCTTAATTGTCAGCCATTCTATTTTCATTCTGTATCCTAAATTTACTGTGTAAATAATATTTACTGAAGATTCAAGTATTCAAAATCTGTTTATGTATTTCTAATTAAATAATTCACCAAAGGGGTCTCTCTCTCTCTCTCTCTCGAGTACTTCACAAAATTTTGCTTCTGTTTGCCACTACGTTCTAAATGTTCAATTTACACTGAACTGGTACACGTTAACACTATTCCTGTCCCTTGTGCACTAGAATAAAGAGTAAATCCACATTTTACCATTTGTTTTATAAAATATGCTGGATATTAGGCCAAATTATTTGGTAATTTGGGTTGCAGTTTTCACCATGACTGAAGAAATGTAAAAAAGACAGGTGAAAAACATTTCAAAGTTACAACTCAGTTTAGCTCACATAATGGACATTTTATGTAAATGCATGATCAGTGTTCCCATGGCATTATTGTAGTCTATTATTAGGTTCACAGAAAAAGCAATATGTATTTATTAGCTTGTAAAGAACAGAATGGATTGGTCCATCTGTTTAATATTTTGTAATCCCTTATAATGTCCTGAATATGGTCAATGGACACCAAAGAAAAGTATTGCCTAATATTAAAGTTGATTCAGGAATGGAAATAATGCAGTCTGTATAATTTCAATGAGCGATATTAACTATCTGAAGCAATTAGATTTTTGATGAGGGGACTGTGACTGAATGAGAGGATAGGTCACAATTTCCCATCTACAACTTGTCTCGAAGCCTATTAGTCTGAATGATTGCAACAAAGGAAACTATTATTGACTTAAAAACTACTTTTTAAGTCAAAGTGCAAGCTGTTGAACTTCTTTACTGATTCAACAACCAAGATGTATTAGAAAGTATCTTTAACAATCTTAGTTTTGATGAAAAGCGTTGATATTTCAAAATAGTTTAACCACAATAAAAACACAAATTATCCAATAATTGTAATTATTCAATGGAAATTTCACAAGTGAAAATTCAGTGCAAATAAGAAGTGAAATTGTGATAATGTGAATTAAGCAATTTTCAGCAAAATTAAGCATATATTCTTAATGTTAAATAGATCAGCAGAGATTTTTGTATTATTATGAAAATAGACGATATTCCAGTAGAACAGACTGTTATGAGATGCATTGATAGAAGAACTGGCTTTCTTAAAATACAGCTTCCTTTGGCAATACCTCAAGTAAAGCTCAGTAATTTTTCAAAATTTGAAGTTTTCCACAAAGCTCTGCTAGGAAACAATTAACAGTCTTACATTTCCTATTACTCAGAAATTGTGATTTCTAACACAAGATGATCATATGTTAAGATAGAGTCAAGGGTTGTATTTTTAAAAATAATAGTATCAATCCATATAGCTACAAGTACAAAATTCCAGGCATAACACATCAAAATTTTCCTAAACTGCAACATTTCATCAGATGAAGTAATATATAACAATCATGCATTTGTATTCCTAATTGAACATATTGTTGGATGTGCATGTAAGTTAGTTAACAGACAGTGTCAGTAAAACAAACTGGTTTTCAGCTTTGGCCTGCTTGGATATCTAAATTTCTAGATACAAATAATATTATACCAGCATTAGGTGTCAATTATTTCCATAAAGAGCCATTACAGCTTTAGCAAAGAAAGTGAAAATGATGCTTGACTCCTTGTTACTACTCAGGTAATATATTATTTATTAATGAGATTGTGCAATACTCGAGAAATACTCTAGAATGTCCTGGATGGTGAATTCCATAGTAATTCCAGAGCCAGGATAACAGCGAGCTATCAGACCCTCAAAATGCTTGTATTGACGAATGAATTCATCCTGCATGGAATGCCACATAACCTTCAAGGAAAAATAAATATAATAATTAACAAAAAAGTTCACAAGCTGCAATCCAGTATTTCACCAACAGATTAGTGGAAAAACCATTTTCTATATGTGAAAATATGACTTTCTTTTAAAAAAGGTTTGTACTTGATTTATGATTTTATTTTAAAGACCTTTTAATTATTTACCCTTCATATAACCACTACCATACCTCCATTTACTCTTCCTAAATTGAGGAATGAATAAAATATTTTAAAAATCTTCACTGGTACCAATACCATAAATCAAAACTCCTGTCTTCTGCACAAATCTTTCATTCAGGCATTCAACCCTGATCTGTATAACCCACTTCCAATTTGTATGTGGCTTGAATAGTAATTCAGACATTATATTTGAGAATCTTACTAATTTGAACACTAGATGCTGAAACTCTTTTCTCATTCTACTTATGCAATTGCTTCCAGTATGGGCCACAAAGAAATCACCACCATCCAACTTCTTCTTCAGTAGTGAGGAACTATCCTTAACCCAGACAATGGATAGGCAACACAACCTTTGACATTTTTGATTGTGGATGCAGACCATAGTATCTGGCCCTGACTAATGTCCACTATTATTAGCACATTCTTTTTCACTCTCCTCTGTAACAGTGCCCTAATTAGTCTACTCATCCATTCGGCAAACATTTCCCTTAACAAACTGGAGCAAGAACCTCACAACTTTTGAATGAAGAAAAAGGCAGGAGTTACTTCAGCAATGCCCTTACATGCCTGATGTGCACTCTCTTGTCAATGCCTCTAACAGCATAGTCAGTGGACCTGTATCAGCTTGACTGCAAAGATTCAAGGCAGAGGCTAACTAACCCTTTCTTGAGGGGAATTAAGGCTGGACAACAAATGCTGGCCTTGCCAGCTATGCTCACAACCCAAGAAAGGACTTTTTTTAAAAAAAAAAAAATCACCTCACTTATATCGCGTTACACCTTAAGCAGTATAACTGTCCAGACAACTGTCCCTTGCCCTGATGCCTCGCAACGTCTTCACCTCTAATACTGCTCAATAACTGAGCAGAGGTTCCTCGAAATGCAAACCCTAAAGATATGTTTCTATAAGATTGCAATGCAACAAAACACCCACATGCTGCACACAAAACCTGCACTGCCATCCCTACTTTTACTTATTCAATTTAAGAATTACATTAAGTAGGAGTTCATTTTTGTTTTGAGACTAACCTCCCATGACTTGAGTTGCACTGTCACCATTTCACCCATGTTCTTTATACCGTTTATGATGCCTTTAATTTCTGATCACTTTGTACAACAGAAATACTGTTTACTCTTTAGTGAGTAAGTGGGAAATAACATTCATTCTATGAAGACCAGACAAAATATTATTGACAGAGAGCATGCAGCAAAGGTTCAGCAGGATGGTGACATTGCCCTATGGAGAGAAATTGGGCTTTTATAAAGTTTTGAAGAATGAGAAGTGATCTCATTGAAACTTGAAAAATATTTAAAGGGATAGAGGGAGGAGATGTAGGCAATATATTTCTCTTAGCTGGGCAATTTAGAACAAGGGAGCACGATTTAAAAATAAGGGGATTGCAGTTAGAAACTGAAGGAGGAGAATTTTTTTTAAAAAAAACTCAGAGCATTGCAAATCTTGAAAATTCTCTATCCCAGACAGCTGTGAAAGCTCAGTCTACCAGTATGTTTAAAGTAGAGATTGATAAATTTTTGATTAGTTTTGAGCTATCAATAAAGGATTGTGGGGACAGTGTGAGTAAAAGGCAATAGAGTTTCTGATAAATAAAGAAGCAGGCTTGATAGGAACAGGAGTAAGCCATTCAGCCTATGTTCCCATCACCAGCTCCAACAGGAGAAAGTCTAACCACCTTCCCTTGGAGGTAAACTGTATTATCATTAAACTATCCATCAACATCCTGGATGTCACCACTGAGTTAAAAAGCAAATGACCAGACATACAAGATCGTGGCTACAAATGCAGGACTGAAGCTGGGTATTCTGCTGTGAGTAACTTACCAGCTTCCTCCCCATAGGATTTCCACCATCTATAAACCACAAGGCTGAAGTCTAATGAAAAACTCTATAGCTGGCTAGGTCAGCACAGCTCCAATAACACTCAAGGAGCTCAGTGCCATCCCATCCATCACATTAAACTTCTTACACCACTAGCACATTGTAGCTGCATGTGCCTACAAGACAATGTAATGCAGTAACTTGAAAAGGTTTCTTCGATATTGCTTCCCAAATTCATGACCTCCATCGTCTAAAAGATCAAGTGCAACTGCCATGCAAGAACACCATCCCAAAGTTGGCCTCCAAGTCACAGATCACCTGACTTGAAAACATATTGCTACTTACAGCCAGGTGGAAGTCTTCAGACTCCTGTCTAAAAATATTATACAAGTACCTTCATCGTATGGATGACATAGATTCAAGAAAGTCACTCATTACTGCCGTTAATGGCTTTTATAAATAACAAACAAACAGAGTTCTGGTCAACAATTCCTGCATCCATGAATAAATTTAAAGCAGAATTAAGTTTAGACATTCAATGGATAGTCACCTGCAGCAAGTTTTCTTCCTCACACAGATGCTTGTCCACTTTCTTATATAGGTTATCCAGTCCTTTTTTCACTTCCTTTCCAGGATATTCTTTAATGACTTTTCGCAGCTCTTGCTTATTGAATGCTAGCTGGTAGCTCACTTCCTCTTCCCTGATTCCCTGTGCCACACGAGCTTCAATTCCCTCAAAGAAATGCTGTATTCACAAGAAAATAGTTAATGGCAACATCATAAAGCTTTACTTCACTTAAATGATCCATGAAAACTTACAAATTTAAACTTACAGCAAATGTCATTTCAACAAATACACTCCAACAAACTGTAGCACAATTGTTAAGCTGGCAACCAACTGTAGTGTTTTTAGGCTAGTATTTTAGTTGTCATTTGCTCACCAAGAAAATGCGTTATACAATTGACTTCCAATAATTTATTTTAATCCCAGCCAGATTTCAAACAAGTTTATACAAAAACTGTTTGTATTTTAGATTCTAACTGCGTGAAGTTTTCCAGGGATTGTAAATTTCAATAATATTCCAGCATATCATTAAAACTACAGAAATATGAAAACTAACAATTAAACTTCAGTTTCGTGCGTCATTTTGACTGATAGAATTTTGTAAAGTTTCTTCAAATATGTTCCTGTGTTGTTGTTAAATCCTTACCTGGTTTGAACTGTGCCTTTACAACAATAAAGTTGGAAATTGTGTATTCTCATGGACAAAGACGAGAGTGGTCCTAAAGGAAGAGTGCTAAACTGGGGGAAGGCCAACTATAGCAGAATTCGGCAGGAGCTGGGGAATGTGGATTGGGAGCAGCTGTTTGAGGGTAAATCCACACTTAATATGTAGGAGGCTTTTAAAGAGAGGTTGATTAGAGTGCAGGACAGATATGTCCCTGTGAAAGTGAGGAATAGAAAGGGCAAGATTAAGGAATTATGGATGACAGGTGAAATTGTGAGACTAGCAAAGAGGAAAAAGGAAGGATACATAAAGTCTAGGCGACTGAAAACAGACAAAGCTTTGGAAGAATATCGGGAAAGTAGGCCAATCTGAAACGAGGAATTAAGAGGGCTAAAAGGGGTCATGAAATATCTTTAGCAAACAGGGTTAAGGATAATCCCAAAGCCTTTTATTCGTACATAAGGAGCAACAGGGTAACTAGAGAAAGGGTTGGCCCACACAAGGACAAAGGAGGGAAGTTGTGCGAGGAGTCAGAGAAAATGAGTGAGATTCTTAATGAGTACTTACCATCAGAATTCACCGAGGAGAGGGACTTGACGGATGTTGAGGTGAGGGATAGATGTTTGATTACTCTAGGTCAAGTCAGCATAAGGAGGGGGGTGAAGTGTTGGGTATTCTAAAAGGCATGAGGGTGGACAAGTCACCAGGTCCGGATGGGATCTATCCCAGGTTACTGAGGGAAGCAAGAGAGGAAATAGCTGGGGACTTAACAGATATCTTTGCAGCATCCTTGAGCACGGGTGAGGGCCCGGAGGACTGGAGAATTGCTAATGTTGCCCCTTGTTTAAGGAGGGTAGCAAGGATAATCCAGGTAATTACAGACCGGTGAGCCTGACATCAGTGGTGGGGAAGCTGCTGGAGAAGATACTGAGGGAGAGGATCTATTTACATTTGGAAGAAAACAGGCTTATTAGTGATAGCCAGCATGGTTTTGTGCAGGGAAGGTCATGTCTTACCAACTTGATTGAATTCTTTGAGGAAGTGACAAAGTTGATAGATGAGGGAAGGGCTGTAGATGTCATATACATGGACTTCAGTAAGGCGTTTGATAAGGTTCCACATGGTAGACTGATGGAGAAAGTGAAGTCGCATGGAGTCCAGGGTGTACTAGCTAGATGGATACAGAACTGGCTGGGCAAGAGGAGACAGAGTTGTCGTGGAAGGGAGTTTCTCAAAATGGAGAACTGTGACCAGTGGTGTCCCACAGGAATCCATGTTGGGACCATTGTTGTTTGTGATGTACATAAATGATCTGGAGGAAGGTATAGATGGTCTGATTAGCAAGTTTGCAGATGACACTAAGATTGGTGGAGTAGCAGATAGTGAAGGGGACTGTCGGAGAATGCAGAATATAGATAGATTGGAGAGTTGGGTGGAGAAATGGCAGATGGAGTTCAATCCAGGCAAATGCGAGGTGATGCATTTTGGAAGATCCAATTCAAGAGCGGACTATACGGTGAATGGAAAAGCCCTGGGGAAAACTGATGCACAGAGAGATCTGGGTGTTCAGGTCCATTGTACCCTGAAGGCGGCAATGCAGGTTGATAGAGTGGTCAAAAAGGCACATGGCACGCTTTCATTCATCAGACGGGGTACTGAGTACAAGAGTTGGCAGGTCATGTTGCAGTTGTATACGACTTTGGTTCTACCACATTTGGAATACTGCGTACAGTTCTGGTCGCCACATTACCAAAAGGATGTGGATGCTTTGGAGACGGTGCAGAGGAGGTTCACCAGGATGTTGCCTGGTATGGAGGGCGCTAGCTATGAAGAGAGGTTGAGTAGATTAGGATTATTTACATTAGAAAGACGGAGGTTGAAAGGGGACCTGATTGAGATCTACAAAATTATGACCGGTATAGGCAGGGTGGATAGCAAGAAGCTTTTTCCCCAGAGTGGGGGACTCAATTACTCGGGGTCACGATTTCAAGGTGAGAAGGGAAAAGTTTAAGGGAGATATGCGTGGGAAGTTCTTTACGCAGAGGGTCGTGGGTGCCTGGAACGCGTTGCCAGGGGAGGTGGTAGAGGCGGGCACGATAGCATCATTTAAGATGTATCTGGACCGATACATGAATGGGCAGGGAGCAGAGGGATACAGATCCTTGGCAAATAGGCGACAGGTTTAGATAGAGGATCTGGATCGGCGCAGGCTTGGAGGGCCGAAGGGCCTGTTCCTGTGCTGTAATTTTCTTTGTTCTTTGTATTACACAAAGTAATTTCAATGTTTTACTTTAAAGTCAGTTGTAGATTATTTAAAATACTCCTCTCTAAAAGAAACAACATAATGGTTGATAGTCACTTTGTCTTAATGTTTTTAAAAAAAGTGTAGTATTAAATTTCTATTGACATGTACCACTTAACAGTTATCATAACTTGTTAACATGTCATTGTTAAGTCCACATTTGGAGTTATGAATAGTTTACTAATGCTCCTGCTTTATTAATGATCAACATTCCACTGGATAGCAAGCTTATTCATTACCCAAGACGTGGGTTCCTTAAGAGTTTAATGACCACCACAAATCCATGGTCGATTGCTGGAAAAACCCATCTGGTTCACTAATGTCCTTTAGGGAAGGAAGCTGCCATCCTTACCAGGTCTGGCCTGCATGTGACTCCAGACCCACAGCAATGTGATTGCTCACTGAGCAGGTCAGAGTCAATCAGGGATAGGCAATAAACGCTGGCCCAGCCAGCGGTACCCTTCACTCCTGTGAATGAGTTTTTTTGATTCAATCTCAAGAACAATGCTTAACAACTCCAGATTAAGGGCAAACATGAAAGTTTTATATGCAAGTGTCATAAAGAAAAACTCACATTAAGTTTCTCAAGAGGTTGTCCCAGAGAGTATATCACGTAAAATTGCAAATGCTCTGTATATTTGTGTTTAGCTTCTCTCCTTTCCGTTTCAAGGCATGCAATTTTAAGACGAGACAGTGTTGAAAAAATGTGGTGAAAATTTTCCATCATCACAACGTCCCTTGGTGTCTTCTGACTTTCATTTGCGACTTTTTCCACTGAGAATGGAATATATCATAAATATTGTAAGGAAAGCTATCACAAATACAGGTATCAAATTAGTGCAATCAGTTCATCTTTTAACAGCCTCTCACCATTGTTGTAAACAGCCCGAATTAGTTTGGTGTAAGCCTTGTCCAGGTCCCCCCGGCGCTCAGCATTTTTGAAGATGGTCTCTGCTAGCTCTGCAAACTCTTCAAACCCACTAACAAATGGTAGAATTCCAACTTTACTCTTCTTTGATATCTTCACTTCTTCCATCTGTTTAATTTGATTCAACTGAAATATACAAATGGCAAACTAATTCAGATTTGTGTATTTATAGACCTGAAATCCGGGCATTTGTCTAAAGTCTAAATCTTTGACCACTATAAATAATTTATAGCATACAACAACAAAAGTCTTCTTATACACAAATGGCCAGATCAGAACGTTCAATTTTAAAGGAAAGAAACTTGCTGAGAAAAGCAGGTCTGTAAATAGTTTCTAATTCTTAGCCACAAAATCAAGATTGCTAGCATAAGAACTCTCTGGCTGCAAATTGTAGATTGACTGAAGTATATTTGTTTCAGCTGATTTCATTGCAAATCATTACTAGGTGCTTACTTGGTCAAGCTGAACTTTATTCTATTGCAATTATTTGAAAAAAAAAAACAGTTAAAATCGTACATCGCACTTCCAGCACCTTGGACTGCATGGTTCAATGCATGGAATATTATTCTTGTAGGAGCAATCCTTGCTGTACATTAGATGCAATAGATTATGCGCATTATTTAAAATGAAACAGTTGATTTCCCTCACCCATGGGCATTTGATTTTAAAAAAAAAATTTTCAAATAGCCATGTGACCAAAAAGCAAAGAGAAGGTGAGCCATTTAAAAAGGATTAAAGTTCCCAAATTGCGCAGCTGATTCATACAATGAAAGCCTCAGTCCCACATTCTCAGAGGCCCCAATTCATGTTCTGTTTACGTCAAGTGAACTAAACTCAGTTTACAGGGTGTGTGCGCGCGCACCAAAATTACCCTCTGCATCCCTGGGTTAAGGACAGAAAATCTTCCAGAATTCCTACTCAATTTATCCTGTAGCTCTTGGTGTCGGTGGAGATTTGATGAGGGCAGGATCAGCTTGGCAGTAATGCACACTACATTGAAATCGTCTCCTAAAATTCTCACATGAAAGTTGGTTGTATGGATGAGATGCTAAAGGATGCCCTGCACTCAGGAAATGTACCCAACATGTTAAAAGTAGAAAAAAATGGCAGGAAAAGACCAGTAAAAAGGCAAAATGACTATGACAGAATAACGAATTTCTTCATTTTTGTTACTTTGAGAAGGCTCTACCTGTGATATAGTTTGCCTCATATTATTCACTTCAAGGCTCTTAAGTTTTGTTCCTGTTCTGTAAGGATTTCCAAACTAGGAAATTATTTCTATGCACATCTATAATTATGGTAAAACCTGCTGGATACAATACTTATGAGTAAATACAGCCAACACCAAAAGGCATAATTTGGATCAATGAATGATTTATTTCAGATACCATTTTCTTAAAATAATACTTACAATGCATTTGTCAAAATTCCGCTTGACTGTTACAAGAACATTTCCTAATGTGGTACTGAGAAAGGAGGCAGGATCTACATTCTCTGCTGTCCAAACGTGATGACTCATCTTCACCAACATATACAATGAGTTAAAACTATCAATCTTGTCCCCAAGTGAAATGAGGTTGTTTAGCTCTGGCTCAATACAGCGGAAAACTTTTATCATCATTGATCGAATGATGCCTGCCTCCTCTTTTCTGCAATTATAAACAACATGGCTTCTGGTCAAACGATTAAACATTCTAAAACTCCTACACACAGAAATCAGTTTTTAGCCCTTTTGACATGGAACACCATTAATATTAGTGTAGTGGCCAAAAGCGCACAAATAAAATGGGTAGCGCTGCTCTTATACAATTCATTGATCTTTTGAAAACACACTCAAATTAGTGTACTCGGAACATAAATTGTAAGAAATGATTGAACAACTTCCTTCAACGTAAAGTGCAAAGCAAATCCAGGATATGTCATTTACCAGAACAAAGCTGAATTACTTTCCTAGCTCATACATATTGTACTTTTTCATGATACAGATGTTTAATGACAAACAGGGAGTTTCAGTTTCAATGCTAACCAGATTTCTAAACATTTGAACATGTATAACACTTTACATTTCGCAGCTTTACAGTCAATGCTCAATTTGATGAAGCTTTGTACAATTTACCCTAAATAGGGAATCTCTGGAAAGACAAAGTTTGCCATATTGTAATAAAATTGTAGCTTATATAGATTTTTATTCCCTTTTTTCATTGTTTAACTACATTTCAATAATTATTTGCATTGTAATACAGTACAGTTTTCCTCTGATCCCTAGCTGCACCAATGAATGCTATACTGGATTTTTAGTAACTGTGGTCAAGACATAAAACTACACTTTTAAAACCTGAATCGGTCAATTTATGTTTCATTGGAAAACAAAAGTGCTACATCATTATGTTAGTCACTCTACCATACAAGTACATTAATGGCTACTAAGGTTTCGGAGCCTGCATGTAAGCTTCCTGTCAGAAATGACAGATAGAGATGTAAACAACACAATGACACAGTGATCCTGTAAACGAAGACAGTTTTAGTATGGAAGGGCAGATGTGTTGGCACAGGCTTGGAGGGCTGAAGGTCCCGTTCCTGTGCTGTATCATTCTTCATTGTTCTTGTTCTAATGTGTTGTACGACAGAGTGATTGATAACATATTATAAAAACTATTCCTTTACACGGAAGATTGCCAAATCTTAAAATCAAGCATTGACACCTTCACCTATTTTCTCAAAGGTTTGGTAGATCATTAAAACTGTAAACATAGGAAAAGAGAAATGGGTAAAAAAGACATCAAAATGATCAAATTATAATGAAAATAATTGAGTGTCTCATTTCCCCTTGTCTCTTTCATGGGAAATGTGTAGCAAGTTCATTTCTCATGGTCATTTAGCAAGGTATTTTACATCACCAATATTAGATTATCTTAAGTTTGATCAGAGCCTACAAAATTAGTCCTGTAGACTGGCTGAAAATTTCTCTCAATTTACAAGTCGAAGTTTGATAATGTTGATGCCAAGCATCTTGACACTTACTCAGATGGTAACGAATGTCTGTCTCCCAAAATATTATGTGGTCGAGACAAAAGTGCCCCATCTACATCAGTGGAGTCTCCCTAATGGTATGAATAAAAAAACACTAAAATATACAAGTCATTTTGTTTAAGGTAACTTTAACATATGACTTTTTCATTTTAATAAACAAAAGAATACAGTACAAATTTTAAAATGAATCCATATATGTTTGAAGTTGCTGGATTTAATGAAATATTTAACCCACTGCAACTTTCAATTCTACAAGCAACTGAAGCCCAAAAGGAAGTTAGCCATTGCACTAGAGATAAGAAAAAGTTGCAGTGATTCAATGAACCAAAAGCCTCAGAACATGAGATGCACAGTTCATATTATTTTAAGTTTCATTTTCTTTGCAGGTCTCTACACCCTGCCATCAGGGAAATAGCAGTCAGAAACATGAACTAGGGAATTATTCACTGTGATTTTCCTTGGGGTGACCAATAAATGGCAGAGAATGGGCTACTCATTCTTATTAGGCTTTTTAAACCAAAACAGACAGGTAGGAAAGGCCTGTAGGCCTGTCTAGAGTGTTGCACTCCAGCCCAGTGGATTTGTCTTCACCCCTCCTCTAAATTTTTTCACAATGTTGTTGCTACCTGCCAGATAAAGAGATCGCAACTTCTATTGCTCACTCACCTCCAGCAAGATTGGCTGGAGGCAGGATCAAATCAGGCCACCAACCCAACAGCGATGTTTCCTAGTTCTGCCTGTCATATCAGGTCTAATAATCTGCCAGTGGCTAAAATGTTTATATAGTAATTGTAAAAATATATTTGTGTATTTTCCCTTGGCTCTGCACACTGATGACAGCGACAAAAAAAAGTATTCAAAGGAACTGATAATTCTGCTCTTGAATAAAGAGATGCATTTTATCAGATTTTGGCACATTCTGAATGAAGAAGTGATTCCTGCTCCATTTTGTTCCACACTTTATGATTCAGTTTACAGAAAACGACACTCAAGCAAGTATGGCTGAATGAATTATGGGGAGGTGTAAATAAAGGGGTTTTAAGAACGCGGGTAAGTGGATCTGAATCCATGAAAAGATCAGCCATGATCTTATTGAATGGCGGAGCAGGCTCGGAGGGCCAGACTGCCTACTCCTGCTCCTGGTTCTTATGTTCTTTTGTAAGAGGAAAACAAAAAACTTCAGCAGCTACTTTTAAAAGCCAAGATTGTTAGTAGAGGAAAGGAACTTGCAATTGTGTTTTCCATCCAGGAATGATCTGCAGGAGTGTTCCATTTTGGCAAAGGAGTTGAGGCATTGCATGATATATTAAGCAAGGCCCCACAAATGGATGGGCAAGCCAGTTGTGTGCCACATAAATTTAAGTTCTCCTGCTTGGATTTGAGAAACGAAAGTGTAAGGGAATATAATCAGGATTTGGAACAGTGGAAGATTTGTTGAACATCAACGGCCAATAGCGACTGACATTGGGGAGCCAACGAAAATGAACAGCATGCTGCAAACATGATTTCTAGAGTTCGTATCAAGGAGAAAGGACAGCTGTTATTAAGATTGAAATGACCATGTAGGAGCAGTGATTCCGTGCAGTGCAAAGTATTTTGTTTCTATTATCCTAGTAAGATTGAGCTGCAGTCACAAATAATTTGACTATTTGCATAAATTGATCCACTAGTTAGTTAATCTAAAAACAGAAGGTATTTGTCTTTAAGTAACATGGCTTAAGTGGCTTGGGCACAAATTTTAAGACACTACATTATGAAATGGATTTGCGTATAAAGTTGCTAATACTTTTTATTCCTCTTTTCCAATTCTTTTATAACTGGTAGCAAATAATCAGTTTTCATGTCTTTGCTAAACTTCAATTAAAGCTTTACTATTCCCAAGAATGATAACTTGGCACTATTTTTATTGATGAACAATGCATCTTAATGATTTCAGACAATTTGCTAATACAAGGGAAATGCACTGAGCTCATAAATGACTAGATCGCCAAATTCTCTTTTAAACTTAAATGGAATATATCAAAACCTTCATCAATTCCTTGTTGCATTAATGATTTTCCATGTCCCTTCTTGAAAATTCAGATGTAAGGAAGAAGAAAATGGGTTCCAGCATAGCTATTATAGCCATACTAGGAGTCGCAATTTCCAAAACTGGTACACAGTCTTGAAAGTGATTAAACAATATCATTTTTAAGCCAATTTTTCCAAATACAAACTGTTTGAGTCATTGTCTCCCGAAGCATGATAAAAAACAACGCATGACTATTCTTCTTCAGAAATAAAGATAGCATATCTCTCCATTCTTTTGTAAGTAAAACTGTAACAATGAAAAGTATTAAAAAGGTCGTACCACTACAGATCCTGGTAATGCTGGGCTCTGCTGTAGCTTGAAGAATTTGCTAATGAAGTCTTGTTCGGCTAAACACAGGGGCTCAAGCTCACTCAGGACCTGCTCAAAAATCTGCATAAAAGGAGCAATGTTTAATACAGATTATCAAGTTTTACTTATGTACATACATCATATCAGAAGGAGACGACAATTTGGCCCTTTGAACCTACTCTGCCATTTATTAAGATCATGGCTGATCTGATTGCATTCTCAAATCCATATGCCTGTCTATCCTTGATAATCTTTCATTCCCTTGCTCAAAAAGAATCTATCCTTCTCTGCCTTATAAATATTCAAATACTGTTTCTACTGCCTTGTCAAGAGAGTTCTGAAGACTTAATTGAGAGAAAAAAAATTAACCTCACGAGTTTTAAATAGGTGATCCCTCACCAAGACACCTTTAACTCTTCTAAACTCCAGTGGAACCAAGTCTAATCTTTCCCATCTTGCCTCATAAGACAACGCATCTATTCCAAGTATTAGCCTGGTAAGAAGGCTCCATACTGCTTTTAACATATTTGCAGCCTTTCTTAAATAACCAGACCAATATTGTGTGTAATAGTACAGATATAGTCTCACCAATGTCCTTTATAATTGAGGCATAACCTCTCTATTTTTGTTTTCAAATACCCTGACAATAAATAACAACATTCTACAAGCTTTCTTATCCTTTATACTATGGGACCCTATTGCAGGTAGATAAAATTCATAAAGAAACATACAAAGAAGGTGCTCAAGACTTTTGTATATTGTTAAGTCAGAATCGTCAGGAAATTTACCATGCCTGCTATCAAAATTCCCAAGCAGAAAACTGTCTCATCATCCAAATGTTTCCAATATCTCACAAAATGATTAAAAATGCTAGCCTTTCAAAAGTATACGTAGAGCTCACGAATGTGCACATAACTGGCAAGACCAACGTGTTTTCCGAACCTAAATTTCCTCAAGAAATTCTTGAACTTGCAGTCCATACGGTTCAGGTAGACCACAGTTTTACTTGTGACTCCAGATTTTTGATCCAGCTCCACTGAAAGAATGGCGATATAGTTTCAAGTCAAAATGGTTTGTGGCTTGGAGGAAAGATTGCACATTGTGGTGTTCCCATACATCAGCTGCCCTTATCCTTCTAGGTCGCAGAGGTCACAGGACAAAGGAGGTTAGTTGCCAAAGTGAATATTGGAGGTCGTACACACCACAGCCATTATGCACCAGTGGTCAAGGGAGTAAAATTTTTTTAAGGTTGAAATATCCTCTAATCTTCCAAATTGTTAATTTCACAATACGTTATAACTGTGTTTCTCTCATTACAGATATTGTCTGACCTGATGAGCATTTCCACCATTTTGTTTAATTTCAGACTTCTACCATTTGCATTTTGTTTTTCGGAAAAAAAAAATCAAGAGTTATGTGTAATAGATTTTGTTTAAAAAAATCCCTTTCCTTCAGTTCACAGATTCATAGAAATCTTGTGCTCCTTACATTGCATATGAACTGAAAATCATAGTATGATCCTTATTAACGAAGGAAAATACAATGAAGCTGGAAATAAATCTTAAACAAGGACCAAATGAGAAGGCTAAAAAAGTAAAGCTTTTTCTTAACCTAACAGGCCCCAAAACAAACTAAATAAATCTTAACTACATTTTTATAACGCCCATTTTCATCTGCCAATAATTAAAACATCTGAATACTTGCCTCTTGGTGCAAGTATTTCACAAGTGCAAAGAAGTTACACAAAAGAAGGGATTTACCTTATCAAACTTTGTTCGATCAGCCACATCAAGGTCTGATGCAGACATGTTTCCCATGTCCAGCAGGGAAGATGACTGAGAGCGACGATTCCCTGATCCTTGAACAGTCAGTTTGTTTAGGCTGGATGTGGAACCAGTCAGTTTTCCAGAACTTCCATGGAGACCTGCAGTTCAATAAATTGAAATAAATGGCAAACAACTTCTATTGACAGAACTGAGATGCCAAATATCCTAAATATCACTGGTGTAGTTAGGGAATAGGATCGTTAATAAAAATCAAAACATTTTAACGAGTCCTTGAGGATTATTTTATTTAATAGCTGGTGGTGTAATACTGTTCGATTTTTAAAACCTCCCCCTTGAAGTTAATCCTTTGCTTAGATAATAATCGCAGAATTCAATTTTTTGGGCAAAGCATACTTTGAACTATGAGTAATCTGGGCATCTTTATCAAGAATGATGTCCAGGAACCTTTAGGCTTATCAGTGTCATCCAGCATTCCTTCATCAAAATGAGGACAGCCCAGTTCCCTGGAATTGTTTCAGAGATAGTAGGAACTGCAGATGCTGGAGAATCTGGAATAACAGGGTGTACACAGCTGGATGAACACAGCAGGCCAAGCAGCATCAGAGGAGCAGGAAAGCTGACGTTTTGGGTCT
>JAHRHZ010000249.1:74317785-74334348 GCA_024137785.1 Ginglymostoma cirratum
CCTGCTGTGTTCCTCCAGCTCCACACTGTGTTATCTCTGACTCCATTGGCAGTTCTTACTATCTCTGAGTGAGTTTGAACAATGTGAACTGGATTTCTATTGCATACAATAAAGGGACATTGAAATCCATTTTTAATGCTGCCAAGTTGGTATAAGCAAAGAAAGGAAAGGAATAAATGGCGTTGTCATTCTGGATGGGGTTCCAGATGCTGCAAATAACATGAGCACATTTACTCTATCATAAATCTATATAAAGCCCTGTTGAATAGGAGTAGCATAACAAACAAGGTGTACAGGAAATTTAGACTACAACTATAGAAGGTTTTGAAGCAGCCATGGATTTACATATATTATCCTTTGTGTAAACAAGTGATTCTCTTAAGTATTAGATTAGGTTTTACATCACCTACTTCACTTCTAATAAAGTTCAAAGTTGACCTTCAAATAAGATAACCACCACCAAGTACAACATTCTTTCTCATATCTGACACCACAGTTTGAAGACATACAAGTGTTTGTTTTATCTGAGCCACTGCTCTAAACAAGACCTATTCCAGGAAAGCCCCTTTATTCCTGTTGTTTTCAAAAAAAATTAAGATAATGATACATACAAATATGAACCACAAAATGAAGAAAATGAAAACAAGCTTTGCATTTACAGGCTAAGCATAATTAAAGTATTTTTCTTTATTCAGTTCAGAGTCAACCATATTGCTGTAGGTCTGGAGTCACATGTTGACAAGATCAGGTAAGGATGGCAGCTTCCTTTCCTAAAAGGACATCAGCGAACCAGATGGGTTTTTCCAACAATTGGCGATGAATTCATAGTCAGCATTAGATTCTTAATACAGATTTTTTAAAAAACAATGCATGACTATTCTTCTTCAGTACTTTTTCAAAAATTGAATTCAAATTCCACTATCTGCTTTGGTGGGATTCGAGCTCAGGTCCACAGAACATTATCTGTGTCTCTGGATTAACAGTCCAGCGATAATACCACGAGGCCATCACCTGGACAAAAGAGCAATCCTTTCATCCTAGCTTCACAATAGAACCAACATGAGTGGGGTAGCTATCTCTTTCCACTTACAGTAATGATTCTGCATGCTTGGATATTCTTGATGGAAGTGAATGTTCTTTAGCCAGGTTTGTGATTGATACAAAAATAGATGGGAAGGAAGTAACATGGATGGTACAAAACCAAGTACAGTCAGGAGTCTACTGAGAGATACAAACACATACATTAAGTGAGGAGGCAAAAATTTGGAATATAGAATATAATGTGGGAAAACATGAAGTTATGTACTTTGGCACAAAGAATAGAGGAAATGAGTATTATTCATGCGGGGAGCTTGAAAGCTGCGACCCAGAGGGATTTATGGATCCTTGAAACGTAAGATTCTTCGAGGAATATGCAGAAAGAACATTTCCACTTGTAGGAGAATTTAATACCAGAGGATATAATCTCAAAAGTAGGTGGTGACCAACTTAAGAGGCAGATGAGGATGAATTTTCTTTTCAGGGGTTCGTGAATCTGTGGAATTTCTTACTGCAGAAGGCTGTCAAGCCTAGGTGAGTAAACATATTAAAAGGCTGAAATAGACAGATTTTTAAATCATTAAAGGAATCAAGGGCTATGGAGATATGAAGAAAAGTGGACTCCTGGATTACAGATCAACCATGATCTAATCGAATGGTGAAGCAGACTTGACGAAGCAAAGGCCTATTACTGTTTCTATATCTTATGGTCTTAACTCAATTCTTCATGAGCAAATTTGGCAAAACATCACAAGATTCCAGGGAATCCAAGGCATTGTTATTATTGGGTTTAAAAGTTGTCTGCAGCTAATTTTACAAATCGCTCTTTGAATGGCAAAATGCATCTTTTACAATATTGTGGTCTAGCATCAAAAATGCAAACAAATTGTAAATTACTTAGTTGCACGTCTCCGCGGGATTGAAACACATTAAACACATGGAACAGCATGTCATTTTTAAATTTAGTCATGGATGTGGGTATTACTAGCTAGGCCTGCATTTTTTGCCTCTTTGTATTGCCAAGCAGATTTAGTGCCAGCCACATTGCTAGGAGTCTGGAGTCACATACACACGAGACAAGGTGTAAAATGGCACATCTCCTTCCCTAAAAGAAGTGGGTGAAGCAAATATCGCTTTAACCTCAAAATTGCTGAAAAGCCTAAGTATGTTGAATGAATTGCCTGGCACATAAATAGGTAGTTTTCATGTCAAGGTTCCCACAAGTGGGATCTTCCCAAGTTGAAAGTGCTGGGGTCATATTCAAAGGCCAGCTGGGCATAACTTCGGATGCTGAAAACTAGGAATTTCCCATCAGCCTATAAAGCCCAGAAATATCTGCCAAGGCTGCAATAGCTTCCTGGTTTACTGATGCTGCCCTGTAAATGCATCAGGACAGGGTTATTGAGAAAACAGACATTATATTCCTGGGTGACCATATCAGTTGCTCATCTCATCAGACCTGTCCAGTCCAGACAGAGATCGCAATGAGAGTCAAAAGTTAATGATCTCCTGCACACCACAACCATTAGCGGCACCATGTCCCCTCTATCTCATACTAACAGGCCTTCACTAAGCCTAACTCTGGAACTGTAAATGCGTTGCAGAGTTATAGCCGGGAAGCCTCAGCATCATGAGCATGATGCAAACTCAAGGCCTCACAGCCACCTCATCCCCTCAAACTACTAACCCTTCTTGTATCACATGCTTCATACTCATCTGCTAGGAATGCCTTATCATCTTGCATGGCTTACACATGCGCACACACTGCTCCTGCACCCATTCCCGTGGAGCTCAATCTTTCGATTGATCTTCTTGCAAGAAAATGTGGCCCATAATCGGTCTAAGACCAGGAGTGGGTATGCTGGATACCAAACTCCTCACTGTCTTTGATCAAAAGGCAATAGAGTTGGCCAGTGAAGACCAGTATTCCCATGACAACAGGGAGACACCAATGGGCCAGCAGGCCAGTAAACAACATTGTACTCTGCTCTTCTGGGAGCAATAGCAGAATTTGTCATGTTTCTATAGGGTCTGGAAGGAAAGATCTGTTCCCAGGTATGGGGCTCTCAAAGACATACTACAACATTTAAACTGCTTATGAACGGAGTTATTTTTGAATAATTAATCATTTTGACTTGATTAAGCAAAAAACAGTTGACTCATATGGTTTAGTTAGTTGGTCAAACAGTTTTCATTTGATTGGTTCTTACAATATTCTGGTCATAACTGTAATTGACTTGGGCCTTACAATTGAAGCATCACAAAATCTTTCAGCTGTGAAGAGATCAACAGATAACGCGTCAAATTAGTGTCATTGCAGGCTGCAGTCGAGGGAACAGATCCACAATTCTTTAGAAGAATCCCGACAGTGTGGAAACAGGCCCTTCGGCACAACAAGTCCACACCGACCCTTGGAGCATCCCACCCAGACCCATCCCCCTATAACCCACATACCCCCGAACACTATGGGCAATTTAGCATGGCCAATCCACCTAGCCTGCACATCTTTGGACTGTGGGAGGAACCCGGAGCACCTGGAGGAAACCCACGCAGACACGGGGAGAATGTGCAAACTCCGCACAGTCACCTGGGGCTGGAATCGAACCCAGGACCCTGGCGCTGTGAGGCTGCAGTGCTAACCACTGAGCCACCGTGCCGCCCTAATTCGAAGCCACTGTCAGACAGATGTACAGGAATGGCAGGGATAAGGCGAAGGCTCATTGCATACTGAAGCAGTTAAATGATAATGAGGGTTAAAGGCAGATGTGGAACACCCAGAGGTTGAGAGACAACCGGTTTCCACTATAGGAGTATCTCAGGCTAGCTTCCTACACCCAACTCTTTTCAGCTGCTAAATCAATGACCTCTTCGCCATCATTATGGTCAGAAGTGGGCAAGTTTGCCAACAACTGCATAATGTTCACAACCTATCAGATATCGAAACAGTCCGTGTCCAAATGCAGAAAGGCCTGAACAATATCTAGGCTTCAGCTCAAGGTGGCAAAATAACATTTGCACCACAAGTGTCAGGCAATGATATTTCCAACAAGGGAGAACCTAACAGTTAATGACATTATTATTGTTGAATCTCCCCCTTCAAGGTCTCGGGGTTACCATTGACAACTATCTTGACTTGGTTATGGCTACAAAAGCAGGTCAGATACTATTATTTCTGAACTGTATCACAAACAATATTACTTTATTTTGAAAGTAAAAATATTTAAACTTCTTGTTAGTGATATATTTAGTGTGGGGAAATACAATTCTTAATTATGTGAATGTCATCATTAATTTACTAAACTACTGTAGAGTGCAGAATAAATACAAAGAAAAGCACCCTTGCCTCTGCCTCTGGAAAGTACCTAACAGAGGGGTTAGAAAACCTAGTGGGACAGGAACTACAGCAATCGCACTCCCTTTCAGAGTCATCTTGTCCACAGACCAGAGTTCTGGGCTGACATCCTGTGTGATGTGGTCAGCGTGGGTGGTCCTCCATATTATATGGATTTTTCAAGCCCATAAAATTTTTACTGCCTGTAGGGCTATTGACTCGTACAAAAATGGTTATAGTCTGTCAAAGCAGGTTAATGAAGATTAAAAGTACTTCCACTACTAGACACAAGTCTAAGGAAAGAGTATAAAGATATATAAATAACAATCCAGTGCTTCGAGTGGTGCAGCTAGGACTGAACAATTGCTCGCCATTCAATTAGGCAGCAATACTTGCAGGCAGGACCTTAAAGTATCAGATATCCTGACTGCTAGCAACTAATTATCTGAAAAACTTCAAAATTTGGTCAAGGCTTCAATGACTTTCCAAGGAAGTGTTGCCTCATCTTATCCACTGGTGGTCAGGGCTACCATCATTCCATAACATTCAAACCATTATTTTTAAACAAAGCACTTGATCTTTTTTGTAACCGAATAGATGTTACTGTCAGCAAGTAAACTCCAAATTGAGCATCACACTTCATATTTTCGTGCTATCAATTTGAGAAATTAATATTTAGAAATATATTAATTTACTTTCAGTATGATCCAGCAATTGTCACAATGGGGTGTCACAACCAGACACACATTCTCCTCACCTCCCTTTCCAGCATTCCACAGGGACTGATCCACTCCTCCTCCATTCCACACAGCACTTTCCCATGCAATTGCAAAAGATGTAACACCTGCCTGTTTACCTCCTCCATCCTCACCAAGGCCCCAGACAGACTTTCCAGGTGAAGCAACCATTTACCTGCACTTCACCCAATCTACTGTGTTCGTTGTTCACAGTGTGGTATCCTCTACAGTGGGGAGGCACACCACAGACTGGGCAACCGCTCTGCAGAAATGATCTACTCTCCTTTCAGCATAGACTACTCATACTCTGTTATACTCAGGTCTCATGATCATTTATTCAGTCTCTCTCTCTCTCAATAATCCCACTGATTACCTATACTTTCATCTCTCTCTCTGGGCTCCATCTCCACCTATTCACTCACCTCTCCCAACCTTGTCTCCAGCATAAATATCAGCTTTTCCTTGCTGCCATCAGTTCCGATGAAGGGTCACTGAACTCTAAACATTAACGCTGCTTTCTTCCCACAAATGCTGCCAGAGCTGCTGAGTTTTGCCAACAATGTTTTTGTGACATCAGCAGTATTGGCTATTCTAAAATGCCAAATACAACAAAGTGTACTGGTGATAACATTGTGAGTGAATGAGTAATTGCACCTTTGGGCAAAACCAAAGTATGGGGTATATTGGAGTATGTTAAAGTATATTAATACTTGCAAGTATAAACATATAAGTACACAGATATGCAAAATAATGTCAACACTGAATAGATACAGCACAAATTCCCTGTTCATTTAGATGACAGATAAATCTCAGGAGCAACGAACAACTAAATTAACTTCGGAAGGAGAGGGGAGGTTGAGTTTAAAGTATGTACCACTTATAGTTAAATGCTAATGTTTGCATCTGTACAAATAAAGGAAGTTGCAACATTAAATGTGTATTTTTAAAAATAGGGAACTTTCACAGTTAAAAGAATTATATAATTTCAAGCACCACAGGGAAATTGATAATTAAACATTCAGCAGAGCAAGTCATTATCTAACATGTTAAGAGATAATTGAAAGCACAATGTTGTTTTCTTTAATTCGTTAAAGACTTTAACAAAAGATATTAGTAGTTTGACAAGTGACAATACTTACTCTCTAGATCTTGTTTGACAGCACTCTCTTTTCGAGGAAGTGTAGCTGTGAGAGATTAGGTTGCAGGCATTGAAACACAAATATATGTTAGATTTTAGGCATGTAGCACAAACCACGCAGATGAATGATATTTGTTAGATACTAAGCACACAGGTTAGTACATGCAAGCAAGACACTACAATATTGATGTTATGTCAATTAGCTTGAAATGTTACTATACAAATATAATGTTTCTTTCCTGGTTCCCTATAGCAGGCATTATCCCGGCCACGTCAGAATGGCATACATATTACTTATGCTACAATTAAAGCTATCAGAGTTTATCTGAAATTCAAAGCACAAAGTCAAAGAAAGAGATAGTTCATGACTCTTCTTTCCATTTATCTAATACATCCATTTCCTTTTGAATTTTACACCACTGGTTAGAATTTACATTAATTGTACTTAACTCAATATCATGTTGAACAAAATTTTGCTTTCCACATCACTTATGAAATTATAACAAACTTCATTTCAATCCTGATACATGTAGAACTTCACAACCATCAGCGTTGACTGTGCTATCTTCTCATTGGTAACCTGTGCCACTTTGATTCCTATCTACACACAAACAGTCCTTGCTGGCTATCCTGCTGCCAATTCCCAACTCCTCTTTTCCAGCAAGATACAAACCTTCCAAGGAATAGCTTTACTCTACCTCTATTTTTACTAAAATACACTGTACCCCTCATTCATCTTCCTTTAGCCAAGTTTTGATAAATCCCAGGATGTTTATTTTTCTTATTTACACTCAGTTTTTATGCTTCTTGTGTTTTTTGCATCCATGGATATACATCATTGATCATTTCTGTCTTGCTTTCTATAATTACGGGAATCCTTCCTCATTATTCATACTGTTATCTTTGTTTTTAAATATGTTTCTTCATTATACATAGTGTACAGCTACAATAAGTCCAGTTATCGATACTTGAGAAACTCAATTAGTATATGCTTCATGCAAGTGCATTCCTCCTGGATAGTTCAAACGTCCAGGATAGTTCACATCTTGCATATCACACAGCTGTTTTATTTTAGCATTTCCAACCATCTCAATTCAAGCGTGTAGGAAAGTGCATTGCGATTTAAATGTTTATAACAATATTTTATGGACTAATGTGTCTTTAGTCATAATTACTCCCTCACTTCCAACTCCCTTGAAAATGCTTTGTTCTGCCAAAATATCATGGCACTCAACCACAGTTTTAGAAAAAAAAGTTTCCTAAATGGGAATGGACTGAAAACGTGCAAATTGTTACCTCTCATTAACACCCAATTAACGCTGAGTACTTCCACTGAAATTCCAAATAATGTAAACACCCTTGAGCCTCAATTACAAGTAATCACTCAATTAAAACTGGCAAACAAGTCGGTTCCAAACTTCTTGTAAATTACTGCAATATGTCTTGTTCTGCCAAAAATCTGCTCTACTGTTTAGAAAAATGTTACTAGCATTTATTTATAGATCATGAGAAAAGTTGCCAGATTACTGAAATCAACTAAATGAGGTACCGAAACTTCAGAAATTTCTCACGAAAGATATCTGATGCAGAGGTTGGCGCAAAATTACTTAAATCACGATCAAGGATAACGCTCCATCATTGAATTCAGTTAAAGGACAAAAATATAATTCTGTTAATGAAGCAACAGTAATCATTTAAGCAGTGTCAAAGTTATAAGACAATTACATGCAGATTCATAACCTGCATAAAATACAGAACATTTGTGATTGCTTCAAATTCAAACAGTTTCAAAAACTGGAAGTGATTAAAAAGAAAATTCAAATTCAAAGATGCATTAACTCAACTGACATGCAAGTCTACTACATCACATTTTCAAGTTATATATTTATTCAATTGTTCAGAAGTATTGGTATTGATGTTACATAGAAAATATGTCAGCACAGCAAATAACCCATATTAGGAAATAAGCAAATTATGGAAAGAAATTATGACTTGCATGTAACAAAGTTCCACAAAGCACTTCAAATTCAATCTGACAATATATTTTATCACGATCACTTTATTGAATGCAAATAATCTCTAAAATTGAGAATTAATATTAGGATTATATCTCCATTTGACAAATTTAATATCATAGCTCATTATTTGACCATACTGCTGAATTTGAAAAACAATTACTACTATGTTCACGTTGGATCAAGAAGTCATTTTTCAGCCAATCTTACATGAATCTGAAAAGCTGATCAAAAACTGAAGCAAGAAAGCCCTAATATGAAGAAAAATGAAATCACACTACATAAAGTGGAGAGGAAGAAAACACCAATTTTACCAGGATGATACCTTTCTGCAAATATCTTTGCATTAATAATGACCAAGAGTGGGGTATGGTTTAAAGAGGATCTAAATGAGTGGGATGGACCCCAGCTAAAGAAAGAAAGACTTACCAAACTTTTTTCCTTCTTTTGATGTGCCAGTCATTTTGATCTTTGCAACCTCGAAGAATTCCTTAATTTCTCTTTCATATAACCTGGATATATAATCGACATAGTTCTGCACAGAAAAAAAGGGTACATATTCATATTTTTCACATAATCAATTATACTGAGCATTGTGTATTATATATACGCACAATCTTGTGACTAATGAGTTCAGGGTAATGATAAACAGTTGCTAAATTTTAAGAGTCAAAAATCAAATCTGTGAAATCCAGTTTCAGCTTGGTTGTTCTACAACATATGATATCTTTCTGCAGCAATAAACTCCACAATGTCAAGAGAAATAAAGGGCAAGTTATCAAGTTTTAAAACTCCAAGTCGGAATAATGGAATTACTTAACTGAGGATCTTTGGAATTCTCTACACTGGGGGACTTTGGAAAATCAATGAGCAGATTCCAGTCAGAAATTGATATGTTTCTGGAAACTAATGACATTAAAGGGACATGGAGATATCATGGGAAAGTGGTATTGAAGAGACAACCAGTAATGATCCAGAAAGGTGGGCAGAATTGAGAAGAAAAGGCCGTTCAGCTTATGTTTTTAAGTTCCTAATTCTGTTGCAAACCTGCATGGTAATTTTGGATGTGGATGTAAAATATTCACCACTACAATAGCACAGTTCTTGTAATTTAATCAACACGCTCAAAGACTGCTTTCTCTGGGGTTCTTGTGACACAGTGATAATGCCCCATCTCTGAACCAAGAGGCCGGTTCAAGTCCCACCTCCTCCAGAGCTGTGAAAAACATCTCTCAATGAAGGTTGCCTTTTAGAGGCAAATTAAACATACAACGTAAACACAATCATCTAATTCTCAGTTAACTATAGCCCAATTATTCACTACCACCCAATAAGACAAATTCCAATCAAAGCTGTTAAAAACTTTAGGACAAAAGACATAATAGAATCGGGATCCCCAGCAGGCTGTATCTGTGACTAGTTGCCAAGATAGTTTCTGTGGTACAATGGCATTTACCACCAAGATCACACCTTTACCCCTCTGTAGATTTCAGAGTATCTCACCTTTTCAATTTCCATTCAAAAATCATTTCTCTTTACCACCCTCATCCACAGCTAAAAAGATTGTGGTGTAATGGTAATGCCAGAACTCCAGGCATTTAGGGACATGGGTTCAAATCCCACCACGGTAGACAGTGAAACAGAATTCAACAAAACAAAACTGGAAAATAAAGCTAACATAGTGGCAACCATGTAAATATTGTCAATTGTTATTTAAAAGAACCCATCATGTTCACTAATGTCTTTCAGGCAAGGAAATTTGGCATCCTAACCTGGTTGTGCCTGCATCCAAACCTACAGCCATGTGGCTAAATCCTAAATGTCCACAGGAGAATAAGGAATGGGCAATAACCGACACTCAGACCCCATTAAATGATTATTTGATGATCTTAACCACTAACTCAAATATCTAATTCTGTCTCCTAAGTTCACTTCCCACTCGTCCTCTAAAAGCTCTCTCTGTGCCCACTGTTTAACCCATATTCACGACCAAAACATCTCAGTACTCTTGCTAATCCATCTCTGTTCACCTCCTTGTAATACCTACCACCCACATCCTCCATCCTTTCCCAACCTCCTTCAGAAGCAGCCCTTGTAAAAGTATCATCCCCCAATGCAATTACAACTGCACTTCAAAATCCCAATTATCTAGCCTTTGTCCATCTAACATTTCATTTTTGCAACAGCTGATTTGCTCAACAATGCTCGCATCGCCATTTTTGATGCCTCAGATCTCAGAATTCATTACTCATTCTCACAAGTCATTCCCATTCCTCAGAGCAGACTTGAAAGATTACAGCTGACAGCTATTTACACCATCCACTACCAGATCCGGATGGAGCATGTAAATGACTATTGGGTCCTGGTCTCATCCGCAGAGATACCCTTTGGCTTCTTTTCTCTACAACTAACCATCACCTCAAACCACTCTCTATTCTATCCTCCACCGGGGCAGCATGGTGGCTCAGTGGTTAGCACTGCTGCCTCACAGTCCCAGGGTCAATTCCACCCTTGGGTGACTGTCTGTGTGGAGTTTGCACATTCTCAGTGTTGCGTGGGTTTCCTCCGGGTGCTCCGGTTTCCTCCCACAGTCCAAAGATGTGCATGCTAGGTGGATTGGCCATGCTAAATTGCCTGTAGTCTTCAAGGGATGCCTAGATCAGTGGGGTTAAAGGGGGATGAGCCTGGGTGGGATGCTCTGAGGATCGGTGTAGACTTGTTGGGCCGAAGGGCCCGTTTCCACACTAGGGATTCTATGATTCTATCTCCAACAATTAGTCTGAAGGACTTAAGGTCTTCTTTGTTGCCAAGACCAAGACCATCTGATCATCTGGTTCAGACAGATCCCCCTCACTAGCTCAACTGACCAAAATTCCTATAAAACTACCCCCTGCCTTATCCTTCAACATACGTGTTTCTAATTTTTCACACCCCCTCCAGGTTCAACTTGTCCAACAAACCCACTTCTCTTGGTAGTTTTCTGACTAAAACTCTGCTCATAATCCCTACATTAATTTGCACTGTTAGTGGTTGTCCCTCTCTTTTAAACCTGCATCACCACTTCCCTCCAAAATAGCAACTTTTGACACCCCACAACCCTTGTAAATAATCCCCTTCCTAACTACCTTACAACTTTCCACAGGGAAGTTTTCTTCGCCTGCTGCAGTAGCAAAACTTGAGGTCATCGAAAATGCTGGTGGTGATGGCTTCAGTTGCATTAAATCCTATTTACCCATCACTCCTGAGCTTGATGGCCTAAACTGACCTAGATTGGCTCTAGGTCTAATAGAATCTTGATGTTGAAATGCTCATCTTTGTTTCCAAATTTCTCCACAGCCTCACCCCTCTCATCTTTGTAATCACTTCCAGCCCAATTCTCCCCAATATCTAACTTTGGTTCCTTAAGCATCCAGCTACTAATCGCTCCACCATTTCTGGCTGTGCCTTCAGTTACCAAAGCTGAAGGTAAATTTCATCCTTTAATTCTTTTGCCTATGTAGCTCATTTTGCTCCTTTAAAATGCTCCTTAACATGATTTAGTTAATCTGGCCTTTGTATTAGATGGTTTGATATCATGAAAATTAACTATGCACTGGTTACTTCATAATTTATATGAAGCAATGCTCTACATGTTATCATTTAAGATTTAATTACTTCTATGACAATATTATCTTGATTGCTGACAAAATCAATGCACTATTGAAATGTGATCAATTGGCAAACATTTTGCATCCTACTGGTATATTTCTCAGGTCAAAAGTGACTGAAACAAAAATTACATTATTTTGACATTTAATCAAGTAGCCGAAATATGAAGACCACCAAATGAATATTTCCAGAAACCCCTCCAAAGTTAAAAGACGATCAAAATAAATGGCAAAGATCTTTGATTCAGTGCAAGTCATTTATTTACCTTATTCAATCCTTCATATTTCTCACGATCAGTATTCTTTAACCATTCCATGAGCTTCGCATATCTAAGTAGATCTCGATGGAAAGGCAGATGTTTAGGGAGAGACAGCTCAACTGAGTGCTGAGCTAAGGTGGAGCTCTGATCATGGCCCTAAAAATATAAGCACATAAATAATCCGCTACTGCATTAAAGACAGGCAAAATCCCAATCAACTCATAATTTTTTGCATTGATCAGATATGAACTTGATACGTTTCTGTCGCACTACATGTCAATCTTCTGAGCCACAGGGAATGTTATAGTAAATTAAAGAAATATAACAAAAAAACAAACAAAAAAATCATAATGAAACCCAGCACGCTAATAGCATTATCATTCTAAAAGCTGCATCTGGCTAGTTACATTTCAAAAGTCACGCTGCCTTGTTTCCAACTCAAGTTATTACTCACCTAAACTATGGCTGGTAACAGGGGCAATGATCTTCTTCCTGCTCAAAATACTGAACTACTTGCTACCTAGAACTGGGTTCCAGTACCTATTGCTGATTGAAAACTTTGATCTATATTAACATGCATATTTACCATCAGTACAATACTTGTTAGTTCTAAAACTTTATCTTGAATGCAATGCAATTTCAAATAATTACCCATAAAGTTAATTAAGAATGAATAATTTATTCTGTAACAATGATTATGATTCTATGATTTACTCTTGATATTGAATTTTGATTGACAAAGACAAAGGAGCCACCCTGAGTAAATTAACAAAAAAAGATTTACACTGAAATATACTGATTACGATAATGATCAGTTACAGCAAACTGAAGAAAATAAACAAAAATCAATAACAAATTATTTACTACAAAGATGTTAAAATGCTACTGCTGTAGGAGAAAAAGAACATTTTGTTCCTAAAATATTTATTTGATAATAAATGCATTGTTAAATACACAACATCTCTATTGTCAGTTTACAGTATTCAAAAATTTTTAGTTGCTTTATCTTTCATAATTGGCAACTCATATCTTGTCTAATTGGTTTTGTGATAATAGGTACTCTTTTTTGGAAACAGTATATTGTGTACTGAAGCACAATTCTAGATTTTGAGCAAATAATTTCAAGCTGACATCACCATATTGCTTCATTCCTGCATTGTAAACATGGGGTCGCTGTTATTTATTTGAACTACTTCCATCTGCTTATCCAGGTTGACATAAGAAATCCTATCCCATTAATTCAACATGGAATACTGTTTTTCTAGGATATCTCCTTCAATCAACACCAAAAGTAATAATGATTTAACTCTTGTCTACACAATAGCAGCAAACATAATTCAAAACAATTCATTGGCTGCAAAGTATGTTGGGACATCATTAACAAATAAAAGGCACAATTTAAACATAAGTACAAAGCAAATTCTAAGGACACTGGAAATCTCAAACAGAATCAGAAAATGAAGATCAACAGATCTGGCAACATCATGGAATAAGATTCTATTGCCCAGGCCACTGGGGGCGGTAGGGATTCAGGGCGGACTAGGGCTGGGAATGCCCGTGATAGCACTCTGACCTTTTCTACCGGTCCATCAGCCTGTTTTCTACCTGCAGGTAGCCCATTAAATTCAGTACATTAACTGTGGCTTTGTCTCTCCACAGCTGCTGCCAAACTTGAACATTTCCAGTATTTTTTGTTTTGATTAAAGCATCTGTTCATATTTTTTATGATTTAATAATCTCATAATTACTACATTGTCTATCACCTTGAACTGATACAAAATTACAATTCCAATCATGTCCCACTTGCAACTCTCAGGTTGTTAAAACAGTGCTTGAGACAATAGAATTATTCTCTATTTTGCGTTGCATCTTGCATTCATTCAATCAGATAATCTGCACTGTGTGCAGACATTTTGAAACTCATGCAGTTACTTAGAAAAAAATTCTCTCCCCACTTTAAAATGTCAAGTTTCCAACTGCACCCTGAAATTGCAATCCACTTCGTTGAACACAACTCTGAAGCAACTAATACTGATTTCTTTGGTCTCGCATGAAGCGGTGAAAGCCCTCTGTTTAAAAAAAAACTCATTTCTGGGGTCAACCTGAAAACCGTTCCTCCTGTTACACACACAAGCTCACTTACAAAAATATCCTGTTTGGGAATCCTAGTTTCAAGTTATCTTACCAAAATCAACATTGTAACAACTAGTTTACCAGTTACAATCCTTTCTATTACAGCTGCTTTCTAAATTGAACCTAAAGTGTAAGGGAAATTTTTATTCAGCAACTTGTGCAAGCCAGCCAAAGCAACAGCCACTTACCTGCAATTTTGGAATTTATCAAAAAATAAAATACTTTTTCCTTAAAAAAAGCAATTTAGCCAGCAGGATAATGCAATAAGACATCAGAAATCAGTGCACATTCCATGCAATTTTTGTAGTACAAATATGAATTGCTAATAAAAATTTAATACAGATAGTTTTGTCTTAGTGTTTCACTGACTAAATTGAAAAGAAAATTCCAGGTAAATTCCAGTCAATTCATTAACAAGACTACAAGCATGGGGCTGGATGAACACAACAGGTCAAGCAGCATCATAGGAGCAGGAAAACTCGACGTTTCGGGCCTAAACCCTTCATCAGAAATGGGGGAGGGGAAGAGGGTTCTGAAATAAATAGGGAGAGAGGGGGAGGCGGGTAGAAGATGGATAGAGGAGAGGATAGGTGGAGAGGAGGCAGACAAGTCGAAGAGGCGGGGATGGAGCCAGTAAAGGTGAGTGTAGGTAGGGGGGTAGGGAGGAGATAGGTCAGTCCAGGGAGGACGGACAGGTCAAGGGGGCGGGCTATCACCTCAACTTCTCTACCCCTCTCAAACACTCCAACCTCTCCCCCGCAGAACGTGCAGCCCTCCACTCCCGCCGCTCCAATCCCAACCTCACCATAAAACCCGCGGACAAGGGAGGCGCAGTCGTAGTATGGCGCACTGACCTCTACATTGCTGAGGCCAGGCGCCAACTCTCTGACGCCTCCTCCTACCGCCCCCTGGATCATGACCCCACCGCCGAGCACCAAACCATCATTTCCCAAACCATCCACAACTTCATCACCTCAGGTGACCTCCCACCCACCGCCTCCAACCTCATCGTTCCCCAACCCCGCACCGCCCGCTTCTATCTCCTCCCCAAAATCCACAAACCTGAATGCCCTGGTCGACCCATTGTCTCCGCCTGCTCCTGCCCCACCGAACTCATCTCCACCTACCTAGACTCCATTTTCACCCCCTTGGTCCAGGAACTCCCTACCTACGTCCGTGACACCACCCACGCCCTCCACCTCCTCCAGAACTTCCAATTCCCAGGTCCCCAACACCTCATTTTTACTATGGACGTCCAGTCCCTATATACCTGTATTCCCCATGCTGATGGCCTAAAGGCCCTCCGCTTCTTCCTGTCCCGCAGAACAGACCAATCCCCCTCCACCGACACCCTCATCCGCCTAGCCGAACTCATCCTCACCCTCAACAACTTTTCTTTCAATTCCTCCCACTTCCTACAGACAAAGGGGGTGGCCATGGCTACCCGCATGGGCCCAACCTATGCCTGCCTCTTTGTAGGTTATGTGGAACAATCCCTCTTCCAGACCTACACTGGCCCTAAACCACACCTCTTCCTCCGTTACATTGATGACTGCATCGGCGCCGCCTCGTGCTCCCACGAGGAGCTCGAACAGTTCATCCAATTCACCAACACCTTCCACCCCAACCTGAAGTTCACCTGGACCATCTCCAACACTTCTCTCTCCTTCCTGGACCTCTCTGTCTCCATCTCGGGCAACCACCTAGAGACAGATGTCCATTTCAAGCCCACTGACTCCCACAGCTACCTGGAATACACCTCCTCCCACCCACCCTCCTGCAAAAATGCCATCTCCTATTCCCAATTCCTTCGCCTCCGCCGCATCTGCTCCCAGGATGAAACATTCCAATCCCGCACATCTCAAATGTCCTCATTCTTCAAGGACCGCAACTTCCCCCCCCACAGTGGTCGAGAACGCCCTCGACCGTGTCTCCCGCATTTCCCGGAACACATCCCTCACGCCCCGTCCCCGCAACAATAACCAAAAAAGAATCCCCCTCGTCCTCACATACCACCCCACCAACCTCCAGATGCAACGCATTATCCTCCGACACTTCCGCCATCTGCAGTCAGACCCCACCACCAAAGGCATCTTTCCCTCCCCACCCTTATCTGCCTTCCGGAGGGACCACTCCCTCCGCGACTCCCTTGTCCGCTCTACACTCCCCTCCAGCCCCACCACACCCGGCACTTTTCCTTGTAACCGCAGGAAGTGTTACACCTGCCCCCACACCTCCTCCCTCACCCCAATCCCAGGCCCCAA
>JAHRHZ010000249.1:74341577-74355568 GCA_024137785.1 Ginglymostoma cirratum
TCAGCTTTCCTGCTCCTCTGATGCTGCTTGGCCTGCTGTGTTCATCCAGCTCTGCACCTTGTTATCCAACATTCTGGGACCTGGGTTCAAATCCTGCCATGGCAAATGGTGGAATTTGTATTCAATGAAAATCTAGAATTAAGAGTCTAGTGATAATCACGAAACCGTTGTTGATTGTTGGAAAAGCTCATCTGGTTCACTAATGTCCTTTAGGGAAGTTAACTGTCATTCTTACCTGGTCTGGCAGTACATATGATTCCAGACCCATAGCAATGTGCCCTCTGGGCAATTAGGGATGAGCAATAAACGCTGGTCTGGCCAGCAACACCCTTATCCTGTAAATGATTAACAATTTCCTCACTTGCCTGGATGAATGCAGCTCAGCACCGTCCAGGATAAAGTATGCTTGACTGGCACAACATTCACTCCCTCCACCACCGATGCTCAGTAGCAGCTATATGTAATGGCTACAAGATGCATGGCAGAAATTCACCAAAGATCTTAGAAAGCACATTCAAAACCCATGGCCACTTCTATCTAGAAGGAAAAGTCAGGAGACACATGGGAATACCACCCCCTGCAACGTTCCCTCCAAGCCACTCACCATCCTAAATTGGAAATATTTTGCTGTTCCTTCACTGTCGCTGGGTCAAAATTCTGGAATTCCATCCCTAACAGCATTGTGGATCTACATCAGTTTAAGGTGGCAGCTCACTGCCACCTTCTCAAAGGCAACTATGGAAGGGCAATGAATGCTAGCCAGCCAGCAATATCCAAGTCCCCCGGATAATAAAAACTTAATATAAAAAAAACTTATACTGTGGAAATAATGGAACGCATTTGCCAAATAGGGAAACACGGAACAATAAAGACCTTTACAAAGTAACAAGGAAAAAACTGCTAGATGTATTACATATTAAAATCATAATACCTGGTCGAAGGGCTACATTCATACATTGCAGAAGGGCCTCTGCAGCATTGGTGCATGCTTCAATTCCTTTAGAAGAAGAAAGATCCCCATCTGTAAGGGCCTTAATATGACCTTTGGATAGGTCTAAATAGTTCTGAAAAATAAGAACATATACAGTGCAGATTACAGGACACACTGACTCTGACAAAAGAGAACAATGCATGTACTAGATACAGATGGAGCCTATCATTCAGATTTTCGGTTTGTATGACCTGTTTAATCTCTCATGGATCCAATTGCTCTGGTTACAACTTGAAACAATGGCTCAGTGGTTAGCACTGCTGCCTCACAGTGTCGGAGACCCAGGTTCGGGCGGCTGTCTGTGTGGAGTTTGCAAATTCTCCCCGTGTCTGCGTCGGTTTTCTCCCACAGTCAAAAGATGTGTAGGCTAGGTGGATTGGCCATGCTAAATTACCCTGTAGTGTTCAGGGATGTGTAGATTAGGTGGGTTATAGGGGGATAGGTCTGGGTGGGATGTTTGGAGGGTTGGTGTGGACATGTTGGGCTTAAGGGCCTGTTTCCACATTGTAGGGATTCTATGAAATAAACTCCACGATTACGTATTAGGTATCACTTCCAGTTGTTTGCAATAGCAACACAGGAATTTATTTGATTAACCCGTTAGTCAATAGCATTAAATTCAGGCAAGAAGTCTGCTGAATGCATAATGCATGTAGAAAGTCTTCATCTTGTTTAAGAAACTCCAAGCAAATCTGCATGCACCTTCAGAGTTTCTATTTATCTAACATTCAGTGCATGCAGGGGCATATTGTTGGCACAGCTACAACTGAAGAACTTTTAAATGTACACCTCATTGTAACCAGCTAGAACCATGTAGCCCAAGAGCGCAGTTATAGTAGGTAACACAGATTTAGTGAAAACTCTACCATATTATGGTCACAATTCAGCAAGATTATTAATTAGCCTTTTCTCATTGCACAATACCATATCTAAAATAGCCTGTTGCCTTGTTATTTCCCCAAAGTACAATGAGAAAATCATCCCATATACTATCCTCCACAGCACTGGATCTCACTAGATTTGCCAGTCCTTGTTATGTACAGCCTCTAATTTCCTGGTTTATACTGTTCCATACATTTCTGCTGTTGTATGGTGGCAATAAAAAATTCCTAAAAATGTTTGTTGTCTCTTGTCTTTTAGCTTCATCTATAAGTATCTACATCCTATTCTTGTGATCTTTCCTTTTCGCCCATCATTGCTAAATGAGGAATATCCTTGAATATGCAGTTTGCAGTCACATCTGTGATAGAAGTAAACAGGTGTAATTTAGTTGCTATTTGCGCCATCAATTTACCCATCACATTCACATAAGTGTTTTTAATTCGCCTTTTCCCCTGTTTTTGCATTTTGACTACATGACGTTGACATTTGTTACAACTCCCTTCACTTCTGTTTGTTACTTTTGTACTTCTCTAGATTTTCTCCTCAACAAAATCCCTCTCAGGTTTACAACCCACTGACAGACTGGTTTAAAGCCTCCACAATAGCAAATCTCCCTTTGAGGATAATAATCCTGTCTTGTTAAGATAGAAACTGTCCTTCTTTTATACACCCGACTAACTCCAGATTTGTCCCAATGCCCGATAAAACATAAATCCTCCCTTCCTACACCATCTCTCCAGCCAATGGAACTATACAAAAATAAGGACAAGTTTGAAAAATCTAGGACCTTACAAATACATGTAAATACCACCTGACGTCCGATCTTATATTGAATTTCTCAGCCAAAATGTACATGGTGACAAATTAGCATATGCATTTTAAGTACATTGTTTCAAATTCTACAGCGTAACTGTAGAGGTAGAAACATTCAGCATTAACTTAGCAATCAATATTAATTCATTGTTAGGTTTGGAGGAAAAATATCTCATACCACCAGAAATTCTATTTCTTCCAGAAGCTTCATGTTGTTAGTGTTACTGAGCTGTATGAGGTCATTGCTTTGAGAGATGTGATCCATCTGTTCCTTTACACTCTGCAGCATTTCTTCATAACTGCTCAGCTTATGCTCAATTTCATCTACTTCCTTAAGTGCTTCATCCAGCAGTTGCATCAGAATGTTCACTTGCTTTTCCGAAGCCATAATCGATTGGATATTGGCCTGAAAATAAGACAATTTCTATGTCAGGTAAAGCTTAAGTTAGTGTTACATTTTTTACTCTACTTTTTAATCTACTTACCATCGATTACTTTAGCTCTGATTTCAGAACTTACTGGTACTTCCAGCTATCCAAAGTTTTGATCTATTTTTCTCTTTAATTCTAGTTAAGCTTTCAATAAACAGGGAAAACAAAGTAATCACTGTTCGGTGACATTTATGGGTATAGTGCATTGCACTATTTTATTCCTCTAATAGCTTGTCTTAATTTTGAAAATGATAGAGAACTGCATGGAATTTAATCTAATCTTTAGAGCAGGAAATGTACATTCAGACTAAGTTTGCACATTCAAGTCTGCTCAGCCATTTGAGCAGATCATGGGTGACCCAATTGTAAGCTCTACTTTCATGTCTACTCCCTAAATCTTTTGGCCTCCTTAGCAGTTAGGAATCTATCCAGTTCAATCTTGAAAAAATTCAAAGACCCTGCTTCTGCTGGTCATAAAATAACTGCAAAATTTTAGTTACATATATACAACTAAGTCTCATCTAAGACAAAAAAAAGCCCCAAAGAACTGCGGATGATGGAAATCTGAAATAAAAGCAGAAATTGCTGTTAAATGTCAGGTGTGGCAGCATCAGTGAAGGGAACCAGAAATCAGTCAAGTGACCCTTTTTCAAAGCTCATTTATCTATCTTGGAATTGTTTAAATATAAATTGATCCTGAATGCCAAAATCCACTTTATTTTTCATAAATGAATCTAATACATAAAATTGGAAAGTCCCGAAAGAACGGAGAAACTGCCAGAATTTTCTTCAAACTGTCACTGACAGCTTTGCTGAAATTTCAAGTACAGTCTTTGTCATTACTTTTCAATTGCCTTGATTCAAACAAAGTAGTTTGAAGTACATTCCTGAACAATTACTGAGTTATCCTGGATTTTATATAGCTGCTAAGGGAGGAAGACTGGAAAAATGCAAAAGAATAAAAAACCTTGCTAAAAAAGTCTTCTACTGGCTTGACTGAGAACCAAATTTATGACCTTTTTAGCATCAACCAGCATATTTAAACAGTGGCAGATGGGCAGGGTTTGCTTTTGGGATCCATCTACATCGTGGACAACCTTAAATAACAATAGTGGGTTGAAAGGATATGTTCTAACTCCATAATTTAGACATTTGATATCTGGACATTAAGGTTTCTATACAATCTGAACTTTTAAGGGGGCAGCCAAACCAACCATTATTGTCTATAATCAACATTAATTATTTTGGATGGCTAAAGGACGAAAAACAAAAGGAAAAACATCTTACAATACATGAGATGTGAAATATCCAGACACAGCTAACATTGAACATGCTGTCATCACTTGATGCCATCTTTCCTCTGGAGCAAACTACTAACACTTTTATATTCTAATACTCACCCCATCCAGCACCTGCAATTCTCTAGATAGTTTTTCTGCAAATGCTTCAGCATTCGAAATGGCATATTCACAACCATCCATCATTATCTCAATATCCTGTTCTTCTCTTGTATTCAGCTCCTGGTATTCATCCAAAGATTCCTCATCTCCACCAGCCACACTCTGATTTTCACCACTTGGAACAGACTCTTTGGAGAAATTGATAAAATGCTGTTTGATTCAATGTCATAATGCTAGAGTACTATTAAAAAGTATTTAATTTGGTAGCAAGGTATAAATCATTTAACCTGACAACATATTTAGTAAATTATATTTAGAAAGATATTTCAGAATCAGTAATAGCTGAGAGGAAGATCAGTGGGACAACTGAACTAAAAGAAATGCTCCATTTTAAACGACGTCCTGGTTACAGGGCTGCACAGAGAATGTAAGGAGCTGTCTGATAGCTCTTGTTTTGTGTGGTTACAAAGAAACGCAGCAATGTTATGTAAAATACTAACTAAAAACCGAAAGACCTGCAAATGCTGGAAATCAGAAACAAAAACAGAAATTGGTGGAAAAGCTCAGCAGGTCTGGCAGCATCTGTGAAGAGAAATCAGAGTTAACATTTCAGGTCCAGTGACCTTTCCTCAGAACAGGTTTGTGCTTAACGTATACATGATGACAGATTATAACTAAGTTCACGAACATCCATTATGATTCATGATTTACATGAAGGTTGTAGGTTTTATTAATGGACTTAAAATGTTCAAAGTTATGATGTAGGCCCTTGCACTGCCTATACTTTTGATAAAGTTTACTTATGTGCAACTACCCCGATGGTTGTATTTACTCAGCGCTGCTGTTCAGTCATACAGGGCAGTAAAGTTCCTCATTTCACTTTGGTCAGTACAGGGTTAGGCAATTTTAGCTGTTGCAGTCGTGAGGGTTAGAGGCTCTTTAGTTGGCTTCAGGGTTTCTAGGTTAGCTAACAGGAATGAAGCGGATTCTCATATTTTGTCTTACTACATCTCCGTTTCAAGGTGCGGGGGCTCAGGCTCAGCTTCAACACTTCCCATGATGGAAATACTTTGCTGACAATCACTGTCAAGCTCTCAGAAGCGGAATGGTGACTTAAGCAAAGCATGTGGTTAAGAGAATATAACAAAACAAGATTTCAGTGTTAAATATTAATTAATACCAGGACCAACAAGTGACTCTTTAAACAATATAATACTTTGCAGCAACCATTATTAACACCATACAACTCAAAATAGTAAATGCAAATTTCCTAACAAGTCCATTTAGAGGAGGAAATCCTACTTCAGTTATCCCACATCTATCATTGCTCATTGTAATATCAATAGTTATGCGGGTCATATCTCTCTAATCCGGCACCCTTGGAATCTGGTCTTTGCTGTACCAGAGATTTTGTCGGACCTAGGAAGGTCAAGAGTTTTCCATATACAAAATACTTTAAAAGAATTCACTTTGACTTCTAACAAATCATATGGCTAATTTTTGAATAAATTTCCAGTGGGCATCAAGAACAGTATTCAGGGTGTCTAAAATGGACAAAGTGCAACAAAATTATTACACGAACAAAGATCAATGCAGAGCCACTAGATGCCACAATGGGAGAACTGGAAGAACAGCTGGTGCCAGGGATGCCAGATTAAGGGCATACAGCCTTTACCCAGCAATAATACTAACAACGGAAGGCAACACCTTGCAACAACTTTCAATTTAATAAACAAATAGCTATTTAACATTGAAAATTATTGCATTACCATTTTCTCTGAATAAATGTGGATCCAAAATTCAACTGTAAACAAATCAATTGATCATTCCAATACATAACCTTCATAATATACTCAACTACCAATATCATCAGTTAAGGGGCTGAGAAAGGTTGGAAAGCCAGCGTGGCTGAAAATTATGACATTTTCCGAAGTTCTCTTACATGAAATATCTTTAAACACATTTACGTCAGTAAATATTTTCAAGTTATACAAAATCCTAGCAGTGAGTTCTATTGGTCATCCTTCATAATGTTTAACAATACCTTCTTAATGGATATGTGAAAAACAGTTGTACACATTGCAGAGTATTATTCAGCAGATTTCTAAACATGTTTGAAATACAAGAATATTGCTTATTCCAGGAATTATGTTAATTACCAAGTGTTTTAAGGTTCCATATGTTTCTATATTGTAATATTAAATCACATATATACATTATATGACAAATGATGGACTTGAAAGAATGTTGGGTTAAATAGTTCAGTTTTCATTAGTATCTTATTTTGTGCATTTCATTAAGGCCTACTGAGAAGGAGCTAAAAAGCAGCTCACAAATGTGTAATCATATTATACTCAGGGGTTCAAATAAGTGATAAAATTCTAATAAAAGCTACAAAATAGAAAATAAAGATAGCATATTGGTTGTGGATTTCAGTGTATTACGGTTAAGAACAATTTATCATACATTTCAAATGCTTCAAAATAGAAAGATCATATGAACTATATTCTTTGTATGCTGCATAAAATAATGTGTTCAGTTAGCATACTTAGTCTAGTCTCTATTTTTAAATCACGGGATTGATGACCCTTGAAGACTGATTATTCGGTGTTTACAATTAGCAATAACAACTCTGTTTAAAATTTCAGACATCATAAAATTGTAACTTGTGTAACTTGTGTTAAAATTGTGTGAAAAGATAAAATTGACACCAGTAATGACTACATAACTAATAATTTCAAGGCCAAAAATTTAACAAGAGTATGTTTTGTGTCATCTTGCTTTTCTTCATTTTTACAAGGCAAAATGAAAATAAGAGTACATTCCATAACATATAAACAGCAAACTAATGCATACTTTCCCTGATACTTGCGGTTTAAACATAATTTCTGAACTTAATGCATCAATTTTACTGACTCCCATTGTTTGTCGGAGCCATCACATTTTAAACATTAGGCTAGATCTTCCAATATTGGGCACAACACTGCACAAACTTAAAATGTGCTTGTGCACATTGGGAACCTGAGAAAGTCCTGAGGTGCACGTAATCTAAACTTTTGAAGGACTACCTATATGGATGTTTACTCCAGGGAAGGAAATCTGCCATGCCATCCTTACCAGTTTGCCCTATATGCAACTCCACCTCAGAGCCTCAAACGTGGTTAATTCTAAACTGCTCTCTGAAATGGCTTTGCAAGCCACTCACCTCTGGGAGAATTAGGGTGGGCTAAAAAATGTTGGCCCTGACAACAATGCCCACAACCCAGGAAATAATATTAAAAAAAAAAAATCAGTTGCTCGACTTAGAGCTAAGTGTGACATTAAGATTATAAACAAATTGGTTTTATCCCAGAAGGATACCAAAGGAGATCAAGGGTCAGTACTGATGGATTAGAATTTGAAATGTGGACTAAAAGCAATGGTTTCAGTCTTACAAATGCTACAACCCCTTCATTGACTCTCAAATGGAAGAAAACTGACCCTCCTTGTTCATTCTACCAAAAACCTTCTAGACTTAAAAAACCTCTATTAGAATCTCATAATAATTAAATCTCTTCAGAATTAAATTTATCATCTGAGTTTATAGTTGATGAATCTGTTATACCTTGCCTGTGGTTTTGATGATCTTTCTAAATAAAAACCCAAATTATGCATAATAGTATTAACACTGGCCTTAAACAAATTAATTGCTGCCTCCAGCACTGACCCTCAAGTGAACTCCAACACCCCCAGAAATTCCAAATCATTCCTCCTCTTCATCCTTTAAAGCAAACACTGCTGCATTCATTACCTGGGCATTCAGAAGGTATGTAGTTGGCTGCTAAGACTGGTCTGTGATCAGAAGGTTCACCTGGTAATAGGACAGGATACTACAGATAACTGAATTTTGAATGAATTGCTAGTTCAGGATTTCCTCTCGAGTTTTCTCTCTTCCTCTGATTTGCACTTCCTCTTGAAGGAGGTCTCACCACATCATATTTGAAGCAGCGATCAGGGAAGGGGGTTCCTGACAGGACTCAAAGTTCATATCAAAATTCCTAAGTGAAATCTTGTGAGTATCCTTGTATCGCTTCCTTTGACCATCATAAGAGCGTAGCCAAGAGACAAACTCGACAGAAGAGTTCTGTTGAAGAATCACCTGACTTAAAACGTTAACTTTGTCTTCTTCCCACAGATGCTGCCTGACCTGCTGAGTTTCACCAGCAATTTGTTTTTATTGCAGATCCACAGTTCTTTGTATCATCTCAAAAGAAGATTGGCTTTGTTAAGCAAAGGTTTACGTGTTCTAGCTACTTGAATAGCCAAACTCAGTTGTGACTGTCTAAATATGATGTTGATGCTTGGCATGCCAGCTCAGTGAGTACCTCAGCATTTAGTATTTTGTCTTTCCATACTGAAGACAGCTAAAGTAAAAAAGGTGGAGTTCTTGGCATTACACTGGAACACAGTCTAAGTCTAACATATGTAGAGTGAAGTGGACAGGGCTCCTGTTTTGTTCCAATGTGATAGGTAGACTTATTCCTCTTCACTTCAGTCTGACTTATGCAGCTTGCCGAAGACTACATTTGCTTTGGTAATTCTTCTGTCGTTTTTCCCTTGGGCATTTCTGACCTCCCTTTGCATGTCTTATCAAATCCTTCCTATCCTCAGTCGCTCACTTTGTGGCTGGCACGGCTCTGCCTGTAACACGCCCTCCAAAACGCACTGCTTCCCATTTCAAAAAGCACCTCTTCAATTTCAGTCACCTCCCACACACGTCAAAATACTCCACTGTGAATATTTTTCTATATTAGCACAGACTGTTGTCCTAACCAAACCATGAAAGTTGTCATGTCAGCTCACATACCTGCCATCCAAAAGAAGAACATGGAGCTAAGGAAAACCGCAATAGAATTTTGACTTGCAATTAATCAAAAACTACAATGTTAAAGTTACTAAACTGAAAAGCCTCAAAAGAAAGATTGTAGTCATCGATCACCTTCTCAAAACAGAGTGGATGCACTCTTATGATGCCATCCACATTAATGTCCAGCAGGCATCCATCACTTGCTAACACTGCTACAATCAGTTTTCAGAATCAGAACAAATATTATGCAAGCAAATATTAGGTAGAAATTAAAAGAGGAAATGCTGGAAATAAACATTAAGCATTTGAAAAGACAGGTTAATATTTTGGATGAAAACAACACGTAATGAAAAGACGGGATTTAAGAGAGCAGTAAAAAAATGGGAGGAAAGGAAAAACAGGTCAACAATTCTTTTTGTGCTTTTTAATTTCAATAATGCTTTCTGATATAAAATCAGATTTTGGATTCGAGGGATTCATTTACAAAGATCAAGTAATCAGTTTTTAAAAACTTTGGCAGAAGAAAGAGGCTGCTGGCACCTTTGGAAAACTGTGATCGGGGTATTGTAAGTTCTGTGAAAAGTAATGGATAACCATATAATTAAGTTACCATATTATAAAACAATGAAGAGGTCATTCGCGTATTCCAGTACTTGCTATTGACAATTACACATGTAATATCAGAAAGTCCCTTCATGCAAAAAGCAAAGGATTGGCTAAACAGGCCATCCAAAAGAAGAACATGGGAAAACTGCAATACAACTTTGACTTGCAATTAATCAAAAACTAATGTGAAGTGCTCTGGGATGCTTTGGTGTTGTGAAATTGTTATAAAAAAAGTGATTTTTTTTTCCTTTTCTTTATTTGAACCCCTGTACTGCATTAGATAAGGCAGCACATGAATTACAGAATCACACCAGAAAGAAAGTAAGAAAAATGTTACCAACCTTCTGTAACTTTAGGAAGTTCTTTGCAGAGAAAGAATAGAGAAAGAGGATTAAAGGAAGGTAAGCAAAGAAATATAACAGCAACAGGTCACAATACAGATTACAAAGGTACCTTATTACATTGAGTTATTTAACACACAAAGGCTTGCCCACATTCAGCATCACAACAGGCTTTCAAGTAATGGCATCACAACTGACTTTCAAATAACGGCATCACAACTAAAGCAATTGATTTCACTCATTTTTGACATCTAAATTTTAAGTAAACATTTACAAATGTGAAAAGACTGATGACTAGCCACTAAAATATCTATTCATAAAGCAATATACCAATTCAAATTTTATGTACAGCAATGCATCCAACGGTCACTAGTTATACTGTGCATTCTATGAAGGACAAGAGATTAAAAACATACAGTAAAACGGCATGAATAGTGTAAGTTTTAGCTTGATTTCAATATTGTAATGTACCTATTATTGAAACTTTAGAAAAAGATCAATTACCTACCATACGAGTATGCTGCAATAATGTTTTTTCAGATGCCAATTACATTGCATTTAATACTACTTAATAAAAAGATAATGGGTGCAAGAAAGAGTTGCAAGGAACAAATTCTATTACATAACAAAGAGACTGGAAGGAAATTTTGGTGTCCATACTTAACAGCAAATAATCACAATAATTTAACACATTTAGAAAGTTTATATTGAAACCCAAGTGAGAACAGCAATTTTCTTCCAAAAAGAATTGATCACCACACCAGATCTTACCTTCCAATAACTGAGGGCTGACATTGATAAACTCAAGTTTCTTTCTAAGGTATCGCTGATTAAGCTTCCAAATACAGGAAATAAAAGCATTTTTCTCTGCTGTGCTGCTGGCAACCCACTTGTAAACTTTTTCAAAGTGTAAATCAAACTCTGGATTCTCCTGCAAACATGAATTATATGAATCCACTTAGATAAAGCACTGAAATTTAGAAAAGCAACCATTATGATGAAGTAGATGATAGCGATATGGCTGAAATTGATGTTACATTTCAAACTTTTAAACTATGTACTCAAATTAAGAATTTTTTGTACACAAGCCAACAAACCCTGAAGCTGCATTTGAATTTCGGCACCTAGTTGACAGGTTCCTTTCCGTCATTGTTCAAAATGTTAACCAGGCTGTAAATAAACTTGGCGTGCCATTGGAGCACAAGCTAAGCTTCCAACCCCATATTCCTTTTATCACTGAAATTATTTCCATTGCCATAACATTTCTTATTTACTGAACTCTGCCAGAACTCTGTCTTTTCCAGACTTAACACTTATGCTCTTTTCTCCATCTTTCAATCTCTAAACTTCAGCTTATCCAGAACTCTGATACTTCTGTCCAATGCCAGGACAAATCCTGCTCTTATCCTAATTGGCATATGCTGACGCGTTGGCGAACCAGTCATCAAATTTAAAATTCCAGTTCTCATGTTTAAATTCATTCTTGCACTTTCACACTTCCATCTCTGTACTCTCCTCTAAGTCTAACTTTTTTCTCCACCCCTTCCCCAACTCATTAATTCTGACCACAGGTTCTCATACTTTTATCCCACCAATGGGAGTTTTTCTTTTATCTGTCTTTGTCTCAAAGTGGTTGATCATTGGCCCTTCAGCTGCATCTTCTCTTTTAAGACCATATCAAAATGCCAGCCTTTTCAGGAAACTTTTAGTTACCCTTTCTAATATCTTTCTTGGTGTGGTGCTGATATTTTGATTATATCTGTGAAATACAATGGGATGTGTTTCTACAATAAAGTTACTGTATAAATGTATGTTGTTTATTGATAGCTACAAAGCTATCAATATCAATGAAATGTTAGAAGTGATAATCTTCATTGCCAAGTGAATCCCATAATATGGCCTGTTTAAAACACATACAATGTTTTTTTAAAAAGGGAGAAGTTCACCAGCTTTATTCTTGGTCAAAATGAGGGATTCTCATTGGCAATGAGAGGACATGGCATCCACAAGATCTAAATGCACAAGCTTCTGTCCAGTTACCTTTATGAGCTGAGGCACTGGTTGCACTGCAGGAAGGAGAAAGTCAGCCCAGTGAAAGTCATAATTGTGTTAAAGCATTTACATTATTGAACTAAATAAATTGATATCAACACAAATACTGGGAAAAAAGGACAAAAGCAGCTCTGGGCTCTCCTTCTCTGCAGCTGCTCCCCTAACATCAGCTTCAAACAGTCAGCAAAACATTCCACAGGAAATCCAGTGGATTTCTGGTCCTGGACACCAATTGAGAGGTTTGAGGTGGGAAATTTCAGTATCAGTTGAGCATGGGTGTATTTTCTTAAGTATAAGGATTTTCCCAGCAAACACATTTCCCAACTAGCACCCAGAATCAGGAAGTTTTTAAGATTTCCTGTGGAGCTGTTTAGCTTACTCACCCTCCCATTTTTGGGTACTGAAGCATCTTGCTGTATATGTAGATTGGTAGAGCTCTGTGGAACAGAGTGGTCAAAGATTAACATCCCCGACAAAGGTTTTCTCATTTTAAATGAACTTACCATTTTATTGGGAGAGGGAAGAGAGGAGGAGTTGAATAGAGGTAAGGAAATACTTCCTATTGAAAATATAGTCACACACTTTTTTCTGCTTCAAATCAATTTTTCTCCAATAGAATTTTATTTTGTGTACTCATGGTCACTGCTAGTACTGGTAGGGTGGGGCACTGGACTATCACCTTTTGTGCTTAACAAAGCCAAGCTTCACAATTAATTGACAGGATGTGCACCTACAGGATGCAATTTGGACTTCTGTGAAATTCTTTCACCTTCCTAGCAAGCCATATTCTATCGGATGCAACCACAAGCTCTGAAATTGCAACAAATTAATATTTGCTAATTTATTTGATCTTCGAGAACTCAATTTAATTTTAAGCCAAACTTGAAATGAAAGTCATATTATGAAACCCAAAATGATTTCTCAACATTTGAGAAATATAATAGAGCAGGGCAGGGGAGAGGGAATAATAAGATCAAAATAATAAGTTATCTTTTAGAAGTGTTTTAGTCTTTTGGTGAAGAGCTGTAAAACAAGAAATTACCTTGAACATCAAGAATGGAAATAAAAATGTGCCCAAAGATTTCTCCAGCATTAAGATGTTGCAACATTTTAAAGTATTTAGTATGACTGAACCAGTAAACAAAAGAGAGAACAAAAAAAAAGGATGTTACCAATGGATTATGGTTATTACCATTGTAAGTTCAATCACTTGCACTAAAATGCTGCATAATTCTTAGTGTCCTCAGGCTTTTAATTACTTCACATCATACCTTGTTGGCATCTTTTGCATCAACGACAGCCAAATCTCGCAGTGCCCATGCAGTTTGCCGTTTGTAGAAATCCCCCTTATCAGATTTCTTCACTTTTACAACATTTACCTGGACTGGTCGTTCAGTTGTTACTACAAATATCAAACATTAAGAAATCAGATGTAGACAGAAAAAAATTAAAGAGGGAACAGTAGCAATCTAAAATACCAGCACCGAAGTAATATTTATTTAATTATTTGTGAAGGTTACACATAAAAGGTGTGAACTACACCTTGCTCAGTTTTAAGCCAGAGATAGTAGGAACTGCAGATGCTGGAGAACCTGAGATAACAAGGTGTAGAGCTGGATGAACACAGCA
>JAHRHZ010000249.1:74355968-74368473 GCA_024137785.1 Ginglymostoma cirratum
TTCTTCAGAAAATTTTTCTGAAGAAGGGTCTAGGCCCGAAACATCAGCTTTCCTGCTCCTCTGACGCTGCTTGGCTTGCTGTGTTTATCCAACTCTGCACCTTGTTATCTCAGTTTTAAGCCATTCTAGTTTCTTTGTTCCTCGAGCCATCAATCTTTTGATAGCAGCTCTGTGGAAAGCTTTGCCTCACTTTTCTATGCAAAAGGTGTAATACACGCGCAAGGTCTTATTGTGCACAACCAAAACACTTTCCATCTCAATCTCACTTCCCATCTCAATCTCCTGGCCAGGCTCTCATCCTTCACTGTCCATTCACTGAAGAGCATTCAAAACTCTGTTACCCTACATTGTACCCTAGTCCCACTGATTTACCACATTTGAATTACATACTAAGCAACAACTGGCTCTCGTTTAAGCACCACATCAATTGCTCTCCTTGATCTCCCCACTACCCTCCTCCCTTTGAGTACTATATTTCATTGGAAATAATCATTATAAAGTTTAAACCTACACTTATAGTATTTGCTGAGAAGAAATGGATTCAATTGATCATTGTGAAAGGATACAGTTAGCTAAATACAAACAAAATAGCTGTAAAAAGGTGGTAGAGTCAGGTTAACATTCAAAGTCAGTGTCAACTGACATCACATTAGAGAGTAAATAACTATGGAAATCTGATGTTTACTGTATTTAGTCAATTTGAAGTCAAAATTAAAGATGTATTGATTAACTGTAATAAAAGCAATCACTTAGATTGTTCATGAGAAAATGAAAGAGTGTTATGCATCCCGAGACACACATGCCAACAAAACCAATTAAAATTGTCTGATTGTATACAGTATCAAACTATACCTGTAGCACACAAAAAGCAGTTTTTCTTCTTTTTGCCTGCCTTGCAAACATTGACTATGCTGAGCAATCGTTCATCATTTGGAGTGAAAATATCCCTCTGTAAAGCATGCTTGATTGCTGTCATTCTGAACACCAAGATAAAAAAAAGTTTCATTCAGTTTACTTATCAGTGTAAGGTTACCTGAAAGTTACCTTCTATAATCTTAAAAGTTGTAGGGCATAAACGAACGGCGAGCACTGTGGATTTGAATAATGAACTTTCATATCTTTGGAGCTTGGCTTCAGATATAAATAGGGCTGATTGAATTAATCCCATTGAATTGCAAATCAATAATTCCAGACTCAGTGTCTCTTAGGAGTGAATATAAACCCAGTTGGTTAGATACAGGAAATATTAATCTAGGTGTTTAGTTTTAGAGTACAAAATGGATTTGTTTCAGGCAAAGGCAGACCACTGAGATGGAATAGAAGGAACTTCAAACATCCATGGTAATAAATATATTCCCTGAAGCAAAAGGGTACTAATACTATATGTAACAATGAAGCATTTCCATTTTCAACCACAAATACACTTCATGACAAATTTAAAAACTCAACAGGACACGTGAAGGGACAGTCTATAAAGGAACAAAAACACCAGAATAAAAACCAAAAGAATTGCAGATGCTGTAAATCAGGAAAAGCAGAAGTTGCTGGAAAAGCTCAGCAGGTCTGGCAGCATCTGTGAAGAAAACAAATCAGAATTAACATTTTGGGTCCGGTGACTCTTCCTCAGAACTGACTTTGCCACAGAACAGATTCTTCAAATGACGAGTTTCCAATTTCAGTAGAGAGACACTAATGTGAGGCAATTTTTTCTCATTTGTTCATGGGATACGACTGTCATCAGTTAGGCCAACATTTATTGTCAATCCCGAATTGGTCAGGGGATAGTTAGGAGTCAATCACATTGTTGTGGGTCTGGAGTCACATGTCAGCCAAACCAGGCAAAGAACTATGTGGGCTTTTCATCATGACAATGCAGTGGTTGTATAGTGACCATTGGACTGACATTTTATCGAATTCAAATTTTTCCCATGGTGGGATTTGACCCCATGTCCTCAGAACATTAGCCTAGAGTTCTGGATTACTAATGTAGTGACAATAGTTACTAATATAATGACAATACCATTGTACCAACCCTAGCTGAAGCAAAGTACTTAACCCCAACGGAGAATTAATCTAAAAGTATCTGGCAATATTAACAGCCAGCTAAAAACAGTCAGCTCGAAACAGATACTGAGGAACAAATCTCTGAGGAATAATGCATGAAGATCAAGATGGCAAAAACATAGTAAACAAAGAATTTAGTAAGTTATATTCCCACATTGCGAACAGTTCCTAACTTGCTCTGCCTGCATTCATGAATAAGTAGACCTGGTAAAGAATAACAAAAGATGAATTCTTCTATAGTCAAAGAAACTTTTTTTATACAGAGATAGTAGGAACTGCCGGTGCTGGAGAATCTGAGATAACAAGATGTAGAGCTGGATGAACACAGTAGAGCAAGCAGCATCAGAGGAGCAGGGAAGCTGACGTTTCGGGTCGAGACCCTTCTTCAGAAATGGGGGTGGGGAAGCTGATTCTGAAATAAATAGGGAGAGGGGGGAGGCGGATGGAAGATGGATAAAGGAGAAGATAGGTGGAGAGGAGACAGACCAGTCAAAGAGGCAGGGGTGGAGCCAGTACAGGTGAATGTAGGTGGGGAGTTAGGGAGGGGATAGGTCGGTCCAGGGAGGACGGACAGGTCAAGGAGGCGGAATGAGATTAGTGGGTAGGAGATGAGGCTGGGGCTTGAGGTGGGAGGAAAGGTTAGGGAGGCGGGGACGAGCTGGGCTGGTTTTGGGATGCGGTTGGGGGAGGGGAGATTTTGAAGCTTGTGAAGTCCACATCGATACCTTTGGGCTGCAGGGTTCCCAAACGAAACATGAGCTGCAGGAACAGCATCTCGTATTTCGCTTGGGAACCCTGCAGCCCAAGGGTATCAATGTGGACTTCACAAGCTTCAAAATCTCCCCTCCCCCAACCGCATCCCAAAACCAGCCCAGCTCGTCCCCGCCTCCCTAACCATTCCTCCCACCTCAAGCCCCATTCCCATCTCCTACCCACTAACCACATCCTGCTTCCTTGACCTGTCCGTCCTCCCTGGACCAACCTATCCCCTCCCTAACTCTCCACCTACATTCACCTTTACTGGCTCCACCCCCACCTCTTTGACCGGTCTGTCTCCTCTCCACCTATCTTCTCCTTTATCCATCTTCTATCCGCCTCCCCCTCTCTCCCTATTTATTTCAGAATCCCCCTCCCCTCCCCCATTTCTGAAGAAGGGTCTCGACCCGAAAGGTCAGCTTTCCTGCTCGGCCTGCTGTGTTCACCCAGCTCTACACCAACAATTTATACATGCTGGATGTATAAACAGGAGAAATCTCTATTGCTTTAGAGGAACATGGTACAGAAGTAGGCTATTCAGCCCTTAATGCTTTAATTAGGTCATATTTGCTCTGCATCTTAATTCCATAAGATGTTCCATATTCTTCAACTTTCCCTTAAAAAATCCAATAAATTCAAAGTTGAATTATTCATTTGACGTATCTTCAATTTCTTGAAGGAGTTGTGTTTCCACCACTCTGTGTGAAGATGTGATATCACCCTGAAAAGTTTAGCACTAATTTTTATTGCTGATTACTCAATGAGAGAAAATAGCTTACTTCTATTTACCTTTCCAAGTACTTTGGCCATCGAAAAAAAAGTCCATTGCATCACGTCTTAATCATCTATACTCAAGAAAACATAAGCCCAGGTCTCACTTTTTAATCCTTTTAGTCAGGTATTATTCAAGTGAACTGAAGTCACATCACTTTCAAACTGTAACCTCTCCAGTCTGTAAACATAAGAACTAGGAGCAGGAGTAGACCATCTGGCCCCGCGAGCCTGTCCTGCCATTTAATAAGATCATGGCTAATCTTTTTGAGACTCAGCTCCACTTACCCGCCCGCCCGCTCACCATAACTCTTAATTCCTTTATTGTTCAAAAATTTATCTAGCCTTGCCTTAAAAACATTCAGTGAGGTAGCTTCAACCGCTTCACTGGGCAGGGAATTCCACAGATTCACAACCCTTTGGGTGAAGAACTTCCCCTCCTGACTTCAGTCCTACATCCGCTTCCCTTTATTTTGAGGCGATGCCCCCTAGTCCTAGTTTCACCTGCTACTGGAAACAACCTCCCTGTCTCCACTTTATCTATTCCCTTCATAGTCTTACATGTTTCTATAAGATCTTCCCTCATTCTTCTGAATTCCAATCAGTATAATCCCCGTCTACTCAGTCTCTCCTCATAATCCAACCCTCTCAACTCTGGAATCAACCGAGTGAATCTCCTCTGCACCCCCTCCAGTGCTAGTATATCTCTTCTCAAGTAAGGAGACCAAAACTGCACACAGTACTCCAGATGTGGCCTCACCAGGACCCTACACAGCTGCAGCACAGCCTCCCTGTTTTTCAACTCCATCCCTCGAGCAATGGCAGACAAAATTCCATTTGTCTTTTTAATCACCTGCTGCACCTGCAATCCCACCTTCAGCGATTCATGCACCAGGACACCCAAGTCCCTCTGCACAGCAGCATGCTGCAATTTTTTACCATTTAAAACATAGTCCATTTTGCTGTTACTCCTACGAAAATGGATGACCTCATACTTATCAACATTGTACTCCATCTGCCAGGCCTTTGACCACTCAGACTATCTATATCCCTCTGCAGACTTTCAGTGTCTTCTGCACACTTTGCTCTACCACTCACCTTAGTGTCATCTGCAAATTTTGACACACCACACTTAGTCCCCAACTCCGAATCATCCATGTAAATTGTAAACAATTGAGGTCCCAACACTGATCCCTGAGGCACACCACTAGCCACTGACCGCCAACCAGAAAAATACCCATTTACGCCTACTCTTTGCTTTCTACTGATCAACCAATCCACTATCCATGCCAATACATTACCTGTAATACGGTGCAACTTTGTCTTATGTAGCAGCCTTTGGTGTGGCACCTTGTCAAATGCCTTCTGGAAATCCAGATACACTACATCCACAGGTTCCCCATTGAGGGCATTACTTGCATGGTGGACAAAGAATTCCACCAATTTAGTTAAACATGACCTACCCTTCATGAACCCATGCTGGGTGTTCCCAATGGGACAATTTATATCCAGATGTCTTGTTATTTCTTCCTTAATGATAGACTCAAGCATTTTCCCCACTACCGAAGTTAAGCTAACTGGCCTATAGTTGCCTGCTTTTTGTCTACTTCCTTTTTTAAACAGTGGCGTTACATTGGCTGTTTTCCAATCTGCGGGAACCACCCCAGAGTCCAGTGAATTTTGGTAAATAATTACTAGTGCATTTGCTATTTCCCCCATCACCTCTTTTAGTACCCTGGGATGCATTTCATCAGGGCCAGGAGATTAGCTTGCCCAGCACTGCCTCCTTAGTGATAATGATAGTTTCTAGGTCCTCACCTGCTATAACCTTCTTGCCATTAGTTTTCAGCATGTTATTTGTGTCTTCCACTGTGAAGACCGACACAAAATAACTATTTAATGTCTCGGCTATTTCCTCATTCCCAGTTATTAAAGCGGCCTTCTCATCCTCTAAAGGACCAATGTTTACCTTCGCCACTCTTTTACAATTTACATATTTATAGAAACTTTTGCTGCCTGTTTTTATATTCTGAGCTAGTTTAAAGCTGAAATCTAGAAGCAGCAGTTGTCCACATTTGTTTTGAGCAAGTCCATGGAACAAATTGTGAAATAGTGAATGTTTTATGTTAAGCTTGTGGTTCTGCTTTTACTAAAAAATTACAGGCTTTTAATACAGGAAGGAGAAACAGATGAATGACAGATGAAGAAAAGTTGGCTAATCAGGTAAGAAATAAATTTAAAAATCAAAACTTACACACTGGCAGCACATTGCAAATATGGGAAAAGAAAATGTCCTCAGGCTTTTTTTAAAAATATAAAATGCTTAGCAAATAGCATTTTCTGATGAAGGGTCTAGGCCTGAAACGTCAAGTTTTCCTGCTCCTATGATGCTGCTTGGCCTGCTGTGTTCATCCAGCCCCACACTTGTTATAGCAAATAACTGTTGTCTTTTGTTATACTTTGCCCAGCCAGCCTGTCATTGGTGCTAATTCCGAGTCACTGGTATCACCTGTTCCGTTGACATTATCCGCATTATTTTAGTACAGTACTTTGGAAACATGGAATATATAAATTTTACAGTTTAAAATAATGTTTTGTCATTGTCATAGGTACCCATTTATATCTGATTCACACACTTGTGGATAGATATTCTATTGTTATTTTGTGATCCAGAAAACTCCAAAATTCAGAAATGGCATCATCCACAGGCATTCCAGACTGGAGAGATTACAGCAGCAGTTCTAGACTGTTGGTCACAAGCTCCCCCGCCTCTGGGGCAGCAACAGTGACAGTGGAGAGGGGACTTTGGCTCAACGGCCGTGGACCCAACAGATCAATTCCTCCAAAAGATAAAGGGCAGACGTGAACCAAAAGTGCCCTGTTGCCTCAGGAAGCACTCCTAGATGGAAGTACCAGTAGTCCTGGGACAATTGTGAGCAAACTTGGCAGGAGGCATACGAGTAGAACTCGATCAACAATGAATGTTGGGAAAAAACCAGAATGTCAGGATACTGAGCAGCAGCTTCAAATTTTGTGTTTTAGCACTTGTTGCACAAGGTCCTTACTCTGAGCTGGAACCTTTCCTTCACAAGTATCAATATCTAGACCAAACATGGTGCTTGTCGAAGAAGGACTGATCAGTGTTTGTGTCGAGACAGATGGGAAAGAAGGTGGCCTGAGTATTGTGTACATGGTTAGGGGAGGGCAAGGAGAGGAGTCATTATCATGTGCAGAAGGGAAACGGAGAGATGATTACAGTATACATGTTGTGGACAGTGGAGAGGAACTTTAGTGAGTATTTTGTCACTGCAGAATATGGACAGGCGACTGAAACCTATATTAAAACAGAATAACATTTTTACAAAGTACTTTAAAAATAGATTTTTACATTTATGACGTATGTTGACCTATGATATGCAAATGCAATGATTACAAGCTGCTGTATTTCTTGTTCCCGTTCCAAATTTGTACGCTTCAACAAAATAACCATATTCTTTAACTTTTTATTTCATTAAGTTAGTACACAAGGTGAGATGAACAGAGACCTTTTCACCATGGACTTATGTTCAAATATTGCTGAAGCTTTGTCAGAATTGTACAAAGTTAAACAGTAATTATTATATTTGCCATTTCATTCTTGAAACAAAAATTTTACTTTTTAAAAAATAAGAATTAGCAATTTGTAACTAAATAAATACCAGCTCTGCTATCAGTTATTTTTCACTAGTTTGGAGAGGATCTGTAGCATTTGAAATGATACATTTATTACCAGTGCCTATGCCGACATTAGAGATGCTCATTAATTATCAACTTTATTTTGTTTTAATTGTATATTTTTGGTTAATGAAAGTGTGGGATTATATGTGTTAAGCATAAACAGAAATTGGTTAGTCACACGAATCATAATTCTGCATCTCATAATTCTACATTAAGACAACATATTCCAACACCTATAGGTTGTGTCAAGAATCGAAATGGTTTATTTGGCCCTGGCCTTCCTAAGTAAATGTTATATTGCAGTCTAATGAATCACTATTCAGATTTCCAATAATTACAGATGCCATTATCTCAATATATATTTGATATAAAATCTGGTCACAGTTTCTAATCTTTATCTTTGCTAATAGGATTTATCACAATCTTGATTAAACTCCTGCAGAAAAAGATGTAAGTTGCTTAAGGAAATATATAGAAAATATTAAAACATCCTCAGCAATGGGCCCAAGTAACGGTAAATTAAAATTCATGTGATACGCTATTTTACTGCAAGTCTCAATGCAGAATTTAATTCACTTTTGGCTGGGACCCAGAGAACTAATATTCAACTTCAAAATAATATTCACCAGTTTATTAGTACGTATACCCCAGAATAGCAATAGAAGATTAAAAAGAACAGATAAATGATGGAATTACTCTGTAGGTCTGGTAGCATTTACGAGGGGGAAACTGAATTAATGTTCCAAGTCAATGACTTTGTCAGCATAAGTAGATGGCTAAGTGATGTACAATGCATACATCACATATTCTGAGATAACAATGTAAATATTTTCTTCAAGAGCCTTTCCTAGTTGCTCGAGCCCAATGAGCCCTTTGATCTTTTGAAAAAGTGGACTCATTCTAGGTAGTTTCACTCCCCTACTCTTTCCCCATATCCCTGTAATCTTTTCCTTCTATCAAGTATTGATCAAGTCCATCCTGAAAGCTACTAATAATGTATAAGCATGCATAACTATGTATTCTCAGCCTATCCATTCCAAATTCTAACTAATAATTGTGTGAAAAGTTCCCTCACGTCATCTCTGCTTCTTTTTCCAATCATCTCAAATCTGAATGATTCTGATTCTTGCTATTCATACAATATTTCAACACATTTTTCAAGGGCTTGGTCACTAACATGACATCAAATTTTGATATCCTGCCTTAGAATTAGCCAGTAGATTAAATTGCTCCCCTTCTCAATGATACAGCCCCAGTTTCCTCAAATACTTCCTGAATTATCATTAAAGGAGTGATACCTCTAATTGTGCAAATTATTTAGTGACCTACAGCCTACAAGAAAATCAAAGCCAGGTATGAATAAAACAAAAACACACACACACACACACACACACACACACAAAATATTTGAAACCAAAGTGTAAACTGTCATCATTTAAAAAATGAATTAATTGAAACAGTTGTGTCCCTTTTGCAACATAACTTAATATGACGCAGTTGGCACTCATTGCTATCAAGATATAAAGCAGACAATTATCTCCAGCCTGTGCTGCTGACGTGGAAGCCTAATTTGCTTGGTTCCTCCATAAGCAGTGCTACACCTTGATCTTGTCAAGAGACACAACAGTAAAAACAATTAAGTATTTAAAGATGTCATCCTTACCACTAAACATGATTAAAAACTTCTTAGGGCTTGTCCATTTTAAATGATTTTTTAGGTAACTCATTCTTAGCAATCTTTCTCACACTGAAAATTTACTTCTACAACAATGAAATATACTTCCTACAGATTTTAATTATTTGAAATTTTTTTAAAAAAACAGGTTAAAAATGTCATCTCTTTTCTCTCAATTCCATATTCCTTTCCCTTTCTATTTCACCTTGTGTATAATTTTAAATTGAAAAATAGTGAAAAACACATTTTGTCAAAGCATTTTGCCCGTCACTCATCAGGACAATACACGAAAACACTAATAAAGGGGAAACCAACATTTATATTGTATAAGAACAGACTGCTAATAGGCGGTTGCCACTGCGAATGCAGCTGTAAATGATTGTCTGCTACATCCAAGTATTGTTTGAATTTCAAATAAGGCAGGTTGACTCTGGTCAGGGCATTGCCCTGAGAAATGCACTAGACAATGACCATCCAGTTTTGCTGAGTTGAAACAGGCACAATGTATGCACACGTTCTCTCTATCTGCAAAGAAAAGGACTCTGCATGTTGATATACAGGTTTTAGTACACATAAGTGCACTGCACCGTGAACCCAACTGATAATCCTAACTTGGTAGGACAGTTTCTCCAGTATGAGATTTAAGTCAGTTCAGGGAATCAATCAAGTGTCTGCCAGTGCTTGGAGCTCCCACTCCAGAAAAGTATGGATAGAAATTTTAAGGTTGTGAGACCTGAAAAATTTTAGAATTGAGAGTGATTCTGACAAAGGGTTAGTGGAGTCAAAATATTAACTGTATTTCTCTCCACAGACGCTACCAGACCTACTGAGCTTCTCTAGCACTTTGCCTTTGTCTTCGAAGGAAACCATATTTCTGGATTACACAGGCAGAATTATGAATCACAGGAACAGGCCACACATCCTAACCTGCCCATGTCAGACCTTCTCAGAGATGCATACCCACACATTTATGGTGATCCTGATGTCAACTGTCATTACAGAGACAGTGGAAAAGCTGCATCCTTTTCTACAAATATGGTAACCAGAACTGCATGCAGCAGCCCCACCATCATTTAATCCGGTTTTGATGCTTGAGCATAACTTCCCTGTTTTTCAATTGTACCCATCTAGAAATGGGGCTTAGTGCTTGGATTACTTTATTCTGTTTTGACCATGCGAACCTGTGGGGAAACTTTTAGTGTATTTGTACTCAGAGATCCCCACATTCCACCCTTCATTTCACTTAGATTTACATCAAGTCTGTATTTTGTATTAAAAACAATTTAGGTGACTTCATAAAACTATAAAGGCATTTGCTGCCATCTGAAATAGTTTATGCAAATTACACCAACCTTGTGTAAAAATAATTATTTTCTGTGAGCTCTTCTTGAGATTTCCAAATGCCACTTTTGGATTATTAAGGGCTAATTTTCATTCTCACTAACTCCTTTATTAGGCGATACAACCACATTACCTTTTGTATTTATATTAACAAACCACATATTTTAGTAAAAGTTAAGTTTGAGACCAGGTTATTAACCAAAAGAAGGGAATCGACTTATATACAAGTAAAATTTGAGGGGTTAAAATCCACCCTCTCCCATCTTCTTCTACCTGTTTGCAACGTCACAGCAGCAGATCACAGAATTGCCAGGTCAGGGACTGTTCCTGCCAACCATGCAAGGCCAGACCCGAAACGTCAGCTTTCCTCTGATGCTGCTTGGCCTGCTGTGTTCATCCAGCTCTACACCTTATTTTCCCTCTAAAAGTATATTATTCTTCACAGACACAAGGAGCCTGAAGACCCATATTCAAATCAGTATGCTTACACTAGGGCACATTTAACTTTAGAAACAAGTGATAAGTAAAAAGTAAAAAGAATTTGTTTTATTTTAAACCAAAGGTTGGGTGTCAACTTACAAATAAGATATGGCCAAATCTCAGGTTCAAACTTTACACAAGACTGATTATTACTCAAATATGTACAGCATAGGTATTTGGACTCTCACAGAAATAGAACTGGAGAATTCATTAAATTCTTGATAATCATCAACCATCTAATAGCCAAAGCACACAGGGAAAACAAAGTTTTAGACATCAGTGTTTAAATTGGCACAGGCAAACATAAGTAAGCAATTTTTTTTTCCCCAATGTAACTGATACACACTTCTACATTTAAAGTGCCATCACCTCCACATGTTTCACAGACTGATGAGGTTACAGCTAACCTGTTTCCATTGTTTATACACAAAGCAGGAAGATTTTAAACAGGTAGTTACTACACTTTTTGTTACAACTTAGATCACTATCTCAAATTTAAACTTAATGATTGATAAAGTATGGATTTGATCTGACATCAATAGAGTTTGTTGAAGATTCCAGCAATCATTCCAAATTTTGATCACTGTCTGTGTCAAAATGTGTTTCCTAATTTCACTCCAGGAATATCTGGTTCTATGTTTTAAGGTTATGCTCCCTTGTCCTAGCCTTTACTAAATTAATTTCTCTCATTACAAAGTTATAAACATTTCATTCAATAAAAGTGACTGTAGGGGTGACCCATACCTGCTTACATCGAAGCAGCCCATGTTCGAAAGACATAAAATGGCCAACGAGGACTAAACAACATGGGGCAGTCTGCTCTAACATTTAAAGTGAAACATAATAATACCTTGGAATACAGCTACCCAAGGTCATACAAAGGCCCAGCATCCAAGACAGTTTTGATAAGTGGATGCCTAAGAACAGACAAATGATTGTAGTGTCATTAATGAAAGGATGCTGTCCCACGAAAGATATAGCACCAGGGGTGTAAATCTTAGCTCATGAACCCATCAGATTAACTCCCCAAACAGATGCAAAAAAAAACCTTGTAGTAAGAGATAGTAGGAACTGCAGATGCTGGAGAATCTGAGATAACAAGATGTGGAGCTGGATGACCTCCCACCCACCGCCTCCAACCTCATCGTTCCCCAACCCCGCACCGCCTGCTTCTATCTCCTCCCCAAAATCCACAAACCTGAATGCCCTGGTCGACCCATTGTCTCCACCTGCTCCTGCCCCACCGAACTCATCTCCACCTACCTAGACTCCATTTTCACCCCCTTGGTCCAGGAACTCCCTACCTACATCCGTGACACCACCCACACCCTCCACCTCCTCCAGAACTTCTAATTCCCAGGTCCCCAACACCTCATTTTCACTATGGACGTCCAGTCCCTATACACCTGTATTCCCCATGCTGATGGCCTAAAGGCCCTCCGCTTCTTCCTGTCCCGCAGAACAGACCAATCCCCCTCCACCGACACCCTCATCCGCCTAGTCGAACTCGTCCTCACCCTCAACAACTTTTCTTTCAATTCCTCCCACTTCCTACAGACAAAGGGGGTGGCCATGGGTACCCGCATGGGCCCAAGCTATGCCTGCCTCTTTGTAGGTTATGGTGGAACAATCCCTCTTCCGTACCTACACTGGCCCTAAACCCCACCTCTTCCTCCGTTACATTGATGACTGCATCGGCGC
>JAHRHZ010000249.1:74373473-74537833 GCA_024137785.1 Ginglymostoma cirratum
TTTCGGGCCTAAACCCGAAGGGTTTAGGCCCGAAACGTCAAGTTTTCCTGCTCCTATGATGCTGCTTGACCTGCTGTGCTCATCCAGCCCCATGCTTGTTATCTCGGATTCTCCAGCATCTGCAGTACCTTTTATCTCTGATACAATAAAAACAATGATGTCCACGTTTAAGTAGCTGGGAGAAGTGACACTTTCCAGCTGATACAGCCCCCAACTCCCGGACGCTTTGCAACAACTCTGACTCGAATCCGAGCCAATTCCCCCGTGCTGTTAGCCCCAGCCTACTGCACCCACCTGGTGTTTACCTTAAAGCAGAAAGCAAAGCCCCTCCGACATGAGCCGACCCTCAACAACGACCAACAGCCATCATCCCAATACCGGATCCGGAACTGAGCTACCTTCACTGTCGCATCCGGATATGCCCCGCCCTCCCATGTGACAGTTTGAAAGGCGCCATCATTGAGACTGGCAAAGAGTTACTATTTCCTCTTTTCATGCTGAAAGATGCGTCAGCTCCAAAGTTTTATTTCCAGCTGTTTTTCTAGCACTGTCAGAGATTTTAACCGACTGTTAGATGCAAACATTTAGTGAATTTCGATTTTGTTTTGTTGAATTGTGCAGATGGATTTTGTTTGAAAATTTAATCAACTTTTCTTCCAGTTTTCCACCTCTTGTCTTCATATGATCCATACCTGACTCTTCCTTCCTGTCTTAGAATCATACAGTACAGAAGAGGCCCTTTGGCCCATTGAGTCTGTACAGCCAAAAAATAAACTACCTACACTAGTCTCACTTCCTCACACTAGGCTGACAGCCTTGAATGTTATGACACTTCTGCTGTTCATCCAAACATTTTTTTTAAAAGGTTGTGAGGTTATCCGCATCAATTACCCTCCCAGGCAGTGCATTCCAGACCCCCAACCCTTCTCGGTGTATATTTTTATACTCAAAGCCCTTTAGAACTCTTGCCTTTTATGTTAAATGTGGGACCCCTTGTCCTCGACCCTTCGACCTTTGACCCTCCAACTTAATATCTGGCAATAGGTTGTCAAGCAATATCCACCATAAGTAACGTGCAACTGCCTTGACCATCTTTTCTCATATTCCATTTTCTACAAGAACTCTTCCTCGTTCTCGCAAAATCTACATTTCCATTGCATGTACTCTGAAGTTGCCACTTTCTATGCCGAAGCTTTCTGATATGTCTATATCTTGCCTAAACCAAAGGGATCTTCAACAATGGTTGACAAGGTTCATGGCTGTATTCACTGCATTTCCAACATTAATGTTCTGAGCCCTTCCTCTCAATGTCAGAGGAAAATAGAGAAAGGAGACAAAGTGTAATTTGAGAGATAGCATGTGAAATATTAAATGAATATAACAGAGTGAGGGAGGATGTATTAAGGGATTTAATAGCTCTGAAAGTGAATTTAACTCCAACCAAGGACAAAATAAAGCCTAAGTTAAGAGAAGCAAGAAAAAGAATAATGGAAACTCTGACCATTACTTTCTAATCATATTTGGCTCAGTGCGCAATGCCAGAGAATTGGTGGATAGCTAATACCTTACCATTGTATAAAAAAATGGAAAAAGGAAGATCCAGACAGAGTAATTACAGGCCAGTCAATCTCACTTTTGTGGTGAAACAATTATTGGAAAAAATTATGAGCAAGAGGACAGGTCTTCCTTTGAAAAGACATGCATTAATCAAGCACAGATTAGTACAGATTTGTAAAGGGAATGTCATGTTTGATTAACATGATTGAAGTTTTTGAGGAGTTCACAAGAAGGGTTGATAAGAACAGTGCATTTAATGTAGTCTATTTAGATTTAGCAAATCATGTGATAAGGTCCCACATAACAACTTGGCAAATTAATATTTGATTGGAGATAGATGTGTGCGTGTGTGTATATGCGTCCTTGTGTGTGCATGTGCCTATACTTGCATGTAGCTCCATTGGCGAGATGGATTACTTGTCTTTTCCCCCTTCTGCATAGTAAAGGTTCAGGTCCCCTTAAATAATTGGAAAAATGAATATGTGTCTTTGTGGCCAGCAAGTTATTTTTAGTGGGGTTCTACAGGGTTCAATATTATGACCCCCGCCAATTATGAAATGTATCAATGGGCTGAATTTTACTGAAATTCAGGTAAATGTCAATTTTGAGGTGTTTCGTGGAGGGCTTCACTTCATGACCTTCAACAAGCTATCTCACACAGTTCTCTGTTGCTTATCTTATGCACCACATCCCCATGGTACCACATATTGCTATTTTGTACTCATCTCCAGCAAAATGTTTGTTTGTTTTATGACCTTCAGCAATACGGTTAGGCTGCCATATGTGGCATATTTAAAACCCATGTGTACACCGTGTTGAAGGCTGGTCTGAATGACACACTCAGTTCTGAGTCCATGATCTGGAGGAATGCTGAGCAATGCGGCAAGATGGGTAATGATCTTCTGAGCTCCACAAGGGTAAAAGTTGCACCATTTTCTCTCTGCTACAAGGTACTCATTTTAACTCTACCATTGCACCAACTTACCATCAAAGTTCATGGACTACCACTTATAACATTGCCTTAGTGGCACTTACCCACCCCAAAAACCTCCCTGCTACCCAAGTTATTAACCCTCCCTACCCGATGCGCTTTCTACTCAATCTTACTTGTGACACCTCACCACATTTCCTGACTAACAATGGTCCCCTTGACAGTTCAATACTGCCAAACATCACAAGTTGCCTGGATATCAGTCTGCCCTAAAAGGCAAGGAAGACAAGCATGCCAAGAGAATCCAAGTAGGCAGAAAGGAGGGTATCACTAAGAAAGCAAGCTAAGAGCCCTGGGATGTCTGTTCCATTGCATAAGATGGGTGCCTGTGCATAAAGTGGCCAGTCAGCAGCATTGCACAATAAAGTGTTGGTGAGCTCCAAAGTGCATTTCGCTGTTAAAGCCTTGTGTGGAAAAATCGGGCATATTTTTCTGTATGTTTAGAATTCCTTTTTCTGTTCTTGCCATATTTTTCCAACTGTGTCACCCTTGCCCACGTTGTTTGGGGCTGAGAAGATACCTCATGTTGAGTTGGCTTGACTGTAGAAACCCTTTTAAATGTTTTCACATGGGATGAGCATCGCTGGATAGGTCAGCAAATGTTGCTTATCCCTAATTGCCCTTGACAAGGTGATAGTAAACTACCTTCTTGACCAGCTGCAGTCCATTTTCAGGAGAAGGGTTTCAGAGACAAGGGCAGGGTAAGACTTTCTGCAACTTCTGCCCTCTTAACACCAGATCTCTCAATCAGGCAATGAGTGTCATTGAATGAGTGATCCCCACACATAGGGAGCTGGCAAGGGTTAGCTTTACAGACTTCCTGCTTGGCAATGTCCCCATTATCTGCTAGGTAAGTGTAGACAATGGCAGGAGGAGGCCTTAAATTGGTCTGGCATCTTCCTGGCCCAGGCATAATCAGGAAGGTGGTGGATCCCAACCAGAATAAATGCCCTCGTGTCCAAACTTGTCTCTGGGTGTATTAAATTTCTCCCATTGTTTTTCATTGAAGTTTACATAGAAAAATTGCCCCCTGAACACCTTAAGTAGTTATAGCCTCCTGATACGTGCCTCTCTCTTTTTCCTCAATGCCCCTTTTCCCATTTACTCTGAATGGTCTCTCCTTATTCTCCAACTTATGATGTAGAAGTGGCAGAATCCTTACCAATACACCCAAATCTGGAAGCAACTGGGTTTTGCACTTGGAAGTCACCAAGAAGTCTTTCATCATCAGGCACACTATTCCCTCTGATATTTGTAACATGAATAACCATTGAAAGTACCAAAGACGTACAGAATCATTATAACAACCAGAAGAAATCAAACAAAGAACTGGCTTATATGTAGTTCAGCCTTTTAAATAGTGCTGCTAAGTGGTCCTTTGTGTTGTTGAACAACTGTTATACGATATAAAGAGAGGACATTGCTGGAGTGATGAGCTCAATAATGTCCTGGTTGGTGTCAAATCAATATTGAATGTTATGAGTTCTGAATTCTTCCAGCTGACATTCACTATATATAGACTAACACTGTCACATATATGGCAGCCAATATGATTCAGTGTATGAGATATTAAGAACTGCAGATGCTGGAGTCAGAGATAACACAGTGTGGAGTTGGAGGAACGCAGCAGGCCAGGCAGCGTCCAAGGAGCAGAAAAGTTGACGTTTCGGGTCGGGACCCTTCTTCAGAAAAAGAGTCCCGACCCGAAACATCAACTTTCCTGGTTGTCTGATGATTCAGTGTATGTATGTGCACATGTGTGTGCTACAACCATCCGTATGTAGTTCCCAAGTTCCAAAGGTATTTGTGGTGCCCCAAAAACACATTAATGTTCTCAAATTTTCACCTTAGCATTGCAATCTATCTTGTCTGTGTGAATGTTTGATGATTAATTCAATTCAATTCCTGCTGAAAATGTTATTATAGCAAACAGTTAAATACAAATGAGTACAATTCTGTTTGTCAGTTTCTGAGAGAATCAAATTGTTACTAAGTACTATTTTTTGCCTTGCAGTATTATATCTGATAATTAACCAGCATATACAAAGAAATTGGAGGTTAGTTAGGAAGTGAAATCTAAATATGCAATTATTGCACATCAGCATTGAGTATTTTACATGGTAACTATAACAATTAACAAATAATATGTTAATTAGCAAAGAGGCCTAATCAGTTTGTAAATCAGATGAAATTAACCAGCATATACAAAGGAATTGGAGGTTAGTTAGGAAGTGAAATCTAAATATGCAATTATTGCACATCAGCATTGAGTATTTTACATGGTAACTATAACAATTAACAAATAGTATGTTAATTAGCAAAGAGGCCTAATCAGTTTGTAAATCAGATGTCAACCGAAACAAATACATTGTCATACGTGATACTTATATAATGTTTCTAATGTACAAAATGTCCTAATGCATAATACAGAGTAAAGTACTTTACAATAATTTTGAAATGGCACAGAGATACCACAGCAGATACAAAATAAATATTAGCAGTATTAAGAAAGTAGCTATAATTTTTTATTTTCAGGAATGGAGCCACAGAGAACAAGAACCTGGGTGACATTATATAAAATTTACTGTATTATCTGTCAAATCTGAAATGACTTCTTCAAGGAGAACTCCTTAAGAGTAATTAGGATAGAAACATTGGAACAATGTAAAGGAAAAGTCAGATTGGAGAAATTGTTTAAAATGATAGATCAAACTGAGCATCAGAAACACAATGTTTGAAGAATTATGAAAAGCAATTCATCAGGAAGCAGAATTGAAAAAGATTTGGACAGTGAAAAGGAAGTACTCATTCGCTCATAGCAGTTTGGCAGTTTGTTTGAAAGATTTTGTAATGAATTTCTGGGCCTTTCTCAGAGGAAATATATCCCCAAGTTATAAAGATGAAGCATGAATGTACTATGTCTTAATCTTCCCAGGACCTCAAAGCTGTACTATTCCTTTACTTGCTCAGTCTTTACTTTGTTCTACATGACTCAAGTGTTAAAAACCAAAGGTTGGCATCATCTAATCAATGCTCTAAATTTATCCTACAAAATTTTCATCCAAAGCAATGAGCATGGAAATAGGGTAAAGTAGTGTGAGTGAGAATGGAATAGGTCAGCAAAAGTAGAATCTGGAGTCAATCAGTGAGAGTGGAAGCTGGTGTAATACAGTGGAAGCAAGAAAATGAATGACACAGAGTGAGTGAAAGCTGAAAAGCAGCAAACTTTATTGAGGTCTAGATTGGAAGGGGTTGGGACGAGAAAACACCAACACCAGCCAGGTTTGCTGAGGTGCATTGCTGCTACTATGATGCAGGTAGATGATTAAATTTATTGTGAATGTATACATTATAGGATACATCATAGGATATATAGGATGAATACATTATAGGAATTTTAGTTTGGAAATTGTAATTTTTAAATATAGGAAGAAAGGGAATCTCATGCTATGGTAGAAAAGCCATCATGTGAGCTGTTAAAAATCAAATAATCAGAGCCTTGTTAACTACGTTTTGAGGAGATGATCTGTCTTTGAGAACTTCAGAGAAGCTTTAAGTCATTCATGTAATTTTCCAAAAGCAGAGAATCATTTGAATGCAATTAACAAGATTTTGAAATGAAACAAAACACTGGAGAAATTCCGCAAGTCTGGCAGCATCTCTAGAGCCAGAAATAGTGTTAATATTTTGTGTACAATATGAAAGTGATACTGCTTTCTATTTCTCTCCTAGTGTTTGATGAGATGTTTGCCATGACTGGTTGTCATAGCCACATCTCCTTCCTCAGTGACTAGGTGTGGCTCTGGCTCTGGCTCTGATTTATCCAACACAGATTCCAACTGGAGTTCCATTCTTATTGTTTTGAATGCACTCAGAATTACAGGTATCTCTGAGACATACAACATTCTTTGGATGGCTGTTTTCACCACATCCTGAGATCTACACTCAGTGCTATGTGTTGCCAACTACACACTCTTGACCTCTGTCTCTATCAGCATTGCCTCACACTGTCTCAAAGTTGACCTGCTCTCCTGTTCCTTTTTACTCCTTGCCTCATCTTGCACCTTAACAAGAAACATTTTCTCTTCCTTTCAAGTGTTAATGCAAGTTGCAATAACTCACAGGTACCAAAGCCCCTCTGCATCCTTCATCAACTTCCTTTCCCTCTGACCTGATACCTGCTTTTCACTCCATCTCTTTGACCTTTGCTGTCTGATGCTAAATGATCTGTGCTCAGAAAAGGCCTCAGTTTTGTTACTTTATACCTGTAACTTAATGAATTTCAGGCAATTTTGAAGAAGTCATATTGGTTGAGAGTGATTCCACTATGGAATAAATTGCCAGAGGAAGTGGTAGATGCAGGTACAGTTCCAACATTTAAAAGACATTTGGACAGGTAATGAATAGGAAAGATTTAGAGGGATATGGGCTAAACACAGGCAATTGAGACTAGTTTAGTTTGGGAAACTTGGTTGGCATGGACGATTTGGACTATAAGGTCTGTTTCTGTGCTATATCATTCCATGACTCTATGAATCAAAATGTAAACTCTGTTTCTCTATTGATGCCACCAGATCTGCCGAGTTTCTCCAATATTTTCTGTTTTTATTTCAGATCTCCAGCAGCCATAGTACTTAGCTTTCACTTGAAAACTTTGAAGTATACATACAATTTTTCAGATCATAGGGAATATTTAATGTTAAAGATAATTGATGTTCATGTTGGTCGAGAAACAAGCCCTGTATGTCATGTTATCATGGTGATGGATTGAGATTCCTTTGCTTCAATATATTTCTGCTGTTTTGGCAGTGTGTGAGACAACGTGAAACAGATAGAATGAGCATCTGCCTGCATAAATGTTTCAGATTTGGAGTTACTTTGCAAAGATGCTGACCAGGCCAGTGATACCCATGTTTCATGAATGAATTAAAAAAAAAATGTGAGAAAGACCCAGGTACAGGCTGAGGAAATCTAAATTTGTGAAGGTTGAAGTCATAGCTAGCTTTAGTCATTTACCTAGCTGAATGCCAGAGGGAGAATCTGCAGAAAACCATTCACCTTGTATGATATTACCGAAGCTAAGGAAAATGAAAGAGATTCTGGGATACAACTTGGTTTGGTTTCAGGAGAACTGTAAAAAGAGATGTTTGATTGAAATTAAAAAAAAGGGAGTAACCTGCATGGAACGTTGACTTAAAGTATAAGCACTTATTGAATAGAGTTAGTAGTGCTTGATCAAATTTCTTTATTTTGGAATGCTGCATTCTAGATAGTTGTTGATGCTTGTCATTAAGCAAATTGAACAAAGAACAGTACGGCACAGGAAGAGGCCCTTTGGCCCACAAAACTTGTGCCAGTTCATAATGCCCTTCTAAACTAAAAACCTTTTACCTCTACGTGATCTGTAACCCACTATTCCCTCCCTATTCATTTTTCTGTCAAGACGCCTCTTAAATGTTGCTATTGTATCTGCATCCTACCACTCCTCTGGCAGCACATTCCAGATACTAATCATCCTCTATGTAAAAAACATGCCCCTCTCATCTCCTTTAAACTTTCCTCCTTTTATCTTAAACCTATGTCCCCTTGTAATTGACATTTCTACACTGGGAATAAGACTGTAACTTCCCGTTTCATAGAATAGAATCCCTGTAGTGTGGAAGCAGGCCATTCGGCCCATCGAGTCCAGACTGAACCGCCAAGGAGCAGCCCACCCAGATCCACCACCCTCCCCCCTCCAACCCTATCCCTGTAACCCTGCATTTCCCGTGGCCTATCCACTCAGCCTACACATCACTGGACACTACGGGTAATTTAGCATGGCCAATTCACCTAATCTGCATAGGGTTGGACTGTGGGAGGAAAACAGAGGATCCAGAAGAAACCCATGCAGGCGCAAGGAAAATGTCCAAACTCCACACAGAGATTCACCTGAGAATAGAATCGAACCTGGTCTCTGAAACAGCACTAACCACTGACCTACCATGCCGCCCAGTCTATCCATGCCTCTCATAATTTTGTAACCCTCTACCAGATTGCCCCTCAGTTTTGACGACTGACCCAAAGTTTTTAGTTATTACATATAAAAACACATTTATTGGAGGTGAAATAGATCTTGGGCCTTTTTTAAAGAAAGGATGAGCAATTTTCTATTGAAAAGCATAAGGCAGGTTATAAAACAGTTTTGCTAAGTTCTATTTTGTGTAACAACCCCAAACCTGTTTCATATCCATGGACATAGTTATCAACTGTCTGATCTGTTTCTGTGGTGGTTTAACAGTAACAGGAGAAAAAAATTGCATTTATATATGTCACAATCTTACATGTCATTATCCAAAAGTGCTGTCCATCTAATAGAGTGTATTCGCTGTTGTAATTCAGAAATATTGCAGACAATTTAGGCATAGCAAGCTCCTGCAAATGGCAATGTGATAATGTTCGGAAACATCTATTTTTGTGATGTTGATTGAGAGCAAGTTATTGGTTCAGATGCTAAGGTCAACATCTTGCTGCTTTACAAAATAGGATACTTTACATTGACCTCAGAGGATTGACGATCTTTGGTTTAACATTTCATCAAAAAGTTGGCATCCCTGCTAGTGCAGCACTTCTTCAGTATTTCCCTGGAATGTCAGATTTGTTTTTGTGCTCATGTCCTTGAGAAGGACTTGAAGCCACAGCTTACTAACTCAGGAGGTCTGAATGTTTCCAATGAGTGTTTCTGAGCTACAGTTGAAGTGTATTCAAGATATCCAGTACAGCGTGATTGATCTTTAGTTTCATTTTGCACATTTGTTTGATGTTTAGGAAGGGGATTTCTTTTATCAATCCATATTCAGGTGCAGGTTTAATCTGGATTCAGTAACTGAGAAACAGCAGTTAATTTGAAATAACTGAATCTGAATACAAGTATTCAATAGTATTTGTCATACTTAGCATGTCATTAAAGCCATAATGAAAATACAGTTTGATTCTCAGAAGCAAAATATGTGTATATCCTTAAAGGATTAATGTTTGTTATCTATTTTTCTGCCAATAGACAGCTACTGACATGAGCTGAACACTTGAACATTATGTATGATCCTTACCTACACAAAGACAAACATACACAATTACAAATATACAACACACACATATTTAAAGCAAGCATACAATCCCCTCTATTCAAATTTGAACTGGCACCAATTAAGTAATCAATGTCAAAATTCACAAACAAGATCTTCTTTCCCAGGTAGTGGTGATTAAGCTCCTGCAAACATCGGACAAAGGTATATTTGGAGGCTGTGCTGGAAGTTTCCCAGCCGTAAACTTTATCAAAATGCATATCAAAGTGTGGATTATCCTAAAAATTAAATTCAAAAGACAAATTAGCTACACTATCATTCATTATTTAGCTTTACTTTTGAAGGAAACCATGCAAAAGACATTGTTAAGTAAAATAAACTAAATAAGATATTTTAAGAAAATCTCCTTCATGTTACTGCATAATTCCTCTGTTTGTTCCTTCCTTTATATTCACCATAAGGAATAAGATATTTAAGAGTATCTTATGGTGTCATACAACCTGAATTGTCCCATAGGTGTGCCTGAACAGGATTGATTAGAAGTATTTTGCTTTAAGAAAGGCTAACAGCAAAACCATATTTTAATATCAACTTTCTTTGTTGAGTTTATTGAAATTGTTGGAGTGAAATTGTTCAAGATTCTAGTGTCCTACCACTATTACAGAGTTTTTTTTATTCATTTGTGACAAGTTGGTGTTGCTGGCTGGCCAGCATTTATTGCTCATCCCTAGTTGCCCTTGAGAAGGTGGTGCTGAACTGCCTTCTTGAGCATCAACCGAAAAACACAAAGAAGGTTGGAGATCAAATGTTCTCTGCAATTTCTGGAAAGAAATTTGTAGTCCTTTATGGTCATTTATGTGGCAAATGAAGAGGCAAAGCTGGGGCTGAGGGACTGAGGACTTTTTGCATCAGATCCCACTCCTTAGGTTCATAAGGATTTGATGTATGTGTGAATTTTGGAACACAGCGTGAATAAAGAGTACCAGCCTCCTCATGGGTTAACGTGGATTCCACTGGTGAGGTCCAAGCTAGAAAGTTTTTTTAAAAACTAAATACTTCTGCAGATCTGGTCCTTCCTCAGAAAGTCCAATGGAAGAAAGAGTGGAACTGGGAAATGGTAGGAAATGAAAACTTGGGAAACTTTATTGCAAATTATGTGCAGGCATTAAGGTGTCCAGCTTTGTTAGTGCTGTAGATGTACCTGTTGCAGTGTTTGTACTGCTTGTCCAATGGTGATGAGATGCCTTCCCACTGGTCTTGCAAATTCTGGCAGGTCAGCACTGGAGGGTACTGGCAGTTACAATCCAGTCATTAAAGCTAAGATTGCAACCCATGGACAAACAAACATTAAAATACATACAAAGTATACATCAATAATTGCTTGGTAGTACAGAATTTAAACTTTGCTAAAAGGGGACAAAAGTTGATGCTTTTTGTCTTGCGTGCATCAGAACTTGGATGCCAGAAACAGACTTGATAAAAGGGACACCAATTTATACAGCACAAGAAGAGGGTGATGATTGGTTGAGGCATCATTGACATAGCTATACAACAGGTACAGTTAACTATCAATGTAGGTTCAGCGTGGTATTACTGTCATAGCGCCTACCTTCATGGTCCCAATCTGCCATAAGGTACCTGGGTGCTGTAAAATTTCAGCTGTGGCATCAAGCCATGCTTAATGGAAGCATGGGATGGAGATTCACTCCAAAATTATGACTGTCATGGATTGATTCTGGCATCTTGCAAGATTTACCCTTAACCATTTGTCCATATGGAGGCAAATGGATAATTAGAGGAAGAATTCCATCAGGTCTAATGCATATGTTATACAGCAGCATTGGCAAAATATGAAAGCAGGACAGTTCGAGTAGCTAACTCTCAATGATCATAATTATGTTTCGATACAGTATTATATTTTTAAATTTAGGAATGAGTTTTCATTTTGTTTACACGTTTAAAGGTGTAACTATTACCTGTTGCACAGAGAAATAAGTAATGCAATACAGATCAAGCTCATTTGGTTAGCTACTTACTTGGTCTGCTTCTTTTCCATCCACAAGCTTAAGATCTTCGAGGAACCAAGTATTGATTTTCTCAAATTGTTCCTCTTGACTCGAAGCTAAGTTTTTCACAAAAGTGATTTGCACCTCCTTGCAATTTGTTACTAAAGTAAAAAATGGTGTACATAGAACTTTTAAAATGTGATGTGGACATGCTCAAAATAATAACATTTGAACTTCTCGAAACATCATATAAAATTAAATATAAAATCAAAAATTGATTTTTCTTGCATGGTTTTGCCCCCGGCTTACTAAAAAACAAAGAAAAGTTTAGACTCAATGTAAATTTTGTTTTTTAATTGATTGTGGACAAGAGAAAAAGATCATGTTCTTTCGTGTGAACATTTTCCACAAAATGGTGTAAACATCGAATTAGAGAGTTGGCAGAAATAATACTTTGCATTGTACATAGAGCTACATGTGAGCAATTGAGATATTATTCTGTCTATATATCAAAATGTGACTGAACAGAAAATTCTGTGCAGATTAATTATCTTGCAATCACAACAAAGAAAACCTTTAAAAGAAGAATTGGAAAAAATAACACCTCAATATTTCAGTGAGGCATTTCTTTTTATTAATTGTCATCAAAAGAGTGATTATGGAATCTAAAAGCTTATCACTAGCTGATGACCCTTGATCAAAAGTGGAACATGTATCAACTTTGGAATGGCTTTGCTGACTCTTTTAAGAACCAGATACAGTCATTATTTCAGATCAGACATGAAGAAGGTAATTGTGCAAGATAATGGACATTTTGAAACTATTGTGCAATTTGCAACTTAATATCTAAATCATAAAATCATTAATGTACTTGCACCACATACTGTCCAATGTGGTTACATCATATTCAGACTAAAAGGCTGGATTTTCCCTGAGAACAGATTCCCTACACCCAGTACAATTGTCAAAGCTGGCCCACTTCCAGCTGGTTCGCTCACTTTGTTTTAAATTTACAGACAGACCTTTAATTATTAACTGTCTGGGAGGAAATTTTGCCTCATAGGGGTGCTGGCCAATCTCAATACTGCTGGGCATGTCAAGTCAGTTAGCCGCTCAGGGCAGTCAGAGCCAGGACAGTTTCCACATAAGGGGTTGGGAGCTATATGTCAGGCAGCCCATTGCAAATCTTGACTCTTTCTGCCCCAGTTTTAGCTGTTTTCCTCCTGGAGTGACAGTAAAGCACCGGAGAGGAAAGTGGTTGGCCTGACTTACATTTGACGCAGTGGAAGGGATATGCAAGTGGTAGGCAGTGCAGAGGGCATACAGGATTGGTGGTTACAGGGATTTTGGGGATTGTGAGCAAGTGAGGGGAGATGTTGCAGGCAAGAGAGGGAGTGGTAAAATTAGGCCTATTTTCTCTGGATTTTAGAAGGCTAAGGGGTAGCTGAAGTCTTCAAGATATTAACTGGAAAAGCTAGCAAAGATAAGGATAGATTATTTCCATTGGTTGGGGATTGTGGAACTAGGGGTTATAGTCTAAAACCTAGGGGCACATTGTTCTGGAGAAATAAAAACCATTGAGTACATTTAAGACTGAGATAGATAGGTTCTTGATTATCAAGGGGATCAAGAGTTACAGGGAGAAAGCAGGAGAATGGGGTTGAGGAACTTAACAGCCATGATTGAATGGTGGAGCAGATTTAGTGTGGGCTGAATGGCCTAATTTCTGCTCCTATGTCTTATGTTCTTATGAGCCTTGTTGGAAGTGGGTACAGTAGCAGAGATAGAGTGAGTGTGAAGGACTGGAGAGAGGATGGTGGCAGTTAACTTGGCAGAGCGTAAAAGGTAATTGACTTTCTAATTGAACACCCTTACTGTTCATTCCCGCAGATGGCTGAGACTGCACTTGCCCGGTTGGCAACTTTGGATTAGGCTGGCATGGACTGGTGTTCTGGCCTCCCCTCTGAATCCTCGCGGAAAAGAAAGTCTTGTGTCTGCACCATCCTATCCAGCAGGACCCTCAAGTTCCTGTCCATAAATCAAGTCTGTCTGCCATGTTTGAGGAAAATGTCAAGAGCTGTGCAGAGCAGCTCCAGACTCAGAGCACTTGCCCAGATGCCCAATAATGTTCAGCCCCTTTTTTTAAACATTGTCCCCACCTGATCTAGATTCCCGGCGGAAAAAGCAAGCTCTTTGTCAACCATCTCAGCATCCTATACAGTGAAAGAAGATTGCATCTCATCCTTCAAAACTCCAATAAATATAGACCCAATCAACTTGACATTTCCTCATAAGACAAACTTACCTTGGGAATCAGCCTAGTAAAGCGTTTCTGAACTACTTCCAATGTATATTTATACCGCCTTATCGAAGGAGACCAAAATTCCTTTTTAATTATTCACGGATGTGGATATCACTGGCTGGACCAGCATTTTTTGCCTTTCCCTAGTTGCACTCAAGAAGCGGGTGGTGGGCTGCCTTTTTAAACCACTGCTTCAGGTAGATTCACAATGTTGTTAGAAAGACAATTCCAGGATTTTGACCCAGCGATCATGAAGGAACAGCAATACATTTCCAAGTCGGGATGATGAGTGACTTGGAGAGAAACTTGGTGTTCCTATGTATTTGTTGCCCTTGTCCTTCCAGATTGAAGTGCTCACAGGTTTGGAAGGTCTAAGGATCTTTGGCAAATTTCTGCAAATTGTAGATAGTACATACTATTTCTACTAAGCATTGGTGGTGAAGGAAGTTGATGTTTGTGGATGCGGTGCCAATCAGTGAGCTGCTTTGTCCTGGGTGGTGTCAAGCTTCTTGAGTGTTATTGCAACTGCACTCGTCCAGGTAAGCGGGGAGTATCCAATAACACTCCCGACTTGTGCCTTGTGGATGGTGGCAGGCTTTGAGGAGTCAGGAGGTAGGTTACTCAGTGCAGTATTTTTAGCCTCTGACTTGCCCCTGTAGCCACTGTGTTTATGTGACAAGTCCAGTTGGGTTTCTGATCAATGGTAATGCCCATGGTGTTGAAAGTGATGGTAAGATTATTGAACGTCAAAGGATATTAGTGGATTGTATCTCTTTTTGGAGATGGTCATTGCCTGGCATTTATGCAGCATGAATGCTACTTGCAATTTTCCAATCTAAGGCTGGATATTGTCCAGATCTTACTGCATTTGGAGACAGACTGCTTCATATATCTGAGGAGTCATGAATGGTGCAGAACAGAGTGCAAACATCAGCAAATATTACCACTTCTAACCTCATAATGGAGCGAAGGTCATTAATGAAGCAGCTGAAGATGGCTGGGCCTACGACATTACACTGAGAAATGCCTGCAGAGATGTCTCGGAACAGAGCTGGTTGACTTCCAGAACACCTTCCTTTGTGCCAGGTATGACTCTTAACTAGCAGAGACTTTTTACCTGATTCCACTCGACTCCAGTTTTTCTGGGGCTCCTTGAGTCAAGGGGCACTTGGTCAAATGCAGCATTGATGTCGATGGCTGTCACTCTCACCTCGCCAGGACTTCAGGTACAGTTTCCCCAATGTCCTATATAGCAAGAGTTTCCTCTACTCCATTCTCCTTCCAATGAAAGCAAAAGAATTACACTTGCCTTCCCGATCACTTGTTGTACCTGCATGTTTAACTATTTGTGATACCAGGTATTGTGACCGGGTGAAGAGATGACATTGTCATGATGATGCCACTGGACCAGTAATCTTAATGATCAGACAAATGCTCTGGGGATATGGGTTCAAGACTCACTATGGGTCCTAGTGGAGTATAACTGAAATGAATAATATCTGGTATTGAAAGCAAGTTTCAGTAGTGATGATCAGCATTGATTGTCAGCAAAAACACCACTGATGTCTAGAACAAAGCAACCTGCTTGATTGGCACCGCATCCACAAACATCCACCTCCTTCACCACCAACACTTAGTAGCTGTAATACATACTATCTACAATTTACAGAAATTTGCCAAAGATCCTGAGATTATTTTAGTACATCTTTACTTGGCCTGGCCTACATGTAACTCCAGATCCACAGCAATGTATTTGATTCTTAATTGCCCACTAAATTGCTCTCATAAATCACTCAGTTCATGGGCAATTTGAGGATTTGGCAATGAAACAAATTTTAACAAGGAAGTGTGAGCCAACCCCCTTACTTGGCCAAATCAAAGAGTTTTAAGTTCTTTTTACAAAAATAGCTATATCATACACCAATTAAAATGAAGTACTAGACAAAGTTATTGAGGCGATTTTAAGGTTTTCTTGAATGGCAGCAAAGGGAATTTTATTACTTACTAATCTTGAGAAAATTGATAAAACACTCCTTCCAAAACACATAAATTGAGGTATAAAATTTAGAAAGGGGAAGGTGTCTAGCACAATAGGATGGTCAAGAACATGTACTTTAAAAACTCTGTCTGTCTGCTGCTCCGCCACATAGCTACTGAAACATGGTTCATTAACATAGTTCTGAGTCTGCCTTCATTTTGTTTCTAATGTGGATACTTACAACTGATCATTCATATTTAATGTGTGCAATTTATAAGACATATTGAAACAGTAAGTTGAAACAAATGTAAATTTCTCGATATCTGACTCAATTGTCTGGTTGCAATGTATTTTGATAAATTGATGGTTTCAGTTCAGATGATTTTATTGTTAATACACTGATTTCCTGAACTTGCTGCAATTTGTGGTAAGGTTGTCAATGCCACCATCTCAGGTCCATGCTCCTTCCTTTTTAAAAATCATTTTAAATGGCTTTAAACTTTCTGGACAGACTTCCAGTCACAGCTGACGATATCAGACTTTGGATGCAGAAAAATGCAGTCCTGGCAAAACTGAAACAGCTGGTGCCGATAAGGAAAACCAAAGGACTATCAAAATCAGAATTGAAACCTTTCTGGATGTGGAGAGACCAGATCACAGTAGAGGATGGCATATTATTATGGGGAGCAAGAGTGATTGTCCTGAGCAAAGATCACCGCCAAATATTGGCTGAACTCCACCAGGGTCATCCAGGGGTTTCCAAAAAGGAGATATTTGAGGAGGTTATGTCTGGTGGCCAGCATGGATGCAGACATAGTTGCATTAGTGGGATAGTGCCCAGAATGCCAACAAGGACAAAAATTACTACCAGCAGCTCTCCCACATTCATGGGAATGGTTGGGTAAACTCTGGACTCGGTCACACATTGGCTATGCAGGTCCTTTCAAGGACTCAATGTTCTTAGTCACTGTGCATGCCCACTCAAAGTGGATGGACATGCGTACAGTTAATTTGTCAAACATGGGGACGAAGATAGAAAAGCTTCACGCATCTTTTGCATACATGGACTCCCAGACGTGCTGTTTACCAGCAGGGAGTTTGAGTATTTCCTAATGTTGAATGATATTCAATATATAAGGACAGCTCCATTTCACCCATCATCCAATGTTCTGGCAGAAAGAGCAGTCCAAACTTTGAACCTGGGCTTAAAGAAACAGCCTGTAACTTCACTAGATACCAAACTGTCCCAGTTCCTACTTGATTATATCACCAACCCCCATGCAACTACAGGGATAGGCTCAGCAATGTTGCTAATGGGGAGAAGACTCCACATCAGATTAAATTGGATATTCCTGGACCTGGGGGGTGGTGGGTTGGAGGGGGTGGGAGTGAATTGGCAGTAGGAATGCCAATGCAGCACACAAGACTCTGCTAAGCGAGAGAGACAGTTTACTTCAGGGACAAAGTTTGGTGTAGGAGCCACAGGAATGGCCCTGCATGAGTAAGGGCTATGAACAATGTGAGGTCAAGTCCAGTGATGTATAAAGTTTGGGTAGGTGTGACGGTCCTGAGTGAGCACATCGACCATATGAAAGCTGCAAACCCACAAATGGAGTGGAAGCAAAACGCACCCAGCTCTTCAACTGTCTTTCCGACTGTTCCTGACCCTGTGGGTTCTCCCTCTCCATCAAGCATTGAAGATAAATTGGAATCTACAGTTGCCACAGTTGATGTCACCACATTGACACCTTTGCCACCTGAAGAGGAGAATTAATTTCTTCCTAGACGTCCTGGGCGCAAGAGGTGAGCTACTATGTATCACATACGGCCCGTCTCAGACGCAGAGTTGAAGAAACTTGACCCAGTGGTAAAACGCCCCAGGAGGAGCAACAAAATAAAAAGAACCAGCCTATGTCCTCGGACTCAGAGGGGAGCGATGTAAGGATTGCAATGATTTCAGCCAGGTGGACTTCAGAATATGAGTTCATGACTGGGCCTGTTAATCTGGTCCATTCAGGGATTCCTGGTTGATAGATAAAAACAAGGGTCCTGTTCACTCTGAGAGCTGACTCTGAGGAAGCTGGATCGGTGACAAGGACTCTCCACATGTAAATATAGGGTGACTTGGTGATAGGATACTGGCTATAATGGAGTTATTTCGGAGGAGCAGCTGGACAATTGGAAGCAGAGATTAACTTGCCAAATTTTCTGTGTTTTTGATTTACCAGTATTTGATTTTGATGAGGCAGGCATGCTAACTGCATATCTGAATGCCTTAAGCTGGCTTCCACACCAGGAAAACTATTTTATAAAGATTATTACATGTAGATTAGTCCTTTTCTCTTTCTTCCAGAAAAGTTTTACATTTGTCATTTAGATGAGACATTAATGCCAGGCCCCAAACCTGCCCGGATTGATGTCAAAGTTCCCACAGCACTATTCAAAAAAGAGCAAAGTTGCCACTGTTGGCATTTTAGCCAATATTTATGCCTCATTCAAAATCATAGAAGAATAGCTTATCTGTTATCATGGGTTGAAGGTTGAGTTCGACACAAAGAATTGTGACATTAAATCATTTTTCTGCTTTGGTGAATGAGTAGAACTGCCACAACTAATCAATGGCATATTATTGTCAACCAGGAGTGAGAGCTTGAGCTAATTTTTCTTCATCTCTGTAACCAGTAATGTGGGGCCAGTGGCAATGTTTTGTTGGAATTTTCAAGTCCACCTCAACTTTTCCTTTGCACACTTCAGTGCTGGTTACTTCCATGAACTGTGGAGTCACAAGTGTACTAATGACTCTACAAAGACATAACCCAAGGATGTAACTAAAGCTCCACGGAGAACTGAACTGGATATGGAGTGCTTTGTCTTTTCAAATGTTTGTTATTTATTAGAGTAATTGATAAACATTTTAATGCGATGTGATCAAATGCGAATTGTTAATTGTCTTTTTTTACATTCAGCAAATGAACACAAGGATAATAGAGCAAATCCCACTTATTTATTCTATTCCATGTCTATCCTCAAAAAAATGGGGAAAATACTGGGTTGGATTTTGCAGTATCAGTATGGGTGACATTACCACCATAGAACTTTGGAGAAGCTCCATAACAACCAGAGTGCGATGTGCACTGTTAGTGCGTTAATCCCAAAGTTGAAGTGTGTCAATCAAAGCTACTGCTGACAGTTTGCTACTTCAAATGACAAGTATGGAATCAACACAAATTAGGGCTATTGCCCACTAATGCCAAATTAATGACACTTTCAAATTTTACACTTGTAATTTTTAGACATAACGAGCCACCGCTCAATTCACAAATTCTTAAGTATGAAACTGGTACCATCTTAAAAGCTAAAATGGATTCACTTTTTAAACATTTCTTAACATTAAACTTTTAAAAAATATGACAGACCTTGTTACGAAGTAAAATCCATTATTTTGTAGCATGCATCATCAGACTTTTAAAGATCATGTATCAAAATGACTGAGTCAGAGAGTCATGGCAGAGAAGGAGGCAATGCAGCTTTCAATAACAATCCTTTCATTTTCATGCCTGGTTCCATATCACCTATATATAGGTTTCTTCGCTTCACCCACATTCCTTTTCAATCACTGATCATCTGTGCTTCCATCACCTTCATATTTTTAAGCCATTGCCGTTTAGTGTATTAAAAAATTATTTCGCAAATCCCACACCTACATCTCTGACACAAAATCTTAAATCTGTGTCCTTTAGCCCTGGTTCCAACAGCTGATGGGAAGACTTTTTCCTTGTCTGCCTTATCAATATATTTGCACAAAATTATTTCACTTTTGAAGTATCTTTTACTCTTTTGATTTTGTAAAATGATTTCTACTGAATATGTAGTATTCTAATGTCTTTTTACAGTAGCAGCTTTTTTCCTAGGTTTTTGGTGCAGAGTGTAAGTTTCACAGACAACTGTCGCCCAAATTTAGCCTGAGCTGCAGGATCCCACAGCAACACAGGACAGGACCCAAGAAGTGCACTCCCGCCATTTCCCCACCACCAGAGGAGTCAAAATTCTCCCCATCGGGATCGCAGCAGATTTGTGGGTAAATTTGATGTCACTGGCGAGTGCTGCCATTGCAATGCTTATCACAAAATCTGGGCTATTAATAAACCAAATGGCCTATTCATTATATGGGCTAACTGATGGGTTTGGGTATCGCTTCTAACTGCATGTCCCTGGCCTAGACCCTGTAAACAGCAGTTTTAAATGTTTAGGGCTGATCTTTCTCTTTACATATGTTTTGCATAAAAAGAAAAGCCTTGCAGCTGCATAATATCTCTCATGAACTTCAGATGACCCGAAGCTAATTCAGTAATTTTTGAAGTCTCGTCACTGTGATAATATTGGAGTCATTGATGCCGATTGGTACACAATAAAATCTCACAAACTTCAATGAACTAATGGCTAGATGATCTTCTTTATTAATGCTGATTAAAGTAAAGCCCTCTATTTTTTCCTCAAAACAGTTTAATGGGATCTTTTATATCCACTTCAGAGGCAGACTTGGTTTCAGTTTACTGTCTCATCCAAAAGATCACATTTCAAACCGTAATGCCTCCTTAGTGCTGCACTAAAAGTATGCCAAGTCCCGAGGTTTGGTCTCGTACCTACAATCTACTGATTCAGAGGTTGGCTTTCTACCGTGATAGCCTCAGTAAGTAGAAGAAGAAGAAAGGTGCATTTAACTTTATAATTGCATTTTTAGTTCAGCTATGCTGAACTTCTTCTGTGGCGATGTAGCAGTAACCGCAGAACATGACTTGCTTCTACCTCTACCATTGCTGCAATTAGCTAACTGAACATTTGGACCAGATCGAGCACTTTTAATTATGAAAGGCACTTCTTAAGAAGTATTTTTGTGTCTATTGTATGCTAAATGTAGTAAAACAAAACAGCTAAAAATTTGCCAGATATCATCTTGAGTAGTGGTAGCTGAGAGATTTTTCCAGGGCTATTAACAGTTCCTAACCAACAATGAAATGCTGCAACTGCCGGTTACAGAAAAGTGACTGAACTAACACAATACATAAACCACTGTCCCGATGAATTAGTAACATTAACCCATCAATTCAAGAAACGTCTGAATAAAAATAATGGGAAACAGACCATAATCATGAAAAATCCAAACAGTTTGTGTGTAGCTGTGGCCAGAATAATTGTACACCAAATGACCAATTAAGAATTGAATAACCTATTTAAATAAAAAAAGATTTTTAGTTGAAATTCCAATCAAACATTTAATTGTTGTCTTGTGTTTTTATGAATTGTTAAGTCTACAATGGTTTACTTCTTAAGATAACTGATTTTGTGATTGAATTAAATTAGCATTTATTCCCTTGTACTTTGCCTAAAATGTACTTACAATTTACAGAGTTAATGAGGACAATATGGTACCGTATAAAAGTACAGAAGTTACCTGAACTGCAAAGGTAATACCTTTCGTCTTCCTGTGTAGATGTCATTACTTCAATCACAGCAAATAAACGATCTCCATTTGGATGAAATATTTTCTTCTTTAGTGCTTTTCTGAGTAAGGCTGCCATTTCCTTAAGCAGAGTTTCAGATAGGCAACATTTGGCAAACTTATTTCACTCACTGTACCTGAACACAAATCAAAAGCTATAATGTATACAATCTGCATTATGGGAACTAAGTGATGTTTTTATGGATTTAAACACTATGACACACAAAACATGATTGGATTGCAGTTTCAATCAATATTCCAGCAGGATTGCTCTCTAGAGAAATGTCTACTAAGTCATTTGCAATCCATATGGGTTCCATTATAGTCATTAGTTGAGATATTGATTTAAAGGTATTTTCCATTAGGAAACTTACTGTACAAGATGGAAATATAATATATTTTGAAGTTAAAATAGTGTCACAGTTCATAAAAATTGTCTTTGTCAGTAAATTTTCTGTGACTATCATCTGAAATATTAAATCTTCTTGCCTGATAATTTCTCTAAAAAAGCAGCTCCAATGCCAAGTCACAAATTTAACTCCATTGTACTAGCCGTATGGAATTTTGCTTTCAACATTAGTCTCTTACTGCCATTTACATAAATTTATGTTTTTATTTATGTAACTAAGTATTATCAACCAGTGTGTGTGGTCAAATACCATCTATCCTGTCACTTACTTTTGAAAATACTTGTGTTTTCTTTTGTTACATGTTGCTGGTTTACATTACGTGCAACTAATGTCCAAATCTGGGAGATTTATGATAAATAGATTAAGAACTTTGTAGATGTATAAGATAACTATTCTTTCTTCAGAATTCTTCTTTTGGATACTAAATTACTGGTGTGCCGGGGTTATATTTCCAAACCAGATGGGGGTGATAAAATATATTGGCCACCTCCCCAACAATAAATGTCTGTAGGCTAGTTAATTGTGAGGTTAGGTGGACATATCTTTGTGATATCTATCTTATCTTCACTTACAATAATCAGTTCATTCATGTGCACCCACACACAGACAAGCACATACTTTTTTTTGCTATCTGCCATGTTTCCATCAAATATGGTAAGAATGCAGATGAATGGAATTGTATAAAGTCAATTCCCAAAGTAATACTCATTTTAGTACAGATAAAATGACAAAGATGTAATTTCTGAGCCATGCTCGAAGTTTATTCTTATATTGTGACATTTACATCAATGCACACTCAACAAGGAACCATATTACTGAATGTGTGTAACACGTTATTCACTTGAGGTTGGTTGGCTTGCCGAGCTGTTTTGTTGTTCCGCAGACATTTAGTTACCATGCTTGGTAACATCATCAGTGCAGCCTCTGATGAAGCATCGTTGTGTCTTCCCGCCTGGTTTTTAAACTCTGGGGTCCGTTGCGATGGATTGCCTCACCACCGGGTTTCTTCCGTAGTGGAATGTATATGGGGTCGAGTTCGATGTGTTTATTAATAGCATGCTTTGTGGAGTGCCATGCTTTCAGGACCTCTCGTGCTTGTCTCTGCCTAGCCTGTCCCAGGGTCTTGGTGTTGTCCCAGTCGAAGTCGTGGTTCTCCTTGTTCATGTGGATTGAGATGAGTGAGTATTGGTCATGTCTTTTTGTAGCCAGTTGGTGTTCATGTGCTCTTGTTGTTAGTTTCCTTCCTGTTTGTCCGATGTAGTGTTTCTTGCAGTCTCTGCAGGGGATCTCATAGATGACTTTGGTCCTGTCCTTGGTGGGGATTGGGTCTTTAGTTCGGGTGAGCACTTGTCGTAGGGTTGATGTAGGTTTGTGTGCCACTCTGATGCCCAGCGGTCGTAGAAGTCTTGCGGTGAGTTCTGACGTGTCCCTGATGTAAGGTAGTGTGATGAGTGTGTCGGGGCGTGTAGAATCTTTCTGATGCTGTTCCTGTAGGCATCTCCTGACCCAGTTCTTTGGATATCCATTATCCTTGAACACTTGGAAGAGGTATTCCTCCTCCTCTTGGTATAATTCCATGTTGCTGCAATGTGTTGTTACCCTTTTAAATAGCGTTCGCACGCAGCTTCGTTTGTATGTGCTGGGATGGTTACTGTTGAAGTTCAATACCTGGTCTTTGTGTGTGGCTTTACGTACTTTCGTTTGCAGTTCCCCATTTGTCTTGCGCTCTACCATGACGTCCAGGAAGGGGAGTTGTTCGTTCTTCTCCTCCTCTCTGGTGAATTTTATTCCGGGGAGGGTGTATATGAGTTTGTGTGTCTCTTCTAATTTGGTCCATTTAATGATGACAAAGGTGTCATCTACGTAGCGTATCCACAGTTTAGGTTGGATTTGCGGAAGGGCAGTCCTATCCAGTCTTTGCAACACTGCTTCTGCTATGAGTCCGGAGATAGGCGATCCCATGGGTGTCCCGTTGATTTGCTCGTATGTTTGGCAGTTGAAGGTGAAGTGGGTGGTCAGGCATAGGTCCAGTACTTTGAGCATGTTGTCCTTGGAGATGGTTTCACTGGGGTCGTGTTCTTGTTCAAGTAGTGTTGTCATTGTTTCCCTTGCTAGTGGTATGTCTATTGATTGAATAGGGCAGTGACATCAAACGATATCATGGTCTCTTCGTCCTCTATCTTCATGTCTTTGATGGAGTTGAGGAATTTTTGGGCTGAGTGGATGGAGTGGGGTGATTTTTTGACTAGGTGCTTGCATCTTCTTTGCAGTTCCCTGACTAATTTGTGCGATGGAGTGCCTGGTAGGGAGACTATGGGTCTGAGGGGGACTTCCAGCTTGTCCACTTTAGGGAGGCTGTGGAATTGGGGTGTGTTGTTTCCTTCAGGTTTCATTCTTAAGAAGTCTGCTTTGTTGATCTGTCCTGTCTGTTTAAGTCTTTGTAGCGTGTATCGGATTTTATTGCCTAGTTGTGGTGTCGGGTCATTTTGTACTGGCCGCTATGTGTTCTCGTCGGCGAGCAGTGCTTGTGCTTTGGAGATGTAGTCCCTTTTAGTCATTATCACTGTCATGCGCCCTTTATCTGCAGGTGGTATAGTGATGTTCTTGTCCTTCTTTAGTCTGTCCAGGCCTTGTCTTTCCCGTGTGTTGAGGGTGTTGAGTTCCCTCTTTCTGGTTAGTGTGGGACTACTGTCTATCCTACAGTTCGTTGTGTTTCTTCTTGGATACTGTTGGTTTTGAGTGTGGCTTCCAGTGTAGCTAGCCATTCCGTTTTGTTGGCGTCCCTGTAGTTGTAGTTCAGTCCCTGGGTGAGAACAGCTAAAAAAAAATTCCTCAACTCCATCAAAGACATAAAGATAGAGGACGAAGAGACCATGATATCGTTTGATGTTACTGCCCTATTCACGTCAATAGACATACCACTAGCAAGGGAAACAATGACAACACTACTGGAACAAGAGCACGACCCCAGTGAAACCATCTCCAAGGACAACATGCTTAAACTACTGGACCTATGCCTGACCACCCACTTCACCTTCAACTGCCAAACATACGAGCAAATCAACGGGACACCCATGGGATCACCCATCTCTGGACTCATAGCAGAAGCAGTGATGCAAAGACTGGATAGGACTGCCCTTCTGCAAATCTAACCTAAACTATGGATACGCTACGTAGATGACACCTTTGTCGTCATTAAATGGACCAAATTAGAAGAGACACACAAACTCATAAACAACACCCTCACCGGAATAAAATTCACCAGAGAGGAGGAGAAGAACGAACAACTCCCCTTCCTGGACGTCATGGTAGAGCGCAAGACAAATGGGGAACTGCAAACGAAAGTACGTAAAGCCACACACAAAGACCAGGTATTGAACTTCAACAGTAACCATCCCAGCGCACACAAATGAAGTTGCGTGCGAACGCTATTTAAAAGGGTAACAACACATTGCAGCAACATTGAACTACGCCAAGAGGAGGAGGAATACCTCTTCCAAGTGTTCAAGGATAATGGATATCCAAAGAACTGGGTCAGGAGATGCCTACAGGAACAGCACCAGAAAGATTCTACACGTCCCGACACACTCATCACGCTACCCTACATCAGGAACACGTCAGAACTCACTGCAAGACTTCTACGACCACTGGGCATCAAAGTGGCACACAAACCTACATCAACCCTACGACAAGTGCTCACCTGAACTTAAGACCCAATCCCCACCATGGACAGGACCAATGCCATCTACAAGATCCCCTGCAGAGACAGCAAGAAACACTACATCGGACAAACAGGAAGGAAACTAACAAGAAGAGTACATGAACACCAACTGGCTACAAAAAGACACGACCAATACTCACTCATCTCAATCCACATAAACAAGGAGAACCACGACTTCGACTGGGACAACACCAAGATCCTGGGACAGGCTAGGCAGAGACAAGCACGAGAATTCCTGGAAGCATGGCACTCCACGAAGCATGCTATTAATAAACACATCGAACTCGACCCCATATACATTCCACTACGGAAGAAACCTGGAAGTGAGGCAATCCATTGCAACGGACCCCAGAGTTTAAAAACCAGGCGGGAACACAAACTTACACTTCATCAGAGGCTGCACTGATGATGTTACCCAGCACGGTAACTAAACGTCTGCGGAACAACTAAACAGCTCGGCAAGCCAACCAACCTCAACACCCACAACCCGAGCTACAGATCTACTCCAAAACATTGTTCACTTGAAAGTATTTTCTGAGCTGAGCGTGGGTTACTTGGGAGAACAGCAAAGGTTAATGAAATCAGTAACACTGAAACTCACTTTGCCAGACTAAAACCTAATGTTTTAATTACTAAGGTATTCAAACCAACGTTATCTCATTTGTCTAAGTTAGTGTAACTCAATGATGTGTGGTATCATAAGACTACCTGCAGTATACACTGGATCTTTTAGCAAATATGGAAATTTTCCAATGTTCGCTACAAGTAAAAACATAAAGCTTCTTCATGCACATGCATTTTAACTATTGATCTGCAAAAATCTTTGAGTTATAACTGAAATATTGCATGACAGTAAAATCTACATTTGTAATGCTTATACATACACCTGATTTACCTTCCCAGTGCCAGGGTAGCATCAGTGAACTATATCCATGAGCCTATGCGATGCTGCCGCTGACCAACTGATGTTTGCTTTCGGTCCATCAGCAGGAAGTGAATAATGTATTTTCATGGCCAATAAAAGATTGCAGCTAAACAGTGTGTGACATTTTGGGCAGCAGGAATGATAAGCGGAACAATATGCAGCTGCTGTGGGGAATGAGGAGGAATACTGCTATTGTAAATGACAATGGTGTCTACCTGAGCCACCATGTTGTAAAGTTGCATGCAGCACTGCCATTTTGTTGTAAATCTTGGTTTCTGGTGGTACCAGTTGGAATATCTTTGGATAGATTTGTTGCCACCAATCCTGCCAGATTCAGCCAAGCTATTGATAACATGTGAGCGAGGATGGCAACATGATGCCTCCAGCAGGAGTTAAGCTTTGTTTTCTTTAAACTGTAAAGGTTCATCACATACGATTCAGTAGCTAGTTACGTTACATCTAATATACATGATTGTCTCTTATGAGACACCAGGCTCGATGAAGAGTGAATATACATTACTACTTTAGTTATATGATGTTAACACTGAGAATAATCAATGAAGAACAATATGCATCCTTCTGAACACATGGAGAACTGGTAGGGTGGATGCATAAGTCTGTTTAGCACCTCCCAGAGTAGGCTTTTACACCCCATTGGGACAAGTTTATCTTATGACGTCAGTTAATCCTTGCACCTCCTCAATTAAACTCATACAACATTTGGGACACCAAGACACAATACCAGACTAAACTAGAGTCCTAGACTAACCACATGAACACGTGTCGACTGTGGCAAGGCTTACACGATATTATGGGCTGCAACGCAAAGTCGAGGAAAATTGCTGACAACAATGCATTCCTCCCCACTCATCTCAATGTATTCTATGCACATTTTGAAATGTCAGTGAAATGATGTTACCTGCCCCAACAGCCTCGGCTGCACCTGTACCCACAATCACCTTGCAGACCTCAGATTGGCCTTCAAGAGTAAACCCACGGAAAGTGACTGGCCCGGATGGAGGCCTGCCGCACACTCAGACCCCGCATGGACCAACAACATGAGTATTTGCAGACATCTTTTACCTTTCCTTGCTCTGATGTAAGGTTCTCACCTGCTTCAAGAAGTCCACAATCATCCCTGTGCCAAATGAAAATTCAGGCAATGTGCCTTAATGACTATTGCCCGGTGGCTGTGACATCCATCATTATGAAGTGCTTCGAGAAGTTGGTAATGGCACACATCATTCCAGCCTCCCAGATTGCTTCAAATCTGCTAGAAACTGTCCATCATCACAACAGGCCTACGGCAGACATCATCTCCCTGGAACATTTGGAAAGCGAGGATACCCGCATCAGACTCCTTTTTATTGACTTTAGCTCTGCCTTCAACATCATAATTCCAAACAAATTCATCCCCAAGCTCTGAGATCAAGGACTCTGCTCACCCCCTCTGCAACTGGATCCTTGTCTCCCCGACCCCAGACTGCAATTAGTAAGGATAGGCAATAACATGTCCTTCACAACACCAGTGCCCCACAAGGCTGCGTACTCAGCCCCTCCCTATACTCTGTATACACTCATGACTGTGGCTAAATTCAGCTCTAACTCCATTTACAAATTTGCTGATAACATCACCGTGGTGGGTATTCACTCTTCATCGAGCCTGATGTCTCATAAGAGACAATCATGTATATTAGATGTAACGTAACTAGCTACTGAATCGTATGTGATGAGCCTTTACAGTTTAAAGAAAACAAAGCTTAACTCCTGCTGGAGGCATCATGTTGCCATTCTCGCTCACATGTTATCAATAACTTGGCTGAATTTCAAACAGTGACGAGACAGAGCACAGGAAGGAAATAGACAGCTCAGTGTCATGGTGTAATGATGCAAATCTCTCCATCAATGTCAGCAAAATGGAGGAGCTGGTCATCGACTTCAGGAAGCCTAGTGGAGGACACTCCCCTGTCTGTATCAATGGTGCTGAGGTGGAGATGGTTGACAGCTTCAAGTTCCTAGGAGTAAATATCACTAACAATCCATCCTGATCCTTCCATGTTCACACTACAATCAAGAAAGCACACCAATACCTCTACTTCCTCAGAAGGCTAAGAAAATTAGGCATGTCCACAATGACTCTTACCAATTTTTATAGAGGCACCATCGAAAGCATCCTATCCGGATATATCACAGCTTGGTAAGGCAACTGCTTTGCCCAAGACCATAAAAAATTATAGAGAGTTGTGAACACAGCCCAGTCCATTATGAAAACCAGCTGTCCTTCCATTGATTCCATCTAAGCTTCCAGCCAACATAATCGAAAACCCCTCCCACCCTTGTTAAACTCTCTTCCATCCTCTTTCATCAGGCAGAACATACAAAAATTTGAAAACACATTTCAACAGATTCAAGAACAGCTTCTTTCCTGCTGTTATCAGGCTTATGAGTGGGCTTCTCATATACGAGAGCTGATCTTTCTCTGCACCTTCTCTGTAGCTGTAACACTATACTCTGCATTCCGTTCTATTACCCTGATGCACTTGTGTAAGGTCTGATTTGTCTGGATGCATGCAAAACAATACTTTTCACTGTATTTTGTTGCATGGAACAATAACAAATCAAATCAAAGCAGCAGAAATGACTTCCAGAATCACTAATGCGTAATGTGGAAGTTTTACCAATGGAATTAAAGACTGAAGGCAAAACTCCTGAATTGATGTCAGGAATGCTTTGAAGATGGTTCGGGTTGTGTGAAAGAAGGTTACAATGGTAGTCATACAACCTCTACCATTCAAACTACTGTCACACGCACAGAAACTCTCAAAGAGGTGATCAAAGTGAGGAATGATGTAGATTTGACCGTAACTGTTCATTATACTTTAAGAACAATCAAAATAAGTCTCAATAAAATAAATATTACGATTTTAAATGGGCTTGAGGAACAGAAAGACCTGGGAATTCACATTAATTTTTTAAACATGGCAGAACAAGTTCATAAGGCTATTAAACAGGACAGGGGATGCTTCTAAAGACAACTAGAACAAAAGTAAATAAGTTATGGTAAATGTTTATATATAATTAGCTAGAGTATTGTGTCTAATTCTGTGACTAACATATTAAGAAGGACTTAGAGTGTTAGAAGATTTATCAAAGATTTACCAAATTGGCTTGAGGGATGAGAAGCATTAGTTAAGTGGCTAAGCCAGAGATACCAGGAAATCGTTCCTTAGAGCTGAGAAATTTAGGATAGATTTAATGGACGTCTTCAAAATAATGAGAGATTTGAATAGAGTGAATAGAGAAAAAATGTTTCCAAGAGCATGAAACTTTTGTAACCGGAGCAGACAGATTTAAGATAATTGGTAAAAGTACAAACCATCAAGGAAAGGAAGCAAATTTTTTAATGCAACAACTTGATGCAATGTGTAATACACTATAGTAGATGGTTTCATATTGAAAAGTCCATGCCGTTATCAAAAGTTACTTAAAGTTGAATAAAAATGTCAGTAAAAATGCTGACAGAATTTTCTTGGGAACAAATATATACTGATTTGTGTGGTTAAGATTTAGGATGGAAACTGTAGTCAAAGGCATAGAACAATGGCATGTAATATTTAAACTAGAGATCGATAAAGTTCAAGATAAATATAACGCAATAAATAATAAAAGCATATTAACCAAAAGTGAAATATCATGCATGAATAAAGAGGCAAGGATAAAACTGAACTTTAAAAAAGGCAAACACAAAGTAGACAAACAATAAATTGAAAGATGAGAAAAGGGCACAGGATGAACTTAGAAAAAGAATTATAAAACAAGTATGAAGGCAAAAGAAACCATGAACAGGAAATATCAAAGAACATAAAATAAACAGTAATGTGTTCAATAGGCACATAAGTACCAAAAGAAAAATTATCGTAAGATTGGGCTCATTAAGGGATGGGCAAGCCAATCTCAGGAGTCGGTGCTCAAATTGCAATGATATTGAATAGCTATAAAAGCCGGAAAGTGCTAGAAATACTCAACTAATCTGGCTGCATCTGTCAACAGAGAAACAGCATTAATGTTTTGAGCTGAACATGACTCTCCTTTGGAACAGTCAGTGCTGAATACATCTAGCGCTTTCAACTTCTATTTCAGATCTTCAGCATCTGCAGCATCTCATTTTAATTTTATAGAACTGATACTTTGCCTCAGCTTTGACCGAAGGGTCTAATAAAAAGTCAATGCGAATAATAGAAAGAAAGTAAAATATATGACGAGCTAGGAAAACTTCAGAAGGATAAAATACTGCAATTACATTCGATTATGGATACAATGCAAAGCTAGGGAGGAAATCACAGAGGCACTGGTATTTATATATTACTACACAAATTACCAGAAAAATAACAGGGCCAGAGGAGTTCACATTTCCATTTCTCAAAAAGGGAAATCAGCAAATCTATGAATGATAAAGCAGTCTGTGTAACATCAGTGGGAGAAACTATACAATGATGCTTAAAAGATCAAATGACACAGATTCAGAGAGTCCAATATTATGGATTTTTCAAAGGCTGTGTCTTACCCACCTTATTCAATTATTTGAAGAAGTAAAAGATAAATTTGCCATAGTCCTATGACTCTATGTCATCACTCCACCATGTTCAGCATTTTGTGAGTTTTCTGACTCATGACCTTTCTTTGTCTAGCTCTCAGGCTGGCTTGATGATGATCTTCAGCACATGGAAAGGTTATGCTCATTGGGCACTCATAGAGACAACTGGTGGTGTTTTAACCTGAGAGTCACCACAACTCAGGCAAGGGGAGAGGTCGAGAAGGAGAGTCCCTCATGTTTACTTCAGTCAATGTAGGAATTGAACTCATGCTATTGGCATTACTCTGCTGTGCAAACCAAACAACTGAGCTAATTGACTCCTTTGAAGTAGTAACACAAGAGTATGTTATCATCATGGTAAAAATGTACTATCAACTTCCAACTTCCGCCATCTGATTTTTAATGCCTGGGGCTTTTCATGCCAAAATAGTTTTAAGAAAGGAAAATCACTGACTTAAATGGCCACAGTGATCACCTGACTACAGGTTGAACTAGTTCATGAAATCATCAATAAACAAAACTCATTCTAAATTAAAATTAACATTTTTGAAAATTTGTTCAATAGATGTGGGTATTTCTGGTTTGGCCATTTATTCTCCATTTCTAACTGCCCTGGAGAAGGTGGTGGTGAAGTCTTCTTCAACCACTGTAGATTTTGGGGTCGAGGGATACCCATATTGCTGTTAGGGAAGGAGTTCCAGGATATCAGAAATACTTCTCCTGAAAAGGAGAGAATTGGGAATTTGCAGTCTTTATGCTCTCGAACTTCAACTGAAAATGTTGGAATGGGTTGGAGGGAAAATAAAAAAAAGGTTAAAGATTGGGGAATTTACATTCATTCCTTAAAAGAACTTGCAGCTCCATTTAACTCTTAAACAGCATGGACTGTTTTCCTTCTGTCTGATATTGGATTCACAGTATGAGGGTGAGAGCAGTTAAGGGTTTGGTTTGGATTGAGCAAAATGGGAGGGTTTCAGTCCTTTCTGAATCTTGTATATTTCAGGTTATAAATCGCCTGGTCAGGTTGATATTGTTTTCATGTGGGAGCCTTTGAGAAACTTGACTTGTTAGATTGAATTACCCCTGAGGAAGTTTAATATTTTTAAATAGATGGCTATGCCAAACGTTCATTGTATTTTCACGTGCATGAAAAATGCGGAAGAGATGGACGGCCGTATATTTATTCAACACCTTACTGAGAGTTGGAGTAGGCTGTTCACACGGATTTCTGAGCGATGTCCCTGGATATGAGTAAGGTTAGAGCTGAACATCGATAGAGTTCCGGCTTCTTCACACATTTAAACCTGTAAAAGTGACACACATTATTATTCATTCCGTGCTGTTTTGTTGCTCATAGCGAGGACACCAAAAGTTTCAGAGAATTGCCAAGATTGTGAAAACTATCTGCGGGATCAACCTGGTTTTGAAAAGGTGAGTGCGAAACATTACATATATATCCAACACCGACTAACACAAACTCCATCTCCTGGGCTGGCCCAGATCTGTATACCAGCCGGAAAAATAAAATCCTCTCCACTCGGTGTTGGAAATGCGGTTCCCGATCGCACCGGTCATGAGTGAAAACTAGTAGGTAGTGATCGTTCCAGTAAGCATCCCTGACAGTGTAGACGGCTGGGAGGGAGCAGGAGATGGAAAGCAGATAAACTGTATCATAGACTGTGCAGCGTGTGGCAAGTGCGGACTTTGACCAACAATTACCGTGAGCAAACGAAAAATAGTATTTCGGAGCAGATTAAACAGTATTGGTTCTCAGTTAGGCTTTGTTGGTAAATGTGAAATGTCTGTTGGAATGTGCTCTCTGAAATCTGATATCTGAGTCTTTTTGGGTAAGAATATTAGAACAGGCATAGGCCATTTAGCCCGTAGAGCCAATTTCGCCATTTATTACGAATATGGCTCACTGTACACTTCAATCCCTTTTGCCCACAGTATCCCCGTAAGCCTTTACTTCATTGATAATCAAAAAATGATCGACCTCTACATTAAGTCTACTCTAAGACGGAGTTTCCACAGCTCTGGGGAGTAGACCGTTCCGAAGACTCAGTCTCTAAAGAATTTCTCGACATCATGCACGTAAATGACACCCCTTTTATCTTTAAGTGGTGTCCCCTGGTTCTAAACTGCCCAACCATGGGAAGTGCTTCCCTGCACCTACCCTGTCCGTCCCTTTAAGTGTTTTGTAAGTTCCAATGAGATCACCTCTCATTCGTAGAAACTCCAGAGAAAAGAAGTCCAGTTTGCCTTTTTAGGACAATCCAGCATTCTATTGGTGCTTTGTATTTAAAAATCTTTTTGCAATTTAGAGACTAGGTCCACATCCAGCACTCTAATTGTGGTCTGCCTAAAGTTTGACGTGAATTTAATGCCACTGCCTTACTTTTGCATTATATTTTCTTTAAAAATCAACGTGTTTAGAGATGTTATGACACTCCTCTAGAGCAGGTGGGACTTGAATCTAGATCTCTCAATCTAGGGGAAGGGACACTACCTCTGTGCCATAAGAGGACCCACTATTTCTGCATTCCATTCCCCTTAAAATTAATTCCAATAATTAATTACAACAGAAACTTATGAAAATATCTGAATATGTCTGGAAGAAGCTGTGGAGAAGAAAACAAAATGAATGTTTTGAATTGAATATGACTCCTTTTCAGAAACCGAGGATTTAAGAATGGAATTGAACATTGTGTAATCGTCAGTGAAAATCTACACTTCTTATTATATATTGAAAGGAAGGCCATTGGTGAAATAGCTTAAAATGCTTGGATCTGGAACCCTGAGAAATTCCTGAAACAAAATCCCTCAAAGTCGCCACTTAAATTAATAGAGTTGTTAAGAGGGTGTGTGGTGTGTTGGCTTTCACTGGCAGGGGAATTGAGTTTAAGAGCCGCGAGGTTATGCTGCAGCTCTGTAAAACCCTGATAAGACCACACTTGGAATATTGTGTTCAGTTCTGGTCTCCTCATTATAGGAAGGAAGTGGAAGTTTTAGAGAGAGTGCAAAGGAGATTTACCAGGATGCTGCCAGGACTGGAGGGAGGTCTTATGAGGAAAGGTTGAGGGAGCTAGGGCTTTTCTCATTGGAGCAAAGAAGGTGACTTGATAGAGGTGTACAAGATAATGAGAGGCATAGATAGAATAGATAGCCAGAGACTTTTTCTCAGGGCGGAAATGACAATTACGAGGGGGCATAATTTTAAGTTGATTGGAGGAAGGTAGAGGGGAGATGTCAAAGGTAGGTTCTTTACACAGTGTGATGGGTATGTGGAATGCGCTGCCAGCAGTGGTAATGGAGTCAGATACATTAGGGACATTTAAGCGGCTCTTGGATAGGCACATGGATGATAGTAAAATGGAAGGTGAGCAGGGTAGTTTGATCTTAGAGTAGGATAATAGATTGGCATAACATTGTGGGCTGAAGGGCCTGTACCGTGCTGTACTGCTCTGTGTTCTATGTTCTATAAAATGCTGGGGCTGAGATAATTGGCTTTTAACAATCACGAACATCTTGCTTTATTATTTATAGTTCCTAGCAGTTAAACATATTGTAGTCAATGTTGAGAACAAAGCTAACAAATCATAATTTTTCTAACTCATTGAATAGAGGTAATTTTGTTAATCATGTGTGCTGAGTAAGTTCAGTGCATCACATCACAATAGAGTCAGAGTCACGTAGTACGGAAACACATCCGTCGGTCCATTTTGTCTGTGCCAACGAAGTTTTCTAAACTGGTCTGGTCCCTTTGTCAGCATTTGGCCCATATCCCTCTAAGCCCTTCCTATTCATGTACCCATCCAGATGCCTTTCAAATGGTGTAATTGTATCAGCATCCACCACCTCCACTGGCAGCTCCTTGCAAACATGCACTGCCCTCTGTGCGAAAGAGCTGCCCCTCAGATCCCTTTTAAATCTTTCCCTTCTCGCCTTAAACCTATGCCCTCTAATTGTGGACTTCCTCACCCTGGGGAAAAGACCTTGGCTATTCACCCTATCCATGCCCCTCATAATGTTATAAACCTCTATAAGGTCACCCCTTAGCCTCAGATGCTCTAGGGAAAAAAGCTTCAGCCTATTCAACCTTTCCCTATAGCTCAAACCCTCCAATCCCATCAACATAAATGTGAATCATAGTTAAATCTTTTATTTAGCATTCCACTTCCTTTCGTTCAACTTACTTCAAGGGCAGTACTTGGTCCACACTCTTTTTGTTTTGAACATAATCACAACACAAAGTCTTCATATTCTTTTGGTGATCTCCTTTTGTGCTGTGGTTAGCATGTTTTCTTTGGAACTCTGGTCCTCATGTCAGACTTAGAAATTCTCACCATCCCTCAGACTTCTAACCATTTACGACACAGAAGGAAGCTATTCAATCTATCATGTCATCACCCGTCAACATAGATCTGACTGCACTAAACCCATTTTCTAGCCCTTGGCCCAAAATCTTGGAAACCATTTATAGAGCAGGTGAACCTTCCTCCTGATGGGAAGCTATCAGCCTGCTATCAGCATTGCTGACTTGGACTTTTAGATCACTGGATATCAGCTCTATCTCAGCTTGTCAATCTCATTTATCTGTTGCATTGTCTTTGTCATGATATATTTTGATACATGAAAAATTTCTTCATTCAGTGCTCTTTCAGGTGACTGCAGCGTCAGTGTTTCTTGGTGATCGTGATAAATGTTGTGGGGTAAAGTAGTACATCTATCATAGATAAAGTTGTATCAGAGATAAAAGGTACTGCAGATGCTGGAGAATCCGAGATAACAAGCATGGGGCTGGATGAACACAGCAGGTCAAGCAGCATCATAGGAGCAGGAAAACTTGACGTTTCGGGCCTAAACCCTTCATCAGAAATGGGGGAGGGGAAGAGGGTTCTGAAATAAATAGGGAGAGAGGGGGAGGCGGATAGAGAATGGATAGAGGAGAGGATAGGTGGAGAGGAGGCAGACAAGTCGAAGAGGCGGGGATGACTACTCAGTTTCCACTCTCCCAGCTTCATCATGTGGCCTCACATCAGACTGTTTTGCTCTGTTCAGTAGTCTGCATAAAACTTTGGCATTATGATCTCAAATCTCCTGTTCAACGTTGTCCTTAACTTTTGAAATCTTGGAGCTTGTTTCGTGTCCAATAAACATTTCAGCAGGGCTCTTTCCTGTCATGGTATGTAGAGTTGCTCTCTGTATGGTCAACAATGCTTCTTTCCACTCTATGCCTTCTGTTTGAGCAATCCTCATCTGTTTCTCTAATGTTGGTTACTGTTCCACTTTCCATAGAGATTTTCTGGTAGATCAAGTTTTGCAAATAGTTCAGTCAATGTAAAAAACTGCTTTGTCTGCCATCGTAGATCGTAGACTTCATTGCCACATATTCATAGTAGTGGCTACAGTAGTTACCACTAGTCAGTTACCACTGATAGAGATGAACTTAGGATGAAGAAGGTTATCTAAGCTTATAAAGAGATTTTGATCAATTGGGTCAATGGGCAGAGGAGTGGCAGATGGAGTTTAATTTGGATAAATGTGAAGTATTGCATTTTGGTAATACAAACAAGGGCAGGACTTATACGATTAGTCATAGATTCTTGGGTAGTGTTGTAGAACAGAGAGACCTAGGGGTTCAGGTACATAATTGTTTGGAATTTGCATCATAGGTAGACAGGGTGATTAAGAAGATGTTTAGCATGCTTGCCTTCATTGCTGAGACTTTTGAGTGTAAGAGTTAGGACATCATGTTGTGGTTGTTCAGGACTTTGGTGAGGCCATTTCTGGAATGCTGTGTGCAGTTCTGGTTGCCTTGTTACAGGAAGGATATTATTAAATTGGAGAGGGTTCAAAGAAGACTTACCAGGATGTTGCCGGGAATAGAGGAGTTGAGATATAAAAATAGAGTGGAAAGATTGGGACTTCTTCTAATGGATTATAGGAGATTGAGGTTTATAAATCATGAGGTTTATAAATCATGAGGGGCAAAGAGAACATGAATGTCAAGGATGTTTTCCCTAGGGTGGGAGTGTTCAAACTAGAGGGCACATTTTTAAGGTGAGAGGAGAAAGATTTAGAAAGGATATGTGAGGGGCAACTTTTTTTTACACAGAGTGGCTCGTGTGTGGAATGAACTGACAAAGAAGGTGGTAGACGCAGGTACAGTAACAACATTTGAAGACATTTGGATAAGTTCATGAATAGGAAAGGTTTGGAGAGATATGGGCCAAGCAGTGTTCAGGTGGGACAAGGTTAGTTTGGGAACATGGTAGGCGTGGCCTCGGACTGATGGGTCTGTTTCCATGCTGTATGACTCTAAGACTCAATGCTATACTCTCCCATGGTCCAGCTGATAATAGTATGCTGCGTACTGGTTCTGCTGGATTGGGTCTGCTGACAAGTTGAGATCCGTGACATGTTTTGATAAACTGTTGAATATCTTCCTCCATCCCTGACAATCGTATTTTGGTTTGTAAGTTTTGTTCAGTACTAACCACTCCCATGTGACTCTAGCATCACCAGTCTAGGTCTGAGATTCTGGAGCACTATAAGTCTGTTGCCTCAGAACATACTGCCTAAATGTGCATGATTCACTCCATACAGTGACGTAATCTTGGATTTCCAATTTTCCTAATTTCCAAATTGGATTCTGTCTTATGTCAAATTCTGGATTTTGACTATTCTTCAATTTATTTGGTGGTCATTGCTCTGGGGGTAGCAAAAACTGCTACAATCTGCATAAATGATTCAGCTTTCTTCTCTAGTGATGATCTATTTGTCCAATTCCCCCCTCAGTTCAGTAGTGGTCTACGTGCTCTATTATTGCTTCCATCATTCAATACAAATTCTGTACGTACGGTCTGATCCCCTACTTGTACATCAGCAATCCAGCAGTTTAAAGTGAGGTTCTGGATATGTAAACATGGAGTTTTTTTGACCATTTTCAAGATCTGCACTTGTCTTCAGCTCATCTCACAGTCTCAGTTGATAAAATTACTGTCACTGTTGGAAACTACTGTGATAAATGTGTATAATATTATTATCATTTGGAAATTTAGATTCGTAAAATAGACGCAGATAGATTTTTGTTTTTGATCTGTGAAGATCACTTTTTATTAAGAGGTCCGAAAATCATTTGGAACAATGTCCTAAGAAGGTATGTGATTCAGTTAAGTATGAAGTAGGATACCCTATGCTGTTAGTTGATGAAAGTTAGACTGCTAATTTTTATGACATACATAGAAAAGAGGCCAACAACACTAGTTTGGTTTAATCAAGAGTTCAGTTTAGAGAAAAAACCCAAAAGAACCGTGGATGCTGTAAATCAGGAGCAAAAACAAAGTTGCTGGAAAAGCTCAGCAGGTCTGGCAGCATCTGTGAAGGAGAAAACAGAGTTAACGTTTCAGGCCCGATACCCTTCCTCAGAGCTGGTGGTGGCTGGGAAAATGTCCGTTTATATGCAGAAAATAGGGAGGTGGGTGGGGTAGGGAGTCAAAGATAAGATAGAGCCCAAAGAGTAAGACAGTTGGACAGACGAAGGAGTTGCTAACGGTTGGGCTGTGAGGGTGAATAGTTGTTAATGGGGACTGTTAGTGACTAACGACAGGGGGTGTAAAATGGCAGGCTATGTGGTAATAAGGCCTGGTCTGTGGGGTAGGGCGCTGGGACATGGGAGAGTTTAGGCCCTAAAATTATTGAACTCAATATTGTGTCCAGAGGGCTGTAGGGCCCCCAAGCAGAAAATGAGGTGTAGTTCCTCCAGCTTGCGTTGGGCTTCACTGGAACACTGCAGCAGGTCAGAGATAGAGATGTTGGCCAGGGAGCAGGGTGGTGCATTGAAGTGGCAGGCAATAGGTAGTTCAGGGTTTTTTTTGCGAGCAGGACTACCTGTTGCCTGCCACTTCAATGCACCACCCTGCTCCCTGGCCAACATCTCTGTCTCTGACTTGCTGCAGTGTTCCAGTGAAGCCCAGCGCAAGCTGGAGGAACAACACCTCATTTTCTGCTTGGGGACCCTACAGCCCTCTGGACTCAATATTGAGTTCAATAATTTTAGGGCCTAAACTCTCCCATGTCCCAGCCCCCCACCCCACACACCAGGCCTTGTTACCACTAAGCCTGCCATTAGACACCCCTGTCATTAGTCACTAACAGTCCCCATTAACAACTATTCACCCTTCCAGTCTGATCGTTAGCAGCTCCTTTGTTTGTCCAACTGTTTTTTTCTCTCTTTGGGCTCTATCCTATCGTTTACTCCCTACCTCACCCACCTCCCTATTTTCTGCATATAAACTGACATTTTCCCAGCCACCATCAGTTCTGAGGAAGGGTCACCGGACCTGAAACGCTAACTCTGTTTTCTCCTTCACAGATGCTGCCAGACCTGCTGAGCTTTTCCAGCAACCTTTGTTTTTGTTCAGTTTAGAGAATCAAGTTTTCAGATCAGGAGAATAATTTTCATCCCAGTGAAGGATTTTAGTTTGTGGAATCTGAGATGTGAGAGTTTATATGAAAGCTTTCAGTTTTTTAGAATTCGAAAGATGATCAGGCCATCAGAATTGCCAAGGGGTTCAGACTAACAGAGCTGGAAAGAGTCACTTAAGTAAAAATTAAGGAGTTTAGAGAGAATTTCTCTGAGATTGAGTACCTGATAATGACATTGCTAGGAAGTATGTTGAAATTTTGTTTTGCTGTTTATGTTAAGACGTTTTCGGAAATGTTTTTTCATATTTGCTTTTTTGTGTGATGCTAGTGATTTTGTGTTATAGAACATGGGCAGCCTTTTGTAAATATGTTTAGTGACTAGCCACCATGGTAGTCAACTGCAAAAATTAAACTTGAGATCAAATAAGCCAGATTTCATATCAGCTGGGATTCCAACTCCACAATAATGCTTGTTTCAACACCACTAATAATCACTGGCACCTTCTCATGGTTGTCACCTTTTAATGGAAAAGAAGATTGTTATTTGTGTCCTCACTCCTGTATTTACCTCAACTAATCCCACATTTAAACTAATTTAATCTCTCCTTTATCTGATTTACTCAGCCTTCTTCTCAGTTCAGCTTTGCTTCTGCCAACTTTGGAAAAATGGTATTTGTTCTCAAAACTTGTGCGTAACTTTTCCTTGGCAGGTCAACAAGATCTTTTCCATTACATAGGAGCAAATTGCTGCAGATGCTGGAATCTGTACTGAAAACAACAAATGCTGGAGATCACAGAGGATCAGACAGCATCCATAGCGAGAGAGCAAGCTAACATTTTGAATCTAGATGAATCTTCAAGTTGCTACATCTGAAACACTTTGTCTCTGTCTCTGAGCTCTGCTGTTTAAATTTACATGTACCTGGATTCCATTGGGCGTCTTGGTTAAACCTCAACTTTGTTGTGTCAATGGCAGGGATGGGACCAAATTCCTTGCTATGAAATTGTCCATCTACTGCTTTCAATGCAGTTGCTACATTCATAGTATCATATAACATTAATTCAACTTTTCCTTCCAGTGGGTTATGCCTCAATGTATCTGACCAGCAATGTTGAACCACCTGATTCATTATTCGATTGTTCCGATCAATCACAATATAATTGTAACCTTCCGATGTCTGCCTCAAACAAGTTACAAATTGAGTCATTGTTTCTTCTCTTCCTGTCTTATCTGATGGAAAGCAAGACTTTGGAATATGGAATTTGGCATTACCACATAAAGATCCTTCAAATTTTCCACCACATGTTCATAATTTCCTTTTCTCTCATGTACCGAAAGCTTTCCTCATCAAAACATCCACAATGAACAGCAACAAGGGCTTCTGTGCCACTGTCACCCTATCCAAAACATAAACCGCAACTGTCAGCATGTACTTCAAAATCCTCCAGACCCTGTTTGTGTTTCATGCTGATGGTACTGGCATCACCCATCAGATCAGACAGCTTCATTCCCTGGAGTGCAGACATATTAACTTCAGAAAATGTCATGACACAATCTGAAATAGCTTTGTATTTACCTTTGTAATTTTTTTGCCCATTCCCATTGCCAATGTCACAAGAAGACACTTGAAGTCTCAGACTTAAAATTTTAAACAAAGATTAATGGAGCTTTCATGGAGGCTGTGTTTCTTAACTGCAGTTATATGCGCTGTTCAACCTTGTGTGTAGTATTCAGTATACTTTCAGATTCTTATTCAACTACTGCACATAGTTTTTAATAGTCAAGGAATCACCATGACAACAATTTATTGTAGCTCCTCGGCATTTCTTAAATTTGACTCCTTCTGATGCTATGTATTGTTTCTGCATGCACACTACTAAAATTAAAAGTAAGCAATAAAAGGGGCGGAGGACTTGCAAATGCCCAAGCATGCCTTTACATGCCCTTTTGTTGCTGATCTCAATGTAATCTGGAGCAAGTGCAGTCAGTAGTGTCACTTAGGTGTGCCAGCTGTATTGCTTTCAGCTCCTGATATGAAAACTGACATTTTTAACACAACTACAGCCTAAGGAACAGGTTTAGTAGGTTTGTGATCTAATCTTTGAAAGTTAGATGATACAAAGTACTGGGTGAGTTGAAAAGACATATGAAACCTATGATATATGAACCTGTAACTGAAACATAAAATACAAAATGAAGGCTTTTGAATGCTAACATGCGATAAAGCACTGGCTAGGCTCAAGCTAGAATATTGTGACTAATTCTGAATACCATACTTTATGCAGGATGTCAAGGCTTTTGAAAGCATACATAGGAAACTTATTAAAATGGTACTAGGAGTTGTAGGCTTTTCTTCCCACTTTCCCTGTTTGTCACTTTTACTCTGGACATCAATAACCCAAAGCAATCCTAACAATGGGATATACCCAATATCCTTTACTAAAGCAAAGTAAACTACAAAAAGTACTGCAAAAACCTTACCCGTGCAATACTTACATTTGCAAGCAAACCCTTTTAGGTGCATTTACTTGAAGATCAAACCAGAACCAAGTGATCTGCCTACTTCTTCTCAGCTTCTAGTTGTTGATCAGTCAGCCTCCCCAAGCTAGTTTAGTTTTTGTTGTGAGGCAAGCTGTTTTATATTCTTTCCACACAAAGAAGCTTTACATTCGAAGTCTTGACACTATCCCATTTCCAGCAAATGATCAGTTTGACCACTGGCAAGCATTACAAATGAGACATGTTTTCCACGTTTGATCAATTGACTCAGGAAGACTTGATTGTCTGCTTGGAAAGACATTATCTCTTGCCCTTCATGAACTTTCACATAAAACTTCAGCTTGCCCTTGCTGTTCACCACTTTCAAATCATTCAATCAACTGTTTGTTACTTACACAGCACAATTATATAATAGTCACATTCAGCTGATGAATAATCTGTATCATCATATCTGACTCACTGCGTCTGTTTTAAACAGAACTTCAATTTTTCAAGAGTTACCATGACAATTCAACCCATTACTGCTGAGTTGCAAGGCTTGACGTAAACAAATACACACATTCCTTCAGTATAACACAAACATTTTTAAAAATCTGTGACGTTTCTACTCACAAGGTCATTACCAGGTTTCATATGTTTTCTCATTCATTTAATTTCATTTTGGCTAACGCAGAAAATTGTAGGTTAATATCAAATGATGAAGCACATCAGTTATGTGGAGAAGCTTTAGAAATTAGTGTTGTTCACCTTAGGGTAGAGAAATTTAAGTTTAAAATGGATAAAAGTATGTGATTCTTTTTTTTAATTATTCATTCAGGGGATGTAAGATTAGTTGGCTGGGCCAGCATTTATTGCCCATGTTTAATTGCCTTGAGAAGTCAGTGGTGAGCTGTAGTATTCCTAATCTCTGACCTGCTTTTGCAGCTACTGTATTTATATAGTACTGTCTAATTCAGTTTCTGGTCAATGGTAACCCTTAAGATATTTATAGATGGGTGATTCATCAAATAGTAATAACATTGAATGTCAAGGGATTCTCTCTTCTTGGTTTGGTAATTGTCTGGACTTTGTTTGGGCATGGATGTTACTTGCCATTTGTCAGCCAAGCCTGGATATTGTTCAGGTCTTGCTGCATTTGGAGATGGACTGTTTCAGTATCTGAGGAGTCACAAATGGTGCTGAACATTGTACAATCACCAGGCAATATCTTGGCAATCCATAACTCCTGACCTTATGACGGAGAGATGGTCATTAATGAAGCAGCTGAAGGTGGTTGGGCCTAGGACACTGTCCTGAGCAACTCTTGCAAAGATGTTCTGGAGCTGGTGTAACTGATCTTCAACAACCACAGCCATCTTTTTTTGCACAAGGTAATGAAGAATATATAGAATTTCTGCCAAAATTCCCATTGACTCTAGTTTAGCTGGGCTCCTTGATGCCACAATTGGCCAAATGCAGCCTTGATGTCAAGGGCATTCACTGTCACATCACCTCTGGGATTCAGCTCTTTTGTACATGTTTAAGGCAAGGCTGTAATGATGTCAGTAGCTGAGTTTTCTTTTATTATTCATTCATGGGATATGAGCTTTCTAGACTGGGCCAGAATTTATTGTTCATGCCCAGTTGTGTTTGAGAAGTTGGCGAGCTGCCTCCTTGAACTGGTGCAGTCCATTTGGTGCAGGTGGACCCATAATGGTATTGGGGAGGGAGTTCCAGGATTTTGGTTCCAGTGACATTGAAGGAATAGCAACAGGATGCTGAGTGGCTTGGTGGCGTACTCTCAAATGGTAGTGTTCTCATGCACATGTTGCTGTTGTCTTTCTAGATGGCAGAAGTCATGAATTTGGAAGATGCTGGATAAGCAAGCTTGGTGAATTTCTGCAGTGCATCTTGCATATGGTACACACATTTGCGAAAGTACATTGGTGGTGGAGGGAATGGATGTTTGTGCATATACAGCCAGCCAAGCAGACTGCATTGTCCTGACGATGTCAGGTTTCTTGAATATTGTTGGAACTGCACTCATCCAGGCAATTGGAAAGTATTCCATCCCACTTCTGACTTTTCCTTTGTAGAGGGTGGACAGGCTTCGGGGAGTCAGGAGGTGTGTTGCTTGCTGCAGTATTCCTATCCTCTGAACCACTCTGTAGCCATAGCACTGATCATGTTAGTTCATCTCATTTTCTGGTCAATAGTGATGACAGGATGTTGATGGGGAGAGGGGATCTAGCAATGATAATACCATTGGATATCATGGGGAAATGGTTAGATATGTTTGATATGGTCATTGTCTGGCAGTTGCATGATGAAGATGTTATTTGCTACTTGTCAGTTGGTGAATGGATATTGTGCAAGTCTTGTTGCATTTAGACATGGACTGCTTCAGTATCTGAGGAGTTGCAAATGGAGTTGAAAATTGTGCAATCGTCAGCGAACATCCCCACTTCTGACCTTATGATGAAGGGAAGGACATTGATGAAACAATGCACAATGGTTAGGCCAAGAATGCTAATCTGAGGAAGTCCTGCAGAGATGCCGTGGAGCTGAGATGATGAGACTGTAAGACCATAAAATCTAAGAGCAGAAATTAGACCATTCGGCCCATCAAGCTTGCTCTGACATGCAATCATGGCTGATAAGATTCTCAACCCCATTTTCCCACCTTCTCCCTACAACTTTTGATCCCCTTAACAATCAAGAACCTATCAATCTCTGTCTTAAATATATTCAAAGACACGCCTCCACAGCATTTTGTGATAATGAATTCCATAGATTCACCACTCTCTGGTTGGGTAAGTTTCTCCTCAACTCTGTTCTAAAGGGTCTTCCCTTTACTCTAAGGCTGTGTCCTTGGGTCCTAGTCTCTCCTGCTAATGGAAACAATTTCCCAATGTCCACACTATCCAAGCCTTTCCATATATTATAAATTTTAATTAGATCCACCCTCATCCTTCTCAACTCCATCAAGTGCAGACCTCACACTTCTTTGCCCACTGTCCTAACTTGTCCCTTCACCTATCTTTGTATCATCTGCAAACTTAGCCAGAATGCCCTCAGTTCCTTAATCTGGATCATTAACATATAAAGGGACATGTTGTGGTCCCACCAGTGACCCTTGCAGAACAGGAGGGGATGTAGCTCACTGGTAGAGTGCCTACTTCACATGTATGAGGTCCTGGGTTCAATCCCCAGCATCTCTGCAGACTTTAAACCGGAGACAGTGGCTCAGTGGTTGGCACCAGGGACCCAGGTTTGATTCCACCCTCAGGTGACTGTCTATGTGGAGTTTGCATATTCTCCCCGATCCTGGACAAGCTTGTTCCGGTTTCCTCCCACAGTCCAAAATAAAATGTGCAGGCTATGTGGATTGGCCATGCTAAAGTGCCCATAGTGTTCAGGGACATGTAGGTTTTCTCTACTTCATTGGATAATCATAGCACCTCATGGATTTCCAGTTCTGAGCTGCTGGATCAGTTCTTAATCCATTCCATTTTCAGGCAGCACAGTGGCTCACTGGTTAACACTGCTGCCTCACAGCACCAGGGACCCGGGTTCAATTCCATCCTCAGGCAACTGTCTGTGTGGAGTTTGCACATTCTCCCCATGTCTGCGTGGGGTTCCTCTGGGTGCTCCAGTTTCCTCCCACAGTCCAAAGATATGCATGATAGGTGGATTGGCCATGTTAAATTGCCTGCAGTGGTCAGGGATGTGTAGATTAGATGGGTTATAGCAGGGTGCGTCTGGGTGGGATGCTTTGAGGTTTGGTGTGGACTTGTTGGGCCGAAGGGCCTGTTTCCACACTATAGGGATTCTATGATTCCATGAACTCCACTAGTCACCAGCTGCCATCCTGAGAAGGACCCTTTTATCTCCACTCTGCTTTCTGCCAGTCAGCCAATCTTCCTTCCAATCTAGCACCTTGTCTCTAACACCATTGGCCATTATTTTACTCAACAGCCTCCTGTGCGGCACCTTGTCAAAGGCCATCTGGAAGACCAGGTAGATAACATCCATTGGCTCTTCATTGTCTAAACTGTTTGTTACCTCCTCAAAGAATTCTCAAAGATGATTATCCATTTGTGAGCAGTTTATCTCTAGCTTTGATAGGTCTCCTTGATGCCACAGTTAATAAAATATAGCCTTGATGTCAAGGTCAGTCACTCTTACCTCACTTGTAGAATTCAGCTCTTTTGCCCATATACAAACCAAGGCTGGAATGAGATCAGGAACTAAGTGGTTCTGTCAGAATCAAAACCGAGCTTTACTTAGCAGGTTATTGCTAAACAAATGCTGTGTGATCGCGCTGTTGATGATAACTTGCATAATTGTTTTAAAGATCTGATGGGGCGGTAATTGGTTGGGTTAGAGGTGCACAGCTTTTTGTTTTCAGGATATACCTGGGCCATTTTCTACATTGCCAGGTATGTGCCATTGTTATAGTTGTACTGGAACAGTGTGGCAAGTTCTGGAACACAAGTTTCCAGTACTATTGCCAGACCAAAAACAAGGTTTTTAGCTTTTCCAATGTCCAGTGCTTTCAGATGTTTCTTTATGTCACATGGAGTGAATCAAATTGACTGAAGACTGGCATTTACGATACTGGCAAACTTTGAGACAGGCTGAGGTGAATCATTCACTCAACACTTCTGGCTGAAAATTATGACAAATGCTTTTGCTTTATCTTTTGCATTGATATGCTGGGCTCTTGTATCATTGAGGATGGGGATTTTTGTGGACCCTCCTTGTTCAGCGACTTGTTTAATTGTCCATCCATAAGTGGATATGTGGTACATGGTAATCTGCAGTTTTGTTGCCAGCGTTTGACCTGATGCCACGAAACATCATGAAGCCTGGAGTCAATGTTGAGGACTCCTAGGGCAACTTTTCAAGATAGCAAAGTTGAAAGTTTTGTTGAAAAGTTGAAAAGCAGGGCAGCATGTGATCTCTTGCCAGGGGCTCATCCGATCCTGCGTGCTTTCTTTCTGTTTTACTTCTGCCCTTCTTTCTTTTCTGTTTGGAGGATTTTGCAGTAGGTTAGTCAGCGTAATCAGAATGGCAGCCAGAGTAGGCCTCGTGCAGAATGGCGGCTTTTCCCGGCGGTCAGAGGCAGCAGCAGACATGACTCCTCACGGTGATTGAAAGCCGTAGTGGCAGCAGAAGGGTCTTCCTCCTGGCATTCAGGTTGGTGGCAATAGTTGTGACAGCGGCAGCAAAGCACCTCTAACAATTGGAGGGGACGGCAGCTGTGGACTTTTCAAGATGGCGTTGCCAGCAAGGTGACATCTCGGAGGAGGGTGGCTGCAGCAGGACTCTTGGCAAGTTGACGATGGCCTGGCAGCAGAGCCAAGGACTCCTGGTTGCAATAGGTCCAGAGCAGGAAGTCCTAGAGTTGGTGAGGCAGTGGCTGCGTGGTATGCTTGGAGCCGAACTCCGAGCGTCGTTGAGGTGCCAGCAGAGCTGAGCGTTCCTTGTTGCGGGGCGAGCATGGGCTCAGCATGGGACCTGGCATTGGCATCAGTGTCAGCGAGATTGTGCCCAGCGGTGAAGAGATGGCACCCAAAGAGTGGAAACTGCTATGTTTGTGGGTTTGGTGCCGGCGGAGATGAAGTGATGGAGGAGGAATGGCAGTGCAGGTGTTGCTGCTGAGCCAGTTCAGGACTCAGAACTCTCTTTCAGTCACACATTTTATCGTTTTAATGCTTAAACTATTCAAGATGGTGCCAGATAGTGGCAACTGTTGAAGTTTTTTACTGTATTATACTGTATTATTCACTGTAAAATGCAAGTGACAATAAATCATTCATTCATTCATTCTCTCCTGACTGTATAACAGTTTATACATCTGTTTGGTCTGCCCTGCCAGTGGGACAGGTCATACCAAGAGACAGTGATGGTCGTATCTGTGACATTGTCTCTCACGTGCAATTCCGTGAGTATGAGTATTTCAGGCTGCTTGTTGACTAGTCTGTGAGAGAGCTGTCCTAGATTTGGCACTAACTTGGATATTCAAAACATTTTGATAGTGAGGTAAACCTGCTTCCTGTGGGAGAAGGATTTGTAATGGGAGGATACAGATCGAAGGTGATTGGCTCGGAAACCACAGGTGGCATGAGGAAGGAAAAAACAGCAAGTTGTTCTGATCAGAATGCACTAGTTGAGTGATGGAAGCCTCCAATGATACAGAAATTTTCCTGGTAAAAATGGTTTCGCTTGTGCTGCAGGTTTATAGTTTCTAAAGTCTAAATGAGCCTCAACTATAGACATTGTGTAAACAACGGTGACCTATTTGTTTTCTGAATAGGAGATTACACTGAACAAACCAAATACGTTAATCCTGAATTATTTAGGGAAATTACCAAATAAGTATTGTTACAAAAATCTTATAATACACCAATTACCTCCAACTTGCACACAAAGCAAATTTCCAGACTATGGTTTATTTGAGATTTTATTTTTCTCTGTGACTTCTTGATTGTTCCCACAAATGTGCCTTAAAGTCCAAACGCTGAGCTTCCCTTGTAGAGTTCCTTGATGTGTGTGCGACACTAAGGAGTAAACACAACTTTATGTGCAGCAAACCGTATACTGGATTAAATGTATGAATATTCCCTGAATGTTACCAACCTCTGATTAAGCTGCTTATCTAACATCCAAGATTCAGGCTGCAGCTGTGGTGCTGTCCAAACCATGATTTACCTTGTCATGGATTATATGCTGATTAAATATGAGGATTACCTTAGAGAACTGCATCAAGCCACTGGCAAGACTATTGCTTGGTGTTGTGACTGTGCACAGACTAAATAAATAACCTCTGGAACTTGTTTCTGCAACTCTCTGCAATTTCTGCCCGACTCCAAAGCTGGTCACGCATGTATTCATAATTTTTACCACTCCAGCATTAAAACCTTGCTTTTATCTGCATAGAACAGTGCTTCCCAACCTTTTTCACATTGTGACAACGTGTAGTTGGTCTACCTGCTCTGCCAGTAATTTTCAAATCCACAGTTGAGCTGTTTAAGGACTGGAGCTCCTAAAGTTGTCCCATTATTAAAAAAGGATAAGAAGGGTTAGAAATTACAGGCCAGTCAGTCTAACCTCACTGGTGGAATGTTTATTAGGAATAATTCTGAGGAGCAAAATATATCTACACTTGGAGAGACACAGATTAATGAGGGATAGTCAGCACGGATTTGTTAAGAGAAGGTTGCATTTGGCAAATTTGGTCAAATGTCTTGAGGAGGTAGCTAGTAGTGTTGATGAGGGTGATGCATTTGATGTGGTCTACAGGGACTTTAGCAAGGCTTTTGATAAGGTCCCTCATAACAGACTGATCAAGAAGGTGTTCTATGGGATCCAAGGCAAAGTGGCATATTGGATCCAAAACTGACTAGGAAGAAGGAAACAGAAGTTAATAGTGGAGGGATGTTTTTGTCACTGGAAAACTGTGTGTCTCACGGAGTTCTACAGGCCTTATTGCTGAGACCTTGCTGTTTGTAGTGTGTATTAATGATTTGTACTTAAATGTAGGAGATACGATCAGAAGATTTTTGACGACATGAAAATTGGTAGGGCAGTGTCAGACCTCACTGGGAGGAGTCTGCTGGAAGTCAAGCTCCTTATTCCTGAATCATCACAAAAGATGAAGCTTTTATGAAAGTATGCAAAATTCCCTCAATTTATTTATCTTTTTACATCCAGGTTAACAAAAAATGTGGGCCAGGTTTCTGTATTTTATGAGAATTACAAATGATTACAAACAGATCCGAGTTACAGGGAAACAGTCATGAAATATTAGCATACAACTCCATTAATTAAAACTGTAACCCACTTATAAAACTCTGCCTACACGCGCATACAGACAGACATAGATTTGATTTGATTTGTTTATTGCCATGTGTATTTTGCTACAAAATACAGTGAAAAGTGTTATATATAGTCGCCATTTTCTGGCGCCATCTTAAAACACAGAAAAACAAACCAAAACATAGAATATAAAGGCAGAAGAATAAAGAACTGAAGAAAAACATTCTTTTTTGTTAACTGCTGTGTCATGCACCATGGGCCTGATGGGCAGGCACAGGACCCCTTCACTGTGCACAGGCACAAAAATCATTGGCGTTATACGTGGAGTGAAAAGCTGTGAAGGCAACTAAATGGTCCCTGTCACCTGGGTTAGCTGAGATGGTCCTTTTGGCTTATCAGGATTTTCCGCTCCTTGATCTCTCTTTGTCAGGTACTTTCACTTGCTTGCAGGAAGCACAGAATGACTGATTCAAAACACCAACTTACAGTAACTGGTGAGGGAAAATAAACTGGCTTTCTTCAGGCTTTAGGTTTTTTTTTGCTGCAGAGGCAAGAATCTACATTCACCTTTCAGAAGTCTGAAGGTTTCTGCTATGTCATTCACACCCACAGCTGTCCAGCTACATGGGACCAGTCACAGAGTCGTTGGTAGGTGGAAGGTCTCTGTCATCAACTGGTCAGAACGCCACAGACTGATTAGCTAATTGTTGTTGATTGAATCTCCCACACCCACTAGTACCAGTTCATCTGCAATTAATCTTCCCCAACTGGTTGAACAAATGAAAGTGTCAAAGGCGCTTACAATCCCTTCCCCAATCCTTGAGTTTTAAAGAAATCCCATTTCTCATTTCAGTCCACAATCAACAATTTAGAAAAAATAAGAAGGTACTGTTTTTACAGCAGTATACAGTGAGCAGGAAAGCTATAACTGCAGGAGGATAACAATGGACTGGTCAGCTGGCTAAAGCAGTGGCAAATGGAATTCAACCCAGAGAAATGTGGGGTAATGCATTTGGGGAGAGCTAACAAGGCAAGGTATGACTAGCAGGACCTTAGAAAGTGTTGATGATCAGAGGGACCTTGGCAGAAAATCCACAGATCCCTGAAGATAACAAAGCAATTAGATAAGGTGATTAAGAGGGACATTGGATACTTGCCTTTGAGCTGAGGAGCTGAGGGCTGTGCTGGAAGTCTGTGAAAAACGTGGATTTAGGACACAACTGAAGAAGTATTATGAAGTTCTGATCACTACATTTTAGGAAGGATGTGATTACACTAGAAACCGTGCAGAGGGAATCAAACAGGTTGCTGCCTGGGCTGGAAGGTTTGGTACATGAGGAAAGATTAGATAGGCAGGGCCGGGTTTGTTTTTCTTGGAGCAATAAACATTGAGAGGGAGCCAGATAAAGTGTATAAGATTATAGGGACTGAGACAGGTTGGATAGGAAGACACATTCTCTACTCATAAAGGGATCAATAAACAAGTTGCATGGATTTCTGCTAAGAGGTAGAGGGCTATGAGAGGAGTTGAGATAATGTTCACCGAAAGGATAGCGTGATCCTGGAACGGACTGCCTCAAAGGGTGGTTGAGCCAAAAACATTTGTAACATTTAACCAGTATTCCTATATTGACTTGAGATGCCATAGCCTCTGGCCTATGTGCCAAGAGGTGGAAACTGGGATTACTGGAACCAGATCTTTGTTGTCTGGAATAGCTAAGAGAGGCCAAATAGCTTCTTTCTGTGTTGTGAACCTGTATCTATGAGCCTTTGGCAGCCCTTGGTGGCTGAAACTTCCTTGTGATGGATTTGAATACTGACAGAAAGCCCATTGACAACCAATCAGCTTTTAAGATTTAGATCAGATTTTAAGAAGACGTGGTGGGCTTTCTCTTCATGATAGGTCACAGGATTCCACCGCTCTCCCGCTTACTGGAATATACCATTCTAGGTGTTAATGTTCACCACTATTCTTAAATTAGGGATTAATTTGAGATTAACTTCTAATTAATAATAAAGAGCACATTGAATATAATTACAGGTAAGATTCTTATGAAACAGCAGCTATGGAAGATTGGCATTTCTTCAGTTAAGAAAGAAAACTGTTGATAATTATTAAGTTCTAGAATATTAGTTGGTGAAAGGTATGGGAGAAGCTAATCTTACATCCTTGCAAATGCATTTACTTAAACAGTCATAGACTACAAGCAAGCAGCAGCCACACTAACAAACACAATTTAAGTCAGTATCTATTTGTGGGGATACAAGTGAATCCACAATTCATGCCCACTGCCTGCATGCAATTAAACACTTAATATAAAATTAATAAGTCGGAGACACAAATGTGATGCAAACAGAACAAGATGCATAGATCAACATTAAATTTGACATTTCTTCACTATTTAAACTAAAGCCACAGTATTTTGTGTACCTTCAAGCTGTGCAATTGCTTTTGCACATTTCTATGTTGTGAAAGTGTTGTAAAAGATTGGATTATAAACCATAGAAATGGTAATTGAAATAGCTCTTTGTATTGGTGTTAGCTGTGGCTCAGTGGGTAGTAATCTTGTTTTGGAAGGTCATGAGTTGTAGTCCCTTTCCAGAGACTTGAGCATGTCAGTCAGGTTGAAATGGAGGTACAGTACTGAGGAAGTTACTGCACTAACAAAGATGCTATCATTTATATATATTCCTACAACCTAGAAGAAGTTAATTTGTTCCATGCCTGTGCCAGCCCTTTGAAAGAATTTTCCAATTTAGTTGGAGACTGGAACTAATTGCATAGCTCTCTTTAAAGTCAGCTCAAGTACCAGACTCAATGTTAAATCTGTTTCTCTCTCAATAGATGTTGCCAGACCTGCTGAATTTCTCCAGCCTTCTGCGAAAGTGGTCCTTTCAAATTTCCAGCACCCACTGTATTTTGTCATTATTCGGGATTCTCCAGCATTTTCTGTGTTTGCTACAGATATAGAGTGGGCTTCTTCTTTGAGATATCATTCTAGGATACACATACATTGTTGCCAACACATAACCATCTGTGAAAAGTTTCCCGCATGATGAATTTTTAAAAATTGAGAAATACTCTTTCTAACTTAGATTTGTTACATGATTGGTGGAAACCCTCCAGAAACAGTGTAAGCAACCAAAGTAAGACAAAGCACTGCAGATGCTGGAAATCTGAAACAAAAGCTGAAGTGGCTGGAGAAACTCAGCTGGCAGCATCTGTGGAAAGAAAACAGAGTTAAGCTTCAAGTCCAGTGACCGTTCTTCAGAATTACTTCAGAACTTCTGAAGTACGGTCACTAGACTTGAAATGATAGCTTTGTTTCTCTCTCAAAAGATGCTGCCAGACCTATTGAGTTCTTCCAACAATTTCTATTTTTGTTAAACAACCAATGTAATAGTTTCAGTGGGTTTGCAATTATCTTCCATCAAAGTTATAGTCAGATAATCTGCAGAAATTTCAGTCATAATTATAAAATAATTCACTAAAATGTGGGTTTTTTTGTTTGTGAAACTGAATACTATGCGTTACCATAAACAATTTGACATTATTGCACTGAAGATAATTTCTGATCATACTGATGAAATTAAACTTTATGTTTACCAAATGCTACCTTTTTGATGTGATCAATAATCAGTTACACTGAGGCCATTAATTTCCCTGAAGTACTACCTGTTAGTGGCACCATTAATATTACAAGCCTCACAGATAAATCTTGGCCAGCCTGCTAAAAAAACTCCACATGTACTGCTGACCAGATAACTTCTAAATGCCCAAAGTGCTGAACAAGACAAAATTGATTTATACTTGTATATACTTCAAATACTATTTTAACCCTTCAGTATTGGGAAGTACAGGGAATTCCTACTTTAATATGTTGACCTCTTGGAGAGGATTTTGAGACAAGAGCTGAAATTGTGGGGCTTTTAATGGGTTGGGAACCCTTGGAATCCACAGTAAGCTTTGTTGGCTCGAACACATTTGATGGCATCCTGTTTCTGGATTTTTTTGCCTATTCAGAAAGAGTGGGCAGGATGACAGGTTAAATCTGTCAAAAAAAGGATAACTAATCATTTTGACTTCGAGACTGTGCACGTCAAGAGGATGTGGGAGCGCAGAAGGTTAGGAAAGGTGAGTGGTATTACACTTTCAGGTACCAAGTTCCATACTCTGACTTTCTTGCGTTTTCCTGCCCAACTCTCCTGCAGACTCATTCATCTCTCCTACATCTAGACAGTCAAAACTTACTCCCATTGTATTGTTCTCTCTCACACATCCTTCACAGATACACTGCACAAACGTTTGATTGGGCAGGGGTGAGTCTAGTAACAAACGCTTGACAACTTTAGTAAATGTGTGCCCACTTTCCACAGGAAGGAGGGCTCAGTTCCAGGAGTTTCCAGATATCAGTAACAAATTGCTGTGAGAGTCTGAACTTTGTGAGGCACTGTTGCTGATACAAGTCAAGAAAGCTGATCCTCCGCCTGCAGACACTGTGTTGGGTGTCTCATCTCCTTGGAACTGGATATCAACGACCATCTTCTGTGACCTGTTGGGCAGTCTGTGACTGAGGGGAAAGCAGCTGGTGTTCTGCTTAGCTTGGTGCCCCTGATGTTATTGTCTCTCTTGTTCCTATCAAAGGTGCAGAATGGAGCTGTATAAACTGCTCCATGCTGTAATGAAGGCAGGTACGAGGGAAATGTAGCTCAAGATAAATAAAATGCAAGACCAATGAACAGACTCCCAAGAATTTGGAAACCCTGTGTTAAGTAATGAAGCTGTGCTCTCAGAAGAGACGTGAACAACAGTCTATTTACTCAACACGGCAGGAACTTTTCACTTTCACTGATTAAGCTTCCCAGCCTTCAAGATTCACAAGAAGCTCATCAAGACATCTAATTGCTTGGTTGATCCTGGTGAGCCACGGATAGCTCAGGAATAGTTTTGCTGCACGTTGGAGCCAGAATGGTTCATTAAAGCAACAATCAATTACCCAGCTGCATGTTACAATCACTTATTTAGTATTTCTACAGGGCTTGGGTCCCCCACTCTACTGCAAACCCGCTCCAATAGAAACTGGATGTGCATGTGATAATCTTGACCCCATGTCACTTTTAGGGGATTGAACTCAATGACTAGATCGAAGCCCACTTTGCCTTGATGGTTAAGGTTCTGTCCATTATGATTGGTTTGCACGCAGCTCCAGTTGCGTTATAAAAGCCCCACTATAACAGTAGCATTTTGATAGCTATGAAGATTGGAATAAATTCAGAATCCGGCAAAGGAGGACCAAAAGAAAGTAAAGAGAGAGAGAAAATAAACTACTAGAGCAAAATAGTGAGGAATATCAAAATTGGCAATAACTGACAAATATGTAAAATGAAGGGAAATGTCAAAGTGAACATAGACTTCTCAGAAAATGAATCCAGGCAGACAATTATTGGAACAAGAAAATAGCAGAGGAGTCAAACAGATGTTATGCATCAGTTTTTAAGATGGAAGATATTTTGGACATTCCATTAATAGTAAAGAATAAGTGGAGGAATTAAGCACCATCACCATAATTAGAAAAGCTGTATTAGGCAAACTAATGGTGGTAAAGGCAGATAAGTCCCCTGGCCCTGCTGGCTTGTATCCTAGGATCATAAAGGTAGTAGCTATAGAGATAGAGGATATATTGGTTCTGATTTTCCAAAAAATCTTGGATTCTGGAGAAGTACCAGGGAATTGAAAAACAACTGATGTGACACTGCTATTCAAAAAGAGAGAACCTTCAGCAGCACATACACTAAAACTGGAACAATACAGAGAAGGTTAGCAAGGCCCTTCGCTAGGATGATTCACAAATTTGTGAAGTGTTCAAAACGTGGGTAACTGAAGGCAGATTAGCCTAAAAAGTTGGCAAATGGAGTATAATATGGGAAAATGTGAAGTTGTTCATTTTGGAAGGAAGAACAGAGTCATACTTAAGTGGGTAAAAACTGCAAAAAGCTACAACACAAAAGAACTTGGGGGTAACTTGTGCATTGAACACAGAAAGCTAGTACCCGGTGTAGCAGATAGTCAGGAAGGCTAATGGCATGTTGGCCCTTATTTCGAGGGGGTCAGAGTATCAGAGTAGGAAAGTCTTACTGCAATTGTACAAGGTGCCATTGAGTACCGTGAGAAGTTCTGGTACCCTTATTTAAGAAAATATATAACTTTATTGGAAGCAGTTCAGAGAAGGTTCACTAGAATAATCCTTTATGTAGAGGGATTGTCTTATGAGCAAAGATTAAGCAGAATAGGTCTCTACTCATTGGAGTTTAGAAGAATGAGAAGTGACCTCATTGAAATATACAGGATTCAAAAGGGGCTTGACAGGGTAAATGCTGAAAGTATGCTTCCCTTCATAGGAAAGTCCAGGACCAGACAGCATAGACTCAGAATTAGGGAGTGACAATTTAAGACTGAGATGAGAAGGAATTTCCTCTCTCAGAGAGTGTGCACCTTTGGAACTTCTTGCCACAGAGAGCTGTGGAGGCAGAGTCCTGGTGTATATGGTGTGATAGATAGGTTCTTGATTAGTCGGGCAATCAAAGGTTATGGGGAAAAGCAGGAAAGTGGAAGTGTGGACTGTGGGATCAGCCAGATCCTATTGAATAGCGGAGTTGAATTGATGGGCCGAATGACCTACTGCAATACTATTTCTTTTGGTCTAATATGTAGTGATATTATCGTTATTCAAAATATAAAGTTATTCAAAAATCAGCAATAAACATACTACTGTAGTTGTATCTGTAAATTGCTGAAATAAACAATGAATGAAGTTTTTGTTTTGTTTTCAGGTACATTAAAAAAGCCGAGGTTATACGATGGATGATGCATCACCTGACAAGACAGTCAAGCCTTGACAAGGAACTGCTCTTCAACATTCACAATTTTACGAAGAACAAAATTGTTAGTGGTACCATTTATGTAACTTTCTGCTCAATACTTTGTTTAAGTATAGATTACATAAAGTATAGGTTGAAACTTGCTAGAATTTCAACTCTTTTTGCTGAGTGTAAAACAGACCTAACAAAAGTTACAGTCAAAGTAAAATATATCACTTCTTTGACTGCTATAAGGCAATTTAAAGGTTGCAGTTTCTCAGAAGTTTGACTCAGTCAAGTCTCTCAGTTTTTTGTCCTATCTTATCATTTAGGATGCCTATATAATTTTAAAGGCAACCTCACTTGCCCACATGTTACAGTAAACCTTGTAGATACCAAGATGATGACCTGTAAATTGAAAGCTTATTTTTCTGGTGTCCTCCAAGTCTTTCAAGGACTATTGGGCCCACTGTCAGCCTGGGCTCTCTCCTCCGCCCAGACTGATCGAAGACTGAAATCTGCATTACTGAGAACCTCTAGAAGAGGCTGAGATGGATCATCCAGTTGGCACTGCTGGCTGAAGATGGTTGTCAATTTTTTAGCAATGTCCTTTTGCACTAATGCACTTGACTTCCCAAACATTAAGAATTGAGGTATTTGTGGAGCTTCCTCCTCCAGTTAATTGAGTTTAATTTTTTCATTTCTATTGATGCCTGGATGTGATAGGACAGCAGAATTTAGATCAGGTCTGTTGGTTGTAGGATCACTTAGCCCTGTCTATTATATGTTACTTCAGCTGTTTGGACACAAGTAGTTCTATGATCTAGCTCCACCACATTGATATCTCATTTTGTATTATGCTACTGTTTGCCTTGCATTCTTCATTGAACTGCACTCGATTCCCCTGGTTTGATGACAGTGGTGGAATAGGGGATATACCGGGTTATAGATTGTGCTTGAGCACAATTCTCTTGCTACTGATTGCCTTGTGGATGTCCAGACTTGACCTGCCACCAACTAAGGTTCTTAAGTGGTCAACTAGTAGCCACAAAGGACCTCAACTCATCACCTCCCTAATTACATGTCTCTCTGATGAACAAGAAAGGTAGCTAACTGGCTACTAGGAAACCAGGGCAACTTGGCTGATGAGCTGAGAGGAATTGAAGGCACAGATGGGGTCAGGGGCATAACCTTTAAAAGCCAACAGTTGGTCTTGCCTCCAAAGCCCCTCTCCCTGCAAAACCCAGCTGGTGAGAGGAGTATGAAACTTCTTGCTGCTGGATCCCTTGAGGTATAGACCTTGACCAGGTGTTCTTAGGATCCAGAGGTTGCTGGCCTCAAGTCTTGATCGGCCAGCAGCTTGTGGTGACCTTGGATGCTAGTTTCGAGGTCTGATATAGGTCAAGAAGATAGGTACTTTTGATCAATCTGTTCAAATAGACATATCTGGGGCATGTGGGACTTGAACCTGATGCTCTGGCCCAGATGTATGGATATTACTACTGTGCCTCAAGAGTCTTTAAGTTGAGAGGCTTGCTTATGGTCTACCTATCATCTCTTAATGAGCTGATTGGTGTGGGCAGTGGGGATGACATGTTAATCTCACCCAACACATTTTAAGCAAAAAGGGAAAATTGTGACTTATAAATTTTAACTAGGTCCCATTTGTACCATGAAGGTACTGGTTAATATGCTAACACTGACGCTTGCACATTTTAGGATGAATCTTGTTTTCTAGATGCTTTAAGAACACGCTGGGTCATCTCTTATCCCTGTAGACATTGGATGTTTATAGATGTAATCAGAGATAAAAGGTACTGCAGATGCTGGAGAATCCGAGATAACAAGCATGGGGCTGGATGAACACAGCAGGTCAAGCAGCATCATAGGAGCAGGAAAACTTGACGTTTCGGGCCTAAACCCTTCATCAGAAATGGGGGAGGGGAAGAGGGTTCTGAAATAAACAGGGAGAGAGGGGGAGGCGGATAGAGGATGGATAGAGGAGAGGATAGGTGGGGAGGAGGCAGACAAGTCAAAGAGGCGGGGTTGGAGCCAATAAAGGTGAGTGTAGGTCGGGGGGTAGGGAGGAGATAGGTCAGTCCAGGGAGGACGGACAGGCGGGATGATGTTAGTAGATAGGAGATGGGGGTGTGGCTTGAGGTGAGAGGCAAAACAGGTTAGGGAGGTGGAGATGAGCTGGGCTGGTTTTGGGATGCGGTTGGGGGAGGGGAGATTTTGAAGCTTGTGAAATCCACATTGATGCCATTGGGCTGCAGGGTTCCCAGGCTGAATATGATTTGCTGTTCCTGCAGCCTTCGGGTGGCATCACTGTGGCATTGCAGGAGGCCCAGGATGGACATGTCGTCTGAGGAATGGGAGGGGGAGTTGAAATGGTTTGCGACTGGGAGGTGCAGTTGTTTGTTGCGAACTGAGCGCAGGTGTTCTGCAAAGCGGTCCCCAAGCCTACGCTTGGTTTCCCTGATGTAGAGGAAGCCATGTCCATCCTGGGCATTTTCAGAGTCCTTAGCCTTTGCCACATCCTGTGTTTTCAGCAATTCCATGATGTCATGTAGAGTTAATTGACTTGGTGAAAGTGGCATCTGTGATGTTGGGAATCTCATGAGGAGATCAAGATGGATACGCCAATTGGCATGTCTGATGGAAGTTGGTTGGAAATACATCGCTCTTGTCTTTTGTATTGGTGTGCTGGGCTCCCCTGTCATTGAGGATGGGGATATATGCAAAACCTTCACCTCTCGTTGTTTCATTGTCCACCATCATTCATGGCTAAATCATGCAAGATTTAAGAGCTCAGATCAGATTCAATTATTGTGGGAGTACTTAGTTCATAGAATCATAGGATTCAGACTGTGTAGTTAGAGGCCATTTGGTCGATCGAGTCTGCACCGATCCTGTGAAGAGCATCCCATCCTACCCCATAACCCCATTTACCGTGGCTAATCCACCTAGCCCACAACTCCGTGGAAACTATGGAGTAATTTTTTTTTCAAGCATGGCCAATCCACCTAAGCTGCATATCTTTGGACTGTGAGAGGAAACCAGAGCACCCGGAGGAAACCCATGCAGATACGGGGAGAATGTGCCAACTCCACACGGACAGCTGCCCAAGGCTGGAATTGAATCTGGGTTTCTGACATCGAGAGGCAACAGCTCTAACCACTGTAACACCAATCCACCAGTTCCATGTAATGCATGCTGCTTCCACCAAAAAAAATTCAAGTTGTGATTTCACCAGGCTGAGATCTCATTTTTAGGCATGACTGGTGCTGCTTCTGGAGTGCCCCCTGCACTTTTCATTGAAACTAAGTTTGATCTCCTGTTAATTTTAGAGTGGAGGATATGCCAGGCTATATTATTAATTGTTGTCAAATACAGTTCTGCTGCTGATGTTCCACAGTGCTTCATGGATACCTAGTTTAGAGTTGCTACATCCGTTTAACATCTATTTCCTTTAGCATGGTGATAGTTCCCACAACTGAAAGCTCAGAGATGCAGGCATTTGCCAATGTTGCCAGTCCATGTTCTTGGACAAAGATGGGCTGAAGTAAGGACTTTCTTCCAGTAACAAATGTTTCAAAAACAAAAAAAAAACAAAATAATTGTTAATTGGAAGAAAATCAATTTAGATGGGAAAATAGTCACCAAAATATGTTCAATTGCAGAGTAATTTGCATGTATACAGAAACAAAAACAAAGATTTGTCTCATCAATTCATGTAGACTCTGTTAGTTAGAAACATAGATTTTGATTCACTCCTAATGCTGATTCTAATTACCTATCATTTATTATGTGGAGATAGCAAGAACTGCAGATGCTGGAGCCGAAACGTCAACTTTCCTGTTCCTCTAATGCTGCCTGGCCTGCTGTGTTCCTCCAGCTCCACACTGTGTTATCTCATTTATTATGGGTCCTTGTTTACCTTGTTTAGTGTAGCTTTGTTTTCTGATTCAGTGTTACAAATGTGCCTTTTCAAGCCTTTTAATTCAAGCTGATGTACATGTCCACCCTTGACTTTATTGTAGGAACGAGATTCTGCAAAGTTGAAGTCCCTGCTTTCTGTTCTTCCTCATCAACGAAGCACGGAGGATGCTGCAATGGTAATGGTATGACATAACAGTGACAACGTTCTTACTAAAACTATATGAATATTTATGCTCGATGAATTTTTTAGACTTCATATATCAAAAATGAAATTGAGATGAGTATGACTTTGCAATACTTAACAAACTACAGGGTCATAGAGTCATAAAGTACGGAAACAGACCCTTCAGTCCAACTTGCCCATGTCAAAGCAGTTTTTAAAACTAAACCAGTACCATTTAATTCCATTTGGCCCACATCCCTCTAAACTGTTCCTGTTCATGTACCTATCCAAATATCTTTTAATTATTGTAACTGTACCTGCATCTACCACTTCCTCTGCCAGTTAATTTCACATATGAACCAAACTCTGCGTGAAAAGTTGCCCCTCAGATCCCTTTAAAATTTTTCTCCTCTCACCTTAAAAATATGCACCCTGGTTTTGAACTTCCTGAACTCTAGAGCAAAGACTTTGCTATTCTCCTTATCTGTGCCCCTCATGATTTTATAAACCTCCGTAAGGTCACTGCACAACCTCCCACTCTCCAATGAACAAAGTCCCAGCCTATCCACCCTCTCCCAATATTTCAAACCCCGGCAACACACTGGTAAATCTTTTCTGAACCCTATCAAATTGAATAATATCTTTCCTATAGTAGGGCAACCAGAACTGTAGACAATAAACTTCTGTGCAAACTGTAGTAATTACAATGAGGTTAGCCTGGTGGACCTCAGAGAAGATCAGTTCCCTGATTGGGGCTGTTAATCTGGTCCAATCAGGGATCCCTGGCTGATAGATAAACACAGGAGTGTCAGACATCCTGTCACTCTGAGAACTGGCTCAAGGGAGCCAGATCAGTATAAAGGACTTTCCATGTCTTAAATGAAGGATGATTAGGTGATAGGATACCGACCCTGTGTGGAGTTATTTCAGTGGCAATGAGAGTAAAGCATGCTCCTGAAGAAACTCACTTGGTTGTAACATGTTGTCTTTGAGTTGGGGGTAAGCGTTTCTGGCATCATGCCTTTATTTGGGAAGCTTGACTTGTTTGATCCTGCCATCGTAGACTGGGCCCAGCATGTAGGAAGAATGTATTGTTTTTTTCTGGGCAAATGACATTGGGGTAGATGAAAAGCAACGAGTAATTCTCCTGACAGCTTGTAGACCCACAGTTTTTCAGTTATTAGGAGACTAACTTTCTCTGAGGCACCAGATACTGAAACCTTTCAAGAGTTGATGGATTTAGTCAAGGAAAATTACAACCTTCCAATTCTGAAACTCTATTGCTTTAACTCAGCAATTCAAGAACCGGGGAATCTGTATCAGGATTTTTGACTAGGTTAAGATGACTGGCAGAGGCATGTAACTTTGGTTTAACCATTAATGAGAAGCTGAGAGGCTGTTTGGTATATGTGATTATTGATGTAACAATGTAAAAGTGTCCAATAACTGAAGCCCAACTTCAGGTACCACGACTGGCTTTATCATTGGAAAATGCAGCAAGTGGAGCATATGAGCTGCAGGGTATTCCGATGGAAGTGGATACCCTCACCAGTCTGACTGAGTTTGGGGAATACCACTTGAGTGAAGGCAATTGCATAGCCTCACTCAGGTCATATCCGTACTGGAGGGACTCTAGGTCAGCCTACAGCAAAACCTCAAAACAAAGCCAAGCCTTGGCCAAATGGTTAAAATTTTCTTCAGGATCTGGGCTGGCAAACCATTGTATTTGCTGCCAGTACACAGTCCCACAACAGGAAATGAGTCCCACTATATATAAATTGAGTAAGAGAACTCATAGGCCAACATCCAGGAGAGTGCACACCCTGGAAAGTCTACCTACATCTGGCCCAGAACAGTTAAATTGCTTAGCGACAAAAAGATCAGAACCAATCAAAATAAACGTCAGGTTAAATGGTCACCAAGTTCTAATGGAAGTCGATACCAGTGCTGACATTTCAGTGTTTGCAGAACCAGTTTTTAACAAAGTCTGGAGTCCAATCCTTAAGTATGTGCAAGACCTTAGCTAGACTGAGAGCCCAAACTAGAGAACCTTTACAGATTAAAGGTACAATTTCGGTTCCAGTCTCTTATGAGAAACAGCTGGTTCAGTTACCCCTGATTGTAGTAAAAGGCTCAGGCCTGAGCTTGATGGGGCAAAATTGGTTGAGAAAGATTTACCCAGATTGGTTCAACATTTTTTGATGTAAAAATGGCCACCTGAGTGAAATCCTAAATAAATACTTGGAAGTTTTTCAGGAAGGTCTAGGGATTATCAACTGAGCCAAGGCCACCTTTCATGTTGACCAGGAAACAATTCCATGATTCTGCAAGGCCCACCTAGTTCCATTTGAGTTATGGACAAAAGTAGAGGCAGAAATCAGAAAGACTGAAAGTGAAGGAATAATCAAACCTGTCCTGTTTATGGAATGGGCAGCACCGATTGTACTGATTATGAAGCCCGATGGATCGGTTCGCCTTTGTGGGTATTTTAAATAAATAATAAACCACTTTTTGCAGCAGGATAAATACCCAATCCCTCGTGCAGAGGAATTATATGCAAAGGAGGAGGGGTGTCCTTCACGAAGCTGGACATGAGACATCTGTACTTGCAATTACAATTAGGTGTGGATTCCCAGAAGTATGCTACCATGAATACCCACAGGGTTTGTACCAATATACGATACTGCAATTTGGGATGTTGTCAGCTTGTGCAATTTTTCAGCGCACAATGGAAAACATTATACAGGGTCTACTACAGGCCATTTATTTAGATGATGTGCTAGTAAAAAGGAAGACCTATAAGAAGCACATAGAGAACTTAGACATAGTCCTTAGACACATTAAAACTACGTCTTCAAGGCACCCGAGTGACCTACTTGGGCTACAGAGTTGGCAAAGCCAGGTCACACCCGCTGGAAGATTAAGTGAGGATGGTCAAAGGTGCTCTGGCTCCCATGCCTGCACTGGAGCTTAGATCCTTCTTTGGGTTGGTGAATTATTACAGAAAGTTCATATGTAACCTGGCCTCCATCCTGGCACGTTTGCATCAACTCTTTTAAAAAAAGGGCCAGCCTTGGAAACAGTTGTGTCGTGAAGCCATAGCTTTCAAGGAAGTGAAGAAACAGCTATCATCCTCTAAGGTCTTGGCACTTTGATCCCAAGCAAGATCTGGTATTGCCATGCAATGTCTCCTTGTGTGGCATTGGGGTAGCATTAGCTCATAGGTTGCCCAATGGAAAGGAATGCCCAATAGGGTATGCATTCAGGGCTTTGGCTAATGCAGAGTGTAAATAAGGCCAGATAGAGAAGGAATGTCTGATGGTCATGTTTGGAGTCAGGATGTTCCACTAATACCATTAAAGATCTAAATTTGTAATAATAATGGGCAACAAATCCATGCTTTAAGTCTATTTAAGAAGACAAGGCAGTGCCGCCCACAGTTTCAGGCTGAATTCAGAGGTGGACTCTAATACTAAATGCGTATAATTACAAGTTGGAATACCACCCGGGAGGTCAAGTGATAAATGCGGATGCATTGGGCTGTCTGCTGCTGGCAGATACGCCACCGGTGGTACTGCCCCTGGAAGAGTCTGTAATGGTTTTAAATTTTCTGGACATGCTTCCAGTCACAACTCATAATATCAGATTTTGGATGCAGAAAGATGCAGTCCTGGCAAAACTGAAACAGCTGGTGCTGATAGGGAAAACCAAAGGACCATCTGAATCAGAATTGAAACCTTTCTGGATTTGGAGAGACCGGATCACAGTAGAAGATGGCATATTATTATGGGGAGCAAGCGTGATTGTCCTGAGCAAAGATCGCCGCCACATATTGGCTGAACTCCACCAGGGACATCCAGGGGTTTCCAAAAAGGAGATGTTGGCAACAAGTTATGTCTGGTGTCCAGGACTGGATACAGACATAACCACGATGGTGGGGCAGTGTCCAGAGTGCCAACAAGGAAAGAATTACCACCAGCAGCTGCCCCACATTCAAGGAAATGACTGAGTAAACCCTGGGCTCAGCCAGGTGGATGTCATAGAATATGAGGGGCCATTAATCTTCTCCAATCAGGGAGTCCTGGCTGACAGATAAGAAGAGGAGTGTCAAACATTCTGTTCCTCTAAGATCCGGCTCTGAGGGAGCTGGATCAGTGTCAAGGACTTTCCTCGTGTAAATAAAGAATGACTTGGTGACGGGATATTGTCCTCTGTGGAGTTATTTTTTCAGAAGGCAAAAGTTAAATAACAGGGGGATGTTGGGATCCTGTCACGAGGGTTTTCGTTCCTGGAGTGAAAAGAAGTGTCAGGTCAAGTTCTAGGTGTGTGAGGGTTCTGGGGAAGATTTTTTTTTCTGTTTTGTGTGAGGTATCTAGAAGGGTTAGTTGAATAGCTACTCAAGAGTTAAACTGGCTATTTATCCATCGGTTAATGTTAATCTATTACCACACCTTCTCAGCAACTTAACATTGTATCCTGCACTCTGTTCTATTTCCCTGATGCACTCGTACAGTACAATCTTCCTGTAAAGCACATAAGACAACACATTTCACTGACAATAATAAATCAAATCAGAGAGTAACTACTTACTTCAGTGAAACCCTCTGAATTCTCTGATTTAATGGATACTTTGGATGATTCCAAACATAGGGAATTATCTAGTGGAAGCTTCAACTTCCTGGGAAATTCCTCCCGAGTCTGCTATTCTGGGGATTCCACAGGGTCCCTATGTGTAATTCCCTTCTATGCTAGAATAATGACAATCTGGCCATTAGACATTGATTCTGTGAAGGTTCTTCAACTGCATTAAAAATCAAACACTGTAAAAATGAAACATTAATAAAATAATCTGGCCCAACATCTCTTAAAACTGGCACACAAGCTGCTGGTATTTCAGTGATCGATCATTTTAGCCCATTAAGTTCAGATGGTTCAGATCATGACTGCTGTAGAGGAGATGGAGTTCCCATGAAGTCATGGTGTATACGGTCATAAATCAGTGCTCTGTACTGGCAACCAATAATGTTCAGGGGAAGATAAAGCCTAATATAAAGCTTCCAAGTGCTGAATGACAGAAACCAGATTTGGAAAGGGAATGCAGAAGTTTCAAGGTTAGGAGTAATGACAAGTGGAGATAAATATTATTGGAAGTGGAGTACCTGAAACATGTAGAAAATGAATTCCACCCGTTTCCTTCAGAAATTATTACTTAGTTCATTAGTCTTAGACACAGGAAATGGAAAAATTCCATTGATAGAGCACATTGCAGACGTTAATAACTCCAGGACATGCCTGGTAAATTGAGACCAATTTTAGTCTCATCTTACAGGTAAACTATTTACTTTTATTTCTTAAGTTATTAAAACTAAATTGATTGTGCCAGATTAGCATTTTGGATGCGAGCTTAAAATTGTTAATGTTCGTAGTTACATTATTCTGTCGAACATGTGTTTAAGTATTAATTGTTGTGTCAATACCATCATCTTTAGGGGGAACATTGCATGTGACCTGAGTGTATAAAGGTCTCAGACTCCATCTTAAATGGGGCCACTTGTAGCATAACATGCTGGTGAAAGTATGCTGCGTTTGTAACTGAATCACTTTAAACTAGTCCAGAAACAAAAGTGCCAATGACTATAATATTTGAATCTTTCAATACCATGTTACTCTTTTCTATTTCTTATGTTAGGGGGGTTAAAATCAAGTACAAATAATCTGCTGGAAGCAAAGGCAACAACTTGGTGACAGTAGGGCTTATGGGCTGATGGGATACACTCCTTACCAGAGACCAAACCCCATGAACATAGTTGCTAGACTGGCTCGGTGACAGAGTGTGTGAGAGCCAATAAGAGGGAATACATACCAGACAAGATGGACCACACCCCTGAGTTCTGAAGAAGATAGCTGAGGAGATTGTGGAGGCATTGGTGGTGATCTTTCAAGAATCACTGGAGCCAGAGAGGGTCCCAGAGAACTGGAAAATGGCTAATGTAACACTCCTTTTTAAGAAGAGAGGGAGGCAGAATACAGGAAAGTATAGATTGGTTAGTCTGACCTACATTGTTGCTAAGATTTTAGAGTACATCATTAAAGGTAAGATTGTGGAGTAAATGGAAGTGGGCTGCATGGCCTAATTCGGCTTCCATTTCTTATGGTCTTCTTGTCTTAACTTCATCCTCACCAAACTGTCTGCTGCAGATGCATCCGTCCATGACCATATCTTTGAGTGACCACTTCATAGTTCTCCCCTTCACATCGATGATGCCTTCATTGTGTTATGTGGCACAATCCCTATGCTAAGTAGGATAGAATTTACACAGATCTAACATCTCAAGAGTGGGATCCATGAGGTGCTGTTGGCTTCAACAGCAGAATTATAGTCCAATGTAATCCATATACTCATGTCCTGATTGTTTCCTCCATGTGGTCAAGGAAACCTCCTGCAGATGTTCAAATACTGCACATCTAGTCATGAGTGGTGATGGACAATGAAACAACTCTTTGGAGGAGGATATCATACAAATATCCCTAAATAAAATGATGGGGGAGCCCCGCTTATCAGTCTGAAATATAAAGCTAAAGGATTTGCAGCAATCTTCGGCCAGAAGGACTGAATTGATGATCCAACTCAGCCCCCTTCAGAGGTCCCTAGCATCACAGATACCAACCTTCGGCCAATTCAATCAACTCCATGTGATAAAGCGTTTACTCCCAAACATGCCACACCCCCAGCCAAACTATACTCCAGCATAATTACAACACCTGCATCGAACTGATAGTATAGAAAATTGCCCTGATGTGTCCTGTACACTAAAATCAGGAAAGTCTAACTGGCTAACTACTGCCCCATTAGTCTACCCTTGGTCATCATTTTTAAAATGATGAAAGGAACCTTCAAGCAGCATTTGTTTGACAATGACCTGCTCAGTGACGCCCATTTTGGGCTCCACTATGGCCACTCAGCTCCTGACCTCATTTTAGTCCTGGTTCAAATATGGACAAAAGAGCTGAATTCCAGAAGTGAGGTGGGAGCAACTGCCCTTGACATCAAGGCTGCATTCGAACGAGTGTGGAATCAAGGAGGCCTAGTGACAGAAATTGGGCAAAAGCTGCTGGATTCTGCTAGTTGGTGTCATACAAAGGAGGATGGTTGTGGTTGCTAGAGATCAGTCATCTCAGTTCATCTCTGTAGGAGTTCCTCAGGGTAGTGTCCTTGGCCCAACCATCTTCAGCAGCATCAGCAATGCCATTCCTTTCATCAAAACGTCAGTCTAAGTGGGAATGTCTCTGCAGCTTTGAAGGATAGGTATGATGATTGCAAAATGTTCAGTGCTATTCGTGACTGCCCTGATGCAGTGTGTTTTCAAATACAGTGAGATCTGGACAATATCCAAGCCTAGGATAACAACTAGCAACTAACATTTACACCACAAAAATGCCAGGCAATGGCCATCACTAACGAGAGACAACCTAACTATCATCCCTTGACTGTCAATAGCATTACCATCACTGAATTCCCTACTATTGAGATCCAGAAACTGAACTAGGCTAGCCATGTAAATATTTTGGATGCAACAGCAGGTCAAAGACTAGGAATCCTGCAGTGAGTAACTCAACTCCTGACTCCCTAAAGACTGTTCAAGCCAAAAGTCAGGAGTGTGATAGATTACTTCCTAGTTGCCTGGATGGGTGCATTTCCAACAACACTCAAGAATCTTGACACCATCCAGGACAAAGAAGGGCACTTGACAGACACCTCATCAACAAAAAAAAACACTGAGTACACACCACTGCTACTGTGGTTGACAAGCTATAAACTTCAGAGCAGATATTCACCAATGTTTCTCAGACAGCATCTTCCAAACCCGTGATCATACTGAAGGATTGAAGAGCAGGTCTTTCTGATCAGCCATTGATTGCATCAGCATGTCTTTCATGCTTATTGAAAGACAATTTCACCAGAAGGAGCAGCACGTTTCCAATTAGATTATCCGTTAATGTGTGACACGTGCCTTCAGATGTGTGACTGTGTGTTAGTGATATGCAGCAGATAGGATAGCCTGCCTGCAGGAGTTAGGGTAAATAGTCATTGCTTTTTCTTAAGGAACACATTTTCAATGTCTGGCTATGAGGCAAAAGTCTATGGAACAGAGCTGTCCAGAGAGACCTGGAGAGAAGTTGCTTGGTGGCTGGGTGTGTGGGAGCATGTCTGAGTCTGGGATGAAGGGAGTCTGCACATGGCATAAAGAGAGGGAAGGAGGGAGGCTGTCAGAGACAGGGTGAGGAGTCAAGGGTACAGGGAAGGTGATGAAGTGAGTTTCAAATATGACTTGGACCATGGCTTTCAGCTGGTCCTGAAAATGCTGTAGCTCCATAAATATAATTCCTTGAGGAAGGAGGACGACCTTGGATGGAATTATTAATGAGCACAATTAACCAACTAAAGGTACACTCTGCAATAAGCTAAGCTGATAAGAAGCCATGGTCAGATGTTTTCTCATCTCTATAGTCACCTTCCCAGCACAGTAACATAACTGCCTGACCTCTGGGTCTCACTCAGTCAACATCTCAGCAAGCTTCAGGAGAAGGAGGCAATGATATGCTGAAGAACACCTCTTGCTGACTGAGAGAGGGAGGAAGAGAGGGAGTCGGTCGGTCTATGATATCTCATGGGAATGGAAGGGTGATACTAGACCTTGCAGGGAATTTCAGCGTTAGAAGACCATTGGTGCAGAATGACTGTGGGGACAGTCAGGTTCAAAGTAGTAATGTTATTTCCAGAAGTCCTGATATGACAGTGTAGCCATTGGAAGCTCTAGGATGATAAAGGTAATGCAAAGGATGACTGAGGGCAGCTTGTGATTTATAAGGAGAGGGTGAGGGCACAGGGTCTTGTATTACTAGGCTAGGGAGAAGCTTGGGTTTCCTGATAGATGGTCATGACTCATAAAGGGGTGGATGGATACCAGTATTTGCTGGCAAGCCAAGGAGGTTGGAATGAGTCTTGAGGGTGATGGTGGGAAGGTCAGAAGTGAGTGAGTAGGCTTGCATAGTTATGGCTTCTGTTTCCATGGTCACTACTCCAATGTCCATATGCATGGCTACATCAGTAAGAAGTATTGATCCTCCAGGATGTTATTAGTCACCTGGGCATGGGTGGACAGCAGATTATGCCTGATTCTAAGTGTAGAGCTTTCCATAGGGCAGACATGCACAGAACAGGAGGGAGATTCTCAATGAAAATGCCGTGGAGGAACTGCAAGACAAGACTCCATGGTCAGATGGATCACTGGCCAGAAACATTAACAGGGAAAGTTTCAAGCAGCTCAGGATGCATTGGGTTTAATTCTTCAAAATTCCATAGATTCAACGAAGGCTGTATTAGATTTGATTTAATGCCTTAATTAAAAAGGGAGACAAAAAGCAGAAAATTACTGATCAGTTAGCTGAGCTTCTAACATAATAAAAATGTTAGAGTTTATTATTGAAAGCATTGTAGCAGGGCACTTAGAGAAAAGTTGAGGTAATCAGGCACATCAGGTAATTATGGTTTTGTAAAAGGGAAATCACTTTTAACCAGTTTACTGGAGTTCTTTGCAGAATTAACAGGTGTTGTAGACAAAGGGGAATTTTTGGGTGTACTTTACTTAGATTTCCAAAAGGCATTTGGTAAAGTGATGACTCAAAGTTTACTGTGGGAACAAAAGCTCATTGTCTGTTGGAGAACATACTGACAGGGACAGAAAACTGGCTAGCTAACAGGAAACATAAATAGCTACTTTCTGGTGCGTTGTGTGCCTCTAGGATCAGTGCAGGACCCTCAGTCTTCTATAGTTTGTGTAAATAAGTTGGGCGAAAGGATTGAAGATTTGTTTGCTGAATTTTCTGGTGACATAACAATAGATAGGAAACTAAGCTATGAAAAGGCTACATGGGGGTAGGTCAAACGAGTGGGCAAAAATCTATGAAATAGTCCATTCTGGCAAAAAAAGCTAAACAAAGAGAATTATGTGAATGCTGAGAGATAACAGAGCTCTGAGGAAGGGAAATCGGACCCAAAACATTAACTCTGATTTCTACTTCACATATGCTGAGCTTTTCCAGCAACCTTTGTTTTTGTTCCTGATTTACAGCATTCACAGTTCTTTCAGTTTTTGTCTAGAAAGAAGGATCTCTATTTATAAAAAGGCAGTCACCTATTTTGGACAAAGATGAGAAATTTACTTCTCACACATTATTGTGCATCTTTGGACCCCTCTTCCTAAAAATGGCAGTGAAAGCAGAGCCTGTGAATAATTGAAGGCAGAAGTAGATAGTTTCTTGATAAGCAAAGGGGTGAAAAATTATTGGGGGAATACAATTTGAGGTTATGATGAGATTAGCCATGATCTTATTGAATGGTGGAGCAGGCTCAAGGGGCCAAATTGTCTACTTCCAATTTGTATGCTGTATTTACTTACTTTTCAAATTTTTTTTTATTAAAGATGCAATCACTTTTACGTAAGATTCGAGCATTTCAAGTTATGCCCAACATTATGCAGCTGGAGATTTGCCAAGCAGCAGTTTATCAACAGTAAGTGACAGGTTTGCATCAGCACAAAGATATTACATAATAATGTATTTGTCAATGTTATTGCCTATCTAATCCATGATCATCACTTTTTGAGAGAGTAAAGTTCAACTATGGGTAAAAAAAGCCAAGAATGACATGTGACTAGTTTGGGTTCCACAAAGAGGCTTCCAACAACCTTAATCAGCATTAAATTTCCTGTTAAATACCTGTTAATTACGTGTAAAAATACCTGAAGCAATGAATGGCTGAGGGATCTTATCTGCTGAGTTCAGGAGAGGAGGGGGTAGAAGTGAGTGTAGTGGCCATCATTAATGAGATGGTGCTGGGGAAACTGAAAGGTCTGAAGATGGATATATCACCTGGACCAAATGGACTACACCCCAGAGTTCTGAGGGAGATAGCTGAATAGATTGTAGAGGATTTGGTGGTGATCTTTCAGGAATCACTGGAGTCAGGGAAGATCCCAGAGAACTGGAAAATAGCTGTTTAAGGTGTAACACACCTGTTTAAGAAGGGAGGGAGACATAATAGAGGAAACTGTAGGCTGGTTGGCCTAACCGCAGTTGTTGGTAAGATTTTAGAGTCCATCGTTAAGGATTGGATTGCGAAGTACTTGGAAGTGTATGGTAAAATAAGGTGGAATCAGAACGGCTTCAATAAGGGGAGGTTATGCCTGACAAATTTGTTGGAATTCTTTGAGGACGTAATGAGCAAGTTAGACAAAAGAGAACTAGTGGATGTGATCTATTTGGATTTCCAGAAGGCCTTTGACAAGGTGCCATACAAGCAGTTGCTAAATAAGATAAGAGCCCATGGTGTTAGGGACAAGGAATCCATGGATTAGGGGTTGGCTGACTGGTAGAAGGTGGACAGTAGGGGAAAAGGGACGTTTTTCAGGATGGCATCTGGTGACTTGTGAAATTCCATCGTGATCAGTGTTGCGAACACAACTATTTGCGTTATACATTGATGATTTGGATGAAGGAACTGAGGGTTGCTAAGTTTGCAGACAACACAAGTATAGATGGAAGGGCAGGTCATTTTGGGGAAGCAGGGAGGCTGCAGAGAGACTTGGACAGGCTAGGTGAGTGTGCAAAGAAGTGGCAGATGTGGGAAATTGTGAGGTTATGCCCTTTGGTAGGAAGAATAAGGGTATAGATTATTTTTTAAATGGGGAAAGGCTTTAGAAATCTGAAGCACAAAAGGATTTGGGAATCCTAGTTCAGGATTCTCTTAAGCTTAACATGCAGGTTCAGTTAGTAGTTAGGAAGACAAATGCACTATTAACATTTATTTCAAGAAGGCTAGAATACAAGAGCAGAGATATACTGTTGACGCCGTGTAAGGCTCTGGTCAGACTGCATTTTGAATGCTGTGAGCAGTTCTGGGCCCAATATCTAAGGAAGGACATGCTGGCTTTGGAGGGGATCCAGAGAATGTTTACGAAATGATCCTGGGGATGAAGGGCTTGTCATATGAACAGCTATTGAGGACTCTGTGTCTGTACTTGATGGAGTGTAAAAGGATGAGCAGGGATATCATTGAAATTCACACAATACTGAAATGCCTGAATAGAGTGGACATGGATGGGATGTTTCCACTAGTGGAAGAGACTAGGATCCAAGTGCACAGCCTCAGAGTGAGGGAAGACCCTTTAGAACTGAGATGAGGAGGAATTTCTTCAGGCAGAGAGCTGGTGGATCTGTGGAACTCATTGTCACAGAGGGCTGTGGAGGCCAAGCTACTGATGTATTTAGGAGAAAGACAGTTTCTTGATTAGTAAGAGGATCAACGGTTACAGGCAGGAGACAGGAGAATGGAGTTAAGAAATGTATCAGCCATGATTGAATGGCTGAGCAGATATTTTGGGCCAAACCATGCTCCTATATCTTATGGTCACTGGGAGTAGCTGAACTGTGAGGATAAGTTTCCCAGTTTGGAATCTATTCTTCAGGCTAAAATAGTTGGCATTATTCTGGGATTTGATAAACCTGGCTTAGGAAAGCAAAATGTGGCCCGGGTTCCCCTATCTGATTATGAATTAATAGGCTCAGTTAGAAACTTAGTGAGGACAGGATTGATCTTAGCTGTTTTTCTCCATTCCCTCCAAAGTTGAATGGAATGCCAAAGATCACTCCCATGGTTCTGATGAATATTGACCATTTAAGCAAAACCTAGAGGATAACTAACACTGTGGAATGATTTAATATCTCTAATCCAACCATATGTTCCAGATAATAGTTGTAAGCTGTACTTAACATTCCATTATATGTAACTACAATATCGGTACCATACATTATGTATAAGTATATCATTATTATCATGAAATGTTGAGTAAGCTTGCTAGAACAAACACGATGGTTTTTGCTGGGATGTTATAAGACCATACAACTTGATGACTTAAACTAGAGCCTCTTCCCCACCTATTTTATGTAAGGGTGGCTTTCTTTCATATGAATATTTTTATTTATTATACCGGATAGTAAAATGATTATAACTGGAAAAGTCAAAGATTTTGCTCAAACATCAATGTCAGAACTGTAGTGATTTTAATGAAGCCAGCCAACTGGACCCCATAGGATCTGAGTTCCCTGGTTTGGGCTGTTGATCTGGTCCAATCAGGGAGCCCTGGCTGACAGATAAAACGAGGAATGTTAGAGATTCTGGCGCTCTGAGAGCTGGCTCTGAAGAGGCAGTACTAGACTCAAGAACTGATCATGTGTAAATAAAGGGTGACTTGGTGATAGGATACCAGCCTCTGTGGAATTATTTCAAGAACCTTGGTTCAGCAATATATGAAGGCCTGCACATACTTTGATCCACCATCAGCCTCCTGCGACTTTCATGGTTTATTGCATATGACGCGGTTCTAGAATAAATTATGTTCTGCTGAGGCTTAGGCGGGTAGGAATGTTAGATGTTGGCTAGTTCATGAGATTGTTCAAATTGTAGGTTTACCTTAATGCATATAGTGAAATATGCCAACTATTTTTTCCTTACTATTTCTGATATATCACAGAAGAGGCTGAGACTAAAACCTGTAATTGAAATATTCAATATCTGCCTTCTATTTAGATACGAAGCGAAAACAATAGTACTACGAAAAGGCCACAAACCTGAAGCTTGTTATTTTGTACTCACTGGTGAACTAGTAGCTACATTGAGTGATAGCTCTTCAGAAAATCAAAATCACCTCACTGGCGTTCTGAATGAAATTCAGGAAGGTGATTTGTTTGGGGTAAGATTCTTTGCGATGAAAATTGATCAATTTCTTCTGAAAATTCTTAAATCAATTCATGCCTTCTTTCTGCACCGCTTCCTATCAGTTCCCGTTTATTTTTCACCATACTTGTATTCATCAATTCTTTCCCACTATAAATTCTTGAGTTCACATTTAAAATGGGTTTTGCCTGTTTAGAAACTTATTACTTCAATTGCAAAATCTGGCTATTCATTTGAATGCATTCTGAAAATATTTTCACACAACTGCTCAACAATAATTTGAATTGGGATATCCAAAATAAGGTTAAAAAACATTAAAAAAGCTGTTTCCCTATAAATTTACAGCACATTATTTTGTACTCACTGGTGAACTAGTAGCTACATCAAGTGATAGCTCTTTGGAAAATCGAAATCACCTCCCTGGAATTCTGAATCAAATTCAGGAAGGTAATTTGTTTGGGGTAAGATTCTTTGCATTGAAAATTGTATTTTAATGTTTAATTAAAGTTTCTTGTTTCGAGGCTTCCTTTCTTCTCAAAAACCTCGTCTTAGTCTTGGGATTTTTTGCTCTGAACTTGGACAGTGCTAAGTAGCAAGTGCATTATAATGGATTTGCCAGTATGCAGTAAAACATACTTAGTTGCTGTACTCTAGAATGTAACACTTGGCTTTGCTTCAAATAAAATTGTAAAACAATAAGCTTTATTGAAGTAACATACACAATAGGCACACAATTAGGCTGGGGCAATTTGACATAGGCAATTTCCATTGTAAGTAGGGAGTAAGAAATAATAAAGAAAACATACAACTTAAATAATAAAACATGCACATTTATAATGGCCTTCTGAATTATTTTCTGGTCCAGATATCCTCTGACATCTAATCCCACTTCTGACAAAATGTGCACTTTAAGTGGAATTTGCTGCTTGGGCTGGTGGGCTGAAATACTAGCTGCAAAATCGATGGTAACTCAGCCACTGTGATCCTGCATCTCCCTGACACAATTTAGCGCTGCTAAAACATTTATCTTTTTGGACCTGGTTAGGGTCCTCATTGTCCTCAGGAGGACTTATCACAGTGAGAGCTATTGAGAGCAGGCTGCTCTCCAGTATTGTCAGTGCCACTGAGAGTGGTGGTCATTATTCAGATTATGGTAAACCCAGGCAAAGGATCGACATGAGAGAACGAGGGATAAGGTAAATGGAACAGGTTCGTTAGGGGTGGAGAAGGAGGCTGTGGTGAGATGGAGGAGAGTGGTAAGTATTAAGGTAATCACCCATTGGTGACCTAGGCTTTTGACAGGTTCCTGCATTTTGCAAGGAATACCAAAAAGAAGCAGCATCCCACATCAGACAACAGGACATTGGCCAACCTTCAACAGGTTAAATTTGGCCCTCAGTGCCTGAATTGCTTTTCAAATGGAAAAGCTTTCATTGAGCCTTCTGGCTTCGCCTTAGTCAAGGTTTGCACCCACACTTGCCTGTCACAACTGGCAAATCCATCTCTGGGAGAGTGGGAGGAAATAAACATCTACCATTTACCTATAATGCCTAGGAAAAATAAAACTACTGTTGATAAGAACAGTCGATTAATGCTGATGGTTTAAGCCTTTTCTAATTTTTTATAAATATTTATCTTACAGGATGCTGCTCTTCTAACTAACACAAAACGACCTGCTACAATTTTATGCAAGACTAACACAGAACTCTTGCTGTTAAACAAGGAGGTGTGTGCTAGAGCTGGTGAGCTATAGTAACCAAGGATTGGCAATGAGTCAAAACCATGATATCATTGTCAGTAACCCTTTGTTAAAAATCTTATTGAATGATTAAAGTTTTCTTAACTGAAAATATGCATCATATCTGAAGTGATCATAAAGATATCTGATGTCTTTGTAACTAATTAGACAGAAGATAAGATCTCGTTTCCAGGAGACTTCTAACAATAAACATAAACATCTACTGAGTCAAACTAACACATATATTAGCCATAGAGTCAGAGTCATAGAGCATGGAAAAAGACCCTTTGGTCCAACCAATCCAGGTTGACCATGTTCCCAAACTAAACTAAACCCATATCCCTCCAAACCTTTCCTCTTCATAAACTTATCTAAATGACTTTTAAATGTTGTTACTGTACCTACATCCACCACTTCCTCTGGCAGTTCATTCCCACACAAACTACTCTTGGTGTAAGAAAGTTGTCCCTCATGTCCTTCTTAAATCTTTCTCTTCTCAACTTAAAAATATGCCCCCGAGTTTTGAACTCCCCTCCTTAGGGAAAAGACCCTTGTCATTCACCTTGTCTACACCCCTCGTGATTTTTATAAGCCTCAACAAGTCCCAGCCTATGCAGCCTAATTTTATATCTCAAACCCTCCATTCCTGGCAACATTTTGGTAAATCTTTTCTGAACCCTCTCCAGTTTAATAATATCCTTCCTGTAACAGGATGACCAGAACTGCACACAGTATTCCAGAAAAGGCTTCTCCAACATCCTGTACAACCTCAACATGACTCCCAATTCTTTAAAGACATGTGTGTGTCTCCACAGCATCAATTATTATAAGGCATGAGGCAGTCTAATTTTATGCCAATTACTAATTATTTCTCAATTAAAAATGGAAGAATGATCTCACATGTTAATCTTTCAGTTTGAATGACATGGAGATCAATAAATACCTAACATCAGAGGTGCAAGAATACAAGAAAATATTTTCTTATTTTAAGAGAATAAGTAGGTCCATAATGTGTCAATTTTCTCTAAGCTCCACTTGTTTATTGGCTGTATCATTACTGCAAATTCAATGGAAATTCTATCTACACATTTAACTTGGATTTAAGACAAAATTTTGAAAAAGTTCAGTGACAGTACAAATCACATGGAAATTCTTTCCTCATATATAATTTCAACTCCAAATTGGCAAAATCATTAGAGAATGGATAAACATGGTGTACATAGGTAGCTATCATGTAACCAATGAGATCAGTGTCATATAACCATGCCACAAATTCATACGTTTACACAGAGCATTTTCTTATACTTGCATACTCTGAATTCAAAATTGTAAAGAAGATCTGGCAGAAATTGATGAAAAATATTGTTTGGATTTCCTTAAATGATCATTGCCACTACTGGCTTGCTTTATTTGTACAATTCCCACGTTAAATTTGTAAAGTTTTTTAGATGCAGTATATTTGAATCTTCGACAAAACCAGATTAACACACCATGAGGCGGAATTGTAGATAAGAGTCATAGAAAAGAAAAGAGGCACAATAAGAATTCTAAAGCAGCACAACTGGTTCATGAGGCTATGTGTGAGGTTAATGGTATAAGTTTAACCGTAGCATATAGTTACTCAAAGCCCAGTTTTCTTCATTCTTTATTTTCACTTCTCAGGATTTTGAATCTATACTGGCCGGATTTCTCCAGCAGCGCTACAGTGCAGTCACTGAATTCCTAAGGTACTGTTTAATTTTAATTCAATAAAGTGTAATGCAATTGAACCATAGGTTGGGCTGCAGCTGGTCAGTTAACTCAGTTGACTGAATGGTTGGTTAGTGATGCTGAGTAACGCCAACAACATGTATTCAATTCCTGCACCAACTGAGGTTACCAAGGAAGGACTCATCTTTTCAAACTCTCAAATCACCTTGGTCAGCAGGCTTGGCAGCAACTAGAAAGATAAATAAGTCAGCAATTGAAGTTGATAAGATGTGAAATAGAAAAAAAAAATGGTTGTGATTGCCTGAGATCAAAAAGCCGAGGTACAAACATTTTCAGCTGCTTTATCAATGAGCTTCCTTCTATTATAATTTCAGAAGGGTGAATGTTTACTGATGTTTGCACCGGGGGGGGGGGGGCAATGGCCTCATAGTTGTATCACTGGACTATTAATCCAGAGACCCACATAGTGTTCTGGAAACTTGGGTTCAAATCCTGTCATGGCAGATGGTGCAATTTGAATTCACTAAAAGAATCTGGACTAAAAGAGTCTCATGATAACCGTCAATCCATTGCCAATTGTTGGAAAACCCCATCTAGTTCTCTTATGTCCTTTAGGGAAGGAAACTGTCACTCTTACTCATCTAGCCTACATATGACTCCAGAACCAATGCAATGTAGTTGACTCTTAACTGCCCTCTGAGTGCTGGCCTAGCCAGTGATGCCTTCAAACCATTTCTGACTCCTGAGGCACTAATCAGTTCATGCTAAATGCAACATGAGCTGTATAATGTGCAATCTTTGGTTGATCAGTGATAAATAGCATTTGTGCTACACTATGAACATCTCCAACAAGAGAAAACTTATCCTTCTTTCCTTGATATTTAATAGCATTACCATTGCTAAGTTTCACACTGTCAACATCTTGGGATGACCATTGACCAGAACTGGACTAGCCACATAGATATTGGGGCTACAAGAGCAAGTCAGAGGCTAGGAATCCAGTAGCAAGTAACTCACCCACTGACTCCCCCAGATTCTGTCCACCATCTGCAAGGCATGACAGAGTGTGATAGAATACTCCCCACTTCCCTGGACAAGTGCAGCTCCGACAACACTCAAAAACATTAACAACATCTCGGACAAAACAGCCAGCTTGATTGAAACCCCACCCATTCCTCTGCGTTCACTCCCTTCATCACTGATGCTCAATGGCTGAAGTGTATACCATCTACAAGAAACACTGCAATAACTTACCAAACCTCCTTTGACAGCACCTTCCAAACTTGTGATGCATACACCTAAAAGGACAAAGGAAGCAGATGTCTAGGAACACCACTCCATGCAAGTTCTCTTCTAAGCTGCACACCATCCTGACCTGGAACTATATCACAGTTACTTTATTGTCAGTGAATGAAAATTCTGAAACTCCTTAAGAGAACTGTACGGGGCCTTACCTCATCAGCCACTTCTCCCTCAATGGTTTAAAAAATACTCACCACCATTTTCTCCAGGGCAATTAAGGATTGGCAAAAAATGTCAGCCTGGCCAATGATATCCACATGCCATGAACAAATTAAATAAAATGTTCTTACTAAATAGTCGAGCAGGTTTGAGGCACTGAATAGCCTACCCCTTATCCTAATTAATATGTTTCAGTGTGTATATGCTCATATGCACTATAATTGTGTTATAAATCATTGCAATATCAATAAGATAATTTGCAGTGGTGCAAACATTGGGACGTTATAGACATTGTTTCCAATAGCTTATCTGCTCAACCAAAAAAGGGAGTGGCTTGAGGAAGGAACAGTGAATGATGAAGAAATAGAATGAACATAGAACAGTACAGCACAGCACAGGCCCTTCGGCCCACAATGTTGTGCCAACTTATTATCCTACTCTAAGATCAAACTACCCTGCATACCCTACATTTTACTATCATCCATGTCCCTATCCAAGAGTTGCTTAAATGTCCCTAATGTATCTGACTTCACTACCACTGCTGGCAGCGCATTCCATGCACCCACCACTCTCTGTGTAAAGACCCTACCTCTGACACCTCCCCTATACCTTCCTCCAATCACCTTAAAATTATGTCTCCTTGTAATAGTTATTTCCGCCCTGGGAAAAAGTATCTGGCTATCCACTCTATCTATGCCTCTCATCATCTCGTACACCTCTATCAAGTCACCTCTCATCCTTCTTCACTCCAATGAGAAAAGTCCTAGCTCCCTCAACCTTTCCTCATAAGATCTGCCCTCCAGTCCAGGCAACATCCTGGTAAATATCCTCTGCACCCTTTCTAAAGCTTCTACATCCTTCCTATAATGAGGCGATCCCGAACACAATATTCCAAATGTGGTCTAACCAGGGTTTTATAGAGCTGCAGCATAACTTCGTGGCTCTTAAATTCAATTGCCCTGCCAATGAAAGCCAATACATCATATGCCTTCTTAAAAACCCTATCAACCTGAGTGGCAACTTTGAGGGATCTATGGATGTGGACTCCAAGATCCCTCTGTTCCTCCACACTGCTGAGAATCCTGCCATTAGCCCTGTATTCTGCATTCAAATTCAACTTTCCAAAATGAATCACTTCACACTTTTCTGGGTTGAATTCCACCTGCCACTTCTTTGCCCAGCTCTGTATCTGTTAATGTCCTGTTGCAACCTCCAACAGCCCGCCACACTATCCACATCTCCACCAACCTTTGTGTCATCAGCAAACTTACTGACCCACCCTTCCAAATCCTCATCCAAGTAATTTATAAAGATCACAAAGAGCAGAGGTCCTTGAACAGGTCCCTGAGGAACACCACTGGTCACCAAGCTCCAGGCTGAATACTTTCCATCTACTACCACCCTCTGTTTTCTATTGGACAGCCAATTCTATATCCAGACAGCCAAATTTCCCTGAATCTCATGCCTCCTTACTTTCTGAATGAGCCTACCATGGGGAACTTTATCAAATGCCTTGCTAAAACCCAAATACACCACATCCATTGCTCTACCTTCATCAATGTGTTTTGTCACATCATCAAAGTAGTGTCAAATTCTAGTCTAAAATAGAAATAAAAAGGAAGAAAAAAAGTTCATGAGAGAAAAAAATAGTCAGAAAGGAAAAATAAGAAAAGAAACACAATTCTGTTGTTTGAGAATTGTTATATTGGTCCTTGAGATGTTAATGAGTGAATGGATCTGCAATGTTGATACATTCCTAACTCATGAAGTATCAACCAATGCTCTGGTCCATTACTATCAGGATCAATGGAACACTCAGTCATTCTACTGTAAGGTTGCTATAAAAGGGACATTGTAATTGTTAAATCTGAAAAGGTAAGAGAAAGTCCATCTAATTCACCTGACACCATCCTAGCAGTTCTGTAATACAATGAATAATTGACTAATAAACTTACCTCTATCAGTTGATCTGCAGAAGACTCAGTAGTGAAATCTGGTAAATCCCAGTTGTGGAAAGCCTGGGTAGCCATAGGAAGCTCATCTTTGTCCTCCCAAACACTGGCCACATCATGTCTCAAATTACATATAATGTATTTCAAAACAATTAACTTCAGGATTAAAAGACGCCAACTAATCTCATAAAGACAGAAGCTGAAAGTGTCTATTGAGTTTGTTAGAAGATGACACAGAAAAGGATGTTGAGTGAAAAATTTCCGAAGAAGAATTGTCAGAGGTTTGTTGAATTAGTCATTGCCTCTGCACCAATTAAAGCCTTCAGGAAGGAACTTTTGGGCAAGAGAAAGGAATGTAATACTTGAGGATGTATGTTTGAAACTAGGGTGGCTAGCCAACATTCTATCTACAGTCAGCAAAGAGGACCAAACCATCAAAATCAGTCATAGATGAGATTTTCACAGCTAACCAAAAGTTGTCCAGTTTTTCCTGATATCTGTAAAGTATGTGGCACCAAGAGTGAGCATACGTGTGTTGGTAACCAACAAGATAGCACAACACTGCCACACTAATGCAAAGGAAGTGTTAAGAATGTACTCAAGTGCAATCCCATCAAATAAGGTTCAGAGTGAAGCAATCAAAAGGCAGATTTTTGCAGAAGACCAGGATTCCTGAAATCATCTACCCTGTAGATACCAACATTCAGCAGTGGCAGGACTAGCAGTATGCACAGATCTTGATGTAGTCACATTTCATGAGATTCAAGCCACATCCTGTGAGGTAGAACAGATTAAATAGAATCAGTCAATGATCTCAAATATGATTTGACACAATCATCAATTTTAAGGGTTAATCAATATTTCACCTTAAAGATGATACAATCTTGCAATGTCATTTATTGATCATTTAAGGAAGTGCAGTGTGCACTTCAGCAGAGGAATAGAATGAGATGAGGAACATGGTATAATTTATAGGGGCAACCACCGTACAGAGTGGCATAATTCCAACTCGTGTCTTAAAGAAAGATGGCACCATGAGAGTATGCCTGACCCCATGCACCTTAAACTTTCACTGAAAAGGTGTCCATACAAAATACAGATGCCAGGAGAGCTAACACCTAAGTTTACCACAACAAGATTCTTTCCAAAGCTGATAAGCATGTCCATTTAGCAGTAGAATTCCCAGAGCTCAGAAAATCTATGATGCCACTTGGATGGTGCTGTTTCTAATGGTTGATATTTGGATGATCAGTTCTCCAAGCCATATTCTAGGAGACTCGGATAGATATTGAAGATACACCTGGTTTTAGCTACATTGCTAATGACATTACAGTCATGGGTAAGACAAAGGAGACCATGACCACAAAAATTAACCTTCTGATGACAGCGAGGGTAAGATCCCATGGGATCCAAGGAAATTTGGCAAATTGAATCCACAATTGGGTGAATGGCAGGAAGGAGAGGATGATGGTTGAATAATGGTTTTCCGACTGGAAGTCAATGTCCAGTGGGATCCCAAAGGGATCAGTGTTGAGGCCCTTCCTAATTGTGGCTCATATAAATGATTCAGACTGTAATGTAGGAATTTTGATTATTAAACATATGATACGAAATTTAGTGGGATGTTAAATAATGAGAATGATAGCTTTACACTACAAGATAGGCCGGTCAGATGGGCTGATCAGTGGCAAATGGAAGGCAAGGGAATATATGATGAATAGTAATACTCTGGGAAGCATGGAGGCTCAGAGAGACTTTGATGTGCATGTACATTAGTCCCTTAAGGTATTAGGACAGGTGGATAAAGTAATTAAGAAGGCATACGATATACTTGCCTTTATTAATTGAGACATATAGTTAAAAGAGCAGGAATGTTATGTTTGAACTGTATGAAATGTTGGTTAGGCCATTATGTGTAATTCCGGAATCCACATTTAGGGAAAAATGTGATAGCACTGGGGTGGGAGCAGGGAAGATTTACCAGGATGTTCCCCACGCTGTAGAGTTTCAGTTATGAAGAGAAATTTGATAGACTGATGTTGTTTTACTTACAGTAGATGAGACTGGGAGGGGACACGAATGACATGTATAGAATAATGAGGGGCATGCACAGGGTTGAAAGGAAGGAACATTTCCTCTTGGTGGAGGGGTCCATTACAGGGGGTAGGGACATCAATTGAAGGTAAGGTGCAGAAAGTTTAGAGCAGATGTGAGGAAAAACATTTTCACTCAGAGGTTGGCAGGAATCTGAAACCTACTGCCTATTATACTGCCTCTGGTAAAGGCAGAAACCCTCATTAGTGCGAGAAACTAGGGTTGAAATAATTAGGTGGTTGTCTTTGACCAGCGTGGAAGCTATGCTGTAGACTCCTATGCCTTTAAGGTGCAAGGATATAATTTTGAAGTGAGATATAAGCTGGATACCAGGATGATTCCCATGCTAAGCAAAATCTGCAACCCACAAAAAGACCTCTTGGTCTACTCATTGAGGTCTGGACTATGAAGTTGAAGATGTCCTCAATGTTAATCTGTTACACGTCGGTGAGAGTGACTGCAAATAGTTGCAGTTGACAACTGCTGAAGACAAGCAACTACAAGAGTTGCAAAAGATCATCATTCAGAGATGGTGCAGTTAAAGAGTAAATGAAAAGGTTTGTTCATTTTAGCCATATAGAGATGAATTAGGTGTATTATAATAAATTATCTTCAATGGCAAACAAGTCTTAATTTCAAAAGCCTTATGCTAAACTATCATGTCTATGTTACAATAGGATTACATAGATATTGAATATATAAGCTGTCTTGCACAGTGAATCTGTGTACTGGCCTGGGATAAATTGTGAATGTACATGAGGCATGCCAAACACATCAACTCCAGCATTGGAGGGAACCTCTATATCGACCTGATGTTCTCTCCACTTCTGGACATAAATAACAATGGTAGTGCACAAGGAAGATTACATTTTGTGATATTTTATTTCTCCAAGTTTGCCATTGTTCAATGTCTTAGCAATACAATGAGCATGACCTGTTTCCCCAAAGTTACCACTACTTTCAGTTTATTTTGTATCCATGAATAGATAGTGCCCAACAATGGACCACAATTGACTGGTAAAAAATTTCAAGACGTGTATTAAGTGAGAAATGACCCCTATCTCATTATCACTGCACTAACCACACTTAGAATAACAGAATATATGGTAAAAATGATGAAATCAAAGGTCATTAAGTGTGAAGCAAAAAAACCCCAACATTTTCTCATTACTTTGCTGAATTTTCATGCAACATCAATGGAGAATTGGCTATCATCTCAAGGACAACTTATGCTCAGAAGACAAGTGTGAATGACTATGCCCAGGAACTAAATATCTAACTATCCTGAAGCACATGACATTCTTCTTCAAGGACAGAGGAGAATGAAAGAGATACAAGATAGGCAAGGAGGTAGAGAACTATAAAAACTGTGCACTGGGCAGAGAGTGCAAGTTAGATATACAATTAAAAATTCTTGTATACCAGCAAAGTTTTGTGAAATATGCAACTGGTCCAGATCATACAAAGTCTTTGCAGATCATAGTGCTGCATGGTGAAGGAACAGGGGCCAGTTTCATCCGAAGAGCAACACACCAATTATGCATGAAGAAAATGAAGAACACTCCTATGATGATTGAGTGACAACAAACAGGATTATTTAACCAAGTTGCTAATAAAGAGTATCAAAGAATGATTTTCAACTGATTTGATTTATTTGATTTGATTTATTCATTGTCGTGTTACTTAGTTACAAAATACAGTGAAACGTGTTTCATAGTATCTCATCTCTACAGATTGATCTTAAAACACAGAATATAAAAGCCGAAGTATAAAGAAATAATAATCAACTTTAAAGCCCTTCTTGTTAAGTGCTCTGTCATGGACTTGATGACCAGGCATGAGTCCCTTTGCCATGCCACTGGAACAAAAGTCGCCACTCCTCTGCACTATCTCACCTCTACTGACACCCTCACCACAATGCGACCTTGCCAATGCACATGCCACCAATGCTACCTGGTATGCACTGGCCCAAACTTGACTTCACCGCTGCTTTGTGTCCACCTCTCTGATACAGCTACTGCCAATGCTGCCGGGTCTTGTACTGGGCCCAAACTCGCCTCCATTGCTGCTTCCATGAATCTGTGTTGGATGCAGATGCGCCAGAACCCAAAATCACCTCCACCGCAGCAATGAGTTGGCGTTAATACTGTCTCATCGATGCAGAAGTTGTCGGGAACCCAAACTCTCTCTGGCCGCACCTCCACAGATCTGCACTGGGCCCATTCGCCACCTGCCAATGCCATCATTGAGACTGAGCTCTTCAACAAGAGGTAAGAAAGAAAAAAAAGACAAGAACTGAGAAGAAAAGTAGACCAAGCGGATGAACCCCAGGCTTGGAAACCCTACTCTACCATTATCTTACCAGAAGATCTGCAACTCTCAAGATAGCAATCGGTTCACCAGATTGGGATGATTTGTAAAGCCCCCAAAACATTACATAGAAGTTCGAAATACTAATCTAATAATTTTTTTTACCTCTTTGTATAATTATTGAATTGACACTATGTGCCCATGTACAACTGTGTATGACAAAAACAGAAGTCGTAGGAAAAGCTCAGCGGTTCTGGCAGCTTCTGTGAGGAAAAATCAAAATTAATGTTTTGGGTCCGTTTCAGAACTCCAGTTCTGAGGAAGGGTCACTGAACCCGAAACTTTAAGTCTGATTTTTCTTCACAGACCTGACTTCTGTTTTTGTTCCTGATTTACAGCATACACAGTTCTTTCGGTTTTTGCAACTGTCTATATTTGTTTCAGATTTTCTTTTATTTTCAATAGAAAGGGGGATGTTGTGCTGTATTCCAAAGTCAATATGACAGAATATGCTAAAAAGACACCACATTATCATTGTAGCGTAGCGTGTGACCTATAACGGTCACATAAACCACATTACAAAGGATCACTTGAGAAGAAATGCTGTTCTGTGTAACTTAATAGTTTGATGTTAGCTCAGGTAATGATATACCTGAAGAAAGTAATCATTGTATATAATATCTAACTGTAATAAACATCTATTGTATTCTTCAAACCATGTCACCAATGCCTAGTTTCTTGCATTTCAAGGGATATCAGAAACTTTGCTACATCAGGTAAAGTACCCTACTGAGGGGAAAATCATACAATCTTCAGGCCAACTTCATCTTCAGGCCACATTCACACGTTAGAGTTTTTTGAGGATGCTGCTTACAAAGTTGATTAAAAAGGAGTCAATGTGGAATATGTGGTTTTTTAGAAGGCCCCTGAAAAGGTCCCCACAGAGGTTTGGTTAGCAGAATTAAAGCATGTGGCTTGGGGGGTACTGTAGCGGCATAGATTAAGGATTGGCTAACAGTCAGAAAACAGAACACAGGCATACATGGATGATTCTCATGTTCTCTGTCTGTGGGCTACTGTAAAGATCAGCACTTGGGACCCAGCTGTTCACAATATCAATGTATTTGATGTAGGGATCAATGTGATATTTCCAAATTTGCAAATGGTACAAAGCCAAATAGGAATACATATGGGTAGATGAAAAAGGTGTACTGGAAGATTTGGACAGGCTTAGTGATTGCACAAGACGTGGCGGATGGAATATAGTATGGAAAATTATGAAGTTATTCACTTTGATAAGAAGAACAAATGTGCAGAATATTTCCTAAATAATGACAGGTTGAAAAGTATAGATGTGTAAGGAGATTTGGGTATCCTTGTCAATACGTCATGAAGACTAACATGCAGGTACAACGAGCTATGAGAAAAGTTAATGGAATGTTAGCCTTTTATCTCAAAAGGAGTACAGGAGGAGTGAATTCTTGCTATTGTTCTTTAGGAGCTTGGTTAGACCACAACTCGTCTCCTTATTTCTGGAAGGATATTATTACCACAGAGAGAGTGCAAGGAATGTTCACCAGACTTGTTTCCAGGATGGCAGAACTATCCTATGAAGAGAGGGTCAGAAGTCACATGGCAGCAGGTTATAGTCCAACAGGTTTGTTCAAAATCATAAACTTCATCAGGTAGAGTGAAGAGAAACACACAGGCACAGAACATATAGGCAGAGAGATCAAAAGATCATACAAATGGTGTGAATGGACTGTCGACAGGCTGAATAATAAGTCTCTGCTGGTGATTAAAAGTGTCAGACTGTGAGAGTAAAGTGTCAACAGCTGAATAACAAGCAAAGGGATGATGTATAAGCCAATTAATTGAGACAGAGACATAATTACCAAAAGTTAAAAATAAGGTGATGCTGGAGACAAACCAAACGGCTGGAATAACATGATAGGTATAAGAGTTGCATGCCAAGGATCTAACCAAAGTAACAAGTAATCTAAAACTGTACAAACTAATTTGGGTAGAGAGATCATAACAAGTTATCAAGGTGATGGTGTGAAAACAGGACAGGAAAGAAGATTTTATAAATATAGAGCAGTATGGTATAGTTACATGTAGTGTGACATGAACCTAAGATCACAGTCGAGGCTGTCTTCGTGGGTATGGAACTTGGCTATCAGTTTCTGCTTGGAGATTCTGCATTGTTGTGTATCTCAAAGGCCATCTTGGAGGACGCTTACCCAATGATTGGAGGCTGAATGTTCTTGACCGCTGAAGTGTTCCCCAACTGGGAGGGAATATTCCTGTCTGGCGATTGTTGCGCGGTGTCCATTCATCTGCTGTCATAGTGTCACACTATGAAGAGAGATTGGGCTAGCTAAACCTGTCTTCTGTGACGTTTTGAAGAAATTGAGGTGATCTCATTTGAAGCTACAGAATATTTGAAGGGATAGATAGAGTCAATGTATGTAAGATGTTTTCCCCAAGTTTAGAATCAAGGAGCACGATTTAAAAATAAGGGGGAATGCTAATTAGGACCAAGATGAGAACTTCTGTTTTACTCAGCGGTTGGTGGATATTTGGGATTCTCTTCTCCAGAGGGCTGTGGAGGCTTAGTCTGTCACTATATTTGAAGTAAGCGTTGATGAATTTTTGATTATCAATTGCATAAAGCGTTATGGGGATCGTGTGGTTAAAAAGTATTTGATCAACCGCAATTACGTTAAATGTCAGAGCAGGTTTGATGAGGTGAATGCTCTATTGCTGTAGCTGTATCTCAATGTTCCTATCTGCAGTTGTCTATTTACCGATGAGAACTGATGGAAAGCTCTTTAGTATTGCTCAGCTGATGACCATGGAAAAGGTAAAAGACTTGCTGTAGATTGATGATGCTGTACTAGCATTCCACGCCGAGGAACGCCTGCAGCAGCAACCGAACAGCCTCTTTTCTGTAAAGTTTAAATTTGGCCAACAGCATTAGGAAGACAACTGTCATGGTCTAGACTGTCAAGCGGACATGGATCAGCACTGACAATATGATACTGGAGCTCTTTGACAGCTTCACATATCCAGGTGCCACAGTTACAGCTACCTGTCTCTTGATGCTAAAACCAACACACACATTGTGAAACTGTAGCTATGTTCAACCTTATTAACTGAGTCAGTACGTAGGTAAGTAATTTAGTAATGTGACCGCAGACCCCAACCTGCGAGTCTACCAGCATGCATTCTCAGCACATTCCCCTACAGTGGTAAAATTGTCTTAACTTCTCCCTTTATCCTTCTGCTATCTGCATATTTATATTTATGAATTATTGACCTATGAATACAGTTTTTCTGTGATTTACCTAAACATGACCCCAATTGTCAATTGGGTGAAATGGTGTTGCAAGCGTAGGGCACTGCTAAGCAGAATTTGAATTGTATGCTTAGAAAAGACTGCACTGTGTCTATCTTCACTATATCAGATGAATCCTCACCATGCCTTAGCAGGACATAGTCACTATCTCAAGGTCCTAGAGCGTGCCAATTCCATTAGTATATACTTACTGCTAAGTAAATGATGTCTGCCTTGGCTTGGCCACATTCATCACATGGAAGATGGCTATATACCACTGACCTTCTGTATAATGATTTGGGACAAAACCTCTTGGGCACCCATACCTCTTCTACAAGGATATCAACAAGTGATAGATGAAAATAGCGGACATTGAAATTGACACCTTGAAGGCTGACATTCATAGATTCCAGGAGCTGGTTGTTAAAGGAGGTTTGAAGGAGGCAAGCCGAAATAAAAAACTCATTTGGCTGAATAGAAGATCTAGAGAAAACAGGCCAGTGAATTGTGAATTTTTCAGACTATGTGGAGGAGAGTGACATATCAAAGCAGGAACTCTGACCATTACCTGGTGATGGGTAACACAAAGCTGACTACCACAGAGCAAACAATTGTCTTACAAGATAAAGCCAGCCTCCGCTCTCATTGTATATGCTGGAATTTCATGATTCCTGTTAACATCAAAGCAAAGGATTACAGTGAAAAGGTAATTTTATGGACTTTATCAAGGTTAACCACAGAGCAACACAAATTGTCAGAAGTTTGTGGTGAATTGGAACACATGAAGTATCAGTCTAATGTCAAAATTTTCTGAATTAGTGGTACGGCCACGGGCTAGGAATACAGCAGCAACTGACTCCCCAAGGCATCTACAAGGCACAAGTCAGGAGTGTGATGGAATACTCTCCACAGCTCCAACAACTCTCAAGAAGCTTGAAACCATCCAGGACAAAGCAGCCTGCTTGATTGGTACTACATCCACAAGCATTCACTCCCTCCTCCACAGACACAGGATGTACTATCTACAAGATGGACTGCAGAACTTCACCAAAGATCTTTATAAGCACTTTCCAAACCCACAATCATTTCTATCTAGAAGGACAAGGGCAGAAACTACATGGGAACACCACCATTTGCAAGTTGTCCTCCAAGCCACTCACTGTCGTGACTTGGAAATATATCATCATTCCTTTGCTGTCGCTGGGTCAAATTTGTAGTACTCCCTCCCTATAACAGCATTACGGCCTTACCTACAACTTGTGGCTTATGACTGCTTCTTATTCTAAAGAATAGCACAAGACAACAAGTCAAGAATCATGGAATGTATACAGCGATGAAGAAGACCATTCAGCCCACCATCTGTGCTGACTCTCTTCATTAACAACTCACCCTTTTCCCAATACCATGAAACTTTGTTCTCTTCATAAGATGCTTATCCCACTAATTTTTGAAAGCCCTATGTGTGTCTGCCTCCATCACACTCTCTGGTAGTACATCCTAGATCACAGCAGCTTGCAGCAATGATTTTTCTTTTCCTGTCTGTTTCCAATTGCCTGTATTGGTGTACCCTGGTTCTTGATCCTTCCAGCAATGAGAACAATTTTTTTTTAATGCTGTAGCTACAGTCCTGACAATTCTCTAGTTTATGTCAAGAAATCTGACTCTAACTCTGGCTGAACTTGAAGAGTGAGTGGGAAGCCCTTTAATTTAATGTTATGGCTGGTGCTTGCAAGATTAGAATTGTGTCTCAGGTTTCCATAAGTGCTGAAAGCTAAGCACTCGTAAAGGTGTGGTGTGCATGGATAGGAGAGCTTGTGATTGGACGCTGGGGACTAAAGATATTGGCTTTCATTTCAGTTTAAAGCAGCTTGAAAAGATATTCCTGTACCAATATTTAGGTTTACCCGATCCTAAGCCAGTGCACATCCTCATTTTTGCCCTGCTGGCATCTGAAGTTCCCTGACATTGTGAGGCTAAGATTGCTGGGACTGCCAGAAGTCAGAATTCCTGCTCCCACCAATACTAACTGTGACTACCTCAGTGACCCTGTTCAGCATGGATCTATGCTAGACCTCTGCTCTATGCAAGGGCAGTTGGCGATTCAGAATGTAGGCTGCACCCTGCATAAGCAACTGGGGCATAAGTTAAAACTTTACCCCCTCAGTGTTGTTGGGGTTTCTATGAAAATGTGCTGGAACATGAAATTTTAGCCTCACTGCTCACAAGCTCCAAGAAACAGCAATTTATTTATGACCACTAGATGGCATTTAAATACAATGCAATGCCAAGATTCAGTGCTTTTGCTAATTTGTTTTATACTTGCATTATTGTCTTGTGTCGAACAATATTTTGATAATTTACAGGAGATTTAAAAATCAATTCAATGATCTTCGCTGTAAAAGCTCCAGGAATATATCATTCTCGTTGGACTTTGTACTGTCACTGGTCTTAACCAACGTGTTTTTCTCATGTGTAGAGGAAGTGCTGTGGCTGGGGCAGATAAGATATCTGAGGAGCAATAGCCCTTAACGTGACATTCTCACTTAACACACTTTGTGGTTTCAAAGAATCTCCAAGATTAGATATGAAATGTAAACATGGGAGCACAGTTGTCTCCAGTTTGATGAATTCTGAAGTGGAGATGACATTGATTGTCAATCTTTGAATGTGAAGTTTTGCGTTCGGATCAATAAAGGCTGAGAGCCGAGTATTGTTTGCTGACAGTTAGCTAACTTTGCAAAGTTGTTCTGCTTTACTTTATCCTTTTATTTCTCCTTCAAAAGTACTTCACTCTTCACAGCAATAGTATTAAATGTGATGTATTTGTATTGCAAAATGTCCCATCCTTTATCTAAATAAATACTTAATTTCTCTTTGTTCAGTTGTTTATTAACATGACAGAGATAATTAGAGTTAGAATTAGGTTCATTGTCGCGTGTACTCAAGCACAGGGATGTGGGACTATGACGAAAAGCGTATAAAGTCACCATTCTCTTCTTAGTTACAAAGATACCTCGGTTCAAAATTTCAGGTACAAATTAAAAAAAAAGAGAAATAAAGTTAAAAGATCAGCATTACATACTTATAAAGACAGGTACAAAATTTTAGGTACACATTAGGAAAATAAGGAAATAATGGGAAAAGTTTTACGTTACTGTATTTCTAAAGCAGGGAGTCCACACTGGGCTTCGCCTCGAGACTGAATTCCAGTGATGGTCAGGAAACTCGTCTACCTTTAAAGCAGTGATCTCACACACATACTGCCCACATAAGCTCTAACTCCGATACATCTCTGTCAGAGGGTTTAAGATCAGAAACACACATCGCAACTGAGCTGGTATGAATGGAGAGGGCAGCAGATGAAAGTTGCTTGCAAAAGGATACCACATACTGAATTGTTGATCAAGGATTGTAGTTTACCAAAACTTTACTCCCAGTAGCAATAGACGTAGTCTGATGGATGATTATAATAGAAATGTTCTCCAGAAAGAAAGTAACAAAGACAGAGGAGTGTTGGTTGAAAAAGTGTCACTGTTGGTCAGTAGCAGGCTAACATTTTCTTTACAGCCAAGCAGTGACACTTCCAGGTATAAGTTAAGCCTTGGTGGAGATTCTCCCTTAGGAATTGAACATTATTTACAGCTGGTGGCCAGCCTATAGTTCTTACTTGTGGGTGTACTTGGTACTGTGCCCTCCGTTAATAATATCATCATAACAAAAACATATAGAAAACCCTCTACCAATCCGTGTAACTGACAGAGCTTTGGTTTGGCCACAACTGGAGTACTGTGTGCAGTTCTGGTCACTGCACAATAGGAAAGATGTGATTGCATCGGAGGGTGTGCAGGGGAGATTCACCAGGATATTGTCCAGAATGGAGCATTTCAGCTGTAAGGAGAAGCTGAATAAGCTTGGTTTTCTCAGAGAGGTTTGAAGGGGAACCTGATAGACGCATATTATATTATGAGAGACAATGAACAGGGTGAATAGAATGCATTTGTTCCCCTCAGTCAGAGGGTCTAAAACAAGGGGGCACATTTGTAAAGGCAGCAGGTTTAGAGGGGATTTGAGGAAAAATATTTTCACCCAGTGATGGTGGGGGTTTGGAATGCACTGGGAGGGTAGTTGAGGTGGAACATCTCAGAACCTTTAAAAGTACTTGGATGAACACCTGAAGTGTCAAAACATTCAAGGCTATGGGCCTAGTGCAAGAAAGTGGGGCTGGTGTAGGTAGTAATGCATTTTTTTAGCAATACAGACTTCATGGACCAAAAGGCCTTTTTTGTACTGAATGATTCTATGATTCTATGAACTGATTTTGACCAGATATGTAAAAATAACAATATATAAAAATATAGATAATCCCAGAAAGTGTCGCTGATTCATCAAAGGATCAGGAAAGAAAAGTCAGCAGGTCGTGGATGGTCCTTATTTGAACTGAGTCAGGACAAAGACATCACTTTGTAAAGGCTAGACTTTTTAAGGCAGTCATGTTTTAAACTATTCTATTTAACTTAAGATAAAACACAAGATCCTATAATGGGGAATAATGAAAGTGTTCTAAACCCTTCTGGTGATAGGTCTAAGTGATTTTGTTTCATGCGAAGAGAGCCTCAGGCCAAACGTATGGAAACTCAATTTCCAGATTCCACAGCTTGACATGAGAGACGACTTTTTGGACACAGACTCTCAGACTGGGAGAGACTCAGAGAGGCAAAGCAACATTTGCTGATTTTCCAAGCATTAGAACAGGATGTTTTATTTACACCACCAAGCAGAATGTTGATAAGAATGATCCCTGTTTGAAGAGATGAGATTTGTAGAGATTTATCGTTCAAGCAGTTGCCAGAGTATGCAATACTGCTGGATGTCAATTTTGATGATACTTAGATGATTGTTGGGACTTGCAAAAGATATTGAAACACATGTTTTGGTGTAGCAAGGAAAAGAGAGCCTATAGAATCTCTAGGAGGAAATTGTGGCTTTATCTATAAGTCTACATACCTACTGAAAACATGGCATAATGTATAAACATGGACAATTTGGTTTTGTTAATTGGCTAACGGACAAGTCCCTTTACTTTAGTTCGTATTATTATTATCTATTAAGTAATGCTTAGTCCATATGGATTTTAATTTTTTTCCTTTGGTGACTGGGAAATTCGTATTTCTTCTGGAAGTTTTCAGTCTCTATGGGGATCATAACAAATTGGAGACTCTTGTGGGATCTGAACTCACAGATGCACTGGAAATTTCCAGAGTTTAAACAAATAATATTTTACATTTCTTTTGCTGTATTCAGTAAAAAGTTAACAGGGCTTCAATCAATTCTCAGGCAATTCTGGCTGCTAGTGTCTCGAAATTAACAAAGATTTACAAGTTGTAGCAGAGGAATTTGAAATGTTAATACAAATGATTCAAATTAAAGAGAGATGTGAAGATTGATCTAAAATCCTGATGAGAAAGAAAATCAGAATGAGAAAAAATAGAAAGAAAATTTGATCCCAAGACAGGAAGATATTGATTTTATGAACAGGGTTTGGCAGGTAAATTTGAGAATTACTCAGATTTAATTCCCAGCTTCAATTTGATGATAGTTTAAAAAAAATTGTTCACTATCGACAAGTCAGAACTCAGGAATGTAACGGAATACTTCCCACTTGCTCGGGTGCGCAGTAGTATCCACTCCCTTCATCACCGACACTCACTAGCAGCAGTGTGTACTATCTACAAGGTGTGCTGCAGAAATTCACCAAAGGTCCTTAGACAGCACCTTTCAAATCCATGATCACTTCCAACTAGGAAGACAAGGGCAGCAGATATATGGGTATAACACTAACTGCTATGTTCCTGCCAAGCCACTTACCATCCCAATTTGGAAATGTATTGCTGTTCCTTTAGTGTCGCTAGGTTAAAATATTTGAATTCCCTTCTGAACAGCATTGTGGGTCCATCCGCACTTAATGGACTGCAGCAGTTCAAGAAGACAGCTCACCACCAATTTCTCAACACACCTAGAAATAGGCAATAAATACTGGCCAACCAGCAATAGTGAATTAGTGATTTGGTTATCATGGGTGAAGAGTTCCAATTTTTACACCGTGGCACAAAAGAGGTGTCTTTTTGTTAAAAAAACCCCTCAGACTCAGAGAACTGGAAAGAAACCGAGGGAGAGGTGGGGAGTCTCACCTCCTGTGACCAGACAGCCAAGCAGAGAGAAGTAGCTCTTGTGTTCAACAGTAGCACTGGTTAAGCAATGGCTACTGTAGGAGGAACACCCTCTGGAGTCTCAGGATCATAGAACAACTCAGGCCATAGATAACTCGTGGGCTGGAAGTTTTTTTTACTGCATTGCTGTCATAGGGAAAGTGTACACAGGGGGTCTGGTAGCAAAGGCATTGGACTAGCTTTTAGAGAGCTGATCCCTATCTTCATATCCAATCCCTGAATCGGGCATTGCCCTGGTCAGTTTTAGCTGCTGTGCATATTGTACACAGGTCTGGCCATTACTGGGCTAATCCCATTGGTAGCTGTTTGAGGCTCTTAAGTTTTAACTGGCTACTTATGAGCCTCAATTAGCTGTAGGTGAGGAAGGTCAAGCATGATCCTTTCTGTAGTGCAGTGGTAGTGTCTCTACTTCCGAGCCAGATGCCTGGGTTCAAGTCCCACCTGATCCAGAAGTGTGTCCTAACATCTCTGAGCAAGTTGATTAGGAAACATCTATAATTCAGGTGGAAGCAGGTAAGTGATAGTGTTCAGATACCCCAATACCTGCCCTAATTCAATCATGTTTGAGCCTCCAAAATCACTGGTGAAAGCAGAATATTCTGAAAAATAGAAAATAGGAAAAGGTCATTTGGCCCTTTGATCCTGCTCTGCCATTCAATGTGATCAAGGCTGATCATCCAACTCAGTGCAACGTTCGTGTTCTATCCCATATCCTTTGTTCCGTTTAGTCCTAAGAACTGTATCTAACTCCGTCTTGAAAACATTCAATGTTTCATCCTTCACTACTGTCCGTGGCAGAGAATTCCACAGGCTCACCACTCTCTGGGTGAAGAAATTCCTCCTATGGGTTAACCCATATTCATAAATTATGGTTCTCGACTTTCTGGCGATTAAGGTTCTTGAGTAGATTTGTAGCTCGGGTTGTGGATGCTGTGGTTGGTTCGTTCGCCGAGCTGGTTTGTTAGTTCGCAGACGTTTCATTACCCTGCTGGGTAACATCATCAGTGTAGCCTCCGATGAAGCGCTGTTGTGTTTTCCCTCCTGGTATTTAAACTCTGGGGTCCATTGGATTTGATTACCTCATTTCTGGTTTTCCTTCACAGTGGTGTATATATGGGGTATAGTTCTATGTGTTTGTTGATGTCTTCTTCGTGGAGAACTGGGTCTCTAGGAATTCCTGTGCTTTCTACATAAATTCTATGGCCTCCCAAAAGTACACAAACTAGAAGTATCCCTCAGCCCCATTGTCTCCCTCCCAGGTACACCAACACATAGGTTAGCCAAGGAGTTACAATGAAGACTAAAGCACCACGTCAGCAAGTCACCCCACTCAATCCACTCAGACTAGGAGTTCCTTAATTCCCTCAAGGACATAAGAATAGATGATGACGAGACCATGGTATCATTTGACGTTTCCACCCTATTCACATCAATTGACATACCATTGGTAAGAGAGACACTAGCAACACTACTAAAAGAACAAGACCCAAGTGACACCATCTCCACAGACAACATGCTGAAAGTACTGGACCGATGCATCACCCACTTTACCTTTAATGGTCAATTCTGTGAACAGATCAACGGGATACCCTGGGGTCACCTGTCTCCAGACTAATAGCAGAAGCGGTGATGCAGAGACACGAACGCATAGCCCTCCTGCAAACCCAACCCAAACTATGGATCCAATACGTGGACGATACTTTCGTCATCATCAAACGGACCAAACTAGAGGAGACACACCAACTTATAAACACCACTCTCACTGGTATCAAGTTCACCAGAGAAGAGGAAAAGAATGAAGAGCTCCCATTCCTGGATATCATGGTAGAATGCAAGACCAATGGGGAATTCCTGACAAAGGTACACAGAAAAGCCACACACACTGACCAAGTCGTGAATTTCAACAGTAACCACCCCAACACTCACAGAGTTGCGTGAAAACACTATTTAAACGAGTGACAACACACTGCAGCAACCTGGAACTACGTCAAAAAGAGGAAGAGTACCTCCATCAAGAATTTAAGGACAATGGGATACCCAAACAACTGGATTCAACGAGGCCTATCACACGAACAGCAACAGGAAGATACTGCATGCCCTAACACACTCATCACACTACCATACATCAAAAACATATCTGAACTGATCACAAGACCATTGGGCACCACAGTAGCACACAAACCCAAGTCAACCTTCACACAAATTCTAATTCAAACCTTTACCCAATATGGACAGAACCAATGTAATACAAAATTCCATACAAGGACTGCGACAAACATTACATTGGACAGACAGGAAGAAATTTAGCCACAACAGTACATGAACACCAACTAGCAACAAAAAAGCATGACCAATACTCACTCATCTCCATTCACACGGATAAGGAGAACCACTAGTTCGATTGGGACAACATCAGGATCCTAGGACAGGCCAAACAGAGACAAGCACGGGAATTCTTAGAGGCCTGGTTCTCCACCAAGAAGGCCATCAACAAACACAAGGAACTAGACTCTATATATACAGCACTGCGAAGGAAAACCGGAAGTGAGGTAATCAAATCCAATGGACCCCAAAGAATTTAAATACCAGGTGGGAAAACACAACGGCGCTTCATCGGAGGCTGCACTGATGATGTTACCCAGCAGGGTAATGAAACGTCCGAGAACTAACGAACCAGCTCAGTGAGCGAACCAATCACAGTGCCTGGTCATTGAATGCGTCTTTCCTACACTTATCCTGTCCAGTCCTCTTAGAATTTCATAGGTTTCTATGACTCTCATTTTCCCAAACTCCAGTGAATATAGTCCTCACCAATCCAGTCAGTCCGGTCATCCAGGAATCAGCCTGGTAAACCTTCATTGCCCTCCCTCTGTAGCCAGAACATCCTTCCTCAGGTAGCGGAAACTATACACGATACTCCAGGTATGGTATTACCACAGCCTTGTACAATTGCAGCAAGACATCCCTTTTCATATATTAGAATACATTCACTATAAAGGCCAACATACCGTTTGCCTTCTTCACTACCTGCATGCTTTCTTTCAGCAACCGGTGGACAAGGACACTCAGGTTTCATTGCACCTACCCCATTCCCAATCAATTGCCAATCAGATAATAATCTACCTTTTTGTTTTTGCAACCAAAATAGATAACCTCACATTTATCCAGATTATATTTCATTGGTAATGCATTTTCATTCTCTGTATCCCTCTCACAGTTTACCTCCAATCAGCTTTGCATTTTCTCCTAACATGGAGATATTCCATTTAGATCCCTCATTTAAATCATTAATATATATTGTGAATAGCTGGGATCCACGCATTCATTCCTGCGGTACGCCACTAGTTACTGGCTGCCTTTTAGAATATGGCCCATTTTCTATTCTTTGTTTCCTGCCCGCTAAGCAGTTCTCTAACTATGTCTACCCCCAATCTCATGTGCTTTAATTTCACACGGTAATTTCTTATATGGGACCTTATTGAAATATCCAGAAAAAAAGTCTGAGGTTAGTGCTAAAATGGTGTGAAGTTCTCCTGAGCCATTTAACATGTATCGGGTTCATTCACTGACATGAATCCTTCTTATTAATATTAGCCTTAGTTACTTATTCCAGTTGGGAAGGATGTCCATACAAAGTGTTTGGCAGAAGATCGACTCAATCTTGTTGAACTGTGAAGATTTATTTTATTGCACTTAATACATTACATCAAGGTATATGATTATCTCTGGTGAGACATCAGGCTCAACACAAGAGTAAATATGCATGAAGTATACATTACGCCTGGAGAACTCATACTTGAATCATTAAATCTGTTTTTCTGCAGAAGCTGCCCGACCTGTTTCTCCAGTGTTCTCACTGTTGCTTTCAGATTTTTACTTTTATTCGAGTATACATTACTGTTACGTTGATTTAGCATGAGAAAAACTGGTAGTGGAACACTAGAACACTTTGTAAGCTCCTCTTGGGATCAATCTTTTATACCTTGATGGGTAGAACCTGGCTGGTGATATCAGTTAGTCCTTTCAGAAACTAACTGATTTATACAACATCAGCCCATGAAGTTAAGGAGATTGCAATGCTGGATTTTTGAAGAATTGAATGCTCAATGGTAAAAGATTTAGTTAGCATAATCCTTCAGTTTGAACTGGGAATTTATTAAAAAATATTTTCTGCCCTAACAACAAGGGTGATGTAATTTAAATAATCCACTAGATGGTGCTGAGGAAATTCATGTTTGAGGAGATTCATGCCTGGAGAGCCAATGACAGTTTATTCTGAAAGGTACATCTGCAAATCATTAAAGTGGAAATCAAACCAATGAAAAATAAAATTAATTACAAATTACTATTAGAGATTCTCCTACTGTTAAATATGTAGAATATTTTCTGTGATGTAGTATACAGTGGATGTGGGGAGTAAAGGATTTCTATTGACTAAGGGTGACCCTGTCGACTTTTCTAAAGTCAGTCACATTTAAAGTATTTGAGCAGACTAATAGCTTTTGGAATGCAGTGATTTGTCCATTACCCATTTTGGGTTGGGAAATGATCTTCTGGTTTAAACACTTGCACCTCGCTGCTACCACCAGACCTGATACTTCCATTGTCACCCCCTTCAGACTTGTCCGCAACCCCCCTATGGCATGCCCCGAAACTCCCAGACCCAACATCCACCCACCCCAACCCAATTTCTCCAGCTCACCCTGACATATCCTAAACTCATGCCTGTTACCCTACCTCACAGGCGCCTATCCCCTCACCCCAGTTGACTTGCTACTTACCTTGCAATTTAACCCCACAACCCATCTGACATCATACCCTCCCAGCACCACACTTACCTTATAGTATTTCCTAATAAGCTTGTACAGAGATGTTCCTATACAGCTCTGGAGTAGGTAGAACAGGAATCTAGGCCTTTTGGCTTAGAGGTAGCAGAACTACCACTCTGCAACAAATGCCCCAAGTATGGCATAAAAACACTTAAGTTATGTCGGCGCAACATCGAGGGCCGAAGGGCCTGTTCTGCGCTGTATTGTTCTATGTTCTATGTTCTATGTACTAACCCTTTTGTGCTGTTTGAATCTACAAATCTCTCTTCTTTCATTAAAAAGGAGGATTAGAATGGCAATCTGCATTAAATTGCCACTCACTGGAAAATATCTGTGTCTCTTTTAAAGAAACGTGTATGTCATGGTGCACAATATAACAGAGGGGTTGTGTGGTGAAATTTGTTACGTGGGTTGGATCTTCAAAATGGCTTTGAATGTTGCCAAGAGTTTTCTTGGAGTAGGAAATGTAACACTGAAGTATTTGAAATCTTTGACTATAGTAAACTCAGACAGTTAGTAGATATATTGAAAGGTAGAAATAAAAGCATGATCTCATAAGGAGGAGATGCTGCAAGTGATTATCCAATATTTAGAATTAGAGGAAGGGAAACCTGTCGGATAGCTGTCAGAAAACTTACAGTAAGTCTTCAGATAGAAGCAAAATTGTTGCCTTCAACTGTTTAATGAGCAGTTTTGATCCTTTTTTTAAGAAAAGATGTTATTTCATTGGAGGCAATTCAGAGAAGGTTCACTAGGATTGTCACCGGTTCAGATGGATAGTCTTATGAGCAAAGGTTAAACAGGTTGGGACTCTACTCACTGGAGTTTCAATAAAAGGAGAGGTGATCTCATTTGAAGCATATAGAATTCTTAAGGGGCTTGACAGGGTAAAAGCTGAGATGATGTTTCCCCTCATGGAAACTCTAGGATTAGAGAGCATAGCCTCAGAATAAAAAGACACCAATTTAAATCTGAGCTAAGGAGGAATTCCTTCTCTCAGGGGGTTGTAAGTCTTTCAAAGTCCTTGTCATAGAGTTCTTGTGCATATTTAAGGCTGAGATAGTTGGAGTCTTGATCAGTAGGGGAATCAAGGGTTACAGGGAAAGGGCATGAAAGTGGCCATGTAGAGTGTCGGTTAGATCAGCCGTGATCCTATTGAATGTTGGAGCAGGTTCGAGGGGCTGAATGGCCTACTCCTGTTCCTATTTCTTGGGGTCTCATTAACAAATTATATGCATTATAATTAGAAAGTTCTCCTTTCAATTTAGTCAATATTTGTTGTGGTAGGAATATAAAGGCTCCAACGGTTGAGATTTGAGTGTAGGTTTGGATGTACCATTTAAAAAGTGGTTTCTATGAGACTCTCCTGAATAAAGATGTCTTCAGTGATGTTCTGTTACCACTTATGTTTCTGGCAGGGCACTTCCAATATTCACACCCTGGACTACAGAAAAGCTAACACTGCTTTCCTACAGCTCCCTGCTGAGATATTACAGGTTTGAAATTCAATTTGTCACTTTCTTGTAATATAAGGCAAGAGTGTTTCCTAAAGCCAGCATGACTGTTACTTTGCAATTTACTGGAAGATGTTTATGAACTGTTGCACAGGAATATCATTAGAAAAATGAACAATTAAATGGAATTCCAGGGTTATTCCATTTCTTTATCCTCCTTATTTTGGACACTATTCTTTCTTTCTTGGTTCTCCAGCATGTTGTTAACTTTTCAATATCTCACCCATATAGTTATTCCTAGTGTGACATTGGACAGTGGGTAATACCATGCTGTTCTGCCATCTGCCTCCATCTTGACATTTAGACATTTTCCAAGAAGGATCACTATGGGGTTAATTTTGAATGTACTTCAATGGAAGTTCAAATTGGGAAGGCTGTATCAGGAAAATTGAATTGGCTGTTTTATGCCGTTACCAAGAGTTCCAATTGAGCCTCAATGATTGGAATAATAAATTGCTGATTATTTAGGCATTCTAACGAATCAAAGTGAATTCTACTTAAAAAAGAAAGGACCTGTATGTTCTCATAGGTCAATAATCATGATTATAATATGAAGTTAATGACACCCCTCTTCTTTTGAATGTTATTATTGTTTTTCTTATTGACATTGTGATGCTAGGGTGGGACCATGGACATCACCAACTTTCTGGTTACTTCACCCAAATGACTGGTCTTCTAGTGGGAATCTAAACAGTGATTGTCTTGGACAACATGTATCCTCCAACCAACATCACCAAACAGATGAACTGATTATTATCACTTTTCTGTTTCTGGGACCTTGCTGTGTGCAAATTGATTGCTGCGTTTGCTTCATTACAACAGTGACTATACATCAAAAATACTCTATTGGCTGTAAATTGCTTTGGACCATGTTCAGGCTATGAAACACATTATGTGATTGCAAGTCTGAGCATGAGAACTGAATGGAGGGACATCACTAAGTCAATATAATCAATCAGTCAGCTCCTTTTTGATTGCAAATAGGGAAGGCATTGTTTAATGTCAGGAATAAGGGCAGGGGAAGAATGCTTTCATACCTTGCACACATTTCTTGTAGGGATGACAGATTGTGGTACAAAATTAGTCTGAAAACACACAAAGTCACAGGGAGGTACCATTTTACATTATAGACAACATTGCCCCTTTTGCATCAATCCTGATCCTGATGGTGTCAATATGAGATCAACAGACTTCAATCTTTCAACTGTAAAAATCCTTGGCCCAATATGAACATTTACAATTCAGGATAATATAACAGGGCAAAACAACTTTTTTACAGCAATTTTCTTTTTATATCAAAATTATTTGTTATAACAGCTAACACACAACCTAAGTGGAGTAAATAACTCCTTCATATGAGCGACTACCTCTTTGAGGTAAAGAAGTATGAAACAGCGAGAGATTTGAGAGTGTGAAGTGTTCATGCAGTACTGTTACAATTGCTTTACATTGGGGCTGTTTGCTTCCATAGAGCTGCAGTTAGAGAGGTAACAGTCAACAGCAACAATTTTGCTTGAAGACCATTTGAAAATTAATCTTAAATCGTTATTTTGTGCACAGTTGGTGAAACAACATTTCTGGTTCTTTCACAGGTCAGGAACAGCAGTCATTCCGGAAAGTTCCAGCTCTTCTTTTATAGTGGTTGTCAGATCAGTATGTACATTATTTTTCATAATCTTGAAAAATCATTTATTACAATCGGCAATGTCACATCAAGCAAAGTGACTAGGTTTGATGTTCAAAATGTTTTGATAGGTATCATTTTATCTTCAAAACAAAATATTCATTTTTTTTAAAGAACTCTTTCATTTACTTACATATTCTCATTTGAACTTGAGTTCATGTGGGTCCAATCAATTAAAGTTTTGCATTAAGAATTTGAAGTGATGCACTTGTAAGCTGATTCGGTGCACAATGTGCACTGGCAAAGATGGATGCCAAAACATGACAATGAATGTTAATTCTATGACACTACATCATCACAAAAAATACCTTTAACTTAATCACATTTTTAAGAGGTAGTCAGATTGTAAATTGAGAGAAATGTGTGAGCCCTGATTTTGGAGAGTCTTAATTTTTTTTCAGGCAGCAAGGTTTGTGTTATTCTGTAGTGCAGATTCTCTTGTGTTGGTGGCTCATGGGACAAACATGACTGAATTTTGTCCTTCTAATCTGAGTAGCTCTCTTGTACAAGAAAACATTTCCCAGAGAGCTTGCTGTATAGGATAACTGGCTGAGGAACGCAGATCCAGTGATGCAGCCACCCTTGAAGGCAAGTTGCTCATCTTTATAAGGGTTATTCTGGGAGCGGCAAAGAAGTTTGCAAACAGTGCTCCCTTTACTGCTGATGGTTTACTAGGTCCTGAAAACATTGCCTGAAGAAGGCAGGATATAGGCCTGTATAGAAAACTGGTGTGAGAACTAAGTGGAGGGACATCACTAAGTCAATACAATTAATCAGTCAGCTCACATCTGGCTGCAAGTGGGGAATACATTGTTTGGGAAATCAGGGCAGGACTTATACACTTAATGGTAAGGTCCTGGCAAGTATTGCTGAACAAAAAGACTTTGGAGTGCAGGTTCATAATTCCTTGAAAATGGAGTCACAGGTAGATAGGGTGATGAAGAAGTCATTTGGTATACTTGCCTTTATTGGTCAGTGCTTTGAGTATAGGAGTTGGAATGTCATGTTGCAACTGTACAGGACATTGGTTCAGCCACTTCTGGATTATTGCGAGAAATTCTGGTCTCCCTCCTCAAGGAAAGATGTTGTGAAACTATAAAGGTTCAGAAAAGATTTACAGCAGTGTTGCCAGGGTTGGAGGGTTTGAGCTATGGGGTGAGGTGTAATAGGCTGGAGCTATTTTCCCTGGAGCGTCGGAGGCTGAGGGGTGACCTTATAGAGGTTTATATAACCATGAAGTGCATGGGTTGGGTGAATAGGCAAGGTCTTTTCCCCGGGGTGGGGGAGTCCAAAATTAGAGGGCATAGGTTTAAGATGAGAGGGAAAAGATATAAAAGGGACTTAAGGGGAAATCTTTTCATGCAGAGGGTTGTGTGTACATGGAATGAGCTGCCAGAGGAAGTGGTGGAGACAGGTATGATTACGACATTTAAAAGGCATCTGGATGGGTATATGAATAGGAAGGGTTTAGAGGGATATGAGCCAAATGCTGGTGAATGGGACTAGATTAATTTAGGATATCTGGTTGGCATGGACGAGTTGGACTAAAAGGTCTGTTTCTGTGCTGTACCGCTCTTTGACTCTTTGACTCTATGCTTCAGGCATAAAGGCAGAGAAAGTATCCTTTCCTACCCTGCATACATTAATGGAGCCATAGAGTCATATTCTTGTAGGAATGATGGATTGTGGCAAAAAACTAGTCTGAAAACACACAAAGTCACTGAGAAATACCATGATACACATTATATACTATGCATTTAATTTGATTTAATTTATTTTTGTTACATGCATTGAGATACAGTGAGAGAATCGTATTGTGTGCTAATCAGACAATTCATACCTTGCATAAGCATATCAGGGTAATAGAACAGAATGCACAAAGTAGCATTACAGCTACAGAGAATGTGCAACTCTAATATATTAGAGGTCCGTTCATAAGTCTGACAACAGCGGGGAAGAAACTGTTCTTAAATCTGTTGGCATGTGTTTTCAAACTTGTATATATTCTGCCTGATGGAAGAGGTTGGAAGAGAGTATAAACAAGGTGGGTGAGGTTTTGATTGTAGACAACTTTTCCCTTTGTGTATTGCTTTCATTCTGCATAAACTACATGGTACATGTTTTTTAAAGTTAGAGGTACCAGGTAAGGAATAGCAAACAGCTCTATGCAGAGGTGGTTCTACGCTGTTTGAGAATTCTTCAGTATGGAGTAGCAGCATGCAGAGCACAGCTCCAAACTGTTACCTACAAGTGCTTCAAATAAGATTGTACACTGTCAAAGTTTCTGTTCCTAAGTCTCACCCGAAGAAAAACTATTTGTTGTATCTATCTTGCAGCAGATGCGCAATGTATCTTTAAGGAGCATGCTCATGATGTAGTTACTGGAACACGGCACATGACCTAATGGTGTCAAGGTCTCAGTCTCCACCTTAGTGGGTCCTCTTGCAGCACAACAGGGAAGAATGCTGTGGTATATTTGAATTGCTTAGCTTGAGCCTAGACACATGAACGTGCATGTGTGAATACCAGGAGCTGTAATAAAAGCTCATTGACATCTTCATACTACATAATCATGTTGGTCATGGTCAGCCCTGTGTGGCTACTGCAGCTAGTCTATGGAGTCATGGGAACACATGGAGCTGTACTGACATCAGTCAGGGCTCTGCTCACTCGTCGTTCTGGCTAAACTGCTCAAACGGGTGGGCCACGGTCATCGAGGCAAAGGTTTTATACATTAAAGGTCAGTGGGAAAGGAGGTTAACACGAGGCTGGTGCTGTGAGAGAGAATCTGGGGAACTTAATGGTGTGAGGTGGACTCAGAACCCTGGGATGCAGAAGGGATTACAATAGTGAAGGGGAACAACTCACATAGTAACTGGGGGGAGCTGATGGGACAATGGAAGGGTCAGAGAGAGTGTGTAGTCTACAGAGAGCAGCACCCTGCATATTTGGCAGAGTCAGCAGAATATACAGTGATGTACAGGACTCTACATGTTCGTTACCTATGCCTGAGGCTGGGGATGGGGAACAGTGGGTGGATGTGGACGCAGGTAGACAGGTTGGGTGGGGAGGTAAGAACTTGATGTGGAAGGCTGCCAAGAAGGGGATGTTAATGTTTGTTGGTTCACCTACACAGTGATGTTGAACCTGAGACTGATGGTGCAAGAAGCAACCACTGACGCCTTCCATTCTCCTAAAAATCACAAGGGCATCATGGAAATGAAAATGGCTGTGACCACACCTGGAATGGGCATTGTTTGTGCTGCCATCTATGAGGGAGGAGTCTGTCAGTTATAGCTCATACACACACACACACACACACACACACACTTTTCTCGGGATAAGATTGGGTTTGCTTCAGTACATTCAAGGTGACATTTTTGGCTACGTAATGACTTGTACAAGTTGATGAAAGAAGTAAATATATATTGACAAATATAAGAACTTAATCAGAATTTGGTGGCACTGTGACATTTCCATTGCTCTCAAAATGTTGTCTTCTTTCTCTCCCTCCCACTATATCTCAGTATCAGCCCAGTTAGGGTGGAGAAAGCCTGCCTGACTGTGCAGTCTGTTGGCCCTAGAGCTTTGGTTGGATGATCCCAGGGACATTGGTGCGTAGAGGACATACTGTGTGCACCCTTGCCAGGGGCAAGTGCACTCTTCTGGCTTAGACTGTCACAGGGGTGACGGTGTCAAGCAGGTTGAAGTCCTGGACTGTCCTGAGAGGAGAGGTCTGAGGGTCTGTGTGTGGTTCCTCTACTGGCTGGGACTGTACTGGCGTTGCCTGTCTGCTTGTGAGCATAGGAGTGGGCCTGGAATGAGGTCACAATCCCTCCTTCCCTGTCACCTTGCTGTCTACATACCCAGCAAGCTCCAAGACTGCTGGACCTGGCTCTCCATGGCAGCTGCCAACCTGTCCATGAAGATGGTAAGTGGCTTGATTACCTGAGGCAGCACAGTCCCAAGTCCTGTAGCCACTGTGTCAAGTTGCCCAGTGGCCCCCAACATCTGCCCGCTGCCCCTGCGTCTGCTTGTGCTTTTTTGTGATGAAATCCCTGATTATCAACCCCCTCATGGGGCTTCTTCCTCGACCAACATTCAGAGATGTGGCAGTGAAGTGCTCACCAGCAGGTTCTCCCAATTAGCTATCGAGAATGTCCATCTCCGCAGGGCCTGTCCCAGTCCTTGCCAGCAGGACTAAGATCCTCTCCTTATTGTGGGTGGGGAGCTGAATGTCAGGCACCCCACCACCTGCTCTGGCACTATTTGTGGCTATTTAGTCCTGTAATTAGTTAAAGGGAGAACTGAATGAGGTGGAAATGGGTAGCAAAGCTGCACGAAATGTGACAAGGTGTTCCAAGTGAGTCAGTAGGCAATGCAAAGGGCATGCAGGGTTACTGTTGTGGATGGTTGGGAGGGATGGGAACACATGAAGGAAGATATGACATGCAATAGTGATATTGGCAGAGCATGAGCCCTTGGTGAGAGGTGGGTGCAGTAACAAGGATAGATTGAATGTGAGTAGTGGAGTGATGATAGTGACACCTATTCTGGTCAACTTCTTTCTGCACTGTTGAGCATGAATGTTCCTCCTGAAATAACTCCATAAAGGCCAGTATCCCATCGCCAAATCACTCTTTATTTATATATAGAAAGTTTTTGACACTGATCCAGCTCCCCCAGAGCCAGCTCTCAGAGTAAACAGGATGTCTGACACTCCTGTTCATATCTGTCAGCCAGGGCTCCCTGATTAGACCAGATTAACAGCCCCAATCAGGGAACTCATATTCCATGAGGCCCACTTGGCTGCCCTTATTACAATCAGTATAATATTGTGTATGACAGCAGAATGCCAGCACTTGCTGGTGTGCACAAAGGCATTTAACGATGGTGACACCAGGGTTGCCAATCTATTCCGGTATATCCAGGCAAGGACCTCTGGCTATGGTGAGTGGGAGAATTGGGCTAGCATCAGACAAGAGGGATGCCACAGAGGTAAGGTATACAGTTAATGAGGTGATTTTAGGACAACTGCATGAGAAAACCTACTCATCCTTGCTGAGAAAAACTGTGGCATGAAACTTGCTGAAAATGACAACCGAAATAGGGCAAGGTTTGTCACATTGTTTTAACTGATTTTGGAAATGGGTACAAATGAGTCTAAGAATGGATGCAATAGTATTATGTCAATATTGAAATGAGGCCTGCACTCATTCCAAATGCATTAGACCAATGACAAAAGACCTTGTTGGGGGCAACAATGCACTTGTAAATGAGGACGGAACCTTGCCACTGCTAACTTTTTCACGTCTGTGCTTATTTAAATGGTCGCAAAGATTTTAAATTGCTTCCTAATATACCAGCAGCAGGAGTTGGAACAGCATAATCTGTTGTGCAATGAAACAGCAATAGCAACATACAGGTCACCATATTCAAATTTTGATGTTGATCTCATTTTCTGTGCACCTTCTCTGCAGCTGTCACATCGCATTCTTCACTCTGTTCTGTTACCTCAATGCACTTTATGTGATCTGATCTGCCTGTACTGCAAGTAAAACAAAACTTTTCACTGTACCTAGGTACATGTGACAATAATAAATCAAATCAAATCAAATCAAATAAAAATTACATGAGCAGAGTCAGAGACACAATGGAACATAGTCTAGGAACAGGATTGTCATGGAGAACAATAATAGGAAAATCAAAGCAAAAGATTGAAGTGAAATTCATAATTACACAGAAAATAGAAAATGTGATCAATGCATCTGGGAGGAATACTGTATTTGGTACCGTTTGTCTTTCCTCAACATATAACTCACACAGATTCAAAGGTAATGTATTCACATTGTAATCTCAAGAGTTATTTTTTGAAGGGCATTATTTGTTAAATCTTTGAATTTGCAAATTATAAATTATTTATAGACACAACAATGACATTGAGAATCAAATCTAGAAGAAAAGTAAAAGTGGGTAGTTTTGAATGTGACATGTGGTGTACAAAACATTCAAAACATGCAAAATAGGAGCAGAAGTAAACTAGCTGGCCCTTTAAGCCTGCTTCAATATTCAATAAGATCATGATGGTCTGTTTGTCTTTTGAACTCCCATCTCTCCCTGATAGCCTTTGATTTCTTTGCCTAACAATGATCTATCTACTTCTACCTTAAAAATATTTAATCACTCCACCTCTACTGTTGCCTGGGGCTGAGAGTTCCAAAGTCATACTGAGAGAAAAAGACCTCAGAATTCCGTGTACGGAGTGGTCTGACTAAGCACCTCATCCCCAGTGGTGAATGGCGACTATACAACCAAAAGCGTGAATCGGAAAGCTCAACATTGCCAGATATTGACTTTTTTCCCAGCTTTTCTGATAGACAGCCAGTTAGGTTAGGAAAACGGTTTTTAAGCCCATATGCTACTTAGAACTTGAACATAGGGCCAAAGGGACAAACAGGTTTAATTCCCCAGTTTTTTTAGAACACTGATAAATGAGTTTATGTTAAAAACATGAATTCAATGTAAAATAAAAGTGCACGAAAATAATTGGACATACGAAATGTAAACACGTGAGTATTTTTACAATGAGAATGATTTAATTAATACATCAGTTCTTCTGGTACTGATGGGTCATGAAAAATTTGTCACCAATTGCTTTCACCATGATTTTCATACAACATTTTGTATTGCCATCAGTTACTTTGCTGCTTTTGTTTTTGTCAGGGCCGATGTGACGTAGTGACAAGTCTGAAAATGGGTCAACATGGAACTGACCTGTCTCAGTGTCCACAGCAAAAGAAACACTCTGTAGGACAGAAGGGCTTTCCCATGTTAGGCTTGTTGGAACAGAAAACAAAACTCTCCGAAAGATTACCACAGAGTAAGAGGCTTTGTGCGTGAATGGTTGGTAAGATTATGTTAGATCTCCCTCTGCTTACTGGCTGATACATTGTGTAACTGAACTTTATCTGGCAGGAAAGTGCTAATATTGATCCTTGGTCCATGAAGAATTATCTGATTTCGGCAAGACAACAGTAGTAACAGGTACAATTGCTTTTCCAATGTCGGATGGCAGCTACACCTGTAAAATGGTGATCGAGAAAGTCCAAAGAAGGTCAGAATACAGAGTACTAAGAACTGCAGATGCTGGAGTCAGAGATAACACAGTGTGGAGCTGGAGCAGCTCAGCAGGCCAGGCAGCATCAGAGGAGCAGGAAAGTTGATGTTTCGGGTCGGGACCCTGCTTCAGAAAATTTGAAGAAGCGTCCCGACCTGAAAATTCAACTTTCCTGCTCCTCTGTGGCTGCCTGGCCTGCTGTGCTCCTCCAGCTCCACACTGTGTTATCTCAGGATAGAGTAACTGTGTTCAATAGACTAAATTAGCCAGATTTCCCCTCCTTATTTATATTCAGTGATCTCTGCTGTAACTGTGTATAGATACCACAGTAGTATGGGGACAAACACTGCTCTAATGCTTCCTTTCTTTGAACAGTTTGATGAATGCCGAAAAACTAGTCCTCTAGCACCTATAACACTGTATTCCAGGAAGGAATTAAAAGCTTTGGGAGAGGGAGAGAAAAATAAATAATTATTTAATTAACATGCTTCTGAATGATCCCATGGTACAGTATACTATTCATAGGCAGAGGTATCAGACAGGATGGAACTTTGCATCCTCCAGTATCTTTTAACTCAAATATTTAAAAAGGAAGAGAAAAATCAAAAGGAATATAGGTCCCTTAGAAAATGAATCTGGGGAGATGGTTTTGACGACCAAGGAAATGGCAGGGGAATTAAACAGATATTTTACATCAGTCTTTACAGGAGAAGATACTTTGAACATTCTGTTAGTAGTAAACACTACAGGGGAGCAATTAAGTACTATGACCATCTCTAGAAAAGAGGTATTAGATAAACTAATGGGGCTAAAGGCAGGTAAGTCCCCTGGCACTGATACCTTGCATCCCAGAATCCTAAAAGAGGTAGCAACAGAGATAATAGATGCATCATTGGATTCTGGAGAAGTACCAGAGGATTGGAAAACTGCTAATGTGACATCCCGGTTCAGAAAGGATGAGTGGCAAAAAGTGCATAACTATAGGCTGATTAGCCTGACATCTATTGTTGGAAAAACATTGGAATGAGTTGTGAAGGAAACAAAAGCAGAATATTTGGAAAACGAAAATCTAATCAAACAGAGTCAGCATGGCTTCATGAAAGGGAAATCATCTATGACTAATTTATTAGAGTTCTTGAGGAAGTCTCAACCAAAATTAACAGAGAGGAACCAGCAGATGTGTTGTATTTGGACTTCCAGAAGGCATTCAACAAAGTTCCTCGCAAAATGTTGTAGATAGTATATTGGCATGGCTAGAGAATTGGCAAATGGGTAGGAAACAATGATTGGGAAAAGGGGTTTTTTTTCACGTTGGACACCTGTGACCAGTTGGGTTCCACAGGGATCAGTGCTGGGGGTACAACTGTTTACAATATATCTTGATGACTTGGAGGAAGTAAGTGAATGTACTGTAGTCAAATTTGCAGACAACACTAAAGTATGTGGAAAAGTAGGTTGTGAGAGGGATACAAACAGTTTACGTAGAGATATTGATAGGTTAAGTAAATGGGCAAAATGTTGGTAAATGGAGTATAATATAGGAAAATACGAAGTTGTTCATTTTGGAAGGGAGAACAAAAGAACAGAATATTATTTAAACGGAGAAAAACTGCAGAAAGCTGCAACACAAAGGGACTTGGGGATACTTGTGCATGAAACACATAAAGCTAGCACCCAGGTGCCGTAGGTAATCAGGAAGGTGAGTGGAATGTTGTGACTTATATCAAGCGGGTTGGAGTGTAAGAGTAGGGAAGTCTTACCGCAACTGTGCAAGATACTGTGGAGACCATATCTGGAGAAAAATAAGCAGTTTTCATTCCCTTATTTAAAGAAAGATATCATTTCATTGGAGGCAGTTCAGAGAAAGCTCATTAGGATGATCCCCAGTATGGAGTGATTGTCTTATGAGCAAGGGCTAACTAGGTTGGGGGTCTACTCACTGGAGTTTAGACGAATAAGACGTGAACTCATTGAAATATATAGGATTCTTAAGGATTAGTAAGAACTGCAGATGCTGGAGTCTGGGAGAACACAGTGTGGAGCTGGAGGAACACAGCAGGCCAGGCAGCATCAGAGGATCAGGAAAGCTCCCTCCCCACCCCTATCTGCCTTCTGTAGGGACCACTCTCTCTGCGACTCCTCATCCACTTCACACTCCCCTCCAGCCCCCCCACCCCCGGCATCTTTCCCTGCAACCGCAGGAAGTGCTACACCTGCCCGTAAACCTCCCCCTTCACCTCCATCCCAGGCCCCAAAAAAACCTTCCACATCAGACAGATGTTCACCTGCATATCCGCTAATGTGGTCTATTGTATCTGCAGTTCCCGATGTGGTCTCCCCTACATCGGTGAGACAAAACGAAGGCTCGGAGACCGCTTTGTAGAGCACCTATGCTTTATTTGCGACAAACGACAACACCTTTCAGTCGTGAACCATTTCAACTCCCTCTTCCACTCCCTGGATGACATGTCCATCCTGGGCGTCCTCCAGTGACACAAGATGCCACCTGGAAACTGGAGGAGCAGTAAGTGGGAGCCTACAACCCAATGGTCTCAATGTGGACTTTACTAGTTTCAAAATCTCCCCACCCTTGGCCTCATCCCATGACCAACCCTCCCTCTCATTCTCGCCTCCTTGACCTGACACAACCTGTCCGGCTTCTCTCCCACCTATCCGTTCCTTCCACCTCACTGACCAATCCCCACCACTGCCTACCTGCACTCACCTATCACCATCCCACCTACCTTCCCCAGCCCCACCCCTCCTCTCTCTATTTATTTAAGAGCTCCCTTCCCCCATTTCTGAAGAAGGGCTCCAACCCAAAACATCAGCCTTCCTGCTCCTCTGATGCTGCCTGACCTGCTGTGTTCCTCCAGTTCCACACTGTGTTGTTTAGGATTCTTAAGGGTCTTGATAGGTAAATGCTGAGAGAATGTTTCCTCTCATGGACAAGTCTACAGGACAAAGTCTAAGAATAAAGAGGAGCCAATTTAAGACTGAGATGAAGAGGTTGTTAGTCTTTGGAACTCCTTGTCACAGAGAGCTGTGGGGGAAGAGTCCTTGTGTATACTTAAGCTGAAATAGATAGATTCTTGATCAGTTGGGGAATTAAGGGGAAAGGGCAGGACAGAACACATGAGGAATGTCGTATCAGCCATGATCCTATTGAATGGGAGATCAGGCTCAAAGAGCTGAAAAGCTTCCTCCTGTTCCAACTTCTTACGAGTGGGGATTGGTGGCTCTTCATCAAAGCAAAGCAATATCAGAAGGCCCTTAAGGGCAGAACAAAATAGGGTTTTATTTGTTTAACCTTTGTGATTAATGAACACTGAATGGCCCGTAGAATTAGGTTTTATTAAGTGAGAGGTCTGAGGGATCTGTCAGATGACACTAGAACAGATCAAACTTTTAATCATCTGGGAACAAAACTGAATTGTGGTCAATTGGAATCTAGATAAAAGTGTAAGTATCATATCTCAAATGTGCAATTTAAAACTGGAATGAGAGACGAGGGAAGATGATGCAGTCATTAACGTGTTTAAAGAGATGGCGTATGGAGCTGATGGTGAATTTTAATGGATTTATGAGCGGCTCATTGCAGTTCAGATAGCCCATCAATTACACGCATTTTAATATTACATTACATTATATTAAATAATTTTCAAATCCTTTCATAGCCTCAACCCCCTCCCTGTGTGTCTAAAATTCCTCCAGCCTCATAACTCTGATTTTTCTGCGCTCCACTATCTCTGGCCTCATGAGCACCACTGATTTTGATGACTCCACAATTATCTGATTCACTCACTTTCAGAGCCTTTTAACGGGCAGCATAGTGACTCAAGTGGTTAGTACTGCTGTCTCACAGTGCCAGGGACCTAGGTTCAATTTCAGCCTTGGGTGATTGTCAGTGTGGAGTTTGCACATTTTCCCTGTGTCTGTGTAGGTTTCGTCTGGGTGCTCTGTTTTCCTTCCACAGTCCAAAGATGTGCAGGTTAGGTGGATTGACAATGGGAAATGCAGGGTGGGTGGGATGCTCTTCAGAGGGTTGGTGTGGACTCAATGGATCAAACGGCCTGCTTCCACACTGTAGGGATGCTATGATACACTCTGGAATTCCGTCTTTTAGCTTTCTGGCCCTCACCTTTTTTGCCATCCTGTGCAAAGCTCCCTGAAACCTATTCCTTTGATCAAACTTTTAATCATCTGTTCTAATGTATTTTGCTGCGTACAGTGTTTGCAATATTGAAACAGGCCATTTTCCTGACATTTAACATGAGATTCAGATGACCTGATATCACTTAATCCCAACAACATATCCTTCTGATAGTTTTTCCTGCATGTTTATTTAGCTTCCCCTTAAATGCATTGTTCCTTAATTTCTGGCAGCTATATTTATCTTACATCTTTAAGAAATAACATTGACTCCAAAATAGAGCTGATGATAAGTTATTTATCATACCCTTCTTTGATTTCAGTCATCTTTCTGGCCACAGTTGCTTAATTTCAATGTACCATCACCTCGCTCCAGGTCTCTTCTATCTTTTTGGATCTTCTTAAAAATTTAAATAAACTACATTGCCTCCATTAGTGTATCTACACATTCTGTACTTTCTCAAATTCTGTAGGACGAGGAACTGCCTTTACAAGTCCATGTTAACTGGCCCTATTAACACATGCCTTTTCCAACTCCTTCATAAGTTCATTGCATAGAATGGACTCTATTAATTTGCTGACAACTGAAATAAAACAAATTGACATTTCTTAGTCTATCCCTGATACCTTTGTCAGAAACCAGAACTGCTGTTCACTTCCACAGTCCGCAAGCACAATTTTCCTTTGCATGGAATTTAGGAGAATTTATATTTAAGTTTCCAAGACTTTGTCACTTCAGATTCATTTCAATTGCTTCATAATGTTGATATGTTGCAGAAAATTATAATGAAGACCTTAATTGTACGAATGTTAAAAAATTAAAATGCTTTTGTAATTTCAGTTAGCTCTTCGTCAGGTAAAATAAAAATTTAATTAACACATGTTGATGGTCACAAAGCATATTGTATCTGGTGCTTTGTTTATTCTAGAATACGATGTATTTTATAGGATATAGGGGTACAATTCATTAGAGGGTGCAACAGCAGAGTGCTTTGTTGCAGAGCACGTTTTCCATATTGAGACTGGGTGAAAATCCTGGATTCCATCCCTAAGTTCATTGTAGATTGACCTACACCACATAGAACATAAGATATAAGAGCAGAATTAGGCCATTCTGCCCACCGAGTCTGCTCCACCATTAGATCATGGCTAATTTGTTTCTCCGTCCCATGTTTCCTGCCTTCTTCCCATAACCTTTTATCCACTTACTCACCAAGAGCCTGTCTATCTCTGTCTTAAATGCATTCACTGACTTGGCCTCCACAGGCAATAAATTACAAAAGCATTTGAATTGTTTAACATTCATACAATTAATGCCTTCATTTTAATTTTCTGTAACATAGCAATATTATGAAGCAATTGAAATAAATCTGAAGTGGCAACGACTTGGAAACTTAAAAATAAGTGTAAATGCTTAAATATATCTTGACAAATTGTACAGAATTTATCTTCAACAGGTTCCCTCTGCCCTCTCCTGTCCCTGAAGGTCAGCGAGTAGGTCATGCTTCCCAGGCAGTATTTATCCTCCTCAGCACTCTGTGTATCTCTTGCAGTTCTGTCTCTGTCCAAACATCTCTTCCTGGTCAATTGCTGCATCATTGTCACTCTAACATCATATCTGGAATTGAGCTCTTTATTTTGCATTTGGACCAAGAGAATAATGAGATCTGGAACCAAATGGTCCTTCAGGAAGCTTAATTTGTCATTAATAAATGGTTTGTTGCTGAGGAAGTGTAGCTTGATTGAGCTGTCAATAATAACTTGCTTCAGTTTGCTGATGGTTGGGAGTATACTGATGGACCAGCAGTTGGTTGGTTTGGATTTGTTCTGAGTTTTGTGCATACTTTCAAAGGAAAGACACAGACAGTTAGGTCCCATAATTCAAAAGCGTTAACAGGCAAACATGAGAGTAATTCTCTCCCTTTCTGACATGTGTTCATCACTAAGTGCAAATTGTCCTCACTCTTTACCCCAGATGATATAATTTTAACATCTAATATTGAGTGACCACATTTCAGCCTGGCTATAACCAAGCCCTTGAGCTTCATGATGACAATGTGGATATCTATAAGCATGTAAATAGTGAAAGGATAGTAAAAGGAGAAGTAGGGCTGACTGGGGAGCAATAAGGGAATTTATACTTGGAGGCAGAGAAGACAGTCATGGTGTTAAATGAATAGTTTGTATCAATCCTTACCAAGGAAGAAGAAGCTACAAATGCTGTGGTGAAAGAGAGGTAACTCAGACATTATGATTGCTTAAAATTGATAAGGAGGGGATATTGAATAGGCTGTCTGTAATTAAAGTTGATAAGGCACCATGACTGGAGGAGACCCCTCCAAAGAGACTTAAGGAAGTGACAGTGGAAATTACAAAGGCATTAGTTATAAATTTACAGTCCTCCATAGACTCTGAGGTGATGCTAGAGGACTGGAGAATTACAAAATTTTACAAAAACGTACAAGCATAGCAATTATTAGCCAGTCAGTTTAACTTCAGTGATGAGGAAGCTTTTATAACTGAGAAAATGCTCTACATCCCTGACACCTTCCTGACTTAACATTGGGAACCACAATTCAGTACCACCCCCACACTGGAACCTTTATCCAGTTGTACTTTCTCTAACCTAAAAACCTTGGCAATTGAGTTATAACATTTATAGGTGTTGTGATGAAACATCTGTGAAATATATATTATTCATACGTAAAGGTCAGTTTTAAAGTTTGGATTTTAAAAATGTGGCATATAGTTATTTGTTACTTTTGTGAAGGAATTTAATTTAAAAAAAGGTCATTCCAGAACAGTAACCTAATTCAGTATGTGTCAAAGGGCAGGAAATCTCTGGGGTGTTCATGGAAGATTGTTTCTATGGGATGGTTTATGACAGGTGGAGTAAACATCAAAGATTGTTAGCTCGGTTTTGTTTTAGGATAATCAAGAATTAATCCTAGCTTAGAAACCCAGTGGTTAAAAGTTTTGGGGATAATTTAGAGGAGAACGATTGTAGCCAAAAGCAAGTATGTTCTCTCTCTTGAGACTTCACATTTCATAAGACACAAACCACAGAGATTTAGCTAAGTTAAACTCAAAGACTTGAGATGGAATTTGTTTTTTACAGTTTTGAATTATTGTAAAATACTGGTGTTGGGAAATAGTTTGGACTTTGTGTTAAAATCTTTCTGACTATGTACCATATCTACATATCTTGTGTTTATTTTTGTTTTTGTGTGTGTGTAACAAATTTCTGTGGCCTTTTCTGACTATGTTTCAGTTAATAACCACCATGTTAACTAAATAAAAATAAAATATAATGTTTGGGTATCTGACTTGTCCATTGGTACCATCAGCTTGGATCATAACAGTGTGTGTATACATAGTAAAATAGCACCCGAGTAAAGACTTGACTAGAAGGGCAGTTAGAAAACAGCTACAGAGATAAGTGAGTGTCAAGGTGGGCTAGTTGGAGGGTCTGCCTTTTTTCAGTGAGACTTCAGTTCAGTTGTATGAAGTGCTATTAGGCCCTCTAGTACTCACTCCTTAGGTCACCTCCCTGACTTCTCATAACACCAAAGCCCCCTCATGCCCCATGCCCCATGCCCCATACGCCCACATTCCACCTTCAGTTTCTGTCATATCTTCCATATCACATCCATTCACCTAATATTCACTAAGAGCAAAGTACAGGGGCTGCGTGGAGTTGAAAAATGCTTCTGACAATTGAAATTATCTCTCACTCATATATGCTTGATGCTGAAAAGAGATTTCTTTCATGAAACCCATTCAACATTTTTAAACCCATTCAGGTATCTAAATTGCTGTAAAAATAAACTTTTATTCATTACTCATATTAAAGACATCTAATCTTTAATAGACTCTTAAAATTGTCAATCAAATTGTGGATACTGTTGTGATGTGGTTTTGGAACATGTGAAACTCAGTCAGGTATTCATAATGGGCTCAACTGTAATAAAAATCCTTGTGAATATTGACAAACAGTACATGGGAAGGGGTTACTGTAGCTTACTCCAAGAGAAATCCTAGTTCCATTGTGATGCAATATATGTCCTTGAGTTAAAGCATCGCTCTTGCACTTATCAGCATTTGTTGATAATTTAGCATTCTGCGTACCAAAAATATAAAATATTTTGATTTCTTCTAGGAACTTCTGCTTCGCTGAGTTCGGCATTACAGCATGCACAGGAAGTCACAAAGACTCAGCAAATAAGAAAATCCAGATGTACGGTAGGAAACATGTGTTTTGAATATTTTATCAAAGAAAGATGAGCTAGAATCAGTTTATGAAGGCAAAAACAGCATGGGTAAATTTTTATCTTCAACATCTTGATAGTAACCCTGGAAAGCTGATTTCCTATATTTGCCTGTATCAGATATACATAGCATTGAAGTCATTGGATGATATTTGGTGAGCTTCTACAATGTACGAGAACAATGTACATTTATACAGTGCCTTTAACACAGTAAAATAGCTCAAGGTACTTTTCTAGAAGCATTATAAAACAAAATTAGAATTCAAGCCATCTCAGGAGGAATTAGGGGAGATAGAAGAAGAGATGTTTCCAAGTTGGATTTAAGAAGTATCGTTAAGGAAGACAGCTAGGGCGGCAAGGTGGTTTAGTAAGAATACACCAGAATTTAGTAACTGAGAACTGAAGGCATGGCCACTGACAATGGAATGATTAAAAGTAGGAATGCTCAAGAAGTCTAAATTAGGGGTGAGTCTTAGAGTCTTAGGGTTAATATCTACAGAGATAGCGTGTAGTGAGGCCATGCAGCGATTTGAAAACAAGGGTAAAATATTAAAATTAAGGTGTTGCTTGACTGGGAGCCACTTTTTACAGTGAAATGAAAATGAATCTTTGGTATAAGTAAGGCAGCAGAATGTTAGATGACTCCAAATTAATGGAGGGTAAAATGTGGAAGACCAGACAGGGCATTGAAAGAATCAAGTTGCGGGGGGGTGAGAAAGTAATACATGAGGATTTTGGCAGAAGATGCCTTGAGGCAAGGCAAACTAGGTGCTGTCACAGACTATGAGATAAATAGTCTTAGAATGACATTGGAAGTTTATCTCAGGGTCAAATACAATAGTAAGGTTGTGAACCATCTGATCCAATCTCAGCCAGTTGCCAGATGGCAAGGTAGAATTTGATAGCTAGGGAAAGTAGCATTGACTGGGGACAGATGACCATGGTGCTGACGTATGAGAAGGTAAGCAGCATGGTGATTTGGCAAGATTGGAGGAATTGAGAGAGGTGATGATGTGGTGGAGTTAGATGTCAGCCCCATACCTAAAACTAAAATTGCGCTTTCAGATGATTTTGCAATACGTACAGCAAGTAGCTGAGAAATTGGAAAAGGTCAGCTCGATGCTTGGGGGCACCAAGAAAACTGTAGGAGAAGGAAAAGAAGTCCTTGGATGAATAAACTAGGTAAAGAATCCTACACAGCTGGATAACAGTCGAAAGGCACTGGAGAAGGATGGCCTGGTCAACCATGTCAGAGGCTACAGATAGTTTGAGAGGAACACAAAAAGAAAGTCTGCTTTTGATAGAGTCAAATAGGATATTATTTGTGACTTTGATAAGAACCAGTTCAGAACTGTGTCATGGAGGTCTTCTGGCACAATGGTAGTATCCTTACCTTTGGGTTGGAAGCTCCGAGTTCAAGTCCCTGCCAGGTCTTGCTGGCCAGAGGTATTCCAGTTCAACAGACTGATCAGCTTGTAATGCTTCCACTACTTTCCCACTATTCCAAAAGGAAAATATCTGTGTGAGTTGATGCACAGAAAAGAATTGCCTTGGAGGTAAAAATGTGATTGGATGGGGTTCAAATGTGGAGTTTTGGGAAAGAGATTTGGGAGTCAACAATACACTCATGGTCTTGTAAGTTAGTTATCATTAGCTAATGTGGAGATCAGATAGAGAAGCTGGGCGGTCAATAGTGTCTGGGAATAAAACTGAGCGATCAAGAGGTAAGTCAAATTACCCAGATGAGATCAGGCTGGGGGAATGAGGGAAAAGATAGCAAAATAGAAGATAGGAGCAGGAATAGGCCATTTGCCCCCTTGAGCTGGCTCTGCTATTCTTATGATCAATATGGCTGATTGTCAAGCTCATTATTCTAATCCTGCCACCACCACCACCACCTACCACCTACCATATCACTCAAAGTCTTTCGGCACAAGTGCTATAGCTATTGCCTTCTTAAAGGCAGATAATGTCTTGGTCTCAACCACTTTCAGTGGCTGTGATTTCCATAGGGTCACCACTCTCTGGGTGAAGAAATTTCTCCTCATCTCAGTCCTAAAAGATTTACTTCTTATGATCCTTAAACTATGACTCTGGTTCTGACTCCTCCACCATCAGGAACATCATTCTTGCATTAACCTGCCTGGTCCTATTAGAATTTTATAGGGTTCTGTGACAACCCCCTCACCCCTCATTCTTCTAAACTCCAGTGAATGCAATCCCAACTGATTCAATCTCACATCATAAATCTCACCAATAAAACCTAACACACTGTACGCCTTCTTATCAACCCTATCAACCTGGGTGGCAACTTTATCCCTGAAAGTTGCCACCCAGGTTGGTAGGGTTGTTAAGAAGGCGTACGATGTGTTAGGTTTTATTGGTAGAGGGATTGAGTTTCGGAGCCGTGAGGTCATGTTGCAGCTGTACAAAACTCTGGTGCGGCCGCACTGGGAGTATTGCGTACAGTTCTGGTCACCGCATTATAAGAAGGATGTGGAAGCATTGGAAAGGGTGCAGAGGAGATTTACCAGGATGTTGCCTGGTATGGAGGGAAGGTCTTATGAGGAAAGGCTGAGGGACTTGAGGCTGTTTTCGTTAGAGAGAAGAAGGTTAAGAGGTGATTTAATAGAGACATACAAGATGATCAGAGGATTAGATAGAGAGAGCCTTTTTCCTCAGATGGTGACGGCTAGCACGAGGGGACATAGCTTTAAATTGAGGGGTGATAGATATAGGACAGATGTCAGAGGTAGATTCTTTACTCAGAGAGTAGTAAGGGCGTGGAATGCCTTGCCGGCAGCAGTTGTAGACTCGCCAACTTTGAGGGCATTTAAATGGTCATTGGATAAACATATGGATGATAATGGAATAGTGTAGGTTAGATGGGCTTCAGATTGGTTTCACAGGTTGAAGCAACATCAAGGGCCGAAGGGCCTGTACTGTGCTGTAATGTTCTATGTTCTATCGTACATCAGTCCTGCCATCCCAAGAATCAATTTGTAAACCTTCGCTGCACTCCCTCTTTAAGCAAGAACATCTTTCCCCAGATAAGGATACCAAAACTGCAAAATTCCAGGTGTAGCCTCATCAATACCCTGTATAATTGCAGCAAGACAACCTTATTCCTGTACACGAATCCTGTCACTATGAAAGTCAATGTAAAGTGCCTGCTGCACCTGCATGTTTACTTTCAGCGACTGGTGCGCTAGGACGCCGGGTCTCGTTGAATATTCCCCGCTCACAATTTACAGCCGTTCAAATCTGCCTTCCTATTTTTGCTACAAAAATGGATAATCACACATTATACTGCATCTGCCATGCATTTTCCCACTCACTCAGCCTCTCCAAATCACACTGCAACATATCCGCATTCTCCTCACAACTCACCTTCCCACCCAGCCCTGTGTCATCTCAAAATTTGGAAATATTACATTTGGTTCATTCACTTAAATCATTAATGCATACTATGTGTGGCTGGGGTCTCAGTACCGATCCCTGTGGTCACTCGAAGTCACTGTCTGCCATTCTGAAAAAAAGACTCACTTATTTCTACTCCTTGTTTCCCATCTGCTAACAGACGTTTTATCCGTCTCAATACGCTACCCCCAATCTCATGTGCTTATCTTTTACACATTAATCACGTTTGATAATTGGAAGTGATGTTTTCATCTCCAACATGCAAACATTCTCATCAAGGTGTGAAACATAGGGCATGGGGGTCTTTTCACTGCTCCTTGGGTGGAATAGACAGTTTCCTTGCCTTTTTCTAAAATATTAATTTCAGCTTGGCTCCCTGTTGTCTTAACTACATTAAAATATAACCACTTATAATCCAGTGACTATTTTAAACCCGTGTTTTGAGTTCCTTTTATAAAACTAATTAATTCCATGAAAGTGCCAGATGTTAAATTGGGTATTGGAATTCAAAAAACAGTAGTCTGTACTTTATATATTCATGGATAATATTTTGATTTGTGTATTTTGTTTCTATAATCCATTAATTAATCTACAGAGAATGACAACTTCATCTCACTCTGTGCTTAAAGAAGACAGTTTTGAGGAACTGGGACATAAAGGTAATAAGGAATAAGAATGCCTACGTTGCTGCTAAAGGGTATATTTGATGGTAAATTTTGAGGCTATCCCTCAGAACCATAGAGTGCTATAATCATTTTATTTTCTGACCATTGCTTTCTAAAAACCAAAGAAGGAAAGTTGTAAGTGAGGTTGATTACCACCTGTCAATATTTCTAACAATTTTTTCTGCACAGATATGATGCCTACGTGTGTAAGAAACTTATATTCATGGAAAACTGAATATTAGTATAAAGTAAGCTTTAACTTTTTTGTTGACGCAGGACTCCCCTTAGTGGTTCGTAGGCTAGTGATTACTGTCACATAATTGTCTGACAGTTCCGTTGTAGTTTCATTAAGAGGTGTTATTAATTTATTGAATGCTTGCTGCTGTTGTTCCTGTTTTCATGCTACGTACTGATTATTGTGTGCTAGCTTACTGCAACAGTGTATACCATCACTTGTTACAGACACATTTTCCTGTGTCTCACAAAGACTGTTCTTGCTGTCTTGTTTATTTCCAACCTTGGCAGCTAATTGGATGGATTTCTATTTTGTCACACATCCGCTGTGGTGTCACCATTGAAAGTTAGAGTGTTTTTATTTGTGTGAATTCTGCAGCTATCATTAATCAATATAGGGTGTCAACACTTCTATTTTTGTCAGATGTGCGCTGCTGATCACAGTGGTTTACCTAGTGTCTGTTTTACCAACTGTAGATTTTCTATGGGTCTCTGGAGCTGTGAAATCTCTTGTTCAGTGAGCATAGTGATCACCTAATTCATTCAGAACTAATCTTGTAATGCTTTATTAGCTTGGCTCGTCAGAATAATAAACTTGACATTTTTTTGAGGCCTGTGCCTTGAATTTGAGAGGTCACCAAATGAAGCAAGTGGGCAAAGTTTGCATATAAATGTAAGTAGTCAGAAAAATCAATTGACCACGTTTGGAGTCAAGAATGATTTGGATCTTCTAAAATGTTTAAATGGATTTAAAGCAGGGATCAGTTTTTGTAAAGTCAAAAAGAATAGTGGTGATAAAGGGGAATTAAATATGAAGTGAAGGGAAATTAATTGCGGGAATGTGAAATATAGTTTGCAGGAACACAAAAACATTGGTTTGCAACACCAACCTAGTGCTTGATAGCTGGAACTGGGTGCCTGGGGTTTGCCTCATACCTCAAAACAGTAACTGCAGAAGAGGGCCATATATTAGACCTAGCAAGTAGTAACTGTGATGTTCAATGTAAAGAGAATTGTACCTTTATTCTGAGTACAGCTACTGAGCATGTGCAAAGGATGGCATCTCAAAACATTATCAGATCACATGAAACTGGAGCCTTGATCTGTAAGTCTCCAAGTAAAATGACCTGTCTTACCATCCTCTGCATATAGTTATGTACAGTAAAGCCTGTTGCTGTTCACTCATAAGAGTGTAGATCTCATATTAATACATAGTGACAATGGTGACCACAGCCATAAAACTAGAGACCAACATAAAGAGCCCATAGTGAAGTCCAGTGATGGTAGACCAAGAGGCCAGCTGAGAAATCTAAAACTAGCATTGGGGTAAATACCTGAAGTGAATCTCCATGGTGATAGGGGCCAGCTAGCTAAAGACTTTCAAGATGTACCTAAGCACTGAACCTTGGAACAGGAAATGCACACAGAGACTGAAGAAAGCGTACAGTAGCCCACAGCAGAATGCATAATTAGCAACAAGAAGAAGTCAATTGGCTGCAATGAACAATCAGTTTCCATCAAACAGGAGCCTATAGAAACAGGCCTCTGCTAGGAAAACAGTGGAAATAAAGAAATAATTCAGTCTCCAGAGTCCGCTCTGAAAATACCTTGAGGATAGAAAAATCCTCACCTTTATGAGGTCTTGTGCATGATTCCCAATTGTTGCAATTCTTTATTAACTGGTCTTCTTGTGTAGCTTTATACTTCTGTTCAAACATTACAAGAAGATGGAACAGACTCTCCATTTCTCTCCAAATAGAATCTGGACATGGTGAGAAAAGAAATGCCAAAGACAGGGTGACCAGCTATAAAAGGTCATTCCACACAGTGGTTTGCTCTTCCGGAATATAGTTACAGAGAAAGAAACCAGCAGATTTGTTGTTCATTTACATGAATTTGAAACTTCAAACCTTTCTATATTTTTGAATTCAAGGACAGTGTGCTTGAAAGCTCAGTTGACTCTTCTGAGGGGTAATAAGTCCTTTGTTGAAGGATATAAAGAAGACGTAAAGTTGTCTACTCGTTGCATGAGATATATCCAGGAGATGTGGCAACTGCCATCACAGAGGAAGAAGTTAGTCATTGAGTACACAGCCGGATGACTGCTGGGAAGCAAGGAAGTAACCTTGTGCTTATTCAATCAGTTATGAAAGCAAATCAAGCTTCTAGAATTTCCACGGCCAGTGAAGTAACCACAGATTCGGAGATGTCAAGAATTATGGAGTAAGAAAGAAATCTTCAGTCATGCAAGGGAGAGGTCTCAGAAGCTCAAAACAAATTCAAAACAATTTAAATGTCAATCAGGGTAGATTGGGCCCATACATGCACTGGAAGATGCCAACTGTATTCAACAAATCTTAGCAATCACGCATATTTGCCTTCAACAGGAGCTTGACAAGTTTAGACAAAAACTTCAAGCCTCAGCAAAGACCACCTGGAAGAAGTGCACCAATTTCCAGGAGCTAGTATGAGGAAATCCAGGGAGAAAATGTCCTCAATCCAAATTGGATTATGCTAACATCAAATGTGTTGAAATGGTTGACGCACACAGATGATAGCTGCAGGCTGCAAGAAATACTCATCAGCAAACCAGCTGAAGAGAGCAGTGGAGTGTTTTTCAGATGAAGACCAGCCAAAGAAGTTGTCACTCCAACCTACTAATTTGTTAGCCCTCCAAGGAAATAACAAGGGGGCACACAGGTGTTTTTTTTTTACCTCTGAGATGACTGAGAGGGCTATGGGAGATTATTTCTTCAAGCAAAAGAGATTTGTGGAAGATAGTGCAGAGGAAGTGGAGCAAAAATGTTGCTGACAAAAAGGGGTACCATAAAAGAACTTGGGAGGAGATGTTGAATAAAGGGATTTGTATATTTACTTCAAACAATAGCTGCTGAGCATGTGCAAAAGGAGCTAGGTCATCATGACATCAGATCATATGGAACTGGAGCTTGGCTCTGCAATGATCCAATTGTTGGCAGTGGCAGCAATCACATGCTAATGAGTATGATTCCAACCTTGGAAATTCCGTATCTCTGGTCATGGGTTCTGTGGGTCCTTGTGTGGCTGATGAGCCCAATCCTAGCTTCACATCTCTGGGTACACATTTGGCCAATGTTTCCAGGAGGTGGACCTGGTCCTTGGTAATAATCATATATATGTGTTCACTCTCCAGAATGCAGAACACACTACTACTGTCTGAATGTTTCTTTGTCAGCCAACATTTTAACTTATTTGTTTGTTATTGAAAGCCTGAAAGAGCAGCTTTCCAACAGTGCCAGCAGTCCAACACTAAACACGACTGTACGGCAGTCTGTAAGCCTCACACCAAAGTCAACAAAGAGCGGTGCAGTTACACACATCTCTGAGGCTACAATTTGGGAATTTGAGGAGATGGTACTGGGTGAAACAAATTGTACAGGTAGGCAAGTAAAATTGAAGCCAAAGCAGAACGAATCTGCTGTGGACATATTAGTGCAGCTGCTGTAACTGATAACCATATTTTTTTGAAATGCAACAGCTTTGTGAATTTGGGCAGTAACTATAGTCACTGGGTGTTCTTCATCAAAAAGAGATGCAAATCTTAGTCATACTGACCAATAAAGCACCTGTTTCTTTGATAATATATAGTTGCTTTGTCAGATTCAAGAAAAAGACTTCAATATAAGAGAAAATTTAGAAGCATAAATACTTGGTGAATTGTTTGGAGGGAGCTAAAATGCTGGGAAATTATCTATTTTTTGAACAAGAGTGGAAAACATGCCAGAGTATCTGATCTTGAATAAATTGAACTTTAACATAGCAATTGCTTTGAAAGAGGATCAAAGAAGAAATCTAATAGAATAAACTATGTCCACATCACAAGAAAAGAGCCACTAAACAAGAAGAAACCTCAATTTTGATAAAAATACAACTAGCAAACATTTAAATTCACAACACTGTTAAAATCAATACAAACTGGTAATTAAATGAAGATTTTTATTTCATTTAGTAATTGCACCGGAGAGTCAATGAGTAGGAATTGTTCACAGTAGCTTTCTCATTTTGAATGTCAAATCAGTTTGTAAAATCAGATGGTGACAATATAAGGTTCATATTTTCTTGCTATATTTGACTGCATACATTACATTTTAACGTGTTGCAACAAAACAAAGATGTTTTATTGCAATTATTCTTTGGAGCCAGTTTGCATCTGAAAAGTCCAATCCTCCTCGTTTCCACAGATAGATCACCTTCATCCAGATCTGCTGAAACTGTTTTTGAGAAAATGATCACTTCTGTGGAGGACAGTAGTGAGATACAAGAGGACTATAATTCTTCTGGTAAGGGTGAAGCAATAAACATTGAGACATACAACCCAGAAACCAACTTAAAGGAATTGAAAAGACCCTACAATTGTTGCTAAATGTTCTGGCATGCATTCCATTGCTTATCAGAAATTACCATTGGACGGTTATATTAAAACATAGACTCTGGGAAAATATGAACCACATGAGGCAAAACTTGTTCCTATGATAATCTAATCCCTAATTTAAAATAGAATCAAGTCAGAGGCTAGGCCTATCAGATGGACGGTTGGAGCATTCTTCTGGTTGGCTATGTATTAATGAAAGTCTGTCCCAGTACTTTTTTAAATTCATGGATCCAGCTCCCTGTGACTGAATTAAAGGTACATTCTGACCTTCAGATGTGATTACATTGCTGTACTGTTTGAGAGTGAGTCGTTAGAAAAGCTGAACTCGTTCGTTTATGGCCATTGTGAGGCCTCTTAGCCACCCGTATTTTACATAGCAGAGGAGCATATCTGTGTGGAATAATGCTTGGAGACAGTGTGTGGTGGGCATCTGGAAATGTGTACATATTATTTCCTGGTTTTTGATTCCCCACAACTGCTGCCCCCTACTTGAAGGCAGATAATGAATATGTGCAAGTAAAGCCTAACAAAAGTACCATTTTTTTTCCAAATGCAATCAGCTTCTCGTCTGCATCTAACAAAACACTTAATTTATTCGGCCACATGAGAGAGAGTGATGACACATTTTATTGTAGCATTGTTCCTGCATGGGTTTTTTTTTTAAATTACCCTCATAATGTGATTTAAAATGTATTGTTTGTGCCAATCTGCAGATAGTTGTGAAGAAGTTGAGCAGCATACAGAAATAAATAAGGTAAGGCTACAATAAATGGAACACATTTAGTACTGGTATCATATGTAAGTAATTTGTTATTTTCTCTGTAGCTAATTTGGCAACTAGCATCAAGTAAAACCCAGAGATTTCTTATCAAAATACAAAGAGTAAGAGGATAACTAAACTATGGAATTCTACGGCTCACAAGGGTAACCTCTGGAGGCAGAGCGCATTGGGCTGATTCTATTTTTACAAAAGAAAAAAGAATTATACAGACAATGTAATCAGACAGGATGCGTGTAAAATATTGGATTAAAGTAACAGAGTGCCAGAGGAAGTATTTAAAGGGTTTAACATCTTTGAAAGTAGTTACATCTCCAGGTCCAGATAAATGCATCCTCAGATGTTAATGAAAGTAGAAGTAATGGGGGCATTGGCCATCATTTTCCAATCTCTCCTGCCTACAGGTGTGATGCTAGAGGACTGGAGAACTGATAATGCTTTGAGAGGGAAAGGGGTTCTGATATAAATAGGGAGAGAGGGGGAGGCAGATAGAAGATGGATAGAGGAGAGGATAGGTGGAGAGGAGACAGACAAGTCAAAGAGGCGGGGATGGAGCCAGTAAAGGTGAGTGTAGGTGGGGAGCTAGGGAGGAGATAGGTCAGTCCAGGGAGGACGGACAGGTCAAGGGGGCGGGATGAGGTTAGTAGGTAGGAGATGGGGTGTGCGGCTTGGGGTGGGAGGTGGGGATAGGTGAGAGTAAGAACAGGTTAGGGAGGTGGGGACGAGCTGGGCTGGTTTTGGGATGCGGTAGGAGGAAGGGAGATTTTGAAGCTTGTGAAATCCACATTGATACCATTGGGCTGCAGGGTTCCCAAGCTGACTATGAGTTGCTATTCCTGCAGCCTTCGGGTGGCATCGTTGTGGCACTGCAGGAGGCCCAGGATGAACATGTCATCTGAGGAATGGGAGGGGCAGTTGAAATGGTTCGCGACTGGGAGGTGCAGTTGTTTATTGCGAACCGAGCGCAGGTGTTCTGCAAAGTGGTCCCCAAGACCTGCGCTCGGTTGGCAATAAACAACTGCACCTCCCAGTCACAAACCATTTCAACTCCCCCTCCTATTCCTCAGATGACATGTCCATCCTGGGCCTCCTGCATTGCCACAACGATGCCACCCGAAGGCTGCAGGAACAGCAACTCGTATTCAGCTTGGGAACCCTGCAGCCCAATGGTATCAATGCGGACTTCACAAGCTTCAAGATCTCCCCTCCTCCTACCGCATCCCAAAACCAGCCCAGCTTGTCCCCACCTCCCTAACCTGTTCTTTCTCTCACCTATCCCCTCCTCCCAACTCAAGCTGCACCCCCATCTCCTACCTACTAACCTCATCCCGCCCCCTTGACCTGTCCGTCCTCCCTGTGCTGACCTATCTCCTCCCTACCTCCCCACCTACACTCACCTTTACTGGCTCCATCCCCCCTCTTTGACTTGTCTGTCTCCTCTCCACCTATCCTCTCCTCTATCCATCTTCTATCCGCCTCCCCCTCTCTCCCTATTTATTTCAGAACCATCTTCCCCACCCCCATTTCTGATGAAGGGTCTCGGCCCGAAACATCAAGCTTTCCTGCTCCCATGATGCTGCTTGGCCTGCTGTGTTCATCCAGCTCTACACCTTGTTATCTTGGATTCTCCAGCATCTGCAGTTCCTATTATCTCTGATAATGCTTTGACTTGTCTCAAGAAGGTAGAAAGGGGCAGACTGAATAATTACAGCCTGCCAACCTCACTTCCATGATGAACTTTTTCCATTAATGACTTCAAGAGTCAGGATCAACTTGTCGTGGTGGAGGGAATGAATATTTTTAGTGGTGGGTTGGGGCTCAATCATCAGGAGTGCCTTGTTGCAGATGGTGTCAAACTTCTTAAGTGTCAACAGAGTTAATGTTTCGGGTCCCGGTGACCCTTCCACAGAACTGATGGCGGCTGGGAAAACGTCAGTTTATATACAGAAATAGGGAGGTGGGTGGGGTAGGGAGTAAACGATAGGATAGAGCCCAAAGAGAGAGAAAGACAGTTGGACAGACAGAGGAGTTGCTAACGATCAGGCTGGGAGGGTGAGTCGTTGTTAATGGGGACGGTTAGTGACTAACACAGGGGTGTGTAATGGCAGGCTATGTGATAACAAGGCCTGGTGTGTGGGGTGGGGGGCTGGGACATGGGAGAGTTTAGGCCCTAAAGTTATTGAACTCAATATTGAGTACGGAGGGCTGTAGGGTTCCCAAGTGGAAAATGAGGTGTTGTTCATCCAGCTTGTGCTGGGCTTCACTGGAACACTGTAGCAAGCCGGAGACAGAGATGTTGGCCAGGGAGCAAGGTGGTGCATCGACTTGGCAGGCAACAGGTAGTTCAGGGTCTTCTTTGCGAGCAGAACGTAGATGTTCTGCGAAGCGGTTGCCAAGTCTACGCTTCGTTTCCCCAATGTAGAGGAGACCACATTGTGAGCAGCGGATGCAGTAGACTAGATTCTAGGAAGTGTAGGCGGTGTTGCTTCACCTGGAAGGTATGTTTTGGGCCCTTGGATACTGGGGAGGGAGGAGGTCAATGGGCAGGTGTTGAACCTTCGCCAGTTACAGGGGAAGGTGCCGTAGGGCTGTGGGGAGGTGTTGGGGGTGAAGTATCAACTGATGTTTCCCCAGCCACCATCAGTTCTGTGGAAGGGTCATGGGACCTGAAACGTTAACTCAGTTTTCTCCTCCACAGATGCTGCCAGAGCTGCTGAGCTTTTCCAGCAACTTTGTTTTTGTTCCTGATTTACAGCATCCACAGTTCTTTTGTTTTTTTTCTCTTACGTGTCAATGCAGCTGCACTCATCCAGGCATGTGGAGAATATTCAATCAAACCTTTGTGTTGGTAGATGTTGGACAGGATTCAGGGAGATGAATTATTTGCTGTAGAATCTGCTCAGATTCTCAAATAAATATGTGGTGTTACCAAGAAATAAAAGAATTATCAAAACTGTACAAAACTTTGTGAATCTTGTTACAGTTCAGTTGTAACATGGGGTGGTCTGTTAGTTATGCTTAATTTTATGTAGTATTTTTGATCCCCCACTGAGATAGCAATAAAATGTTCAGATTTACATTTCTCCTCTCACATTAACATGGAACAAAGGCACTTTTATTTAAGCAGATGAATATTGAATGTTTCTGAATGAACCTGATTAATCTTTTGGAGGTGTGATTAGGACAAGCTGCTCATTATTAGTTGGTACAGTATGGAGCTGGGGCTCATTTTTAACAAATTCTCCTCATTCCACTCGGTGTTTGACAATTCTTTAACATGATTGTCACAAGAGATTCCAGACAATTGGTGTATTTTTTCATTTTTTCAATTAAGAATTGACAGCATGGTTAAATATCAATGCCACTAAGTCCTTTAGAGAGCAAGATTGCCCGAGGGACCATCAAGAATCAACGTTTTCTCTTTAAGGCAGGATGGAAATAGAATTCATAGCCAACCTCCATCAGGTAGAAATGTTGTGCTACAATTAAATTATTCTGACATCATTGCTCTCCCACATAGCATCAGACAATGAATTTGTCTGATTGTAAGCTATTAATAAAGGCATATACCTAAAAGCAACATACGTACTCAATTAGCTGGGAAAATCTCTGTAAGTTGTTCTCAGAAATGCTACAAAGTCCAGCAAAGTTAAAATGTAGAAATCTCCGTTGAAACTATGAGCACATGAATATTTAATGTGTTGATATTATATTCTACTCAAGTAAATGAACCAATAATCTCTGTGTTGAACAATTATTGCCTCTATTGAAATAAGAGAGAACAAATTACATATGGGCACGGTTAAATGCCTGAGCACTAATACATTCAACAATAAGTCTTGGCCAAAGTCATTAAATATTTAATTCCCAAATAGAGATATGAAGAAGAATAAGAGCTTGATTTATAGTTTCATCTTTAGTCAATGGAACAAAACCTCCAGGCCCTTACTCCTTTTAAGGAAAATACAATAACGGACTTAGGAGCAGAAGCAGGACACTTGGCCCTTCGAAAAATTCCACTATTTAATAAAACGATCTGGTTGTAGTCTCAGTTCAACTTTCCTGTCTGCGCCCATCACTCTTGAGCAACGCTTCAGCGTCTTTGACTTGCGAGATCCAGTCTGTCCCACCTTGCTATGGCGGCAATGCAGTGGCTTCAGTGTTGGCTTCAGCAGTGGCTTCAGTGTGGTGGGTCCGGTCTGGTAATCCTTGCTTTGACGGCCTCAGGTGTGGCTTCCGCAGCAGTGTCCTGTAGCCACTCCATAAGCCAAGGAGCCATGGATGAACAAAAGATGAACTTTGTCCTAACTTTGTCTCATTTATTTCTTTTTATAATTTCTGCAGTTAAAATGGTGCTGAACTGTGGTGACTTACACACATCTCACTGAATTTTCATAAGTACAAGTGACAATAAGTTGCTATTCTATTTTATCCTATTCCCTTGTTTATCAGAAAATCTTAGATACAGACGTGCCTTAAAGTAATTTAGAGTAACATATTGTTGTCAACAACAAAAATAGGAATTGCTGGAAAAGCTGAGCAGGTCTGGCAGCTTCTGTGGAGAGAAATCAGAGTTAACATTTCAGGTTGAATGACCCTGCCTCAGAACCTGTTCCTGAGGCAGGGTCATTCAACCCTAAACATTAAGTCTGACTTCTCTCCACAGATGCTGACAGACCCGCTGAGCAATTCCAGCAATTTCTGAACTTGTCTCTGATTTACAGCATCCACAGTTCTTTCAGTTTTTATTAAATATATAATTGTACCATGTTGCTCATGATGACATTGCCTGAAATGTTTGTGGTGAGAAAGACCTATTTGCCAACTACGGTTCAAGATTTTCCCTGAGCTCAGAGTGGCTGAAATAAATTTGTGCTTTTTACTGCATTTAGGATTTTCAACATGCAATGCTAAGTGGATCCTCTCCCGTATGTAATAAAAGTACAAAATGCGAGAAATAAAAGACGAGGCAGGAACTGTGGAGAGGAGAAAAAAAAAACAGAGTTTGTACTTTATGTTGAAGACCTTTCCTCAGAAATGGGAAAATTAGAAATATAATAGGTATTGAGCAAGTGAATCAGAGGAGGGTGTTAAAGGAGAAAAAGGGGAATGCCAGTGACATAATGAAATATAGGAAATATTGAGGTGGTGCTTGGCTAAAGGGAGTGTTAATACAATTAACATAGAAACCAAAATATGCCAGGAGGCTGTGTGAAAGGTGAAATGATGAATAGCTGCCTGTTCCAAAATAAAAACAGTAGGCTAAAACCAAAAGCAGCAAAGAAAAGGAGAAAAAAAAGGGGCCAGGAATTGCTCTCTTAAATTATTGAGCTCAACATAGACTCCAAGAGGCTTTAAAGTTCCCAACTGAAAACTGAGATGTCTGTTCATCAGGTTTGGCTTGAGATTCTGTGGAACTGGCAGAAGGCCAAGGACAGATAGGTCAGAGTTACAGAAGCAGCAAATTAAAGTGATGAATGACCAGAAGGTTGAAGTCATGTTTATGGACTGAACAAAAATATTTGCTGGGAGGTTTGCGGTATTGAGGATTGCAAAAAGCACTGCACGGCCCAGGGAGCTGACTTACACTTACGCCCCACCATTGTTTATATGATCTTGCTGTTATAAATTGACTATACAGCTTCCTTTACAAGTGGCCATAATTCAAAAGCACTCCATTGGCTATGAAACTCTTTTGATTAGAAATAATAATTTTTTGTACTTGAGATAATAGGAACTGCAGATGCTGGAGAATCCGAGATAACAAGGTGTGGGGCTGGATGAACACAGCAGGCCAAGGAGCATCAGAGGAGCAGGAAAGCTTGACATTTCGGGCCTAGACCCTTCATCAGAAATGGGGGAGGGGAAGAGGGTTCTGAAATAAATAGGGAGAGAGGGGGAGGCGGATAGAAGATGGATAGAGGAGAGGATAGGTGGAGAGGAGGCAGACAAGTCAAAGAGGCGGGGATGGAGCCAGTAAAGGTGAGTGTAGGTGGGGAGCTAGGGAGGAGATAGGTCAGTCCAGGGAGGACGGACAGGTCAAGGGGGCGGGATGAGGTTAGTAGATAGGAGATGGGGGTGGGGCTTGAGGTGGGAGGAGGGGATAGGTGAGAGGAAGAACAGGTTAGGGAGGCGGGAATGAGCTGGGCTGGTTTTGGGATGCGGTTGGGGGAGGGGAGATTTTGAAGCTTGTGAAATCCACATTGATACCATTGGGCTGCAGGGTTCCCAGGCTGAATATGACTTGCTGTTCCTGCAGCCTTCAGGTGGCATCGTTGTGGCATTGCAGGAGGCCCATGATGGACATGTCGTCTGAGGAATGGGAGGGGGAGTTGAAATGGTTCGCGACTGGGAGGTGCAGTTGTTTGTTTGTGCAATTGTTTGCAGGTGAACCTGCACATCTGCCAATGTGGTATACTTTATCCGCTGTACTCGTTGTAGCCTCCTCTATATCGGGGAAACCAAGTGGAGGCTTGGGGACTGCATTGCAGAACACCTACGCTTGGTTCGCAACAAATAATTGCGATTCCTCAGATGGCATGTCCATCCTGAGCCGCCTGCAGTGCCACAATGATGCCACCCGATGGCTGCAGGAACAGCAAATCATATTTAGCCTGGGAACCCTGCAGCCCAATGGTATCAATGTGGACTTCCAAAGCTTCAAAATCTCCCCTCCCCTAACCGCATCCCAAAACCAGCCTAGCTTGTTCCCGCCTCTCTCACCTATCCCCTCCTCCCAACTCAAGCTGCACCCCCATCTCCTATCTACTAACCTCATCCCGCCCCCTTGACCTTTCCGTCCTCCCTGGACTGACCTATCTCCTCCCTACCTACAGTCACCTTTACTGGCTCCATCCCTGCCTCTTTGGCTTGCCTGTCTCCTCTCCACCTATCCTCTCTTCTATCCATCTTCTATCCGCCTCCCCCTCTCTCCCTATTTATTTCAGAAGCCTCTTCCCCTCCCCTATTTCTGATGAAGGGTCTAGGCCCGAAATGTCAAGCTTTCCTGCTCCTATGATGCTGCTTGGCCTGCTGTGTTCATCCAGCTCTACACCTTGTTATCTCTTATTTCTTGTACTTGAGTATTGATTAAAAAAAACACATTTTGCCAAAGTATTTTGTCTTGCACTCCTCAGAAAAATTCACAAGATTGTTAATTTAAAAGCAAAACAATCATTTCCTCTGTATGAGAGGACCATGTTTAGTGGACTCTGATTGGTCACAGCAATGCCTCCTGACAGTTAGCCTCCGGGTTATTAAATTGTAAACCAGGCAAGTTGACACTGATTGGTGACAGCATTGCTCTGAGAAATGAAGCATTGAATGACTATTAACCATGCTGTTGAGCTGAGCCAGGTCAGTGTGTGTACATGTTCTGTCTGTCACCAAAACGTAGGGCCCTGTGTATTAAATGTAAGTAGCTTCCAGTACATGAAAGCATGCCACACTGTGAGCCTGACTGTCAATCATAAATGAGTCATTAGTGTAATACTTCGTACACCTAGGATTATCCAGTGAATGATGTCAAATTGCAGATACTAATATTCAACATTATACAGTCATAGAGTCATAGAGAAGTACAGCCAGAAACAGACCCTTCAGTCCAACTCATCCATGCCGAACAGATATCCTAAATTAATCTCGTGCCATTTGCCAGTATTTAGCCCATATTCCTCTAAAACCTTCTTATTCGTATACCCATCCAGATGCCTTTTAAATGTTGTAATTGTACCAACTTCCACACTTCCTTTGGCAGCTCATTCCATACATGCACCACCCTCTGTGTGAAGAAGTTGCCCCTTAGGTCCCTCTTAAATCTTTCCCCTCTCATCTTGAACCTATGCCGTCTTGTTTTGGTCTCCCCCATCCCAGGGAAAAGACCTTGGCTATTCATCCTATCTATGCCCCTGTATATAAACTTCTATAAGGTCAACCCTCAGCCTCCAATGCTTCAGGGAAAATAGCCGCAGCCTATTCAGCCTCTGATTTTAGCTCAAACCCTCCAACCCTGTTCAGAGATACTTGAAACCAAACAGCAGAGGCAGTCAGCTGTGCAGGTTCATTGCTGGATCAGACAGCTGTGCAGGTTTATTTCTCCATTCATCCACTTCCTGTGTGGTCACTGCTTTCTGTCTCTCTTCCTTCTTTTTAAAGTGCTGTTGTTTTGATCTCTTTTTTTCCAAAGTTCTAAAACACTGCAAAAGCTTATAAAACAGTAATTACTGCTCCTATGGTTCAAGGAAATCAGTTCCAACCCTGAAAATACCTCAAAAAAGGAACAGCTCTTACAGCCACAATTCTTACCTGTCCTCCATCTTAGATTGCCCAGAATTGTGTTGTCGTAGGATATGCAAGTGCAGACTGGTTGGGTATAGTCCATATCATGCTCATTATGAACTGTGAAAGAAATATGCTGCTTGATACAATTCATCAGACTTTAGGATATATGGCCTACATATCTAGCATCACACATGCACTGAAATTCTATTACCACATTTCTCATTTGTCTGATTGACAGAACATCTTTTTAGTTTGACAGTTGCATCCTCTGAACAACAGTTATTTTCCTTCTGAATAGCTAGCTTCAGCTGTTGGTCAAAAGCTTGAGATACCTTACCATCGATCTGTAATAAACTGGGCATTTTTCAAGACCAAAACAGGTGCCCTTAGGGCTTTCCATGAGTCTATACCATTTGCAATGAGAAATGATCTGATCAAGGTAATCAGGATCCACCATGGTGACTTAGATTTCATCATCAAAATTACTGTGAACAAATGGCTTGTTCCTCTATTTACGTGGTTACTGGTAAGGTCAAATTTGAGCAAAACAACATCCCAGAAATAACTGTAAACGAAGAGGTGTCATAGGGAAAAGGCTGTAACCTGTTTATATTGGAGAAGATGCAGATTTTGCCTCATTCCCCTGACTAATTCGCCTTTTGTAAATCCATACTACTTCTGCCCAATTCTGTCACTGTTTCCCAAGTGCTCTACTATAATCCTTGGTAATAAACTCTAACATCTTCTCCAATACTGATGTCAGGCTGACTGGTCTCTGACTGGTTTTCTCTCTACCTCCCTCTTGAAATAGTTGGGTTATGTTACTGATCCTCCAATCTGTACAAACTGTTCCAGAGTCTATAGAATCTTGGAAAATGACCTCCAATGCCTCCATTATTTCTTGGACCACTTCCTTAAGTACTCTGGGATGTAGATTATCAGGTCCTTGGCATTTATTGGACTTCATTCCTGTAAATTTCTACTCATGAATGGACCACACAACAAAGAAGACAGGTGGCTCCTACTTCTTCCTTTGCCAGATTGATGTTTATACCTGAAAATAATGGGGATATGTTACTGATTTTCCAGGGAGTTTGAGTTGTTGGGTCAACACACACTTTGAAAAGAACCAGTGGAGAGGCAAGGATGCAGTGCCAGGGACAGCTGAAGTGGTGATGAAGAGAGGGGTTTTAGGAGGGTCTGTAGATTCTGCAAGTGGGTGAGCAGAGCTGAGGTGGGGAAGGGGCCTGAACAGTGCAAGAAGAGCTTGCTACAGCTGGATGCACATGGGGGTCAGTGTGGGAGGAGTGCAGGGCTGCGGGAGGGAAGAAGAACAGATCTGAGGAGTGCTCCTCCTGACTGAAATGGATGTCCTTCTTTTTAAACTCGTCACCTGCTTGGAGCAGCACCATAAAAATAACTCAGGAAGTACTGGGAAGGTTTACACATTAACATTACTCTAATGTGGGGTCCCACAGATCTATTTCTGGTTCCAGGTTCCAGTGCAAGTCATATCTGTGGGCCATGCAGTGCTTTTGCAGCCCTGAATAGTCACAAACCTCTCAACAAATACTTCAGTTCAATCCATAAACAAGACCTCAACCTCCCAGTCATCTGTAATGTAATTTACTGCTTGCTGTTACTCTGGTCTATCTGCCCTTAGCCTTCTGACATGTTCCACTGAATTTCACACCAAACTTGATGGACAGCCGCTTCAGTTTTCAATTAAGAATTTTACAGTCTTTTGGACTCAATGTTGAGCTCAATGATTTCAAACAAAATAAATTTGCTTTGCAACTATTAGCATGAAATTGCATGCCCAACATAGAATTACAGTCATAGAGGCATGGATTCATAGAAGTGTACAGCACGGAAACAGATCCATTGTCCAAATCATCCATGCCAACCAGATATCCTAGATAAATCTAGTCCCATTAGCCAGCATTTAGCCCATATCCTTCTAAACCCTTCGTCTTCATATACCCAAATAGATGTCTTTTAAATGTTGTAATTGTACCAGCCTCCACCGCTTCCTCTGGCAGCTCATTCCATACACATACCACTCTATGTGTGAAAAGTTTAATCCTTAGGTCTCTTTTAAATCTCTGCCCTCTCGACTTAAACCTATGCCCTCTAGTTTTGGACTTCCCAACCACAGAGAAAAGATCTTGTCTATTTACCCTACCCATGTCCCTCGTGAGAATAATTCAGGAGACACAGCAAAAATTCAGTTCTAGGAAAAAGAAGCATGGTATAGGGACAATGAGGCAACCATGGCTGACTAAGGAAGTCAGGGATAGTATAAACGCAAAAGGAGAAAGCATATAATGTGGCGAAGGGCAGTGGGAAACCAGAGGATTGGGAAGCTTACAAAGACCAACAGAGGGCAACAAAAAAAGAAATAAGGAGGGAGAAGATTAAATATGAGGGTAAGCTAGCCAGTAATATAAATGAAGACTGTAAGTGTTTCTTCAGATATATAAAGGGCAAAAAAGAGGCAAAAATGGATATTGGACCATTGGAAAATGACGCTGGAGAGATAGTAGTGGGGAACAAGGAAATGGCTGACGAACTGAATAATTAGTTTGCTTCAGTCTACATGGTGGAAGAACACGAGTAATCTCCCAAAAATTCAAGAGAGTCAGGGGCGGAGCTGAATATGGTGGCCATCACCAAGGAGAAGGTGCTAGTAAAACTGATTGGCCTGAAGGTGGATAAGTCACCTGGACCAGACCCCAGAGTTCTAAAGGAGATAGCTGAAGAGATAGTGGAAGCGTTAGTGGTGATCTTTCAGGAATCACTAGAGTCAGGAAGGGTCCCAGAGGACTGGAAAATCGTTAACGTGACACCCCTGTTTAAAAAGGGAATAAGGCAAAAGATGGAAAATTTCAGGCTGATTAGCCTGACCTTGCTCGTTGGTAAGATTTCAGAGTCCATTGTAAAGGATGAGATTTCTGAATACTTGGAAGTGCATGGCAAAATAGGGCAAAGTCAGCACGGCTTCATCAAGGGGAGGTGATGCCTGACAAATCTGCTAGAATTCTTTGGGGAGGTAATGAGCAGGTTAGACCAAGGAGAGCCAATTGATGTTATCTACTTGGAACTTCCAGAAGGCCTTTAACAAGGTGCCACACAGGAGGCTGCTGAATAAGATAAGGGTCCATGGTGTTAGAGGCAAGGTGCTAGCATGTATAGAAGATTGGCTGTCTGGCAGAAAGCAGAGGGTGGGGATAAAAGGGTCTTTCTCAGGATGGCAGCTGGTGACTGGTGGTGTTCTGCAAAGGTCAGTGTTGGGACCACAACTTTTCATTTTACACATTAATAATCTAGATGAAAGAACTGTGGGCACTCTGGCTAAGTTTGCAGATGATACAAAGATAGGTGGAGGGACAGGTAGTATTGAGGATGTGGGGAGGCTGCAGGAGGATTTGGACAGGTTAGGAGAGTGGGCAAAGAAGTGGCAGATGGAATACAACGTAGGAAAGTGTGAGGTCATGTAGTTTGGTAAGAAGAATAGAAGCATGGACTATTTTCTAAATGGGGAGAAAATTCAGAAGTCTGAAGTGCAAAGAGACTTGGGAATTCTATCCAGGATTCTCTCAAGGTAAACTTGCAGGTTGAGTCAGTAGTTAGGAATGTAAATGCAATGTTGACATTTATTTTGAGAGGACTTGAATATAAAAGCGGGGATGTACTGCTGAGGCTTTATAAGGCTCTGGTCAGGCCACTTTTGGAGTATTGTGTGTAGTTTTGGACCCCATATCTCAGGAAGAATGTACTGGCCCTGGACTGGGTTCAGAGGAGGTTCACGAGAATGGTCCCAGGAATGAAAAGCTTATCATATGAGGAACGTTTGAGGACTCTGGGACTATACTCATTAGAGTTTAGGAGGATGAGGGGGGATCTAATTGAAACTTACAGAATACTGAATGGCCCGGACAGAGTGGATGTTGGGAAGATGTTTCCATTGGTAGGAGAGATAGGCCCCGAGGGTACAGTCTTAGAGTAAAGGGAAGATCTTTTAGAACGGAGATGAGGAGAAACTTCTTCAGCCAGAGAGTGGTGAATCTATGGAAGTCACTGCCACAGAAGGCTGTGGAGGCCAGGTCATTGAGTACATTTAAGACTGAGATAGATAGGCTCATGATTATCAAGGGGATCAAGAGTCACAGGGAGAAAGTGGAAGAATGGGGTTGAGGAACTTATCAGCCATGATTGAATGGCGGTGCAGACTTGATGGGCCGAATGGCCTAATTTCTGCTCCTATGTCTTATAGTCTTATGGTCTTATGATTTTGTAAACATCTATAAGGTCACCCGTCAGCCTCTGAAGCTCCAGGGAAAATAGCCCCAGACTATTCAACATCTCCCTATAGCTCAAACCCTGAAACCCTGGCAACATCCTTGTAAATCTTTTCTGAACCATTTCAAGTTTCACAACATCCTTCCTAAAGCAGGGAGATCAAAATTGAATGGAGTATTTCAAAAGTGGCCTAACCAATGTCCTGTACAGCTGCAGCATGTCCTCCCAACTCCTATACTCAATGCACTGACCAATAACGGTAAGCGTACCAAATACCTTCTTCACTCTCCTGTCTACCTGTGACTCCACTGTCAAGGAACTATGAACCTACACTTTAAGGTCTCTTTGTTCAGCAACACTCCCCAGGACCTTACCATTAAGTATGTATGTCCTGCCCTGATTTGCCTTTCCAAAATGCAGCACCTCACACTTATCTAAATTAAACTCCATCTCCCACTCCTCGGCTCATTGGCCCATCTGATCAAGATCCTGTTGTACTCTGAGATAACCTCCTTTGTTGTCAATACACCTCCAATTTTAGTGTCATCTGCAAACTTACAATCCATACTGCCTATGTTCATTTCCAAATCATTTATACAAATGACAAAAAGCAGTGGACCCAGCACTGATCCTTGTGGCACACTGCTGGTCACAGGCCTCCAGTCTGAAAAGCAACCCTCCACCTCCACCCTCTGTCTCCTACCTTCGAGCCAATTCTGAATCCAAATGGCTAGTTCTCCCTGTATTCCATTTAATCTAACCTTGCTAAACAGTCTATCATGAGGAACCTTGTCGAATGCCTTACTGAAGTCCATGTAGATCATGGCCACCGCTCTGCCCTCATCAATATTCTTTGTTACTTCTTCAAAATACTCAATTAAGTTAGTGAGACATGATTTTGCACATACAAAGCCATGTTGACTATCCCTAACCTTTCCAAATAAATATAAATCCTGTCCCTCAGGATTTCCTTAAACAACTTTCTCACCATAGATGTCAGGCTCACGAGTCTCTAGTTCCCTGGCTTTTCCTTACCACCTTTCTTAAATCGTGACACAACGTTAGCCAACCTCCAGTCTTCTAGCACCTCACCTCTGGCTATCGATGATATACATATCTCATCAAGGGGCCCAGTAATCACTTCCCCAGCTTCCCACAGAATTCTAGGATACACCAGATCAGGTCCTGGGGGTTTATCCACTTTTATGTGTTTTAGACTGTCTAGCATCTCCTTCTGTAATATGGACATATTTTAAGATGTTGCTATTTATTTCCCTGTGTTCTCTATCTCCCATATCCTTCTCCACAGTAAAATCCAATGCAAAATATTTGTTTAGTATCTCCCCCATCTCCTGCGGCTCCACAAATAGGTAGCCTTGCTGATCTTTAAGGGGCCCTATTCTCTCCCTAGTTACCCTTTTGTCCTTAATGTATGTATAAAATCCCTTTAGCTTCTCCTCAGCCCTATTTGCCAAAGCTATCTCATGCCCTCATTTTGTCCTCCTGATTTCCCTCTAACATGCTACTGATTTTATACTCTTTGAAGGATTCACTCGATCTCTGTTGTCTATACTTGACATATGCTTCTTTCTTATTCTTGACAAAAATCTCAATTTCTCTAGTCATCTAGCATTCCCTACACCTACCAGCCTTGCCCTTCACCCTAACAGGGACATATTGTCTCTGGATAAAAACTGAAAGAACTGCGGATACTGTAAATCAGGAATAAAATCAAAATCAGTTCTGAGGAAGGGTCACCGGACCCGAAACGTTAACTCTGTTCTTTCCTGCACAGATGCTGCCAGACCTGCTGAGCTTTTCCAGCAACTTTGTTTTTGATACTGTCTCTGGACTCTCGTTATCTCATTTTTGAAGTCTTCCCATTTTCCAGCCATCACTTTATCTGCAGACATCTGTCCTTAATCAACTTTTGAAAGTTCTTGCCTAATACTGTCGAAATTGGCCTTTTCCAATTTAGAACTTTAACTTTTAGATCCAGCCTGTCCTTTTCCTTCACTATTTTAAAACTAATAGAATTATGGTCACTGGCTCCAAAGCTCCCCTCTGACACCTCCGTCACCTGCCCTGCCTTATTTCCCAAGAGTAGGTCAGGTTTTGCATCTTCTCTAGTGGGTACGTCCACATTCTGAATCAGACAATTTTTTTGTACACACTTTACAAATTCCTCTCCATTCAAGCCCTTAACACTACGGCAGTCCCACTCTATGTTTGGGAAGTTAATATGCCTTACTACAACCACCCTATTATTCTAACAGTAACTGAGATCTCCTTACAAAATTGTTTCTGAATTTCTTTCTGATGATTGGGCTGTCTATAGTACAACCCCAATAAGGTAATCATTATAGCACAGAAGAGACTATTTGGCTGATTGAGACTATACCAACAGAAACTGCTCTATATCTACACTGGGGTGAGAGATAAAAGGTACTGCGGATGCTGGAGAATCCGAGATAACAAGCATGGGGCTGGATGAACACAGCAGGTCAAGCAGCATCATAGGAGCAGGAAAACTTGACGTTTCGGGCCTAAACCCTTCATCACTGGTCCTACTTTCCAGCACCAGGCCCATAGCCTTGAAGGTTAGGACAGTTCAAATGTTCATCCAAGTGCTTTTCAAAGGTTGTGACCTCAACAATCCTCCAAGGCAGTTCATTCTGGATTCCCACCATGCTCTGGGTAGAAACCGTTTTCCTCAAATCCCCTCCAAATCTCCTGGCTTCCACCTTAAGAATTATATGCTTGTTTTACTGATCTTTTGACTAAGGAAAGCAGCTGCTTTCTCTTCACCCTGTCCATGCTCCTCATAATCTTATACTCCTCTATCAGGTCCTCTCTCAGCCTTTTCTGCTCCAAAGAAAACAATCTGCCCTTATCTATCCTCTCTTCATTGCTAAACTGCAAAATTCTTTTTATTTATTCCCACATGAGAGGCGAGCATTGTTGACTAGGCCAGCATTTATTGCTCAGAGGACAGTTAAGAGTCAACCACATTGCTGTGAGTCTGGCACCACACATAGGCCAGACCAGGTGCAGATGGCAGATTTGATTCCCTTCAGGGCATTAGCAAATCAGATGGGTCTTCACAATATTTGACAGTGTTGCTATTAGGACAGCTTCTTAATCCAGAGATCTATCGAATTCAAACTTCTTCATGTTGGGAATATTTATCATGGAATCATAGAATCCCTACAGGGTGGAAACAGGCCATTCGGTCCACACCGCCCCTCTGAAGAGCATCCCACCCAGACCCATTCCCCTAACCCTGCATTTCCCATGTCTAACACACCTCACCTAAACATCTCTGGGCACTATGAGCAATTTTAGTATGGTCAATCTACTTACCCGGCACATCTTTGGACTGTGGGAGGAAACCGGAGCACCCGGAGGAAACCCACGCAGACACGGGGAGAATGTGCATACTCCACACAGACAGCCCAGTGACATTATCACTGCACCATCACCACACCATGCTAGAAAATGAAATACATCAGACAGGTCATCACCTTAAAAGATTAATCTAGCATCTCTTTCCAAGAATGCTGATAGACCTGCCAAGTATTTAAGATAACAGGGTGTGGAGCTGGATGAACACAGCAGAAAATCAATTCTCTGATGAAGAGTCTAGGCCCGAAACGTCAAGCTCTCCTGCTCCTATGACGCTGCTTGGCCTGCTGTGTTCATCCAGCTCCACACATTGTTATCTCGGATTCTCCAGCATCTGCAGTTCCTATTATCTCTGCCAAGTATTTACTTTAGTTTCTGTTTTATTTCAGGTTTTCTGAATCCACAGTAGCTTCCTTTTGTATCAAATCATGTCTGTTCTTCTTCCAAAGGATCTATCTTTGCAAGTTGTGCGACCATCTGAAAATGCATCACCTATATTTGTGAAAATAGGAAGAATGGAACAAGGAGGCATTTTTGTAAGTTTGACTTATATTGGCATGACAGGGCTGATTTTCAACATCCACGCACTGTCTATCAATGTCCATCTAAAAGCGATTGTGCAATGAGAAAAAAATTGCTCAGTTGGAGCATTCAAAATATAATGCAATAGTTACTTGAAAAGGAACAAGGGGATTATTGGGAGAAGGCATTAGGTGAGATGCTCATTTGGACAGCTTGTGCAGACATGATGGGCCAAATAGTATTCTTCTGCGATGTATAACAATTCTGTGCTTCTTTAGTTTTCCCTCCTTGTCCACAAGCTCACCTCCGTAGTAGCCTGAGGTACCAGCTTCTTTTGTGTTATTGTGTCATTCTTTAGTGACACCTTCAGCTGAAATATCCACTGAGGGTCGGTTCCCTGAACTGCTGTGTAAATGTTGGAGACAATACCACCTCCATTTAGTCTGTTTGCCTCACTTTTATACATCAGAAGATTGAATATTAATTGATATTATTGATAACTTGCGTTCTGTCTCTCTCCAAGTGGAAATCCCACCTCTTACAGAGCTGCTGCCCAATCAGAGGTAGGCAACTCTGCAGTACCAACAGCTCAAATATCACTATAGTCCTACAAGATCATAGGGCTGCTCTCTTATTAGAGAGAGAGACAACTGGTGGTGGTTTAACTTGACGGTCACCATGCCTCAGACAAGGGGAGATGTTGAGAAGGCGGGACCTTCATGGTAATCTCAGCTAGAGCAGGAATTGAACCCGTTTTGTAGGTATCAGTCTGCATCATAAGCGAGCCAACCAGTCAACTTCGCTGGATACAAGATTTAACTCTGGAGCAGCTCCATCGAAATCTACTTAAAAAAAGAGTAGAAATTGTACTTCTTGCTTATGTCAGAATTTCCTAGTGGATCTTAAATTTACTTTTTATCATGTAAAGCTTGAAATATGCATTCAGAATGTAGCCAGACAGGATGTGTTTCAATCTACATCCTCCTAAAACACACGAACGGCAACAACAAGAGCAGAAGGTATCTCTGTTCGTTCATGTGATGGAAGTGTATCTGAAGCATCTACTATCACTATCCACAGCTCCAGGCTACGGCATTCAAGTAAAAGTGCATGTTGACTTCCTGATTGAACTGTAATGCGCTACCACCAAATGAAGTTTCATTTTTGACACATTAGTTCACATACCTAGCATGAAAAAGCATATGTTTTGCATTTCTGATATCTGTACTCCTTCTGATATCGTTTGGAAACCCAGAGATTTTGCTCACAATATAATTGTATATGTTTATATATTAGTGTTCTTAGTTCAAAGTGACCTATTTCAAATTCTTGGACAATACAGTTATTTTGACTTTACTATATTATTGACTGTAGTTTTTCAGATCAGGTACAAAAACGAGTGTATACGATGCCAGTGAATTATTAGAAACAGAAGAGATACAAAAATGATAGGCCCTAGAATAGACCTCATGATACCTTTATTGCCAGCTTGTGACTCTATATAGCCTTGCAAGCTAATAATACTTTGTAGTCTATCTAAATTGACTGCCAAAAACTTTGCTATTTTGTCTTTATTCTTTCCTGGGATGTGGGCATCACTGGTGCAGCTAGCATTTGCTGCCTATCCCAATTGTTCTGGAACCAAGTGGTTGACTATGCTCCTTCAGAAGGCAGTTAAGAGTCAATCACATTGCTATGCCTCCTGAATTGTATATAGGCAGACCAAGTAAGGATGGCAGATTACTTGAGAGGTAGGAGGAACTACAGATGCTGGAGAATCTGAGATAACAAGGTGCAGAGCTGGAAAATAGGGAGTGAGGGGGAGGTGGATAGAAGATGGATAGAGGAGAAGATAGGTGGAGAGGAGACAGACCGGTCAAAGAGGCGGGGATGGAGCCAGTAAAGGTGAGTGTAGGTGGGGAGTTAGGGAGGAGATCGGTCAGTCTAGGAAGGACGGACAGGTCAAGGGGGCGGATGAGGTTAGTAGATAGGAGATGGGGGTTGGACTTGAGGTGGGAGGAGGGGATACCTCCTTCCCCTCCCCCATTTCTGAAGAAGGGTCTAGGCCTGAAATGTCAGCCTTCCTGCTCCTCTGATGCTGCTTGGTCTGCTGTGTTCATCCAGCTCTACACCTTGTTATCTCAGATTCTCCAGCATCTGCAGTTCCTACTATCCCTGAAACAATTTTAACCCCACTGCGAAGCCTCTTCTAAGGATGCCTACCCTGAAGAAGTTATCCTCCTCCCTCCGGGAAAACCTCAGTGGATCTCTCTCCCACTGCAACTCTCTCATAATCTCTTCTGCCTTGAAACTGCTCGACCACGTCCTGAAGCAAACCAGGTACGACAGCCACATCACCTTTCTTAGTACCTGCCAAGGGAACCAGATCATCCCCAATGGACGGCAGTCCACATTCACGCCTTCCCAATTTGGCCCCAACCGTGACAATGTCTACATTCAGAACATCGAAACTCTTCAGAAGCGTTTCTCCCTGCGACTCCTGAAACATACACTCGCAGCAATGCGCCAGCATCTCCTGGCACTACAGTCAAGCCTACTTCAGCTCAGAGCCTCCCTCTCCCAGGCCTGCAAAGGACCTCTCCTGTTTTTTATTCTTCGTAGGATCCACAACCTGAACTCACAATTCTACTCAGCTTTATTGGACACTAAAAACCATAAGTACAGTAAACTTACTGGTGCCTACCACCCAAAACGGGCTTCCTCCACCTCCCAAAACCCCAACCCTACCCAGGACCTCCCCCACAGTGTGCCCGCTGCCATTGGCCATGTGGCCACTGTCGGAGCAACCACGGATGACATCACATTCTCCGCCGCCGGGTACACCACTTCCGGGACAGCGAATGCCACCACCTCCATTTCCGAGGCCAACACCATAGACACTGAGGACGCACCTACTGTCACTGCTGGTGCCACCTCCTACACTGCTCCGCCCACCGCCAACGGTACTCCGCTCACCGCCGACACCGATGCAATCCCGTCCACCACTGACGCCAATGCAACTCCACCCACCACCGCTGACGCAACTCCGCCCACCACCGCCGCAACTCCACCCACAGCTGACGCCGATGTCTCTCTGCCCACCGCCTCCACAGCCAGCAGCTCCAGAGGAGACAAAGGCACCCAGCCCTGCTGAGTCTTCACCATCCCCCCAGACCTTCCCCTTACTGAGGACGAACAGTCAGTCGTCAGTAAAGGGCTCACCTTTGTCCCCCTCCACAAACATATCAACGAATACCGCTCACGTCTGGACATTGAGCAGTTTTTCCGCCGCCTCCGCCTCCGCGCTTACTTCTTTAACCGTGAGCCTAACCCTCCCGCTACTGATCCCTTCTCCCACCTCCAACACACCACCTCCTCCTGGACACCACCCCAAGGCCTCCTACCCTCCCTCGACCTCTTCATCTCCAACTGCCGTTGTGACATCAATCGCCTCAAACTCTCCACCCCTCTCACCCACTCCAACCTTTCCCCCACAGAACGTGCTGCCCTCCGCTCCCTCCACTCCAATCCCAACCTCACCATAAAACCTGCGGACAAGGGAAGGGCAGTTGTACCATGGCACACTGACCTCTACATCGCCGAGGCCAGACGCCAACTCTCCAACACCTCCTCCTACTGCCCCCTCCGATCATGACCCCACCCCGACCACCAAAACATCATCTCCCAAACCATCCACAACCTCATCACTTCAGGTGACCTCCCACCCACAGCCTCCAACCTCATCGTTCCCCAACCCCGCACCGCCCGCTTCTATCTCCTTCCCAAAATCCACAAACCTGAATGCTCTGGTCGACCCATTGTCTCCGCCTGCTCCTGCCTCACTGAACTTATCGCCACCAACTGGACTCCATTTTCTCCCCCTTGGTCCAGATACTCCCTACCTACGTCCGTGACACCACCCACGCCCTCCACCTCCTCCAGAACTTCCAATTCCCCGGTCCCCAACACCTCATCTTTACCATGGACATCCAGTCCCTATACACCTGCATTCCCCATACAGATGGCCTAAAAGCCCTCCGCTTCTTCCTGTCCCACAGGCCTGACCAGTCCCCCTCCACTGACACCCTCATCCGCTTAGCCGAACTCATCCTCACCCTCAATAACTTCTCTTTCAATTCCTCCCACTTCCTACAGATAAAGGGGGCGGACATGGGTACCCGCATGGGCCCAAGCTATGCCTGCCTCTTTGTAGGTTACATGGAACAATCCCTCTTCCGTATCTACACTGGCCGTAAACCCCACCTCTTCCTCTGTTACATTGATGACTGTATTGGTGCCGCCTCGTGCTCCCATGAGCAGCTCGAACAGTTCATCTACTTCACCAATACCTTCCACCCCAACTTTAAGTTCACCTGGACCATCTCTAACACCTCCCTCACCTTCCTGGACCTCTCTGTCTCCATCTCCAGCAACCACCTAGAAACCGATATCCATTTCAAGCCCACCGATTCCCACAGGTACCTAGAATACACCTCCTCCCACCCACTTTCCTGCAAAAATGCCATCCCCTATTCCCAATTCCTTCGCTTCTGCCGCATTTCTTCCCAGGATGAGGCATTCCACTCCCGTACATCCCAGATGTCCTCGTTTTTCAAGGACTGCAACATCCCCCCCATAGTGGTCGAGAACGCCCTTGACCATGTCTCCCGCATTTCCTGCAACTCATCCCTCACACCCCATCCCCGCAATAAAAACCAAAACAGAATCCCCCTCATCCTCACGTACTACCCCACCAACCTCCGGATCCAACGCATCATCCTCTGACACTTCTGCCATCTACAATCCAACCCCACCACCAAAGACATTTTTCCCTCCCCACCTTTATCTGCTTTCTGGAGGGACCACTCTCTCCGTGACTCCCTTGTCCGCTCCACACTCCCCTCCAGCCCCACCACACCTGGCACTTTTCCCCGCAACCACAGGAAGTGCTACACCTGCCCCCACACCTCCTTCCTCACCCCCATCCCAGGCCCCAAGAAGACTTTCCACATCAAGCAGATGTTCACTTGCACATCTGCCAATGTGGTATACTGCATCTGCTGTTCCCGGTGTGGCCTCCTCTACATCAGGGAAACCAAGCGAAGGCTTGGGGACCGCTTTGCACAACACCTACACTGAGTTCGCAACAAACAACTGCACCTCCCAGTCGCGACCATTTCAACTCCCCCTCCCATTCTGCAGACGACATGTCCATCCTGGGCCTCCTGCAGTGGCACAATGATGCTACCCGAAGGTTGCAGCAACAGCAACTCTTCCGCTTGGGAACCCCGCAGCCCAAAGGTATCAGTGTTGACTTCACAAGCTTCAAAATCTCCCCTCCCCCAACTGCATCCCAGAACCAGCCCAGCTCGTCCCCGCCTCCCTAACCTGTTCTTACTCTCACCTATCCCCTCCTCCCACCCCAAGCCGCACACCCCATCTCTTACCTACCAACCTCATCCCGTCCCCTTGACCTGTCCGTCCTCCCTGGACTGACCTATCTCCTCCCTAACTCCCCATCTACACTCACCTTTACTGGCTCCATCCCCGCCTCTTTGACCGGTCTGTCTCCTCTCCACCTATCTTCTCCTCTATCCATCTTCTATCCACCTCCCCCTCTCTCCCTATTTATTTCAGATCCCTCCCCCATTTCTGAATAAGGGTCTAGGCCCGAAACATCAGCTTTCCTGCTCCTCTGATGCTGCTTGGCCTGCTGTGTTCATCCAGCTCCACACCTTGTTATAGCAGATTACTTTCTGTTTTGTACTTTCTATAACACACATTATTTCATGCTTACAATTACTGGAATTAGGTTTATATTAGAAAGAATATTAATTGAATTTAAATTCCATGAAAAACATGTCTCTAGTCCTGGGTCTGGATTTGCTATCATCTCTCTCAATGAGCACAGTTTGTTTTGAATTGCAACCAAAACTGATATTTGATTTAAGTTAATACCTTACCAAGGAAGTTGTGAGATCACTTGGAATTTTATTAAGTGTTGAATTACAGAGTTATTGCACAGCTACATCACCTATTATGCATTTAATTATCAATATAGCAAAGGAACTCAAATAGGCCTTTTTACCCCTCGAGTTTTCTTCTACTATTCGGTTCGATCATAAGTAACTCGTCCTAACTCAATTTATCAACCTTGGTGATATAACCCTCAACTCCTTTGCCTAACAAATATCAATAAAATATGCTTGAAGCTTTGAACTGATTGAATCCTCGTCAGCTTTCAGAGAGAGAGAGACATTCAGATTTCCACGATATTTTCTGCAAAGAACTGTGTCTGTCAGTAGTGGAAAGGAACTTAGCTGGATAAATGTTATTCAGTTGGCGACAAATCGACAATTCATGTGTTCTTTTTCAGAATTGTTACACCATTGGTTTCCATTATTATGCACATTGTTCATGGATTTCATTTTTGCTTTATGCAACCCATTTGTATGCAGGTTTCAGGCCTAAGTACAGAGTATGTTATGTAACCTTCTATTTCTTCAGTGGGCATCAAAATAAGTTTATATTCAAATCCAGCATCCTCTTGAGTTACAAATATGCTGATATATATGGTAATATGCACTAGATAATTCATGACTTTTATTCAAACAAAATGATTCACTTTTGAAAGCAGTGCATCATGGAGGTATGACAACTTTATGAACTGTGGGCTAGCAGGAACTGGTTTGCACCGGGTGAAAATTTGCGATAAAGGATTATCCTGCACCAGTTGGCTCCAACCCAAGCAGTGTCCAAACCTTGTATTTATATGATTCCAGTGTGGAACCAGCACTAAACACACTATTGAGTGATTGCACACTTGAGCAGAAAGTGCTAAATTTTTAGCCTCTATCACAATTAAATTAAATGTAACTTGCACTACAGAGCACATGCATTGTGGCTGGAGAAGGTGCTGAATATCATTCCACAGCTCATTCTGTACTGTGAAAGATACAAGAATGGCACAGTGTGACAGAGCTTTCCTCTAATTGCCTGTTTTAACAGAACTATTTTTTTTTGCTGTTCACAGGGACTTACAGAAATCCCGGGCAGTACTTGTAACCTACGGTTAAGTCTGGTAAGAGTAGTAGTTAATATCTATATGAAAAACTTAATTGGGAGTTTTGTCTAGCTGTCATATAGCACAACATGTTCAGTGAAGGCTCCAACATACTATACGGCCTCAAACATACTGTTAATACCCAGTGTAAAGATGGCTGCTTTACTATCTCAGCCATTTCTTTTTGCTCGTGTAATTTATAAAGTCTGTCTTGGCCATTATCTTTTTCCATCTTTCCCTTCAATGCTTAAGTTTTTGTTCAATTCTGCTTCCTGATTTTTCTGCCTTAATTCTTCCCTACCATTGATAAAGATTTTAAAAGGGCTATTCCAACTTGGTATCTCTAGTCAAATATTGCACCATGGTGCGGCCGTCTAATCATTTGGGATGTGAACTGTATAGAGAATGCACATTGACGTTTCCCTACCTCAAGTACTTGCTGTGCCCTTGCTACCTTTAGTGCTTCCTTTAAGTGTTGTTCAACATGGAACAGCACTGATTCATTAGCCAAGGTGGGGAATGGCAAATCGCAAAAGGTTTCTAAGGCCATGTTTGTGCTGAACTTCGAGACTCCATGTAGCTGGAGTTAATGTTAAAGATTCCAAGGCTAGCCTGCTTCTTCTGTATTCCACACCATCCCATCTTGGGATGGTCATGGTGGAGTCTCCAATGGTGGCTATCTCATGCTGTTCCTTGTTAATCTGTGGGACAGCTCTCTCAGTATTGTCAATAGTGGTCAGACCTAAGAGGCAGCACATATTGGCATTAGTGCCAAACTTTACTGACTCTGCCAAAGGTTGAGGCCAAGGAAGTCTGTTTTATTACCATTTGCAGAAAGCCATACCATAATATTTGCATCTGGAATGCTTACCTTTGCAACGCTGACGGGGATCTCAGTGTAGGTGATTCACCTGGGTGAGGGAAGTGGTGGGGTTGCTGGGGAGGTGGGGTGGGGGATGCGGGGGTGGGGGGAGGTGGTGGATGTGGCTGAGAAGGTTACTTGGCTGCAGCACCACACTTATTAAAAGCAAATCTAACCCAATCCTCAATAATCTGGACCAGGAGTTCTTCTCCAAACATATTATAATATTCTATGATTCCACATGCCCAATTTCCGATAATGATTTTGTAATGGGTAGGCAGAAGCTCCACAGTAGTTTTGAGATGTATATCAGCATGGATAGGAACATAAGTAGATCACATCATGTTTTCTTCTGTTATTGGTAAGTAACATACAGTCATAGAGGTGTACAGCATGGAAATAGACCCTTTGGTCTCACTCATCCATTCCAACCAGATATCTTTAAATTAATCTAGTCCCATTTAAGAACATAAGAACATGAGAACTAGGAGCAGGGGTAGGCCATCTGGCTCCTCGAGCTTGCCCCGCCATTCAATAAGATCATGGCTGATCGTTTTGAGACTCAGCTCCACTTATCTGCAGGCTCACCATCACCCTTAATTCCTTTACTGTTCAAAAATTTATCTAGCCTTGCCTTAAAAACATTCAGCGAGGTAGCTTCAACCGCTTCACTGGGCAGGGAATTCCACAGATTCACAACCCTTTGGGTGAAGAAGTTCCTCCTGACTTCAGTCCTACGTCCGCTTCCCTTTATTTTGAGGCGATGCCCCCTAGTCCTAGTTTCACCTGCTAGTGGAAACAACCTCCCTGCCTCCACCTTATCTATTCCCTTCATATTCTTATATGTTTCTAAAAGATCTCCCCTCATTCTTCTGAATTCCAATGAGTATAATCCCAGCTTACTCAGTCTCTCCTCATAATCCAACCCTCTCAACTCTGGAATCAACCGAGTGAATCTCCTCTGCACCCCCTCCAGTGCTAGTATATCCCTTCTCAAGTAAGGAGACCAAAACAGCACACAGAACTCCAGGTGTGGCCTCACCAGGACCCTATACAGCTGCAGCATAGCCTCCCTGTTTTTAAAGTCCATCCCTTGAGCAATGGAAGACAAAATTCCATTTGCCTTTTTAATTACCTGCTGCACCTGCAATCCCACCTTCAGCGATTCATGCACAAGGACACCCAAGACCCTTTGCACAGCAGCATGCTGCAATTTTTTTACCATTTAAAACATAGTCCATTTTGCTGTTATTCCCACCAAAATGGATGACCTCACACTTATCAACATTGTACTCCATCTGCTAGACCTTTGCCCACTCACTTAGACTATCTATATCCCTCTGCAGACTTCCAGTGTCTTCTGCACACTTTGCTCTACCACTCACCTTAGTGTCATCTGCAAATTTTGACACACCACACTTAGTCCCCAACTCCGAATCATCCATGTAAATTGTAAACAATTGCGGTCCCAACACTGATCCCTGAGGCACACCATTAGCCACTGACCGCCAACCAGAAAAACACCCATTTACGCCTACTCTGCTTTCTACTGGTCAACTAATGCTCTATCGATGCCAATACATTGCCTGTAATACCGTGCAACTTCGTCTTATGTTGCAGCCTTTGATGTGGCACCTTGTCAAATGTCTTCTGGAAATCCAGATACACCACATCCACAGGTTCCCCATTGTCCACCATGCAAGTAATGTCCTCAAAGAATTCCACCAAATTAGTAAAACATGACCTACTCTTCATGAACCCATGCTGGGTGTTCCCAATGGGACAATTTATATCCAGATGTCATGCTGTTTCTTCCTTAATGATAGATTCAAGCATTTTCCCCACTACCGAAGTTAAGCTAACTGGCCTATAGTTACCTGCTTCCTTTTTTAAACAGTGGCATTACATTGGCTGTTTTCCAATCTGTGGGAACCACCCCAGAGTCCAGTGAATTTTGGTAAATAATTACTAGTGCATTTGCTATTTCCCCCATCACCTCTTTTAGTACCCTGGGATGCATTTCATCAGTGCCAGGAGAGTTGTTGTCCTTTAGCCACATTAGCTTGCCCAGCACTGCCTCCTTAGTGATAATGATAGTTACTAGGTCCTCATCTGCTGTAATATTCCTGCCATCAGTTTTCGGCATGTTATTTGTGTCTTCCACTGCGAAGACCGACACAAAATAACTGTTTAATGCCTCGGCTATTTCCTCATTCCCAGTTATTAAAGTGGCCTTCTCATCCTCTAAAGGACCAATGTTTACCTTCATCACACTTTTACGATTTACATATTTATAAAAACTTTTGCTTTCTGTTTTTATATATTTTCTATATTTTGAGCTAGTTTACTCTCATAATCTATCTTACTTTTCTTTATAACTTTTTTATTGCTTTCTGTTGGCCTTTAAAGATTTCCCAGTCTACTAGTTTCCCAATAGTCTTTGCTTTTTTGTATTTTTTTTTTCAATCTGATACTTTCCTTTATTTCCTTAGACATCCATGGCTGACTATCTCTTTCTCTACAGTTCTTCCTTATCACTGGAATGTACTTCTGCTGAGCACTGTGAAAAATTGTTTTGAAAGTCCTCCACTGTTCCTCAATTGACCCACCATAAAGTTTTTGATCCCATTCTACCTTAGCTAACTCCTCCCTCATTCCTTCATAGTCTCCTTTGTTTAAGCACAGGATATAGGTACTGGATTTAACCTTCTCACGCTCCATCTGTATTTTAAATTTGACCATACTGTGATCGCTCCTTCCGAGAGGATCCCTAACTGTGAGATCATTAATTATTCCGGTCTCCTTACACAGGACTAGACCTTGGGTAGCTTGCTCCCTCGTAGGTTCCATTATATATTGTTCAAGGAAATTATCGCGGATGCATTCTATGAACCCCTCCTCAAGGCTGCCATGATCGACCTGGTTTGACCAATCCATATGTAGATTAAAATCCCGCATGATACCATTTTTACATGCATTAGCTATTTCTATGTTTATTTCCCCCCCCACCACAATGTCATTATTTGGTGGCCTATAGGCCACACCTATCAGTGACTTCTTCTCCCTGCTATCCCTAATTTCCACCCAAACAGATTCAACCTTTTGTTCAGTAGAACTTATATCATCTCTCACTACCGCCCTGATATCATCCTTAAAAATCAGAGCGACACCACCTCCCTTACCTTCCTGTCTGTTCTTCCGAACAGTTTGATACCCCTGGATATTTATCTCCCTGTCATGACCATCCTGTAACCGTGTCTCTGTCATGGCCACTAAATCATACCCATTTGCCATGATTTGCACCGTCAACTCATCCACCTTGTTTCGAATGCTCCGAGCATTCAGATAAAGTGCCCTTATGCCAGTTTTTGTGCCTTCTTTTTGGGTCCAATCACCTCCATTACTAACAGCTCTTGAGTTCTCCTTCCCTTTAACTTTTCTCCTAATTTTCAATGGAGTTGAAGCTTCCTTGTCACCCGCTAACCTGCTGCTTTGCCTTCCATTAATTGTTATACTTCCTGTACGCTCTCTCCTCCCTTCCGCCCTACTGACTAGTTTAAAGTCCTATTGACCACCCTATTTACCCTTTTCGCCAGAGCACTGGACCCAGCCCTGTTCAGGTGGAGTCCATCCCAGCGGTATAGATCCCTCCTGTCCCAGAACTGATGCCAGTGCCCCATGTAAAGGAAGCCCTCTTTCCCACACCACTCTTTTAGCCACGTATTTACTTCCCTGATCCTCGCATCCCCATGCCAGTTCGCACGTGGCTCGGGCAGCAATCCAGAGATTATGACCCTTGAAGACCTGTTTTTTAATTTTGTTCCTAGCTTTTCATAATCCTGAAACAGGTCTTTTTCCTAGTCCTGCCTATGTTGTTGGTACCTACGTGGACCACAACAGCTGGATCCTCCCCCTCCCTCTCTAGTATCCTCTCAAGCCGGTCAGACATATCTCACACCCTGGCACCGGGCAGGCAACACACCATGCGGGATTCTCTATCCTGTTTGCAAAGGATACTGTCTATCCCACTGATGATGGAATCCCCTACAACTACAATCTGTCTTTTAGCTCTCCCCTCTTGAATGGCCTGGTCAGTTGACTCATCCTTCCTGCAGCCCTGTTCCTCATCCACGCAGGGAGCAAGTGCCGCATACCTGTGGGACAATGTCAAGGGCTGCGGCTCCTGTGTTCCTGTCTGCAGGGTCTCTCTACCTGCCTCACTCGCAGTCACACACTGCTGTCCCTGCCCGTTAGTTAGTTAATCTACCAGGTGTGACTGCCTCCTGGAACACAGTATCCAGGTATTTCTCCCCCTCCCGGATGTGCAGCAGTGTTTGGAGTTCGGATTCCAGCTCATCAATTTTGAGCCGGAGCTCCTCAAGCAGCCAACACTTGCTGCAGGTGTGGTCACTGCCGTTCTCAATGGGATCAGCTCGCTCCCACATCATACAGCTACAACACATCACCTGACCTGCCATCTCCACTTAGTTAATTATTTAAAATTAGTTTTTTTTAGTTTCACAGTGTTCTCTCGTTAAGTGATCTCTGCACCAGTAAGTTACTTCCCAAATTTATTGGATGAAAGTTAACCGTTACCCAGCCGACCACTCGCGCCCGCTCTGGGACTGATGGCCGCAGTCACGCGAGGTAAGACTTTTAAAATGAAAGCTTACCTTCCCAGGCTGCCCTCACGCTCTGTCCCGGACTCCCGCCGCTGAATAACTGCCAGCATTTGGCCTATATCCCTCTAAACCCTTCCTATTCATATACCCATCCAGATGCTTTTTAAATGTTGTAATTGTACCCGCCCCTACCACCTCCTCTGGCAGCTCATCCCATACACCAATTGCCCTCTGCATGAAAATGTTGCCCCTTAGGTCCCTTTTAAATCTTTGCCCTCTCATCTTAAACCTATGCCCTCCAGTTTTGGATTCCCTCACCTTGGGAAAAGACCTTGGCTATTCAGCCTTTCCAAGCCCCTCATGATCTTATAAACTTCTATAAGGTCACCCCTCAGTCTCCAACGCTCCAGGGAAAATAGACCCAGCTTATTCAGCCTCTCCCTCTCGCTCAAACACCCCAACTGCAGCAATACGCTTGTGAAACTTTTCTGAACCCTTTCAAGTTTCACAACATCTTTCCTATCACAGGGAGGTCAGAACTGAATGCAGTATTCCAAAATTGGCCTAACCATTATCCTGTATAGCCGCAACATGACCTCCCAACTACTATACTCAAAGCACTGACCAATAATGGCAAGCATACAAAATGCCTTTTTCACTACCCTGTCTATATGTAACATAAGCTTCAATTCTCTTGAAAAGCTCACATAAGTTTACTCAACAGCTCAGACTATGAGTTGCAGTTAGAGTAACTACGAACCAATCCTCCTCCCAGCATGCTTCTGCTGAACTGTACATGATTTCTGATGAAGGGTTTAGGCCCGAAACGTCAAGTTTTCCTGCTCCTATGATGCTGCTTGACCTGCTGTGTTCATCCAGCCCCATGCTTGTTATCTCGGATTCTCCAGCATCTGCAGTACCTTTTATCTCTTATCTATGGTATATGGTCATGTCATTTCTCATCCTGGTCTGTGGCTCATTAGCATATTTAGATCTTAAAGCCAAACAACACTTAAAGCAATAATACTGTATTTATTTTCATATTAAAATTACATATGCATAGGGCTAATTGTAAAACTATTTACACAGAAATATGAGTTGAAAGGTTTCAGAGTTTAAAAGTCTGCGTAAGTGATGGATTATTTGACAAACCTTCCAGGTCTTGTGACAGCATATCCTTCTAGAGATTCAGATTTCACACTTGGGTGTTCTAAACTCACAGATGTGTTTGATTCCTGTGTATTGTTAGTCAGTTCATTGTTATTCTGAATGTTTTCTACAGCTTATCCAAGTTTATTTTTGCATTTAGTCGGAGAGAAAAGGTGTTTAACGGCAAAGGAGCTATTTGTTTAGCAATCTCCGAAATAGTCAGTGTTGAAGGGAAGATATCCTGGGTTGCGTTAGAAGAAAAAGCCAGAATAAAAAGGCTGATAAGGTGTCAGAGAGGAAGACACTCTACATGGTTATTGAAGGCATAAGTTTAAGGAATACCTTTTTAAAAATTAATTGAGCTGAGTTAACAACTTGTTTAAGGGTCTCAGGAAGAGACATTAGTCTAAAAAAAAAACCATCTAATGAATGCATAGAACATTACCAGAAATGAACTGTTTATGGTCATGTCAGCTAATCAAGGAGCTTTCTGCAATGCAGGCGGGAGTTGCACATGAGGACACTGTGGAATCTCTGATTTAGCAGGTTCTGAGGAAATTGAAGATTCTGCAGGGTTACACCTAGAATCTGCACTCCTGGAAGCCTCTGAAAGTATCCATTTAAGTTGGAGAATTCAAAGATTTTGCTGCAGTTAAGCTAATAGATACACAGATAAAGTTGGACCATCTAGTCTAACACTTGAGTACCTATTAAACTGAAGGCCACATCTTATCTCACACAACCCTCATTTTACCTCTAATGGAACCTTTATAGACTCCCTGATCTAACACTATCCCTCCACCCAGGGGATCTGTCACCACATCCGCTCTCCCATCACCACAAATGCAGGATGCACAGCTCCCTCTATGACTGGAACCTGCGTGCCCTGCCACTGGATCTGACCCACCTGCGGTATATGTCCCCTCCCACATCAACAGACCTGCTACTCCTTCCCACTGTTGGGCCTCCCCTCCTCTTGCCACCATTCCATTTCTTCCCTTCTCTCACCACCAGACCTTGCAAACCTCCTTGCCAACCCCAAATGCTGGATGGATCCCGACAATGGCAAATCCTTGTAACATGTAAATAGTTGCAGAGACCTAATAAACTCAATCCTGTTCACTACAAGTGACTCTTCTAGTTAGACCAGAAAGTGGCTATTCTTCTCCAAACTAGATCAACCCTGGAGAAATGTTTATGTAACAAATATAAGTGGGAGTACATACAACATCTCTCCACTCTCCACTCTCCCCACCTGTATCTGCTGTGATTTTGCAAGGAGGCCTGTCACCTGACGTCATGCTTGTGGTACCTTTCAAGTTGTATAACCAATATTTGTCTCCAACAAATGGAGGTGCAGACAGTGTCTCATAAAAAGTAACTACACAGCCTTCCTGATCTTTGGTTTACTCCTTTATGGGATGTGGCTGTTGGTGGCTGTGCCAGTATTTGTTGCTCATCCCGAAATGCCTTCGAAATGATTATCTTACCAGGCTACATCAGAGGGCACTAAACAGGCAACCATGTTGTTATGGATCTAGAGTCGCATGTAGACTAGACCAGGTAAGGAAAGCGGATTTCCTTGAACTTGATGACAATAAACATTAGAATAGCTGATGAAGTCCTGATGAAGGGTGTAAATTTGAAACGTCGACTTTCCTGCTCTTCCGATGCTGCCTGACCTGCTGTGTTACTCCAGCTGCACACTGTATTGACTCTGACTCCAACATCTGCAGTTCTTGCTACCTACAAGCAATAGATTAGCTGTTTATTTCTAATTGTTATTGTATTCATATTTGTATTCAAAAATTCAAAAAAATGGTGGGATTTGAACACAGGTCTCCAGAACCTTGTTCTGGAACTCTGAATTATTAATCCAATGACATTTCCACTCTCACTGCCTTCTCAATAATTCCACAAATCTGCCTTCGAAGATGCACTTTCAGAATTCTTTGCTGTCTTCACTCACGTTGAATACAGTGGGTCAGAAAACTCCCAGAGGAACACAACTTTCCCAGCTGTTAATTTAAAAAAGTAATTTCAAGATCATTGTGTGGTTTTCCACTGAGACATCAATAGTAACTACCACTCCAGGAAGACCAGTGTTTAACGATAAAATAAACTATCCTCACAGACTGTGAGTCAGCTGTTGCACAGTGTAAAGCATCATAGGATCTTTTTGTTAATGATACTTTAAATAGTTTTGACGTTGGAAAGTAGAAAAAAGAACACTTCTGTTAAAATTTGATCAGGAATGATGTCACCTGGCTAAAATGTTCTGTGATTTTCGTTACCGGAATTAAACTATGGACAAGAGGAAAAGAAAGATAATTAAGTCGGTTCTTGCCAGAGAAAAGAGTCACATGGGATATACAGAAGGTAGATGTTTTCCTGCATCCTTCAAGTCAAAATGATTTAGGGCTTTAATTTTCTGGCAATAGAAACAGGTAATGGTATGGCAAAGACAATATAGGAAGAAGGATCTTAGTAAACAGTGGGATTATTAGTGCTAACTCATTAATCAATGAAATCTTAGAATTGAGAAAGAAAGATGGAGAAGTAAGTTAAATTAGTGTGCGTGAATCAATGATATCAAATAACATGGAGGAGGAAGGAAATTAGCTTGGGTGAATTAGTCATATCGAATACAGCAAGATCTGAACCATTGCAGTGAGGAAGTATTCATTTTGTTGGAGTAAAAGGATTATGCTAATGAAATTCCAAGTCCAAGTTAAAAAAATTTCAGGGGTAATTTCCATACTGTTCAAAGCCTGTGGGCAATCTTGCTCGATGATGGTAAAGCAGAAGTTGCTTATTGCTATCTTCAAGTCACTTTCAGTAGAAATGTATGTATAGTGTACACAATATCAGAATTGTTAGCCAGTTTTGCAAGATTGGCAAAATCTACGTTGCTTATGTAGGAAATCATCAAAACATTAGCACTAGGCTGGAACTCAACATTTCCAGGTCTTAACGTCCAGCCTCACATTGAAATGCTGGCAAAAGTGTCCCAGCAGCTCCATAGAATTTCAGGCCCAGCATTTGTGGGCAATAAAACATTCTGTTAGATGGCTGACAGAACGAACGCACCACTGCATGAGGTGATGCAAGTTCAGTTGTCTCATCTGGCAATTACAAATAATCCTGCTACAGAAACATAGAATACTTCTGTGCATTGTTTTCTAATTCAACTCCTAAAGAATTGTCACCCTTAAGCAATTACTTGGTTTCATTTGAATTACAAAAGCAACTGGAATGTAGTGAAAAAAAGATGTGAAATAAATGAATCTGGCATATTCTCCAGCAGCCAAATGAAAAATACAGCAATATCAATGTGTGCTGCATGTAAACAAGCATCATTTGCATGAGAATTCTACGGCACTAATTTGTTAGAGAACCTTAAGTGGTAAGTCACTGTTGCCAACAGACTTAACATTGGGAAAATAATGGCTATGATCAATAGAGAGCAGATAATCGTTGGTATCAGAGACATGTTCTGCTTCAAAAACTACATACTTCCAGCTCATGGTTTTTGATTTATTAATTTGTCCTCAGATTTCAAAGATAATTGAAGTTAAATACTGTGTTTCGTATTAAAATTGTACTTATTCTATACATACATGACACAAATAGAACTGCAGCTGAATTTCACAATTAACGTCTTCGTTTGTCTCATAAATCAAATCGTAGTTACAGGTCTAAGATAATCATACAGCTGTTTTGATTCCTGCGACTAGTTACATCACTAGAGAAAGCGATAAAAGCCACAACACAACGATACTTCAAAATGAAAAGCAAGATTGCACTCACTTCACTGTTGGACCCTTTGTTTTTATTCCATGATCTTTGTCTCCAACATTTAATCTAGAATCTATTTCACATGGTGATCTTGTTTAGTGAAGAGCATCTTATTATCAATTCTGCAGTGCATTTTTCTAGTTTGAACCAGTGCCTTCTCATCACAGTTTAGTTTAAAGTAATATTCCAGATTTACCCTTTGTTATTGCCTTTCTAAACTGAAGCGCTTTATTTTTCTTTATCACCTAGACTAGCGATCAATCATGTCTATTACTAGATGTTAAAAAAAATTACTTTCATGCCTTTGGCAATTGGAATTCTTTTGTTTAGATTGTAACAAGGTTATACCTTGTTGAATGTTTCAGGTTCAAAGTGCTTAAATCCAGCCAAATAACACTCACCACATTAAGTCATTTTAAAATGCCCTCAGCATCTTAAATGGAGAAACAGATATAAATATTTGTTTTAAAGAGGATATAACATTCAAATAATCACCATTACTGTATGTAATCAAACTTAAGAAAAAGGGAAAAAGTTGTCATTAAATTTGAAAGCCAGTTCAGTGTCGTTTATGAAATAGAAAAATATTTTAATTTTTAATTATTTTCTCATACTAGATTTGAATTAAGGCATTTGTACCAAAGAGAGGGAAATTGAGAATTCAGATGGGGTTGGGACATTGCTACTGAAAGCTATCCACTGTCCTTTCTGCTCTGACCATCTTTTCTCACACCCTTTTCTATTAACTACAGTGTGCGTTCCCCAATTAGCCCCCCAGGTTTCTTTCTTTTTGGCTTGTAATGTGTCCCTCTCCTAAGAAAATAGACAAAAAATATGTGTTTAATGTCTTTGTCATGTCCTCATTCCTCGTCATATCTTCTCCTTTCTCTGCTTCAAAGAAACTCTCATATGATTTATATATTCTCTGCCTTTTACATTTTGGTAAAATGTGTTTTCAGTTCCTAGTTTGCTAACTCTCATTTAATTATTCTCTTTATATCAGCTTAGTCATGACCATGCCAGGTGTCCTTAGAATGGCCCATGTATGATGGCTCCGAGATAGCAAGAACTGCAGATGCTGGAGTCAGTATCAGTACAGTGTGGAGCTGGAGAAACACAGCAGGTCAGGCAGCATCAGAGGAGCAGGAAAATCGGTTTTACACCCTTCATCAGGACTAGGGAGGGGGAAGGGAGTTAGAACGGAAATGAGAGACATTTCTTCAGCCAGAGAGTGGTGGGCCTGTGGAATTCATTGCCATGGAGTGCAGTGGAGGCCGGGACGTTAAATGTCTTCAAGGCAGAGATTGATAAATTCTTGATCTCGCAAGGAATCAAGGGCTATGGGGAGAGTGCGGGTGAGTGGAGTTGAAATGCCCATCGGCCATGAGTAAATGGCGGAGTGGACTCGATGGGCTGAATGGCCTTACTTCCACTCCTATATCTTATGGTCTTATGGTCTTAAGGGAGCTTGGAAATAAATAGAGGGAAGGGGTGGGGCCGGGGAAGCTGTTTAGCTCCTTTTTAGTTTTTCAGTGTTACAAAATAAGAGCAACTAGCAGCACAATATTATGCTTTAAACAAGATAAAACGTTTTTTTTGTACAATTGTTACTGAAAGTCATTCAAGTAAAATAAATATAAAGTTATTAGCTAAAGGACAGAAACAGAGATAAAGCTGAACGTGAAGTAGTCTCTAATACCATTGCAGGCCTGTTACTTCTTGTGGTTTCACTTTCCGAACTGAAGAAATTAAAATTCAAGAGACAGTAGGAACTGCAGATGCTGGAGAATCTGAGATAACAAGGTGTGGGGCTGGATGAACACAGCAGGCCAAGCAGCATCAGAGGAGCAGGAAAGCTGACGTTTCGGGCCTAGACCCTTATATCTGTTGTTGCATCCCTAATGAAGCTCTGTC